>CM042473.1:47678596-48371096 GCA_023621385.1 Quercus gilva | reverse complement strand
GCCATACCTCCCCTAACCACGAACCCAGCAACAAATTGCTCATTCAATTCCAACCCATGAGGTTTCCTTATCAACAATTATATCACTCAAGAAGGGACAAGGATATTAGGAGACAAAATCAATACAAATTACAAAATACTTAAAGATAATCCTATCGAATTTCCGTCATAAACACACCATTTCAATATAGAAGCAAGTTGCACAGTGAGTTTAAATCATACACATATAGACAGTTCTAGCAACAAATCAATCACTCAAATTTTTTTACAAAAATCCCACCAATCCCAATCAACAAAAACCCCAAAAATCTAAGACTTACAAAGGCCAAATCCAAAAAGAGGCATACTAGAAGAGCAGCTCACAGAGCTGGGAAAGTCTAAACGTCACCACCGAGGTCGCTTGAAGCTGTCGCCATGGCCGCCGAGGTTGCCTAGAGCCGTCGTTGTCACCTAGGTTCACAAGAGCCGATGGGTTCATGGGGATTAGGTTTGGTTTGTCTAGGTTCATAGGTGCAATCGGAGCTAGGGGAGGTCTGGCCGCGTGGGGCTCACCAAGCTGAAGAGAAGCCTTTAATGGACTGACTCACGATAGAAGTTGCAGAGAAGAAGAGCTGGGTTCGTGGGTTTTGTTTTGGATTATAGAGTAAGATCTTCACAATGTCGTTTAAGTTAGATTCTAGTGTTTTAACTTTACTACTTTAGGCTGAAACAATGTAGTTTTGATGCTTATTTGGCAAAATTAGAACACATCAGCATGATGATGTGTCACTTAACAGCATAATTTAACCATGGGAGGTGAATTGCTAACAAAACCAAACTTCAAGGTGTAAAATCAAGTTTTTGAAACTTTGGGGTGTAAAATCCAGTCAACCCCAAACTTTAGGGGTGTAATTTGCAATTTACTCTTATTTTAATGTATAGAATTGAATGATAAAACATCTGATAAATGGGATGTTGTAAACTGATGTGGAAAAATAATAAAGTAAGTCTTTGATGTGGCAAAATGGCATAAATATGCTATAGCTGCTGTGGATGCTCTTATAAAAACAATTTTTTCACTCATTTCAGATTACTTTTAGAGCATTCACAGTTAGGAAGTTAAAAAATTTAGTTTTCATCAACTTAAAAAACTAATTTCTCTACATTATCACATCATTTAACAATACACCTTACATCTCATCTCCTATTTTAACATACATCTCATAAATTAGACAATCCATTACAATAATATAAAACAACCACCACAGAAATCCATAGCAACTAGTCATGGTCACAACCACCACAATCGTCACAATCACCATCATCAACAACCTACCGCAAAACCCATTAAAATCCACCACGACATATTAAAATCGACCAACACACATTGCTGCAACCAGCCATTGCCACCACCAGCCATAACAACCCATTGTCACAAGACTCACAACCACAACTCATCAAAATAAAAGAATAATGTAAGGTTGAATTTAATCAACCATCTTGTTTGCTTTATTCCGTATTAAATTTGCTTGTATTTTAGCAATTAGTAACCCTGTATCTAGGTGTGATTCATGTAAGGGTAATGTGTGAGAGAATGTGAAGAAATACTTAAGAATGTGCAATGATGCAGAGACTCACAGCTGGGACTCTCGGTTGACTCGCGACTGGCAAGCCGCCAATTGCAGCACACATGTGAAGCATACAGGGGAGTTGAAGAGTCACCCCAGCTATCGCACTACAGGACAAAAGTCCCAGGCTGGCCAGGCCATTAGCTCACGGCTTGAACTCGTGACTCAAACCAGTCGTGAGACCAAGTCGCCAGACCACCCTGCTTGGGAAAAACTGACTCTTCACATTCCAAATATACACCATTATATATAGACCCTTATACCCACGAAATGTAGAAAGCTTCCAAAGAGAATTTTGAGAGACAGCCCTAGGGAAAAACAAGATTGATTCATCCTCAATTTTCACCTAAGAGAATCTTCAAATTCCTCTACTCTCTTTCTCTCCATTTATACATCCTTGAGAGGTTCTTGACCAAATCCTTTTCTCACCATACCTATATCTGTGAGAATGTTTATTATGTGCTTTGAGAAGCAATTAGGAAAGGACCAATTCATATTGATTGATGCTATGGGCTATAGCAAAATTCGAAAAGTTAGAAAAGAAAAATGTTCGGCGCAACCTTGTTGGAGCAAGAAGCTTGGAGGGCTTAGGTACATCGGGTAAATTAGGCTTGGAGGGTCTATTGCTGTTCATGTATCCCAACTACATTTTCTAGTGGATTATTGACCGCTTGGAGGGCAGCGGAGAGGTTTTATGCCAAGGGACTCGGTTTCCTCTTCGATAACACATCGTGTGTTGTCTTTGTGTTTGCATCTTTCTTCCCTTTATCTTTGCTTTTTATTTTCTGCTGTGGATATGATTATATTTGGTTTAGATTGTTTATCAATTCTGTGTTTAGCTTATGTTCATGTTCCGCACGTTAATCGTTTGATATTAAACTTGAATTGATTTTTTGTTATTTGGGGTCTAAACGTTCAAGAGTGTTCTATATACATATTGAACATTCAAATAAAATAGCAATCTATCACAACAACAACTGCCACAACCATGACCCATTAAAATAAAAGAATAAAATAGAAATCTCACAACAACAATTGCCACAACCAGCATCACCAAACCTATCACTGTTGTGTCAAACCCAGCACCACTGCATTAAAGGAACCAAAAGAATGGAAAAACACAAAGTAAACCCAACACCCACAGGATTCGGATCCTCTAAATTTCCTAGGGTACTCTACCAAATAAATTTCCTTAAATCTTAACAATTCTTTAATGATTTAATGGTCTAGATTCTACCATGTCAGCATTCTACTAACAATAATCTTAATTGTTTTGTTTGCAACAATATTTTATTATTTTAAGAATATTGTTAGTGGAATGTTGACATGACAGAATCTTGACTATTAAATCATTAAAAAGTGGTTAGGATTTAAAGAAATCTACTGGTAGAATACCCTAGGAAATCTAGAGAATCTGAATCCACACCCACATCATTAAATCCAACAAACCCATTGCTACATCACCACCCACCACCACCAAACCCACCTCAATAACCACCATAACCACCACCACAAACATCACACCGGATGCCGTAAACAACAAACATTACAAACCAATTACAAACCCACCTTAAAAACCACCCCAAACATGCAAAGCCGATTAGATTTAAGACCCACAACTACAACTCTGTCAAACCCAACAAAGATTGATGACCTATCACGTGAGAGGAGAGGAGAGGAGAAGAGAGAGACTAAGACAAGAACTAAGAGAAGAGAGAAATGAGAGTGACGCTAGGGGGGAGAGAAGAGAGAGAGAGATAATTGGAAAAGTAAAAATCAATTTAAAATTAGTAGCAACTATATACAGTAATCTACTACTAGCTAGTTGTCAAAATATTTTAGATATATCATCTCAAATTGAGCAGTTTTTTTGGTGGTTGAAGTGCTAAAACAGCATTTTGACTATTTTAGTATCTTCAATGTGAATGATCTTATGTTATTCATTTAGATAGGTCTTTATTGTGTTTGTCCAAGATATCTCAAATTTATCTTCATTATCTTATCCTTGAATATGGTCACATTATGAAATCTTCATTAATACCTTATCTTGAGAAAAAAAATAAGAATAAAAAGTCAAACAAAGAATAAACCATAAGGATTATGAAAGTTATGGAACAACTAGACTGATAAATATAAATCTCTAACAAGTTTAGGCTTGTGTTTAGATTCTCTAAGAAAAATGTATTTCATAGATTTCTATATTGTGAAAGGACTTTCACAAATTTTTGACGTATTTGGAAAATTTTTGGGTTTTGGTTAAATACATTTTTGAAAGAATATGTTTTTGCTTTTCAATTTTTCTAAGGATTTTGCTAATGTGTGCCATAAGGGCACACAATAATTAACCATTTTTAGGAAAAATTTTCTCAGAAATTGAAAAAGTATTGACAACTTTTTCAATTTCCAAGAAAATGTTTCCAAAATTGGATGGCTTAATGTGTGCTTTTAGGGCACACATTAACCGGACTCTTTTTCTAAAGCCAAAATGAAAATTCCTAAAATGTGAGGAATCTCTCTCTCTCTCTCTCTCCATGTCACTTGTGCTTACACTTTAGTTACTCTCCATAGATTGTCCTTTACTTATAAGCATGGGTGGAGTGAATATGAGAGTCAACATACACAATCGCCTAGACATACTACTTGTAGAACCTTTTACTAAACCATGTGTGGAGCTTACATGAGAGTCTTCAGTTTTTACTTGGTCAGACCTACTTACAAACACTTGCCCGTCGATCCATCAGTTCTAATAGCACTTGTTAGGGAGATAAAATTTTAGGCTCTTATACCACTTGTTTGGGAATTCAACACCCTAGAGAGACTTCAATTAATGAGTTAATATAATGTATATGGACCTGTTGAGCTACAAGCTTGAGCTAATATATATTTTTTTTTATGTGAGCTAATATATTTGAGTTCAATTATGTTATATTTATATTAATCACTCACTCTTCTTATTATGATCTAATGTAAGACTTACTAGGACTACTCACAAATCACTCTTGTCATTATGATCCAACGTAGGGCTTATTACATAACCACACTACTCACACATAAATATTCTAACACTATTTGTGTCTGGGAAAGGAGAGGGGTTGTGGGTGCATGTGTGTGGGGGTGCAGGGTGAAACTCTATGTTTGTGTGTGTGTGTATTTTTATTTTTACTTTTTTGGGGGGGGGGGGGGGGGGGGATTGCTGGCTCTGTATTTCTCTCTTTCTGTGTTGATCTCTATTCTTTGTCATTTTCTTTATTACTAATTTTTTTTTTTTTTTTGGATGAATTTTGCTTTGGCAAATATGGGTTTACTATTTCTCTGTTGTGTTTTTGTTTTTTTTGTTTTTTTGTTTTTTTGTTTTTTTTTTTTAATGTGTAATCACTAATCATTGAAATTTTGTTGAGTTTGATTTGGAATTTTGATACACCATCACGGTCCAAACCTGCAAAGTAAAAAACCAACATTAATCCAAGATAAAACTAAAATCAAGTCCATCTATTAATCTTGTCCAACAAAAAGCTCATGGAGATAAGAACTGTACGTTATAAACGGTTCAGCTTCAGATCAAAATTAATAATCATTTCTTGATCACGGCCCTATGCCCTTAATTAATGATAGTTTTTTTTTTTTTTTTTTTTTTTTTTTTTTTTTTTTTTTGGGATAGTTAGAAAGATGGAGACTAACCGGTTTAGTTTTAGAATAAATTGGCAAAAAAAAAAAGAAAAAAACTTCATCTTGCTCTTCTATACTTTTCCCTTGTCATTGATGTACTATATTTATGAAGTAAAATTGCTAATATAATTTTTTATGCACTATATTTTACATTTTTATGCTTGGATTTTATGTTTCAGAGATGTCAATTTAAATGCATGTCAATTTTATTAGTTATTTTTTATTCATTAGAGAATTTATATAACATTGGTCATACTCCCTACAATATTTCATTACTATTGACCAAAAAAAAAAAAAAATGCATTAAAAAAAGTTCAATTTCTTTAAAAAAAAAAAAAAAATGTATTATGTACTATGTTTCAAAAAATGTATTTGTTTAGAATGTATTCTGCGAATAGCGTTGCCAAACTATATTAAACTATGTTTTGGGAATATTTAAATTAAGGAACCCCCCCCTCCCCCAAAAGTTCCCCTTGAGACAAATTAAATCTTGATTTTTTTATATATATATATATATATTTTAATTTTAAATCTCATACTTTATAAACCATGACAATCTAAATATTAAAAAATTACTAATGAAGAATCTGTTCTTGGTTGTTATTACTTCAATTTCGCACTTTTCGATATCGTTTCCACTATTTCTTATTTATGTTCAATTTTTTCTCTTTTTATTACCAGCTCTGTCATCTATTTTGTTATGCACTTTTTCCTTCTCTAATAGTTTATTTCTCTAGTGTTGAGAAGAAGCCAACCGCAAACAGCAAAATAGTATCACTTGGATTTGGCAATCCGAACCAGATTGACGAACTAAGAAAAGATAAACTTGAATCCAATTTTAATGTATGTTTTATAATATATATATTCAAACTTCTGGGTTCTGATTTCTGAAGCTAGCTAACAAAACCCTACGGGTGCTCTTTGACATTCTAATGCTAGTTGCCTAGGAGCTAGACAAACCCAATATTTGGCCAAATGTTTGACATGTATGCTAGCTGACTGAAACAGATTAGTAGTCTTCAGTTGCTTCAGAAAGCAAAAATTGAAGTGATTGAAGGGTGCTGGATTAGGACACTAGGAGCTACGGAAGAGACAGAATGTTCATGAGATCTGGCAATGAAAGCAACCCTAACCCTAGACCTAACCAATATAGACTATGGGCACATAGGTTAAGCTGGACTGCAACATGTCCACCACTTCATTTTTTTTTAGGGGTCTGAACACATGTCAACTTGATTGTAATTCAGTATCAGTAATATGTCAACTAATTGGGCTACATATATCTCGGGCCCATACTGCTTTTGCTTAACCTGATTTGGTTGCCCAGCTGAAACCTAGCTACTGGACCCATGAGTTTGCAATTATTCTTTCATATTATAAAGAATAACGAATTAATTAAAAGATAAATAGCTACATAAACTTGTAATCCTTAAATTAAATTAGTTTTTGGTAAAGATGATCTACAAGTTTTTCTTGAAGCTCATAGTGATTTGTTATTGGTTTAATGTGATTTATGTTACTATACAGCAAAAAATATGGATCCAGGTATATATTTGTGTGACATAAACTAAGAGCAAAGATCCTTTGTTTACAATATGATATTTTATTTTAATATTAACCAACTCCTTTGGTGTAAGTTCTATCTATTCCAGTAGATCAACTGCTTTTAACAAGTTTGAAGCATAAATTGTCAAATTGGAGGACTAAAAAAAACGTGCTTAAAGCCCAGTAACAAGGTACACAAAGCAGGATCTGTCCTTTTTTGTGTGCGCGTGCTTTTCTTTCCCCTTTCCTTTTTCACAAAGAATGCACAATGAACTGCCAAGATCAATTCATTAGTCTGAGTTCAATATGTGTAGTTTATGACTAAAGTTTCAACTTTCAATATATGTATATGTGAACTACTCTTTTATATTCCATAAATCATTACTAAGCCACCTCTACTGTTTCATGAGAAAGAGAACCATAGAAGGAACAACTGTTTAGTGAGTGTGGTACTCTCTCTCTCTCTCTCTCTCTCCGGTGCGATCCCGAGACATATTCAAGAAAGGTACGAGACTGTATGTTGATGAAGATTGCACTATACACACAGGGAGATATGAGAGAGAGAGAGAGAGAGCGAGAAGGGCATTAAGGGTATGGATCTTTGTGATATATAGGGTCAGAACTACACTAAAAAAGTTGCATCTAACTGTCAATACTGAAATCAGAGAGAGAGAGAGAGAGACAGAGACAGAGACAGAGACAGAGTGCAAAAGCAATAGAATAGCCTGAGGAAAGTAGACCGGAAAGAGGTTCGGCTTATACGTGCAATCACGAATGAGGGAATGTTTAAAGCTGTTGCCTGGCTTTATAATTATTATAATCTTTCACTGCATATTTTAAATATTTTCGCAGACCCAAAAGCAAAAAGAAAAAGAAAAATACACATTTTCCTTCTTTCATTAGTTAATATGTGTATCCTTTCTTTGCAGCTTTGACAGTAGTTTTTCTGCCACATACACCCTTCCTTAGTCGTTGTGTCTTAATTATACTTCTCAATTATTTTGCTAATTTCAGTCTTTTTTTTTTTTTTTTGGTTGAGAAAGACGCTAATTTCAGTCTTTGATGAAAAAGAAACAACGACTTTTCCTTTTTGTACTAAAATGTAGTATTATATATTAGTGCGCTCTGTACCGGTGAGTCGGTGACCGTGGATTTATGGCTTGATAAATGCCAAAGGCCAAAATATTAATTTTGATCAATAATATTTTAGGATCATAATTAATTTTGGTCTTTATACATTTTGGTGGTAGTTAATGGGAAATGTTAACAAGCACAAAGCGGTGTTAGTTAACGTTTCCTTTTTTGTGTTTCACTTAAAAAAAAATGTCAAAAAAATTGCCAAAATAGATTAAAAATAAAAATTGCCAAAAATTGAAAAACTAACAAAAGTTGAAAAAGTTACACAAAAAACTATCAAAAAGTGTGTTGTTAACAGGCACACGGTGTCCGTTAACATAACCCATAGTTAATTTGTACAATCAACTCACTACGGAAATTGATCGCAAGTGGAAAATAATATGAATTAAACTAATTATTACCAGAATATAGAAACCAAATTGACATTAACCCTAAAATGTAATGACCAAAATGATATTTCCATGAATGCCAAAAAAGTGTTGCCTTTATGTTGTGTTGTGCAAATAGCACCATGGGACTCAAATCAATAATAGTAAATAAGCGAAAATTAAATAACAAACACACACAAAGAACACAAGAATTTACTTGGTACGGCAAACTGTCAACCTCCACGACGACAACGGAGAAATTTCACTATAAAAATAGGGTGATACAATAGTGCATAAGAACACTCTCAAGAAACCTAAATCCCAATTACACTCTAGTGTTGCGTTCTAAGACTTTAGGTTTAAATGTATTAAAACTTCATTTTATAATGTTGGCAAATCATGATTAAAACGTTTAGTCTTGTTTTAGACTTGTTCAAAGTATGTTTATGTGTAAAGTTAGAATTAAGTGTACTGTAGGATTTACTATGTAAATTTACCTGGCTCGACCGATCGAGAATTAGACTCGATCGATCAAAACTCGTGTAGATTGTTTTTTTGCAGATTTTTCCAACTTAGCCCAAGCTTGTTTGACGTGTAGGGTTTTATGTTTTGCCTTATGTAAAAAAAGAAAAACCCTAGCCATGTTTTACTGTTGTTGCAGTTGTTGTTAGTGGTCTAAGTCGCTATTATGTAAACTTCAATTCTTTCATAGTGGATTTGCTTTTCATTGAGGATAGCTAGGTTAAATCATCCCCAGGTTTTTTACCGATTTGATTTTCCTAAGTTATCATATCGTTGTGTTATTTATTTTCCGCACTATTCAATGATATGATTTATATGTGTTAACCTAGAACTGAATAATTTACGTAAATTAATCACTTGGCTAAATAATATGTTAATCTGTGTGTGTTTAAGGGGTCTAAAAATGTACAAGTGATATCAAAACAGGTTAGCTCTAGTATCTAGATCATTTAAATCTAAGAGTTAATCCTTGACCCCTATTATCATGGAACACGATCACTCTCTTGTTATCCAACCTCTAATGTTGAGGTTGCTCATACTACTTGGAATTTTCTCCAAACTATGCATGAAGGTACAAAGGCAGTTAAAATCAATAAGTTGCAACAATTAACAAATAGAAGTTCTAACTGCTTCTAACTTGCTTTTGTAGGTTTTTTCTTTTTTTTTTTTTTAATAAGCTTTTAGTACTTTAGTTTAAAAATATGTTTTCTTTAGTAATTGTGTATCTTGGTTTTTATAACCTTTATGATATTTTTAGTTATCTATTGCCTCTTGCTTTAGTTTCTTTAATGCATCATATGCTTATTGGACATGCAATTAGTTTCGCACTGCACTTAATTGCTTACATGTCTGGATGTTCATTTACTCGAAAAATGTTCATTATAGTAATTTCTTAATGACTGTTCATGTTTGATCAGGTTATGCTATATGTTTAGATCTCAATTGATTTTACTTGATCGCACTTTACTTGCTCTATGTACATGCCTTGTATTCTACTTGTCTCGAACTTAATGAATCTATTTGTTATGTGCAAGTATTCAGGATATAGGTGTATATGGTTCAAGTGCTTCACAGGTTTTAGATTTAGATGTGAGTGATTTTTGCCTCTATTCCCAAACTCACGTTTTAAGTCTAGAGTCTATTTAGAAGTTTTGTCATGGAATAGCCAAAGGGGGAGATTGTAAAGTTGTGATTTACAACTACATTTTTGTTGGCTTTAATTTCGTATCAAATTTGATTGTATTTTGTTCAATCTTTTTCCTGTATTTTTTGTGAGATTTAATGTAAGCGTTGAGTGTAAGAGTTTGGTGAAGATTTGTGAAGAAGGTGAAGTTTGTAACTGGCTCGCGAGTAGACAACTCGTGAAAGGCCAATGAGAAGCACATGCTGGAATTTGAATAGTCTCATGCCAGGCTGGATTTCGCGAGTCACTTCACAACTTAGGCCAAGTTGCAAGTGACCTACGAAACTCATTGCTTGAACCTTTTTGAAATGTGTTTTTCTCATTTCTTTACCAACACTATGTAAGCTCACATTACCTAAAAAATTGTAAAGAACTTTTGAGAGAGAAAACCCTAGCAATACACTTAAGAGTTAAAGATAGAAAACCCATAATCATCTACACAATTTCTCTTAGTTTTCCTCTACTCCTACCTTTCCAATTACAAATCCTTGAGAGGTTTTAGTCCAAACACTTACCTCAGCCAATCTGAGTGCTGAGTGAAGTTTTGGTGCGTGTGGGAAGCATTGGAAGAAGCCATCGATTGGCGAATGCAATTTGAAGCTAATTATGGGACCCGAATAACTAGTGAAGACAAGGCTCAGTGAAGCCTGTTGGTAGCTTGAACTTGGAGGGTTCAAATACATTGGGTAGATTAGGCTTGGAGGGTCTTTTTAATATTCGTGTACTCCAACTTTATTCACTAGTGGATTAATTTCGGCTTGAAGGGCCACGGAGAGATTTTTCACAGGTTTTCTCTTTTATAACACGTCTCAGTGTTATCTTGTGTTTGCATCTCTCTTCCCTTACTCTTTAAGCTTTATATTTATTCTTGCTTGCTTGTGGTTATGGCTTAAATAGTTGTTCCGGTTATTGCATATTATCTACTCTTGTTCCGCACTTATATAAGCTAGAGTAAAAGCAATTAAGCCGTGTTTTTAAAATTAAGGGTCTAAACAAGCTATAGTGTTTTACACTATTTGAGCTTTCAATATATCTCTTGTGTTGGACTCTCTTTGACACCTTAGGATGCATATCATTCTACATCAATTATCCTCAGAGTCTATGCACATTATTGTATGCTACCAAAGTAGGTCTCTCTAAGATGGTGGGTGTGTAGTAGAAATCTCTCTAGGGTTTTCTTCTAAATAGCCCTCCTTTTCAATATTGTGGGTAATAAGGGCATATATAGAAGGGTAATATGAAAGGTCACACTTAAAATCCTCCAGGCATAGAGTTTCACGGGTACCTCACGAGATGGCCTTTCTCGCGAAGTACTCGTGAAATGACAGGCTGACATGACTCTTCAGCTTCTAGTTATGTGCTTCACACGTGACCTTTTCACAAGAACCTTTACTCGTGAGCTTCTCGCAAGCTAGTCATGAAACTGCACTGATCTTCATTAAAAGCTTGATTTTTCACCAATCTCTCACACTCATCCCTTACAATTAAATCCCAACAAATAAAAGGAAATAAATTAATACAATTACAACATTTTTTTTCATGGAGTAAAGCCAACAAAAATATAGTTGTAAATTACAACTTTTCAATCCCCCATTTGGCTATTCCATGACAAAAACAACCTATTATAGACTCTAGAATTAAACATGCATTTGGGAACAATGGCAAAACTCACTCACACCTAAATCTAAATCACATGATGAACTTGGAACATATACCTATAACTTGAAACACTTGAACAAAACATATTGGACCTTCAAGGTAAAGCAAGTAATAAAATGACAAGTATAATGTAACAAGTAAAATGTGACCAAGTAAACATGATGTGAAACATATGAGCAACTTGATCAAACACATGACAGTCATATGGAAATAACTACAATGATCATATAGCAAAGCAAATGATCATCTGAACATACAACCAATAAAGCACAATAGCATAAGAATGTATGCATGTCCAACACACAAACACGATGCGATGAGAACAACAAAGCAAAAATACTAAACATAACTTAAAGCGCCATAAAGATAAATAAGAAAACAAACATAGAGTAAAACAAAACAAAACTAGGTTTTCTTGATAAAAAGATGTCTTCTCCCCCTTGGTATATGCATCTGCCCTATGGAATTTCTCCCCCTTAGAATGTGCATAAGAGTCATATAGAAATGACAAAACTCTCCGGTATACTCTCTAGTATACTCTCCCCCTTTTTGTCACGAATAGACAAATGGATAAAGAGGAGGGAGGGAAAGAAAAGAAGATATGAACAAGGATAAGATGCATGAGGGGTACAAGATGAATGAGAAAATGAAGCTCAAACAAAAGACAAAATACCTTAAAAATGCTACAAAGTATAAAGTAAACATGACATGCTAAGGACATGGAAACAAGATATAAACCAAGGCATGGCAAGGGTAGCAAAGGTGTGTGCATGAGATGACTATGTGCAATGCATGAACAAGGCACGAGAAATGCACATGTGGGGCAAGTTGTGTAAAATACACAACTAATAAACCAAACATGTTCCTAATAAGGAAACATGAAAAACCCCAAAATTTAGTACTCATCGGAGTCCAAAAGAATGAAAAAAAATACCATAGAGGCATTTTATCAAACACCTAGCGTGCATACCATGAACAACTAAGTATAGCAATGCATGAACATGGTGAAACTTGCCCTTAATAGATGATTAGACTACCACACGGGGCCAACATCCAAAGCAAATAAACATTTAAAACAAAACCCAATAAAAAAGATTGACAAAAATTAAACTTTCCAACCGTTATTTGAGAAAATTCCAACTATGAACATAAAACCCCCAAAAACATAATCTAAGAATTAAAATCAATTAAAAGTGTTAAAGATTACCTTAGAGATGTTTATAGAATGTAAAACAATTAAAAGTAGTTGGGTTTTGATGTAGAAGCTTTGGAAAAGAGGGTTTGGAGAAGATGGAGTCATAAAAGATTCATATGAGGAGTTTTGGACCAAAAGCTAACGAAATACCCATGAAATAGCTGATCTAGGCATTTTGCGAGTGGCCAACTCGCGAGTGACTCATGAGCTACTTGTGAAACCCACTGCCTAATGACTAAAAATGCCAAATATGCATTTTTTAGCTTTGCGACTCACAGCCAAGTTGCGAACGACTCACAAAAGACTCTGACTCCTGGTTTTTCAACACAAAACAAGCTTGAAATATTGAAAAACAAATTAAGTACAAAACTTAAAGACAATGAGTGATAAAAAAAACACTTCCAAATACAAATAAAATGATCAAAAATCTTCTTAATTTGATCCACATATGGTTGAGCACACACACATCTCATTTAAACATGTACAATCACACAAATTAAATAGGCATTAATTGAACATTAGACTTGTGTGTTGTGTGTGTGAATCAAGTATGAACTAGTTCATAGTCTAGAATGAAGCTTCAATGATTAATTCAGTCAAGTCATACACAAATAGCACGAAGTCAAGTAACCTATCTCACTAGTAGAAATGAACATATATAACCCCTCACCAAAGTGTTTACATTGATTGAAAGTTTTTCATTTGGCTTCAATTTTTAAGACTTTTTGATCAATACAACTCAATTTTTTTAGTATCGATGCCATGAAATTTTTTATATTTCTTTGAAGAATAAGCCTTTGGCTTTGGCATCATGTAATTTGAATACATTTTGCTCCCCCTTTTCCTAGTTAAACCAGTTTTCGAAATAAGACTTTTTTAACTCTTCCTCTTTTTAGAGATTGACATTTGAAGAGCTTTTATGAAAAAAAAAAAATGTGAGGAGATATATAAGATCAAGATCAAACAAAACTATTAACTAATCATTCATGACAAGCTTGAAGATCTATTTATAACAATCAAATATAGATTTCTAGATTTCGCTCACACTTAAAAATATGCATACATAACATGCTAAACTCGTAAATGCACTACGCGATTATTATGGAAGTACTAGGCCAAACTCACACGTGATATTTGCTCAAACAAACATAATCAAACTTTTTGGATTTTTCACTTTTATGCGTTTTTGGATTTTTACACACACAAAACAAAAGGCTAAAACTAAGATTAACAACAAAAACAAAAACAATGCATATAAAGAGATGCATGATGCACAAATGCATGATAATGAATCATCTAATGCATAAACAGTCCTACAAAGATCAAAATAATTAAATCAAGGACCATAAGAGTAAAAGCTCAACCATAGGAACCCTTCCTCATCCAAATAGAACAATTGTTTGGAATGAGTGTCTCATGAGAATTGAGACGAAGGTTGGAAGAATGAGAATCAGAGATGCACATAGACAAGGTGGTAAGAGCATTAATCACATGCTTCAACAACTTACCATTTTCAATCCAATCCGATTTAGCTTTCTTAGCACAACTTCCAAAAAGCTCAAGTTTCTCTTTTCTTTTGATTATTTTAAAAGCTTGAAACTTGGAACAATGAGGTTTTAGATGACAAAAAGCACCACAATGGTGACAAATAATGTGTTTAGGTCCACTAGGCTTTTTAGGGTGGGATCTAGTAACATGGTTTTGTTCTTTCTTCAAAATGGAACATTGAGGTCTTATATGATCAATCACACTGCAATGGTGGCAAGTAGGAACAAACTTAGATCCATTTAAATCCCTAGGATGAGACCTAAACGAAGGCTTTGGCTTAAGAGTCTTTCTCTCCACCTTTTGATTTCTTTTGTATGAAGGAATGTACACCGATTTGTCTTTAGAGGTAGAACTCACAGTAGGCACAAAATCGGGTCTCACAACATGATTGCAACAAATAACATCTTCCTTTTTAGCAATAGGTTTGGCAATCAAACACTTGGCATGCATCTTAAGATATTCATTTTCACATTTAAGATCATCAGTCCACTAGGCTTTTTAGGGTGGGATCTAGCAACATGGTTTTGTTCTCTCTTCAAAATGGAACATTGAGGTCTTATGTGACCAATCACACTGCAATGGTGGCAAGTAGGAACAAACTTAGATCCATTCAAATCCCTAGGATGAGACCTAAACGAAGGCTTTGGCTTAAGAGTCTTTCTCTCCACCTTTTGATTTCTTTTGTATGGAGGAATGTACACCGATTTGTCTTTAGAGGTAGAACTCACAGTAGGCACAAAATCGGGTCTCACAACATGATTGCAACAAATAACATCTTCCTTTTTAGCAATAGGTTTGGGAATCAAACACTTGGCATGTATCTTAAGAGATTCATTTTCACATTTAAGATCATCAACAAGTTTGTTAGACAAAACAAGTTTATCATCCAAGTCCATATTCAAACATTCAAACTCTTTCAACTTTTCACAAGAATTTTCAGCAATTTGTTAGAGAAAAGAAGTTTATCAGCTAATTTGTTGGATTCATTGAGTTTAGCAATCAAATCATCCTTTTCACTAGTCAACTTACTTAAATTCTCATGAAACTTCTTAAACTTTTTCTTCAAGAGTTTGACATTTGGAATTTTAACAACACCCAAAGATTCATGTAACATGTCATCACAAGCCTTAGGATAAACACTCATAGAGGCATTTTCACAAACACATGATATGTTACATTCAACATCATCCAAAACATGCATAGAAGCATACAAAGCACTAAACATGGCAATAAACACAATGGGTCAAGGATCACACTTACGTATTTAAACCAAAACAAGTGTAATTACTCTAATACCAATTGAAAGCTTAATTAGTGTGAAAACACTAAAGCTTGTTCAGACCCCTAATTTAAAATTATGGCTAGATTACTTTTACTTTAACTTATCTAAGTGCGGAAAAAGAGTAAATAAGTGCAATAATCCAGTAACACAACAATAAAAGTAAATCTTAAAAAACAGGGAAGAGAGATGCAAACACAAGATAACACTGAGACGTATTATCGAAGAGGAAACCGAAAAAATCGGCGAAAAACCTCTCCGCAACCCTCCAAGTCGAAATTGATCCACTAGTGAATAAGTTGGAGTACACAAATATCACAAAGACCCTCCAAGCCTAATCTACCCAATGTACTTGAGCCCTCCAAGCTCCTGCTACCAATGCACTTCTCGGAGTCTTGTCTTCACTAGCTTTTCGGATCCCACAATACTGCCTAATTGCATTTGCCAAGCCTTACTGGCTTCTTTTGGCAAATCTCAAATGCTTCCTAAGCTCCAAAACACTCTATTCATTCTGAATAGGTGTGGGTTCTATTTGGGTACAAATCTCTTCTCAAGGTATGACAATGAGAGAGGGTAAGGAAAAGAGACTAATAAGGAATTCTTGCTCAAGGATGAGTAGCTCTCTCTAAGATGGTAGGTGTGTTATAGAAACCTCTCTAGGGTTTTCTTTTGAATAGCCTCCTTCTCAATATTGTGGGTAATGAGGGTATTTTAGTAGGGTAAAGAATATGAAAGCTCACACTTAAAATCCTCTAGGTAGAGAGTTTCACGGGTACCTCGCAAGATGGCCTTTCTCGCGAAGTACTCGCAAAATGACAGGCTGGCATGACTCTTCAGGTTCTAGTTATGTGCTTTACATGTGACCTTTTTGTGGGAACCTTTACTCGCGAGCTAGTCACTAAACTGCACTGATCTTTATTGTAAGCTTGATTCATCACCTATCTTTCACACTCATCCTTTACAATTAAATCCCATAAAATATAAGGAAATAAATTAATGCAATTACAACACTTTTTGTCATGGAACAAAGCCAACAAAAACATAGTTGTAAATTACAACTTTACATTTACCAACACTTTATAAACCCTCATTACCCATGAAATGTAAGAAGGAGTATTTTTGAAGAAACTTTTGAGAGAGAAACCGTAGCCAAACACTTGAGAGTTAGAGATTGTTTTACCTACAGTTCTCTACATCATTTCTCTAAAGTTTTCATCTACTCCTACCTCTCCATTTACACATCCTTGAGAGATTCTTATCCCAAACACTTACCTTACCCATTCTGAATGTTGAGAGAAGTTTTGGTGCCTTTAGGAAGCGTTGGAAGAAGTCATTGAGTGGCAGATGCAATTGGGCGAAATTACGAGATCTAGAAAGCTAGTGACGACAAGACTCCAAGAAGTCCGTTGATAGCAGGAGCTTGGAGGGCTCAAGTACATTGGGTAGATTAGGCTTGGAGGGTCTTTTTGATATACGTGTACTCCAACTTATTTACTAGTGGATCGATTTCGACTTGGAGGCTCATGGAGAGGTTTTTCACTAAATTATTTGGTTTCCTCTTCGATAACACGTCTCGGTATTATCTTATGTTTGCATCTCTATTCCCTACTCTTAAAGCTTACGTTTATTTCTCATTGTAGTTTGCTTTTGGCTTAGAGTAGTGTTACCAGTTTATTGCGCTTCATTTACTCTTGTTCTGCACTTAGATAAGTTAGAGTAAAGAAAATTTAGCCGTAATTTAAAATTAGTGGTCTAAACAAGCATTAGTGTTTTCACACTAATTGAGCTTTCATAAGTATTATAGCATAATTGTTTTAGAACTTTATTTGTTATGAGCTCATCATAAAAAGCAAAAATTATAAATTGTACATACATATCCATTATAATTACTCAATTGAAGTTATGAGAAATAAAAAATAAAAATAAAAACTTTGGAGGAATATTATAGAATAAAAGTTAATATTAAATTTGTCTTTCTCTTTCTCCTTAATTCTAAAAAAAAATACATATCCTAAACATCCACAGTTAATCACATTATTTACAAAACCCATAAATCCTCAATGTCTAACCTTAACATCAAAATAGTAATTGTCGTTGTCACTCAATATAAAATGCAAGCATCCCTTCCTTGATTGTAGCAAACTCATATGGGGTAGGATTAGAGGAAGCAATAATGCTAGAGCTCGAAATATTAAAGATAAATGACATCGTTTTTTTATCTATGTGTATTTGACTTGGGATGGTATTAAGAGTTATGGGTAGGTATATATAAAGGGATAGAAGCGCAAGAGGTGAAAATGGTGAATTAAAATGTAATGAGGTTTGTGGTATGTGTGAGGGATGAAAAGTCTTGAAACATTGAACCAAAGGATACAAGGAATATTTATTTTTTTAATTAGAAAAGTCTTGAAACATTAAACCAAATGAAACAAAAAGTCAATAATTAATTCGTTCTTATCTTGAGAATATTTCAATTCTCTTTGCATAGAATGCACTACTTAGTAGAACCTCATGCTATATGTGTATATTGATTTATCTCAATTGATTGCCAAATTAGCCAATTTTATGGATCAAAAACCAAATGACCAAAATGCTTCTTGTCAACCAACTTTGATAGGGTTGACCATAGTCAAATGAACTCAAAACTTCTACCACCCCCAAATTCCATCATATTACACCAAAATACACTCAAATTTTATATATTTTTCAATTTTAACCAAGAGGCAACCGAAAATTCACCATTTGATCAAGATATATTCGAGCTGAATGATTAAGAAGTATTTTCCTACATATGAAAGATGACTAAATTTTCTTTAAAGACTGCTTATAGGCCTAAATCGGACTTAAAACGAGCAAGATATCACGAAAACAAGTAAAATTTGCTAAACACAACCAATTTTAGGAAGAAAAAAAAAGTGTCCTAATGTATGATTATACCAAATGATCTTTGCTTGGTGCAAATAAGAAGTCCTTGGAAAAGTCTTATGACAAGCTTCAATTTGGTAATCTTGTGTCACAAAAATTCCACCCAAACAATAAGAATTTATGGAAATAACAATGTTGAAATTTTAGGACAAAAACTTTAGTTTGATGATATTTTACCAAAACTTTGAACTTACCAAATCTTAAACAAAAGACCATAAAGTGGATATGTTTAGAAAATAGATATTATGATCTTTCCATCTATACTTCATTGAGTCAAACATATATAGTTTAGAAAGGCTAAAAAGTAAGTTCACAAAGATATGCATTAATTAGATTTCGGTGCTTTCTTTGTAAAAAATTGTCACAATTCACAAAAAAAAACTGCTCCAAAAAATTGGTACTTTTATGAACTAGAAATGATTATCTACATTTGGGAAAAATGGAATCTCAAGACCATTTCCGAATTGTTAGATATTGCTTACGCAAGAATGACAAAAATAAATTTGAAGATTTTCTCATTTGGACCACCCTACTTCCAATTTCAATAACTTTTTGTACACTACAACAAACTGTATAAAGTTGGTACTTCAAAAACTATATTACATAAGCTTTTTTGAAAAAACCAAGAACATGCAAAATGGAGTTTGATAAGGCCTACAACCAAATGTGTAAAGTTGGTACCTAGAAGTTGTGAAAACTAGATCAAAATCAAGCTGGGAAAGTGGAAAACTTGTAGTCAAAGCTCATGCTCAGCATAACCCTATGCACTACTGAGTATGTTCACTGTTTATCTGAGCAAGTTAATTACATGCTTCCTATAAGACCAACAACCCCCCAGCTTCCACTCGAAAATATCAACCAAAAACTCATAAGAATCATCCAAAGCCTCTCGAAAAAATGCTCGAAAATATGTGAGCCAAACATGTTCTTATTTGCTTAAATAAATATATGTTTGTAAGAATAATTTTGTGGGCATGCTTTAATGTTTATAAATGGGTATAGCCATGCGTGTTTAGGCTATGCTCTAATTTCAAATCCATGATTTAGATGCTTTAATCAACATTTTCATGCATAAATGATAAATATTTGTTGATTGATTGTTTGGCTTACCCATTTCATCTTTGTTAAGAAAGAAATTGTGGATATTTGTATAACATTCTTGGGCAAGTATGGCAATGAAAGATCATTTTACCTACATGTAGTTAATCTCTTTTTGTGTGTATATATGCATGTTTAGAGACAAATGAGTTGTTCTTGGATATATGTAAAAAGCATGCATGGTTTACACATTGGTTGATGAAATTGCTTGATTCTTAAAATTAGGTACATGCATGTCTTGTGAGTTCAACTTTGGTTCATAGATTTACATATTTAAGCAATAGATTATGATTTTTATCTTATTTGGATATGGCTTTGTATGCTAGCTCTTCAACTACTATTGAAATTTCATTACTCCAAAATTAAAAAAAAAGAAAAAGAAAAAAAAAAGGCTTATTTCAAAAGCATTTTTCTAAACAATTTCCAAACTTATTTTTAAATGTAAAATGGTTTTAAAAAGTTTTTTTTTTAAAGAATATTTTTATGAATGTGTTTTCAAGGGAAGGTTTCCTCTAAAAATTCCATGATTTTCTAAAAACCTTTTTCTCAGAAACTCATGGGATTCCTTTTAATAAATCGTTTTTCGTCTTTTGGGTTTAGACCCATGTTTTTTATTTTACAATTGAATTAGCCAAGTTATGTGGTAATTCCCATTTATTAACTATGCATGTAAAGACTTAAAGCATATATGGCATGGCATGTAAAATAATGTGTCACCAATCTCACAAGATCAATCACATTGGAGATGGTGATATGATGATGAAGTGAAAAATCCAAAGAAAACTAAGGGAAAAACCATACTGGGAAACCTTCCAAATGAAGCAAATCCACTATAGTAAGAAAAGTTTTACAATTGAGGAAAAACCTAGTTCCTAAATTTTACCAACCCTTAGACAACTTACAGAGAAAACCTTTCGCTACACCAGAACTTTGGACTCTTCAATCATATGAATTGCCTTCATAGATGACAAACATGTGATCATGACCGAAACCTTCAATTGACTTCAAGAACCTCTCGAAGGTTTTCTTCATGGCAGTAAGTCTATGATAGGTACTATGACTTTAAATTCTCCAACTAATCTTCAGATCTATTTAACTTTTCTGGTACGGTGAAATTGATAGAATCTTGTGTTGAGTTATAGATTAAATAGAGTGCAGAAGAAAATAAGTTTCACATGGTGATTTGAACATGATGGGGAAAACATTCGCAGGCAAAGCCCCAAGTGAATTTCAAGTCACCACTTTCAAAGAATCCACTAACAAGAAATAGCAGTTACAAGTATAAAGAATCTTACCATATCCTAAAGTATCTACCTACATTAGAACCTACTAATCTATATTGGAAGCTCAGATCCAGTTTCCAATTGGACTAAATCTTGTAGAAGACTTCTCCTATGCACAAATCTCCTATTAATGACTAACTCTACAATAAAACTTTTGATTATTATATCTTTTTACAGCAATTTCACACAAAACACCAATAAAATCTTCAACTATTGGTGCCAAAGACTTTATTTGGTACAGAATCTAATGGCGTATAAGAGTCGCAACAATATCTCTTTCTATAGTTTTTTGAACTCACATATTCAATAGGTGGAGGCTAGAGTTTTAATATGAAAGCTTTAAGTTTTCTATCTCTACCACCTTATTTAAATAGGATCTTAATGAGCCTTTTAAATAGACTTTCCAATTAGATCACACAAACCCATAAATAATAGCCACTTAAAATAAAATGTTCCTGGCTAAATCAAAAATCTTGTAACTTAATAGATCAAAAGGTATCATGTTAGGATCTAGATTGTATGGTGCTTAGTGTGCGCTTAGTTGTAATGTGTTATGCTTAGTTGTAATGTAACCTTTGGTGTAGTATTGGTGTTGTATCTCAAGTGAGCTGTCAAGCTTATTGGGTAGTTAAGTATATTAGTTA
The DNA here is from genome assembly GCA_023621385.1 of Quercus gilva. Taxonomy (NCBI): domain Eukaryota; kingdom Viridiplantae; phylum Streptophyta; class Magnoliopsida; order Fagales; family Fagaceae; genus Quercus; species Quercus gilva. The sequence continues at coordinate 48,349,438 of CM042473.1, read as the reverse complement.
GTTAGATAGTACTGATGACGTGGAGTTAGTTAGGGGAGGAGGTAGTTAGTTACTGACAACTCATGAGAATTGATTGTATATGGTATATAGCTGAATTAATGAATGAGAAAGGGTAAGAAAGAACATTTCAGTAACTTCCATTTCTCTTCCTTAACCCTTGCTCAGTTCTGGAGGTAGTTCCCTCGAAGCAACACTCTCTTTTCTCTCTAATCTCCATATCCATCATCTTCTTCATTTCTTCCATTTTCTATAAACCTAAGCATTAGATCCCCCACACTCATACCATAACTTATAAATATTTTATTCAAATTAATCACTGTGCAGCAAGTTCTTTTCTCTAAATCATCATTCGTTCAACTAAACTCACAAAACTTTGTTCTTACTCTATAACCTGACCATAGAACCTTACACAACATTCAATCAACCCAACTTTGCAGCAATTTCATTGTTGAGAAGAAACTTTATTTCAAGAACCTAATTTAATTCGGAACTAAGAGAACTAAGCCATAATTCCTAAGTTTAATGGATAATTTTCTTACAATTAGATTGACACAACCAACCTATTTTTCACCTATAGGGACATTATTTAAACAAAAATAATAATAAACAAAAAAAATTAAATTTATAAATTTAGACTCAACATTATTATATCAACTATTTACCATCGTCACCATTGTTATTATTATTCAACACGTGACTTAACTCATATGTACTAGAAGCTCATATAAAATTTTCACAATGCAGCGAGTTATACCTTCTTGCAGGGGCTATCTGGTAAATCAGTCTAGCCAATGTTCAGACTTTCACCATCTTCTAGATCGCTTGCAACCATGCATGCAAGACAAGACAGTTCTGTTACTTTTTAAATTTTTAAAAGCAATTGTACATACCCCTTTTTTTTTTGTCTAAGCAATTGTACATACCCAGTTGGGTTTAAACCTATAAGCACATCCTTCACCTTAATCTTATTCTTAGAAGGAGAGGAAATGTTATTGGAGTTGGAGCTCATTGACAAATAGTCCTTTTTGTTCACGGATATGGCGATCTCTCCATTAATTAAGTTTGTACTTTAATTTCAGTACATTCAGTGCACAACACATGTGGTGGATGCATGTGAGCAATAGTAACATTGTGATCCTTTCCACTTCGGCCCAACTTGTTTGAGCCAAATATCTTGAATATTAATATATTATGATGTTTGTAGACGTATCCTTTTAACTGTATGTGTTTTGCTGCACATGCTAGAATAAACTTTTATTGACCAGTAATTTGAGAAATTAGGGCTGTTTGATAACGTTGTTCTAATAACGTTATTTGTATTTTTTTTAAATACGTATAAGTAAAAAAGTGTATAAAAATACGTGTAATATTATTTAAAAACTGAAAACATGTTGTTAAACAACTCTACTAAACGGGACTACGACTTTTTGTTTTTAAATTCTATATGATTGGGGGTTTGTTCCTGGTTGAGATATAGATAATGTAAAGAGCAATATCTTGGGGAAATCTAATGGAGATTGTGCACATCGTAGTACAAGGCAACAATTTAATGTCCGTTTAAGCTCAAAATTTCAACTTATTTGTAATTTCAGTTTATTTTTGCTATTATTTATGAGTCGTACTACACTTTTTGGTACTATTCATAGGTCCTACTATATTATTCAGCTAACTTTTACTTTTATCTATAGTACTTTCAATAAAAAGTTTTCAGTTTCAGCTAAATAAATTGTCCTTAAATGGACACTTAGTGTGATATTTCCTTATATTTAAACATCAATTAAATAATATTCAAGTACATTACTTCTTTTCTTTTCTTTTCATTTTTTCTTTTTTTTTTTTTTTTTTTTTTTTTTAGAAGAAGTACATTACTTTTTAAACCTTAAGAATATTCACTATAAACATTCAAAAATGTTCAATTTATTTCTCAAAGTATGAAAACCTGTTTTTTTTTTTATAGAATTTCAACTTATGTTGTTTGTTTTTAATGATAGTTCTTTATCATCAGACTAAGACACTAATCGATTTTTGCTGTAGGGGAATTGAATCTCAAGTCTTTTATTCAACTATCAGAAATTTTATCAGTTAAGCTAACTAAAATCCACTAAAAAAATTGTTTATTTAAACCTTATTATATAGTAGATTTTGTTAACTCCCATTAGGGAAAAATGTTATAACATCCCCTAAACTTTCGGGTAGTGGCCATTTCATCCCTTAAACTTTTATTTTGGTCAATTCACTCCAAGAACTACATGCTTGCCAAATTGAGACTTCTGTTCATCTATGGTTAAATGCACTAACGTGCTCACGTGGATAAATATCTATGACCCTATTTGGTATACAAGTTTAAACATATGTTTTCAGTTTTTAAATAATATTACACGTATTTTCATACACTTTTTTATTCATACGTATTTTTAAAATAACTGAAAACTGATGTTTAAACACACATACTAAACGGGGCCTATAATATTTCAAAAAAATAAAGTTCACCCGATTGAGAGAGAAAATGGGTTTCAGCCTTTGTGAGAGAGAAACCAGAGGACCTCCCACAATTGAATCGCAGCCGATCTCGCTGTTAGAGGTTCCAACGGGACCTTTCGTGCAACACCAGTGGCCTAGCGCAATGAGCAACTCCACCTGCGTTTCCTTTTAATACATGAACTACCCGGGTCTTCTTTGGTCTGTTTTTGTTACTATGAAGAAGTCAGAAGATGATTCTTGGGATTTTCTAAAGCCTGAAATGTTTGTAGCAATCGGATTTTTATTCTTCTGGGCATCCACTGTTTCTAAACTCAAAAACTGTTGCAGCCATGGGCACTAATATTGATTAGGTATAACTTAAAATTTTGAGGGTAGAATTAAGAAATTGGATATATTGCTCTTATACTTCAACTATTCAGTGGTTTTCGCTTTTGGATTTGGAAATCTATGGTCTTCTGTTATCTCCGTTCGTAGCTCTGGTCTTTCTACAGCCAAAGACTATAACCCAGTTTTTATTTTCTCGATTCAGTGAAACATATTTTGATTTTTTTTTTATATTTTAATTTATTTATCCATGTGCGGTCATGGGAGCAAGTTAGTGAATCTAACAGTAGACCAACGGTGGCAAACGTGACGTGAAGTTCAAGGGTGTCATAGCATTTTTCCCCTCCCATTGAGCATCACATGCCCAACTTGTTTAAATGAAATTTATTTTAAATTTTGAATTTCAAATGAAACATTTTGGAAGTTTAAGTAAATAACATGCCAAAAACTCAAATGTTTATTTATTAATTTTTCTATACATCTTAAGTTTGAAAATTTTGAACTTTTGATGTTTTTATTAAAAACACCAAGAAGTGCCAGATTATCAATTAAGATACAAAACTCTTAGAAAATATTTAAATAAAACTAAATGAAGGATTACAAGATTTAAATAAAACCATATGAAACTGTAAAGTTTAAATGAAAGTTTTCCAAAAAATATATATGATGTTCAAATAAATTGCATGAAACTTGCCTAATAAAAATAGTTGGATTGTTGTGGTGCATTTTTTTCTTTCACGTCAACAATTTAAACCAATTAGTCACGTGATGTTTTGATAAAGAACAAGATAATAATATAAATAGTAAAGAAACATGAGAGTAAAATTTCATTTATCCTAAAGAACAAGACAGTAATATAAATATCATTAAGTATTTTCTTCCTGTAACAAACAATAAAGTAGATCCTTATAATATTTTAATAAATTATTTAGATATATTTCTGATGATAATTTTAGCTATAGACCATTTTGATAATAGTGTTAGTGAAATCACTTCATTTTGAAAAGTAATTAGCAATAGAAAATTTCGATAATGTATTAGCCATAGAATATTTTAATCATAATTTGTTACTTTGTGTTGATGCTCATTTTGGAAGCCTAGTAGTAGGAAGAAGCCCAACAATATGGGCAAAGAAGAGTCAGTGGATTAATAGAAGAACCATTAAACCCGAATGGCAGGAATAATGGATCATAGGCCCATAAAGTAAATAAATGGGCCTAAAGGAGCCCAGAAAGAGAAGTAGTAAACTCATAGGCATTATGTGATGTAGAAAAGTAAAAATGGGCCACAGCAAGTTCGAAATAATAAAATAAGAAAGTAAAGGGTTGATGGAAACCTCATGAGTCCCAAGGATGAAGAATAAGGTAATTAGGCCGAGGAAGCCTAAAAGAGTTGGTAAAAACTCATGGGAATGCAGAATTAGAAAATGGGTCAAGAATGTCCAAGGAAGCCAAATGGACCAAGGATGCCCAAAGAGGAAAAAAAAATGGGATAAAGGAGCCTACAAGTAATGTAATGGGTCAAGAAAACCCAAAGTAACATGAATATAAATCCAATGACCATACTGGGTCATTATAGCCAATTGAGAGAGGAATATAAAGCAGTCCTAAAAGAGGCCCAGCAAGCTGGGGTCAAATAACACCACAGCAGGAATAGCAGAGCAACCTGGCAGGAATAGTAGCATGATTACGGAATAAGCAAAAGAGTAGGCTGAAGAAAAAAAAGCTCATAATCAAACAAGGTCCAGCCCTTGAGAGAAGCAAGCTATAAGGAATGAGAAATCAGAAAACAGTCCACGCCATAAGAGGTCAAGGATGAGTGATAGAATGCATAGATGAGCCTCTAAACCACGACAAACGCATGAGCAACAGACAAGCTTTGGATGTACACAGAACTGGAGCATGTGCAAGGCCCAGACACCACCAACCTGTACCTAGCCAATACAGAAGTAGTGGGTCATGGGTCAGAGGTAAAATGGGGTATGGTCTGGTGATAGGGAGAAGGGAAAGCCTATTCTGGGGTTCCTACTCTAATTCTTTTAGGGGTAATTTCCTGATGGGATGACTTACCACCTAAAAGAAGTAAAGATGAGTTGGAACCACTAGGTGCATGCCATGAGGGATAGAGAGAGAACACCTATGCTATGGTGGATAAGAATGTCACGGTGAGCAAGCAAACAAAATAATCTTCTTTATCTGGTGATGGGGAGTGGCGCAGCTAGCACAGGTAAATGGTGGTGGCTGGACAACTGACAAACCAGTAGTAGTCGGCAAGGACATTCTGACCAGACAAAAGTAATTAAAGGCTAAAATGGTAAAAGCCAGTCATGGCATGCAGTATATAAAGGACCCTTGCCATGCATAGTATCATCAATAGGGCAATAGTAACCACTAGGAGAGAATCACAACATCACTACATGGGTAAGCACTGAGAAAGAAAGAAAAGAAGAAAGAAAGAAAGAAAAGAAGAGAGAAAGAATAAAAAATAACAAAAACAGAGAAGAAAGAGAGAATCGGGAAGAAAAAAAATAGATAGTGTAAAATGGCAGGCATGCACCAATAGACTAATTCCTTCTCTCCCTCTAAAAGCCTACCCTATGTTAAGGATAAAGGATTTATTTAAGCACAAGCCATTCAAGTCGGTTCCCTTAAAGTGGATAATTTCTATAGCAAATGAGGTTGTCCACGTTGAGGGAGTGGTCTCCTCCTTGACCTTAGTCCTGTAACACAATTGAACATGGCAAACTAACCTTTTCCTTTTGATTTCGCCGTTTATCAAGATTATTTCCTTTCTCGCCTTTGTAATCTTGCTTATAAAGTGTCTCCTATATTGTTCTTTTTTCCTACTTTGCTTAAGGATTCCTTATTTATTCTGTTTAACGGGAAGCATATTGTCTTTATTATCATATTGTATGTGTCTACCGTAACCCTCTTGTAACAGCTTCGTCTGCCATGGGTATGTGACCAAAGTTTCGGCAAACGAGGCATAGCTTGTGCACAGGCCAGACCAAGGTGAATTGCAATTAAACTGATCCCAACTCTCTTATCCAGAACACTTGGGCCTCAGTACAGTAGGAGGTAGTTCAGCCCAAAATCACAAAAAGGCCCACCACACTTTGTTACTTGGAGATTGTTATTGTGGAAAAATGTGATGAAAATGTTACAGTGAGCTTCATGGTTTGTTACAGGAAGATTATTATGTTAAAGGTGTTGGGTTCCAAATAATATTATCAACAATATTAGCAATTCAAAAGAATAATCACATACAAGAACACAAAATCTACGTGGAAAATCTTTCTCTTTCAAAGTAAAAACCACGGGACAAACTTCGAATAATTTCACTATTATCAAATCAATTACAATAATTCTTGTATATGTTTCACAGCTAAAGAAAAAATGTCTCTTGTTTTCTTTGCGCTCACAAAAACTAATTATCTTTCTCAAAGGTGGCAATACTTTGCTCTCTCCCTTCTATTTTCTTCTCTACGCACAACTCTCTTTCTTGGTTGTCTTCTTTCTCTAAGAAGCTCCCTCTTGGCTGCTTTTTTTAATTTTTTTTTTCTCTTGCGCGGCACCTTTTTTTTCTTCACTAGCACTCTTTTTTAACTTGTGTGTATTCTTCTTTTTAGCACATGCATGCCTTTTATATACAAAAGAAACTTCAGCTGCCTTATGTTCCTAGTAGCACATAAACTCTAATTCTTTTCCAGGGAACACTTGGATTCCTTAATCAACTTCAACTAGAATTCTTGTCATGCATTAATTATTCAATACACTAACTCCTAAATACAATAGGAGTAGCTTAGCTATAGTTGTTAGTATCGTACGATTCGCAATACGTATCGTATCACGTGTAAAAAGTTCCGTATCATATTAGCATATCGTAAGTGCTCATGAATCGTTCGATATAGTGTGTGTATCGTATGGTAAAATCGTACGTATCGTACGATACATAGACAAATACTTTAAAATGAGATTTTTTGTTAAAATTTGTACTTTTATTTGAATCTAACAAGTTGTTAGACTTGTTTTAAACACAAAATTATTAGGTTACTTAATTTAACCTAATAAAATAACATATTCATAAGTTTTTTTCCCTTTCTTTCTTCTACAAAATTTGGACTACATAGTACACATTTACACTTTACTTCAATATTTACAGATTTATTTTCTATACTATGGATAAGATATTAAAGGAAAATATAATTATTTTTTATTTTTTTCATTATTTTTATAAGTCCAAGAAACTAGAATGCCAAGAATTTTTTTTTTATTATTAAAATAAAAAGAACAATTGGAGATAGTAAATGTTAATGACGATGAAGAAAATTTTAATGAAGAAATAAATTTACAAAATAATAAACCTAATGATAACTGTAGGGACTTGGTTCGAGCACTACTCTTTGCAAATGAGTGGACTCAAGCCTAGCTGGCCCAATACAATAAATTTGTAGAGCGTGGATTGAAAAACTAGGCTCTAGTAAGGATTGCAATAACTAAACATGGTAATGCATAGATCGGGTAACAAAAACACAAACTAAAATATGAAACTGGGCTCCTCGGCCGTTTACTTGGATTGTATATTTCTTATTCTTTCTTTAGTGCTAGGTTACAAGAATAATACAAGTGCCACGGTTCCTTTTTCTTCCTCAAAACTCCCGTCCCCCCTTCTGGAGGACTTGTTACATTTTATATCCCCTTCTAGTTAATCCTGGCCTTCCATCTGTTGATCATGCAAGTCACCACTTGAGTGCCTGTCCCATCAGCCACCTTCCCATCTTTCCTGTGGGTGATAGCAGCTAAGGCGGCACTGTTCAGGGGTCATTTCTCCATTAATGCGGCCAGAGTATTAGTTGTGGGCATTTAATGCGGAGGTGACAGTTCCCCCTGGGATTGCTCTTCCACCATGCTTCCATGGCCAACCCGTTGTACTTGCCTCTCTCTTGGGTCGCTCTAGAGGGTTACTTCTGAGGACACTTTGCTCTTCCTTTCAAGGGTTCGTATGGGCTGAGGACATGATTATCCTCGGCGGTACTCCTGGTGAATGAAGCTTCCTTGACTCGTCCTTAGACACTCCTTCCTCCTCGGCGTGGGCCTTCGGCTTAGCATAGAGTGGGCCGGGGTTGCCATATTCTCTGGCTCCACAATAGCCCCTCAAAATCCTACTGTCGGGCTCCTCGGACGGAGAGGAGGATTTTGACGTCCTCGGGCCTCTACCACGACTTATCTAGTCTTGTCTTCCATCAGTGCCAGTGCCTTTTTGCCTGTCCAAGGCACGTTTCTGACGCCTTGGTATGCGGAGCGCATTCGCATTAAATTCGGGCAGTTCTGTGCTCCCCACGTTCAACGATACGATGATAATTTAACGGTGGTGATCCTCTTGACTATATGGGCAGAAAAACGTGCACGGTTGTTATTTTTTATTGGGGGTATAAATACCCATTTGAATCAATCTGCCTCTTTACTATCGCATTCAAGAGGCCTTACGCACATACTTCGAACTCGGTCACATCTCCAACTGAACTTGCAACTTCCTTCAGTACAAAAAGCCTGCCCGATGAGCTTTTTCTCATTTCTGTAAGTCTTCTTATCTCTCTCTAAATTGCGCTCTCCCCTCTTCTAGACTTCTTTCTTTGTGTCTCTTAGTCGTCCCTAGGGATGGGTAGGCTTAAGAAATTGGTTGAGTTTGAAGAGGCGATGGAGAAGTTTATCACTGATTATAGGATACCTAGTACTGTAGGACTGAGGTACTATAAAGAGAGGGAGTGGAGACTTAGGAGGAAAGAGGGCGAGGTAGTGATTCCCATAATCGCCTTCTTAGAGGGTGGTATGCGGATCCCCATGGGTCAGGTGATGACGAGTTACCTTAGGCATTTCCGGCTTGCCCCTACCCAATGTGGCATTAACGTGTTTAGGATTCTGGGCTGTGTAGATACCCTAAATGAGAAGATGGGACTGAAGTTAACCCATCACAACGTGAACTGGTGCTACAACCTTTAGCTCCTGAAGGGCAAGTCTTACTACCTGAAGACAAGAGATGATAGGGTACGGCTTATCCAGTGCCTCCCCTCGTCCAGTAAGGGGCTGGATTAGGACTTCCTTATCGTGTATGAAGAGTGGCACGGTGGCCTTCATTGTCCAACAGTGGAGGGCACGCCAGGTGGGGCACTCGGAGTAGGAGAGGGTCTACATTTTTAAACTTTCGCCGCTTGCTTTGTCTAATTGTTAATAGTAATGTGTTTTATTCTCTGCAGATCCACACGCTTTCGAGCGTTATTTAGGTTTGGTTAACAAGGAGGACTTAGAGACCGTGCTGAGGGCGGAGATCTTTATGAATGAGGCCGACAACCAAGTTAGGGCTACTCACAAGATCCTGGGGTACGTCCCCATTCAGAAATCGTTCGCGATGCCAAGGTGCGTGATCAGGGCGAAGGATCCTCGGCTCCAGAGAATTACCGTAATCGAGGACGGTTTCTTGATCCCAAAGGGGTCCCCTACTTCAGAAGGTCGACACTCAGCCCGAGGCTCGGGCCTGGCTCCTAGCCCCAATGCTCCACGGGGAGCCTTTGATGGACAATGCCTCTCTCAGGGACTTCCGAGGGGGCGAAGGCACACTTGTAGCCGATGCGCTAGAAAGGTCCTTGCTTCTCCCTATGGACATGGCTGAGCTGGAGGTTTTGAGGAGTAAGGAGGTCTTCCTCAGCCTCATGGTAAGACCCTTAGCACTTATGATTCTTCGGACTTCAATTTTCTCTTCTTTATTATTATTATTATTTTTTTGCTTCCTATTTACTTGTGCATTTATTTCAATTGGTAGGCTGTTCAGGCCACTTTCAGGTTGGAAGAGGCATCTAACAAACAAGACAAAGCCCTGGATGTAGAGCGCGAAAAGCGCATGGGGGCTGGTCGGGCCCTTAAGGCCTCCGAGGATGATCTCGTGAAGGCCTGGGAGGAGCTGAAGGAGGTGACCAGGGCTCAAGACAGCGCTGAATCAGGCCCTGCTAGTGCCTAAAGGCAGGCCCAAGACCAGACGAGGCGTCTAACTAAGGTGGAGAGCAGCTGACGATTGCGAAGGAGCAGATCGCTGATCTGAAAAAGAAGGCGATCGATGCTGAGGGGGCTAAGAATGTGGCTGAGTGGGCTAGAGACGAGGCTCTAAGGGCCAAGGCTGAGGAAGACTTTGGTAGGGTGTAGGCTCAAGCTTCCAAGGAAGAAGTAGATAAGGCTGCCTATGCGACTGGGGGGGCCGAGACGGAGGCTGCTCTCAGAGCCCAAGTTCCTAGGGTATGTAGGCTCTACTGCTCCCAGGTTTGGAGTGAAGCCCTCAAATAAGCTAGAGTTGAGGCCTCGTCCGACCTGTGGAAGGTGGAGAATGTATACTATCCCCCTGCCATCCGTAAGGCTGCTCCTTCTAGCTCTGAGGCTGATGTGGGTGCTGAAGAGGCTGATACTACCCTTAATGAAGAAGCTGAAGAGGTTGCGGTCACTATTGAGGTGGTTACTACAACCTCTGGTGAGCCTGTCGTGGAAGCTGATCCTCCAAGGGTGACAGAAATAGCCAAAGGTCCCAATGAGGAGGCACCCCAGAAGGCTGCAAATCCCTCAACCGATGTCCAGGCCCCTTTTGCCGGGGAGGCAGCACTCTTTGCGGCACCCTTGCAGGTTATTCTTCTAAGTCAGGGCTCAGAGGACCCCGAGGCCACCACGAATCAACAACCCACAGGGGGGGAAGAAGATTAAGCTGAAGAAGTAGGCCCCTTGGCGCTTTTGTCTTATCTCCCCTTTATTTTTTGGAACAATGTAATGGCACTTTTGCCTTGTTTTTTTATTTTTTATTTTTTTTATTTTTTATTTTTTTAAATATTGTAATACGATTCCTGCTGGGCAGCTTTTATGGACTTAATGTAGCGCATGTTTTTCTTCCCTTGCTTGTCTTGCTTTTTATTATATATATATATATATATATATATTTTTTTTTTTTACACTAGTATAATTCTAACTTCGATTATGCCTCAATATATCATAGCAATGATTACAATAATGTGGAAATGTGCGTGCAACGGGAAAACCTACCTCTCTTTCGTTTTTGGCTTGAGCCCAACGTAGGCCAAAGTCATTTAGACCCTTCAGGTGTGAACTGAGCCAGGACCAAGTCCATGGTCCCTGTTGTTGGGCTTTGTTATGGGAAAAAGGGCACCTTCGTCTGTAATGACCATAACAGGCATTAAGGTAGTTATTTAAACCGGATTAGCTTGCTTATCGGCTTCGTTTGATGCTTAAGGCAGAATTTGTTTCGTACTAATTTCACCAAAATGGATGATCCCAGGATTAGGTATGGCTCTGACTCCGCCCTACACCTAGGCTTTTTCTTGAAGTGGTTAGTTTCCCCATAAGCTTGAGTCCGAGGATCATGCAAGGCCTTGGTTTTGTCTAACACTTAGTATCTTCTTGAAGTAGTTAGTTTCTCCATAGACTTGAGTTCGAGGACCATGTAAGGCCTTGGTTCTGTCTAACACTTAGTATTTTCGTAAGGTAATTAGTTTCCCCATAGGCTTGAGTCCGAGGACCATGCAAGACCTTGGTTTTGTTTAACACTTAGTGTTTACCAAAGTACCTAGTTTCCCCAGAAGTTTGAGTCCAAGGACCATGCAATACCTTGGTTCTGTCTAGCACTTTTCCCAGGTGCCTTAAAAGGCTCAGCCTTGAGTGCATTACCACAGCATAAGGTAGCAGTTTTCAAGACTTGCTCTACTTCGCATGGGTGGCAGTAGTTGAGGAGTGTTAACCTCCCCCTAGCACCTGGTCCGAGGACTGCAGGTGTGACTAAGGTTCGCATTTAAACATATAGCCCAGGTGCCTTAAAAGGCTCAACCTCGATAACATTACCACAGAATGAGATAGGACTTAGATGGCTGTGAGGGCACGAAACGTATAATCGTAATAGCCTTAAAATCTGGATTAAGGGAAATGCTTTTATTAATAATAATACCTTCGTAGGTTATTTACATTTCATGGACGAGGTACAGGTTTTTCATCTAAATCTTCTAAGTAGTATGCACCTATTCTTGCCACTGAGGTGATTCGGTATGGTCCCTCCCAGTTGGGTCCTAGCTTCCCATAAGATGGGTTCTTGGCAGTGCCCACGATTTTCCTCAACACTAAGTCCCCTGGTACTAGTGGTCTTAGCTTCACATTGGCATCATATCCCTGCTTGAGCTTTTGGTGGTAGTAGGCCAGCTAGATCATTGCCTTCTCCCTTCGTTCGTCAATCAGATCTAGGCTCTTCCCTAGTAGCTCATCATTACTGTCCTGGGAGAAGGAACTCGTCCTCAGTGTTTCGCTTCTAGAGGGATAACGGCCTCAGCCCTATAGGTCATGGCAAAAGGTGTTTCCCCTGTTGACCGTCGTGGTGTCGTCCGATAGGTCCATAGGACGTGCAGTAGCTCTTTTACCCATCTTCCCTTGGCGTCGTCCAACCTCTTTTTGAGCCCATTGACTATGACCTTGTTGACGGCCTCGGCCTACCCATTTCCTTGAGGATAAGTCGGAGTTAAGTATCGATTCGTGATCCCCAGCTCGCAATAGTATCTTCTGAACGCTTTACTGTCAAATTGAAGCCCGTTATCTAAAATGAGGGTATGGGGGACCCCGAATCGTGTAACAATGTTCCTCTAGATGAACTTCTTAGCATCCACATTTTTTATGTTGGCTAATGGCTCAACTTCGACCCACTTGGTGAAATAATCTGTGCCAACCAATAGATATCTTTTGTTCCCCAGTGCCTTGGAGAAAGGACCTACAATGTCCAGGCCCCACTGCGCAAACAGCCATGGGCTGGACAAGGGATTTAGGACACCTCCTGGCTGATGAATATTTGGGGCAAACCTCTGGCATTGGTCACACTTCTTAACATACTCCAGGGCTTCTTTCTGCATCCTCGGCCACCAGTATCCCTGGGTGATGGCTTGGTGCAACAGGGACCTTCCTCCTGTATGACTCCCACAAATCCCTTCATGCAACTCCTCGAGCAGAAATTCAGACGCCTCAGGGTGAATACACAGTAAGTAGGGTCCAAAGTAAGAGCGTTTATATAGTTTGTGGTCCTCGGACAACCAGAACCGAGGAGCCTTCCTCCGTATTTTATCAGCCTCTGACTTTTCCTTAGGTAGGATATCATCTTTAAGGAATCTGACTATAGGGTCCATCCAGCTGGGCCCCATTCTAGCCTGGTGGACATGAGTCGTGCATTTTGCTACCTCACTCACCCTCTCCAGATGCTCAACAAGGATAATCCGAGGCAGATCTCCTGTCGAGGATGTAGCAAGTGTGGCCAATGAGTCTGTATAGGTGTTTTCGCTTCTGGAGACATGTGACAAGTTGAAAAGGTCGAAGTCTGACTACAGGCGTTTGACCTGGCTTAAGTACTCTTGCATCCTCGTATCTCTGGCTTCCAATTCTCCGTTTACCTGGCCCACTACCAATCTCGAATCCGAGAATATGTCCACTGCTTTTCCGCCCATTTTTTGCACCATAACCATACCTTGCAGTAAGGCTTCATACTCGGCTTCGTTATTTGTGACAGGGAACCCAAGTCTCAGGGACTTCTCCACGACAGATTTCTCTGGGGACACCATGACCAGCCCCACCCCAGACCCCCTTTGATTCGCAGCTCTATCAACGTACACTTTCCAGCGTGGGGGCCCTAGGGCAGAGATGGCCCCGACCGATTTTCCATCTATGTCTCCCTTTTCGGCCACTGCTTCTACTAGTGGTTCGGCAAATTCGGCCACTAGGTCAGCCAGGACCTGGCCTTTTATAGAAGTCCAAGGCAAGTACTTATTGCCAAAAGCCTCCAGAATCGTGTTCCACTTGGCAATCCTTCCAGTGTAATCAGCAGATCGAAGTACAGCTCTCAAGGGCAGTTGAGTTAGAACGACTACCATGTGGGCCTGGAAATAGTGGGGGAGCTTTCGCGTAGCATGGACTACGGCCAGTAGGGCTTTTTCCAAGGGCAAGTACTTGATCTCAACTTCATGCAGTGACTTGCTCACGTAATAGACCGACTTTTGGAAGCCACTGTCATCCCGTATCAGCACCAAGCTCACTGCATGAGGGGCTACAGCAATGTAGGCATACAGGACCTCGTCGGCTTTGGGGTTAGACATGATTGGTGGTCATGATAGGTATTTCTTGAGTTGCTGGAAGGCCATGGCACAATCCTCGGACCACTCGAATCCTTTCCACTTGTTGATCAGAAGGTAGAAAGGCCTACACCTATCAGCCGACCTGGAAATGAACCGGTTTAGGGCCGCGATCATCCCAGTGAGTTTTTGAATCTCCTTAGGATTTCGTGGAGGCTTCAAGTTATTGATAGCTTTAATTTGATCAGGATCAACCTCAATTCCCCTATGGGTGATGATGTAGCCTAAAAACTTGCTTGACCCTATGCCGAACGAGCATTTGGAAGCGTTCAAGCGCAACTTGTGCTTCCTTAGGACGTTAAAGATACAACCGAGGTCTCCTAGGTGCTCAGACACCACTTTACTTTTTACCACCATATCGTCAACATAAATTTCAATGCTTTTACCCAGCAGCGGCTCAAACATTCTCGTCATCATCCTCTGATAGTTTGACCCAGTGTTCTTCAAGCCAAAGGGCATCACCTTATAGTGGTAATTCCTAACATGTGTCACAAAGGCTGTCTTCTCCTGATCATCCAGGGCCAGTGGTATTTGATGATAGCCCTAAAAGGCATCTAAGAAACTCATCCAAGGATGTCCCGCGGTGGCATCCACCAAGTGGTCTATCCGTGGCATAGGGAACGAGTCTTTTGGGCATGCCTTGTTTAGGTCCATGAAGTCTACAAAAACTCTCCACTTTCCGGTTTTCTTCTTGACCACCAAAATGTTGGCCAACCACTTAGGGTAAAAGACCTCCTTGATGGCCCCTGCGCGCTTAAGCTTCTTCACCTTTTCTCTAATTGCATCGGCATGCTCCCTTGACAGGCGCCGAGGTGGTTGTTTCCTAGGGATGACAGATGGATTGACATTGAGATGGTGACAGATAAAGGCTGGATCGATCCCTGGAGCATCGCAGGCGTCCCATGCAAATACGTCAATATTAGTTTTGAGGAACTTGATTAACTCCTCCTTCTCTTGAGGAGGCAGCCGAGCCCCAACTTGGAAGAACTTCTCCGGATCATTTCCAATGACCATCTTGTCAAGATCTTCATATTTTGCTTCTTCAACAGCTACATCGGGGGGCGCTGCCAGGTCCTTTGATTGCTATAAGCCCTCTTTAGTAGTGGCAGAGGGCCCCACATCAAGCTGATGCAATGTGGCAGCCACCATGCATTACCTTAATATGGATTGGCAACCACGGATTTCAAGGATGCAGTCCCCTGACGGGAATTTCACCTTCTGGTGTAAGGAGGAGGCGATAGCCCCCAGGGTGTGGAGCCAGGGCCTGCCGACGATGGCTGTGTACGGGGAATAGGTGTCCACCACTATAAAGTCTACCTCCACTACTTTTGGGCCGGTTTGGACGGGCAGCCTAATCATGCCCTTTGGGATAACCAGCTTCCTATCGAAGCTCATCAGGGGGGAGTTATAGGGTGTCAAATTTTCTGGTTTTAACCCTAGCCCCTTGTAGAGGTCGGGGTATATAATCTCGGCTCTGCTGCCACCATCCACCATCACCCTTTTCACATCATAGTCCCCTATTCTGAGGGTGATCACCAGCGCGTCATCGTGGGGCTGGGTGGTCTCAACCTTGTCTTCTTCTGAAAAGCACAGGGTTGGGTGAAAATTCCTTCTAGCCTTCTTCGGCTCTGATTGGGACTCCTCGGCACGCATCTGGGCCACGGACAACACTCGCGAGGGGCGCGCGCCTGTTCTTCCTAGCGCAGCCAAGATCACATTAATCGTCCCAGTGGGTGCCCTTAGGGCAGAATCTCTCTGGGGCTCCTGATAGGTCTGGCCTTGATGGCCACTGGAATGGTGCAGGAGGTGCTTCAGCTTTCCTTCCTAAACTAGTTGGTCAAGATAGTCCTAGAGGTTCTTGCAGTCCTCCATGGCATGCCCGTGGTCCTGATGGTACTGGCAATACAGGTTCTGATTATGTTTCGTTGGGTCTCCCGTCATCTTATTTGGCCACTTAAAGTATGGTTCACTCCTTATCTTCTCCAACACCCTGTGCACTGGCTCTCGGAATACGGCATTGATAGCCTGAGCGTTGGTCGCCCTGGATTGCCCTGCGAAATCTCTCCTCGGGCGGTTGCTGTTATACCTGTTCGACCTGAAATCCTTCCTCTCCTGAGAGATAACCTTCTCTTTTCCTTTGCCTTGCAGCTGATCCTCTTCTACCCATTTATACTTATCGATCTGATCCATCAGCCGGCGTACACTGGTGGCGGGCTTACCGGTCAGAGACTTCCTCAGGCCATGCCCCGTCGGGAGACCATTTTTTAAGGTGCTGACGGTGACATCCTCATACTTGCCGTCCAGTTCGTTGTATATCTCCTAGTATCGGTCCGAGTGGGCCTTTAGGGTTTCTCCATCGTGCATGGATAGAGACAACAGCGCGCTCAAGGGCCGAAGGGATCTGCTATTTGTGACGAATCGGGAGTTGAAGGCTTGAGTTAGTTGCCTGTATGAGTTTATGGTGTTTGTCTTTAGACCATTAAACCATCTCATTGCCACTGGTCCCAGACTAGAGAGGAAGACCCTACACATCAGCGCCTCATTCTTGGAGTGGACAGCCATCCTTTGGTTATATTGGCTTACATGCTCCCCAGGGTTTGTTCTGCCGTTATAAATGGTGAAGATTGGTTGTTGAAATTGCCGAGGAAGCACGACATTTTCGATATGACAGGTGAAAGGTGATTTTGAGAGTTGATCTAGTGCCCTGCTCATGGCATCACTCCCCACGCCCCTAGGGGATGGACTTTTACGTTTGCGCCTCTAGTAGTGCTCCTCTTCGTGAGAGAAGGTCTCGCTTGGGGGGGTCCTTGATCTTCGCCTGTAGTCATCATCGCCCTCCTCATCGGAGGGTGTGTCGGGGTTAGGACGAGATTGCCTTCGCTGTGCATGGCGCAGCTTTCTCCTTAGACCGTCTATTTCTTGCTGCATGCCACCTTATCATCCTGCATCTTGGGCATATGGCTCTTGACCTCTTCTGATTGCACGGTCTGGTTGTCATTTTGCCTCTGTAGCCCATGGCTGCCCCCGCGGGTGTGACTTCCACTAGTTTGTGTGGTGTGCGCACTTCCCTCTCGAAACCTTCTATTTTCTTTGTTTCGACCGCGCTCGAGGTTGGGGAAGGTACCCTGTTGTTGTGACCTCGCTGGCTTGGACTGGTGGGATCCTGCTTGGTGAGGGCCTGCTCCTGCCATGCTTAGTCGCTATCCCTACTAACGCACAAGTTCTCCCCACAAACGGCACTAATTGTAGAGACCTGGTTCTAGCATTATTCCTTGCAAATGAGTGGACTCAAGCCCAGCTAGCCCAATACAATGAATTTGTAGAGCGTGAATTGAAGAACTAGACTCTAGTAAGGATTGCAATAACTAAACATGGTAATGCATGGATTGGGTAACAAAAACACAAACTAAAATATGAAACTAGGCTCCTCGGTCGTTTACTTGGATTGTATATTTCTTATTCTTTCTTTAGTGCTAGGTTACAAGAATAATACAAGTGCCACGGTTCCTTTTTCTTCCTCAAAAATCTCGTTCCCCTTTCTAGAGGACTTATTACATTTTATATCCCATTCTGGTTAATCCTGGCCTTCCATCTGTTGATCTTGCAGGTCACCACTTAAGTGCCTATCCCATCAGCCACCTTCCCATCCTTCCTATGGGTGGTAGCAGCTGAGGCGGCACTGTTCAGGGGTCACTTCTCCATTAATGCGGCCAGAGTATTAGTTGTGGGCATTTAATGCGAAGGTGACAGTTCCCCTTGGGATTGCTCTCCCACCATGCTTCCATGGCCAACCCGTTGTACTTGCCTCTTTCTTGGGTCACTCTAGAGGGTTACTTTTGAGGACACTTTGCTCTTCCTTTCAAGGGTCCGTATGGGCCGAGGATATGATTATCCTCAGCGGTACTCCTAGTGAATGAAGCTTCCATGACTCGTCCTGGGACACTCCTTCCTCCTCGGCGTGGGCCTTGGGCTTAGCATAGAGTAGGCCGAGGTTGCCATATTCTCTGGCCCCACAATAACATTGACTTAGATAGGATTGATTAGCCAATATGATGATTATGATGAAAATAAATTAATTTTTGGGTCATTTATAATATATTATCACTTTTGAATTTAAGTAATTTGAATGTGTGTGTTATAAACATGTGCTAGTTTGATTTATTTAATTAGTTTGTTAAATATTATTACAAAAGTGATGAATAAATTAATGATTAGCTAAATATATTCAAAATTTATAATGAATATATCATTTATATATGCATATCTATAATTTTTAATAAATTTTATGTAGTGTTTATGTATCTTACAATATACGATACGATACGATGCACGATAGGAAAAAATCAAAAATCGATTCACGATACGATTCACGTTTTGATAACTATAAGCTTAGCTCGTTAAAGAGCTTTCATGTGGGCTGGACCTTGGTGCCAGTTTGCACCCAACACAAGGATGTGATAAATATGTTATAGGGTGTAAAGTTGTTATTTACAACTATGTGTTTTGTTGGCTTATATTCCGTGCCAAATTTGATTGTAATTTTATTCAATCTTTTGTACCCTGTATTTATTGTGTAATTTGATTATAAGGGTTGTGTGATAGAAAGAGAGTGTGTGAAGACTCAAGCAATTGAAGACTGAAGAGTTTTCGCGGGTAGCTCACGACTAAACATCCTACGAAGTGACTCATGTGACTTGCACATGCTAGAATGCGAAGAGTCAGGATAGGATGGAGACAGCTGTGTTTCATGAGTATCTCGCAGGTAAGGCCTTCCCGCGAGACACCCGTGATACATTCTGTTTTACCAAATTGTCCATTCTGATACACACTTTCTGTGCCTAAACTATTTATACTCACATTACCCACAAATGTTGATGAGTGCTTCAGAGAGAAAAACCCTAGATAGGTTTTCTACAACACACACACCCATCGTTTAAAAAGAAAACTACTCATCCTTAGTGAGAAATCATTCTAACCTCTTCTCATTCCCTCTCTCATTATTATACCTATTGAGAGGAGATTTCTACCCAAACACTACCCACACACATTCAAAGTGAGAGTGTTTTGGTACTGCTGGGAAGTATTGGAAGATGCCAAGGATGGCAGATGCAACATGGAGCTTGTTGTGGGATCCGGAGAGCTAGACAAGACACGATTCCAAGAAGCCTTGTTGGAGTAGGAGCTTGGAGGTTCTCTTACTAACCCATGTATCCCAATTGATTATCTAGTGGATCGATTACCGCTTGGAGGGCAGTGGAGAGGTTTTTCGCCGAGTTCTTCAGTTTCCTCTTTGATAACACATCAGTGTGTTATCTTGTATTTGGATTTTTCTTCCCTACTCTTTTACCTTTCATTTTACTGCTGTGTTGTTATGATTATGGGTTAGAGTAGCTTATTTGTTTATCCGCTCGCATTTACTCTATTCCGCACTTAGTATTAAGTTAGAGTAAAATCTATCGAGCCGTAATTTTGTTTTGGAAATCTAAATAGCTCTTGTGTTTTCAACACATTTTCGCGCTTTCAATGGAAAATTATTTTGTTAAAGGAACATGAATACGTTAAAGGGATATACTTTATGGTTTGTTATAGGAAGAATACGTTATGCTTATTTATTACTGTTTTGTTCTTTAATTAGAATCAATAGATTTTTCCTTCCTAATTTATTTTTTAAGATTTTCCCTAATAATATAAAAAGCAAACTATTGAAGAGAAAGAAATTATGAAAGAAAAAAAAATACTCATAAATGATATGAGACTGTAATAACACACTGTAACAATCCAAATTTTTTTTATTAGAAAAGTTTCATGTAATTTTCATTTTAATCTCATAGTCTTGGATACATTTCATTTAAACCCTATTGTTTCACTTTCTTTTTGTTAAAATTAAATATTTTTATTTAAACCCTTTATTTTTATTATTATTTTTTTTTAAAGTTTTGTTTTAGTGTTTTAGGCATATTTCCATTTAGAACTTAAAAATTTAGATTGTTTCATTTAAAACTCAAAGTTTGAAATGTATTTCATTTAAACCAACTAGTCACGTGATGTTTAACAAGGATTAACAAATTTGTGATAGAAGGTTTAAATGAAGTGTTTTTAAAATTTTGAGCAACATTTCGAACGTTTAAGATTCAAAAGAAACATACCCAAAATTCTAAAATTTTAAAAATAATTTGACCCTAATATTTATTTAACTTTCTATAGATATATATTTTTAAATGCACTATTCTTGTCTTTTGATATGTAAAGTTGTAAAATACTAATTAAGTGATGTATAGGCTTTGCTACAACTCCTTTCAATTGATAATATGGTAATACACTTAAACTTCTTTGTTACATTATCCATCTTAAGTAGGATTTTATCAATTTTAAAAATATCTTTCTTTAGGAACAAGTATAACAAGTTTTGGATTCGGTACTTATCACTTAGGAAAAAGATCATTCACATATATCATTTCGAATAACAAAGTTTAGTTACAAAATTGGTTGCAGTCTAAGGCCACAACTTACACAAAATCTTTTTATTGGATGTGAATTTTGATAAATCCACTATTGGATTACATTTCCTTCTTATATCCTCCATGCTTGCAAAATTTTCAAAAAATCAAAGATCAATAGTGATGTCATCAATTAATTGTTTAAATTGCAAGTTTTTATAGTCTAAAATTATTCATAAAAAAATAACTTTATAAATCATATAGTAAATAACATCTGTAGGGTCGAAATTTGATGGACTAGGTAATAACTTCCCGTATTATGAGCCCAACAAATCCCCAACAATGAATTTGTAGAGAATGGGTTAAACAGCTGGGCTGGATATGGATTTAGCAACGGTTCATGCAAGCGAAACGGAGCAAAAGACACTCAGGCTAGTATTCAATAAAAGTATCTTTGATCTGAAAAGGTCTTGCATTTATCAACTTCCTCAAAATCCTCCCTCTATGTGAGACCTGTTTCCTTTATATATATACACCTTTTTTCCTCATCTTCACCGCACACTTGTCCTTCATCTAAGCGTCCACTTGAGTATTAGTCACATCAGAAGTTTGCTTTAATCTGTAGTGAGTGGTAGTGGCTGAGGTTTCACTGTTTAGGTGTCTTCTCCACATAAATGCAGCCAGGAAAGTTGCTACAGTGCATTAAATGCGGTGATGGCAGCTTTATTTGTAAGATATTTCAGGATATCTCCGCGCTTAGGAATGCCCAGCGCTAACTCCCCTCTGAGAAATCTTCTACTTGATCAAGTTCTTTGGAGGTCTGACGAGCGGAAACTCTTCGGACATGCCAGGTTGTCTTCGGACGAAATATTAATCCTTCCTTTGTTGCATTTTCGCCAGATGGCAGGGCATTGATCCTTTTAACCTCTTCGGTCAGGAAGTTTTATTCAAATTGGGCCACAGGCCCAACATATGGCGTTGGGCTTTCTCACCCACAACATCCATTGGCACAAAATTTGACATGTGTTAAAAGCATAAAAACCATGCAATCTAATGGTTAGATTTTCAAAATATGTAACAATGTTAATTTTTTAAAGAAAATTGTAGCCTTAAGGTACAACTAATTTTATAGCCAAACTCTGTTCTATTTGGAAATGAATATAATCTTATTAGATTAAAAAATTATATTACATGTTTGAAAATTATTATAATTATTTTTATTGTTATCTTTATGTTGAATTATTTCATTATCTTTTTTTTTTTTTTTTTTCTCTTTTTTATTCATTTGTAATACTTTATTCTAAATTTCCTGTTATATATTTATAGTGTTAGTAATTTATCAAGAGATCCCATTTTGATTCGTCTAATATTTCTACTAGTTTTTTATATCTGAATTGATATTTTCTAATAGGAAATTAAAAATAATTCCAATATAATAGACACTATCTATAAAGTAAAATTATCTTATGATCAAAATAAAACAATTTTTTTTTTTTTTTTTTTTTTTTGGTGTAGAACAATATAATCAAATTTATTAAATTCACTATTGCAACTTCACTTAATAATAGTCACACCCAATTTCCTTAATATGCCTTATCTAGACCGAGATTAATTTCATATAAATAATCAAATATTATGGTTCAAGTTAAAAATATAATTCCCAATTATATATAATTTTAGCTTGAAGAGAGGGTTTGGTGTATGGTCTTGTAAAAAATTAGGCGGTTAATGTTTATTGTATGAAAAAATAGACTTACAAAAAAAAAAAAAAAAAAAAATTGAACTCTCAAGTTATTAATTAGAGAAAATTCATCATCAAAGGCACACTCATAATTATTATTTTTTTTTCAAAATAATTTTTTTTTTTTAGAGAGTTTCAACTTATAGCGTCCACTCTTGATGATAACTCTTTATCATCATACCAAGATACCAATCAGTTTTTAATATAGGCGAGGATTGAACCTCAAATCTCCTATTTTAATCATTAGAGACTTTATCAGTTAAGTTAATTGGAATCCACTGGTCAAAATAATTTAGAATTTCAATTAGGTTAAATTTCTATTGGTCCACAATTTTAGAAACCTTTTGGAGGTGAGAAAGAGCACAAAGTTCAACTATGTTTTTTCCCCTATAAAACTAAATATTGTCCCACAATTTGGGACCTTTTCCTAACAAGGGGGCCTTAGGTATAGACATGACAAAATGGGTCAGAATTTTCTGACCCGACTTGTTTGACCCACAACCCGATTGACACGTAACTCGATTGACCCGTTTTGACCCGCACCTGATTGACCCGATCCGCCTGTTTTGCCACGTCTACCAACATTGAGTAGATTGAGATTGAGGTGTAATTCTTATAAAATATTTACTTATTGTTCTTTACTTAATATGTTATGTACTCCATTATAGTTTGTCATTCTTTACTTGCCACCTTCATTTTCTCTTCCTACTTTAAACAGATCAAAAATTATACCAAGATTAGCTTCTAGAAAACTAGAACAAGAGTTGCACCAAATTTGAACATCAAGTGTTTAGTGGTAATTGGTAAGTAGTAACAGTATCATCAATGAAAATCTAATCACAGTTAAGAAACTCATAAAGAATTGACAAATTGCATCTATTTTTTTTTAAAAAAAATGTTTGAAAAATACAGGGCAACTCGACCCGACTTGACCTACGACCCGATTGACCTACAGCCCGATTGATCCCTTTAAAAATGACCTATTTTGACCCGTAACCCGTTTGACCCACAAACTTGATTGACTCGACCTGGCCCGATCCGACCGTTTTGCCACGTCTACTTAGGCATATGCTGGCCCTAGGGAGATTATATATAATAATTAAACATATTGATGAACATCATTAGTTTATAAAAGCTTAAAGCAATAGGTTTAAACTCAATAATACCATACCAACCATTCACTTATGTTGATATTATTATACAGACTTAATAATACTTTAAGGTATTTCTTCTATAAAAAAATAAATAAATAAAAGAATAATAATAATAATAATAAAAACTTTAAGGTTATGTACATATTTTTAGGTTTTACTAAAAAAACTTGGCTAGGTGATTATCTTCCCCAAGAAGGAGTAATGAGAAAAAATAACATATGATTAAGAACAATAGCTTCGAAAATGTAATATATGTCCATAACCTCCTAGTGTGAAATCCTAGGATGATTCTCTCTTAAACTAGTGTTACCAAAAATCCACTGTGACCGGGAGCCAGCTTAATCTGATTTCCCACCAAACATCCACAAAGAACAAGTCAATATGGTCAGTTCCTTTGCGGGTGTTTGTCTTTTCCTATATTTTACTTTATTTAATATATATATATATATATATGCAGAGAATCTTCAATCTAATTTTTTTTTTCTTTCTAATTTTGATTAGTGAAAATAAAAGGAAAAAAGTTAAAAGAAATGAAGCCAAAAGAGAAAAGGGTGAGAGATAATTGTTTTGTTTTTGTGGTTGAGTCAATAAGAAGCAGATCGTAATCCGACCAATGGAAGAATCTGTGTGAAAACGAAAATCAAGATGAAAACGACCCATCATCTCAACAAAATCAATGTGGGTTCTTGGTTAGATCACGCGCTTGAACCCAGCTTCTATATATGATGCTCTCATTTACACCGGGTTTTCTTCATTGTCTTGTTCACACTTCTGTCCGTAGTTCTCCTGTTAATTTACGTTACATCTTTGTCACACACATATATACTAATACCACTCTCTCTCTCTCTCTCTCTCTCTCAGTGTGAATATATATGTGTGTGTGTGTGTGTGTGGGGGGGGGGGGGGGGGGGGGGGGTGGGGTTGTATCTGTGTACGGCTAGTGCGCCTATACAGAACTGTTTGCTGAAGTTTCATGCATGATCAGAAGTGTCTTTTATGAAACAGACATGGCTTTCTGTTGCATGAGAGAGGGATGTCGTTGAAAAATGTGATTGCATTATACATATATGCATATTCAGGTAATACAAACTTGTCTCTGCCTGCTGCTGCAATATACACAGCCTGCGCGCAAAGGGTTTTTGAATTTTATTTTATTTTATTTAGGTACTAGTACTAAACGTAGGGCACTAGGGCTCTTTAAATGAAACTAGGGTGCTCAGCCTCTTAGGCCTGTGCGGTCAGTAAAGAGTGTATGTAGGTCGAGGGGTCTGGTAATGCAAACAAGAATGTTTTGGTTGTTCTATCCTGATTTCAAACTCTCTGGATCTGGGGTTCAGTTGACACTCCTTTAGTTGCTTTTAACCAATCATTGTTTGCCACTTCCAAGTTACACAGTTCTGTGTAACTAAAGCATTTTGGTCAATTACTCAATTGTCCTACTCTTTTGGTGCGGTGATAGTAAGCATATCTTCTAAGTTGTGATGTGTGGTGCTATGATTTAAAATCCATAAACCCAAATTAACTTGGGGGGTTTTGGATGCTGCTTCCTAAGGTTTAGGACCTGTTTGGTTTGCTCTTAACTCAAAACTCAATTCTCATATCTTATTTTTCATCACTCAAACTCAGTTTTCACAACTCATATTCCTATCTCTACTTTTTCCTTAACTCTATCTTATTTTTGTTTGGTTTCACATCTGAGTGAGCTTAACTCAAAATTTTGATAAAGTGGTGGAGCCCATGTACTGTACAGATCAAAACAGTAACATGTCTCTCTCCTCCATCTCTTTTATTATTTTTTTTTTTCCTCTCCTCTTTCATGAAGCCTGAAACATTGAAACCTTTCTCCTCCCATTTTCGGCCTCTACCACCTCCAACAACCCACAAACCCACCAATTGCAATTCTCAAAAACCCAACCTACTACCATTGTTTCACATCCACCACCGTACAAATCACCAAAAATCAAACCCATCCACCTTCAACATCACAACAAATTCTTTTACATATATATAATGAAAATAAAAATAAAAATAAATACAAAAAAAAAAAAATTACCCCACAAAATCCACAACTCCAAGCCCAAAAAGCACACCTTAACCCGATTAAAATGCAAATCGCAACTGAAATCAAAGTCCTCTGCCATCATCACATGAAGAAAAAGAAAGAATGAAGAAGAATAATAAGAAGCCGAGAAAAGAAACCAAAGTGAAGGAAAAAAAAAAAAAAAAAAAAAAGAGAGAAGCAACTGTCATAAACCCATCAAGAAAAAAGAATGAAAAAAAAAAAAAAAATTTGGTGTGAGGAAAGAAAGAAAAAAATATGTGTGAAGAGATGAAGAAAAAAGGAAGCAGCAGCTGCGAAGAAACAAAGAAAGAAAAGAGAAGAGAAGAATGGCGCTGGAGTGAAGAAGGAAGAAAGAAAAAGAAAAAGAAAATAGAAAGAAAGAGAGAACCAGAACCAGGCGTGTGACTCGAAGAAGAAAGGAAGAAAGAGAATTGATATGACAAGACTTTAGGTGAGTCCCATTATTTTTATATAGTTACTAAAATATCATGTAACTCATAACTTGGAAATGTGAAAACACCAAAATTGTATTTTCATTTTCCATCATCCACATCCAAAATTTTGAGTATTTGAGTCATGAAAACAGTGATCCAAAACTAAGCCAAAACAGATGGTCATCCGTGAGACCCACTCGGTTTGGATGATGGATCATGAAAACTGAGTAATATCACTCAGTTCTCATGACATCCAAACAAGCTCTTACCTTTCAGGTGTGCAATTACTAATTATCCAACCAAATGTTTCGTCCTTGATGGCTTACATAATGAAATAAATACTTCTTCATTGATGGGAGAAGATATATATATACCATTGCCTATTTCGTGAAGCATGTATATAAAATAATTGGACAAAACTTAGATACAGTACTTTATGTACAATACCTTAAGTACCCTTCTTAAAATTAAAACACCTATCCATTGAGTTAACAGTGAAACTAGCGTTACGTCTCAGTCTTTTTTTTTTTTTTTTTTTCTTTCCCCTATTATTGACTCTTGAACTCCAACGGAAAACCTCAAACACAAATTGAGCTCCTAACGTTGAACCCAACTTCAAGATTAGAATGAACTCTACAAGGGACATGGAAGGGTATGAAATATTAGTCTCCTCAATCATTGCGGAGAATTATGCAGAGGGTGCATCATAAATTGACACCCAAATTAAAATTAACCAAAGCAATACTAAAATAGACCCATTAACCAAAATTGAAACCTTCATCAAAAATACCCAAAGGAAAACTCTTCCAAACCTCAAAATAACACAAACTCAGCAACTATAATTGAAAACCCAAATCAAAATTAACCAAAGCAATAATAAGATAGACCCATTAATGAAAATTGAAACCTTTATTAGAAATAGCCAAAGGAAAACTCTACCAAACCTCAAAATGACACAAACTCAGCAACTAGAATTAAAAACCCAAATCAAGACAAACCAAAGCAATAATGACACAAAACCATTAACAAAAGTTGATACCCAAATCATAATCAACAAAGAAAAACTCTACCAAACCTCAAAATAACACAAACCCAGCAACTAGAATTGAAAACCTATAATGAGATTTAGTCAATACATACCAACGAATCACTTTAGTTCTAGCCAATTAATCTACAAAAACAGAGCGAGATAGAGAATTCAGAGAGCTAGATTTGTCTATTTCATCTAATATGAGCGAGAGAGAAGGAAAGAAAGAGAGAAAGAGAAGAAAAGAGAGGGAGAGAAAGAACGGTAGGAGCTGGGTTTGTGTTTGAGGTTTTTCGCTGGAGTTCAAGGGTCAGGAACAGGGGAAAGAAAAAGAAATAGACGGAGACTTAACGCTAGTTTCTCTGTTAACTAAGTGGATAGGTGTTTTAATTTTAAGAGGGGTACCTAAGGTATTGTACATAAGGTACTGTATCTAAGTTTTGCCCTAAGATAATTACCACATTGATGGATCTAGAGCCAGTGTATAAGATAATTAATGCATTGATGGATCTAACTCAAAAGTTCAATTATTTATTCTCCATTTCATAATGAAACAAGTTCTTGGACTGGCAGACAAAATGTGGGAACTACAAGATGTCACATATTTCATATCTTTACTATTTTACCATGTAGAATAAGTTATAGGAGGTGAAATGCCTCATATAAGACAGTTGAGAGTGTTTTTTTGATAAACTGAGTCAAACAGGAAACAGAAGACCAGTACATGAACAATCAAACCTACACGAATCTGAGATGACAGTAGGAATATTGAGCTTATTTCAACAAAAGGAACTCCTAACAATAACTGCCAGTTTTGTGGAAACATGAGCAGCAGAATTACTTGCTCTGTTAACCCCGCAGAAACTATAATTTGGAACTAAGCTCTAGGACATTACTAATTATAGTTTGGATAGCCCAATCAGCTTTGGTGCCCCGTTGGGAACCAGACAATCAAAGCAAGTTTTTGAGTTGCCTCAATGAGAAGCAACAGCAACCATGTCAATGCATGGCCAGCCAAGTACTCCAGACAACCGGAAATAAGCCTTTTGAACCAAGCATTTGGAAACATTTAAATTATCCCAAAGCAAACCAATGAAATTCTGTAACTTCTACATCATTCTTTTATGGTGACTCCACATACAGACACCATATGACAGGCAGAATTGGCCTTATAGCAAATATACAGAACTTGGGAAGCTATTGCATGTGCTTTCCCAATTCAATATGAAAAATAAATAAATAAAATAAAATAAAATTTAAAAATAAAATTCTATCAATATTATTTACTGTAAAATTAACAGAGCTGAATTTCTTATTCAGTAAGTCACAGCTGAGTTTCAATTTTTAGCCATCACAATTATAGAAGGTAAACATATACATTAATACAGTGTGTAGCCCTCAACAAAAGATTGGGAAGTGCATTACCTTTAATGAACAGTTTCACTCTCTCTCTCTCTCTCTCTCTCTCTCTCTCTCTCTTTTACTCAGCCTCTTTGCTTCCATGGATTTTAGAAAGACTGCTGCTGTGAAATCACAAGAATGCACAAGAAGCCAATCAGGTTCAGCACTATGAAGACTTACCCTCTTCTACCTTCAATGATCCAAATTCAACATTCACCAGCGCGGCAGCTGCACGGGCAGCCGCAGATGCACGCTCAGCAGATGCAATGGCAGCTCGAGCTTTCTCCAAGATATCAGTTGATTGTGGCCTTGACTCCCTTTTGGCATCACTAATTGGTCCCAAATCATAATTTTTTATGGATGATTCAATTTCATTAGTACCCAAGAAAGTAGCATTGCTTGAAGCGCTAGGAGCATGAAGGTGCTGAGGTTCTTGTTTACTTTCCATATGCTTGATAGAATGTGTCCCATTAGAAGGAGAAGACATAAAAGAACCTTGTTTGTTGGGAGCTTGAGAATGTGCTGCTCCAACACGTATTTGCTTTGATCCAGCCTACAAATAAAGATCAGGAGGTCAAAACTAATTTAACCGTAAACTAAATTAAATCAAAAGTTTCAAAAGGCTACAAATAGATTACTAGTGGTCCCAATAAAATGATTGTTAAAATATTTAAAGTCGCCTATCACTTGATTTTGTTGAACTAACCACTACTCTCCCAAGTTTAAGCTTATGAAATGGTGAATTTAATCACGTAACCATTTTTCAAACACTCCTCTTCACGTGTGGGCGTAGACTCCCTTTAATAAGTGGAGTCAACAAATCGAATTTTGAACTTTTAAATGAGAGGTAGAGTGTAGGCAGGGTTTGAACTTAGGACCACCTAATCTGATATCATATTAAACTACCACTAATCTCAAAAGCATAATCTTTAGAGGAAATTGTGAATTTAGTCACTTAACCATTATTATAACAAATTCAATACCCTCAAGCAATTCACATGTAAGTCATTAAATCCACATTGAGCAATGAAACGGGTGTTACTACTTAACATGCTAAATGAAGTTCACAGTTTGTGTGCCCACTCAAGCAAAGAGATAGAAAGAGAGAAATAATTTTTCAATGACTTAGACAATAACCAAAACTATTTCATCTCAAAGTAATCGATGAGGTTTATGGTAGAATTTATAATTTATTCATCGCATAGTAATTGGTAAGGGAGCTTTGCAGAGGGAGGTCCAAGCCACGAGGGTAGTGGAATTGGTAGTGCAAGCTCAACTTCAAAGTTAATATGCTCTAGATTAAGCTTAGGGCATTCATCTCAAAAACAATCTTGAACAGGCTCAAAGCACGCTAGCTTATATTGCTTGAAGATTTTAAACGCTAACAAACCTAGCAAGACATGTAATAATTTGCTCAACCGTAGCTTAAATCATCAACTTCAAAGTTAATATGCTCCAAACTAAGCTTAGGGCATTCATCTCAAAATCAATCATGAACAGGCTCAAAGCACCCTAGCTCATATTGCTTGAAGATTTTAAATGCTAACAAACCTAGCAAGCCATGTAATAATTTGGTCAACTGTTGCTTAAATCATCAATAGCATCTAATAAGATTTGGCTTGGCTCATATTTCATGAATACCAATAACAACTTCGTACCTAACCAAAGTGAGCAATGCTATACAAAAAAAAAAGGACAAAATTTTGGACATTTGCTGATATTTTCATCTAGGTCCCCATTGACATTACTTTTTTACTTACTACTAAAAAGTTTCTCTCTTAAGTGTCTGTTTGGTTAGGGAGGATGAAAAAGGGGGAGAAGAAAATAAGGGGGCAAATGGTAGTTTTGGTTGTTTGGTTGAGAGGCAAAAAGGGTATTAATTTTTTTTTTTTTTTTTAATTACTTCATATAAACTATTAAAAAATAGTTTTACATAATTGCGGTATTAGAGTGAATTTATACAAATTACATTTTCCATCATCTCAATTTCTTCTCAACCAAACACAGGAGTTTTCCATTCTCCCAACCAAACACATATGAGGGAAAACTAAATCTTTTCTACCCCCTACTTTTCCATCTCCAAGACTCCAACCAAACTTAGCCTAAAGATGCTCTATATTTATAACATGCATGCTAAAAACAAAAATCATTTTCCCTCACTAATATGGATAAAATAATTATTTACACATGCCGTGGCAAAAACTTACAACCAATAGAAAGTCTGAATCCACACCTGTGATTTTGGATAATGGAAAGTTTATTTGGAATATCAGAGGGAAATTAGAAATCAAATCACCTGGTATCATCCTTGATGGTGATAATTTCATTGACACAACCCAAAGTAATGAGGATTTAGACAAGGCTGCATGATGAAATGACTTTCCTGTAGCCAAGGTTCAAGGCTTTGTTGAGTTTAACTGAACAGACTATCTGAGCTAGACCCATGTTTTTTATGGTATCATCCCTAAGCTGCCAGAATAGCTAAACCTTATGAAGCAGGAAAGAATTGGCACTGGAAATGTCCAGAAAACACAGCACTTGGATATGTGGGAGAAAAAATCCTAATTAAATGAGAATCCATTCAAAATTGTTATA
The DNA here is from genome assembly GCA_023621385.1 of Quercus gilva. Classification (NCBI taxonomy): domain Eukaryota; kingdom Viridiplantae; phylum Streptophyta; class Magnoliopsida; order Fagales; family Fagaceae; genus Quercus; species Quercus gilva. The sequence goes on along the minus strand of CM042473.1, from coordinate 48,318,582 downwards.
TAGACATCAACTTGAAAATGCACCAAGTGTTGAGCATTATATTAGATACCAGGAAATTTCACTTCAGTGTATGGACCATGGATACAATGTGAATAAAACCATGTCAAAATAAGTAGGAGATTTGGAGAATGTATGATTAAAAGTCAGATTTACTTTTCTATAAAGGACGTATTGCTTCCAGTTCCAGAAGCAAGTTCTTATGAACCCCAGCCAAGCCTAGTCCAACCCACTAGCATGACACACGTGGGTGCATGTGAATTTGTGGATATGATCCAAATAGAAGAGCAAGACTTGCCTAGATAACTAGTTAAAAAAATACTTAGTTACATACTGGTTTTACAGGTTTGTCATTCGTAACTTTTTCATATACTTCCTCTCTAAAGTTCTCTTCTCCTTTTTTCCTTTATTTTTAGAGGTGACAACCTCAAATTAAGTCAATATTCACTCACTATCATTCATTCTCCCATTCATTCCACTTCTGTTCCCTTAGAACTCAGTGGGTTCATTACAAGCAATATCAGAGTTGATGATCCAAGATGACCGCATCCGCCGCACTTCATCAAAATTCCATGGAGTTGCCAAAATTCAAAGGTGGAGATTCGTTTTGTTGGCTTCTCAAGGTCTACAAATTCTTTGCTCTTGACAACACCCCATCACATCACAAATTGGCTACAAGATTGGTTTCGAACACCAATCCTTGACGCACCAATGGAGGCTCCCACTCAAGACTCAAGGATGCAATAATGAATCAAAAGTCAAAAATCCAAGACCCACCAAATTGTCAGAGCTAACAACTCAAATTTCAAAAAGTCTTAATGCCATACTCAAGGAATCAACAATGATTCAAGAATCCAATGCACGGTTAGAAGTTATGGTAAGCAATGGAAGTTACTCAAGATCCCAAACAATCATAAGGAACGAATTTCTTAGGGATGACATCAAAGGAGGCTAGTCTTCAATGAACGAACCGCTATGTACATGGGGGCGCTTATCATACAAAAGTGCATGATCATGGTGATCAAGATGTCACTAAGGTATTGGCTATTTGGAACATTGCCTCTGATGAAGAAGCATGTGGAATAACCATCCACACTTGGCAAAAACAATACAACCTTAAGGACAAGGTTCTTTAAATGAGGGGTAATGTAATGAACCGAACCCCTGAGCCTAGTCCAACCTACTAACATCACACACAGATGCATGTGAATCCATGGATATGATCAAAGTACTTAGAAAGTAACATATTGGTTTTACATGTTAGTCAGGCATTCTTTAGCTTTTCTTGATAAGTATCATGAATAGGCACTACTATAAAACCTTTTAAATCACGTAACTCTATTTATATGATCAACAATGCAAGTTTCTTTACTTCTCTCAAAAGTTCTCTTCTCCCTTTCCCCTTTATTCTTGGAGGGTGATGATCTCGAATTAAGTCAATTTTCACTCATTAACATTCATTTGTCCCATTCATTTCCCTTAGAACTCTGCGGGTTCATTACACAGTTTTCTTAAAATTCAAAGCCATTTCCCATAAACTCTCTAGAGGCAGGAAACATAGGAGCTGAATCCACTAATATGAAAGATCGTTTCCACTTTTCAGAAATCATGTAGTTTCTCTTTGTTTTTTGATAAATAAAATATATATAATCTGTTTTTGGTGTCTAAATGGTCATGTCTTGTGATGATGATAAAAGCATAATCTCAAGAGGGTCTTGTCATGAACCAACAAATAATGTCCGAAGATTAAGTTATGCCTAACTGAATATGAAGAGAAACTGAAGCACAAATTGGCAAAGGTACCAGCAAATCTTCATGTGTTTTACTGAATTCTGCTTCTGTGCTTGAAGAATCCCATGCCAGATTGTACTCTTGTGCAATGTCTTTCAATACCTTGAGCTTTACATGTGCAGCTGGAGCAAGAACTGAAAGCTTTTCTATAATCTGCAAAAATAACATTAACAAAGAAATAAAAAGAGTTATATCAATGTATTCAAGTTCAAAGCTGCTCCTGCAGAAACCACACTTCAAAATGTGCTAGCCACTTAACTGTACGGTTGACACCAGAGTCAGGACGAAGTTCTGACGCAGCCATGACAAATTCCTTGCCATATTTTGCAGTAAACAAATTCTTGATCTGCAACAAATCTGGCAAATCTGAGCATCTGGGAGCTGCAAATATTATGCTTGCAATAGCTTCTCGCAATTCTGATGGACATTCCCTGTTATACATGAAAGGATGGTTATTAAATTGAGTCACACAAATCGTATAAGAAAGACAGGTATTGGTTTCACAGGTTTCAATAAACCTCCTAGTTAAAGCAAAGAAAATGCTCAATATACCAAAGTCCATAATTTTTCTTGAGATAGATGAAACGGCTCAGAACAGCCTACCTTGGCATATTAATGAGGAAATAGAATGTCTTAGCCAGAATTATGGAAATTAAAAGATGGTTTTACCAATCAGGAAAGGACTACAGAAACATTTTTATGCATCCATGGTTGCTTCCACCAATGGACAGTGCTCAATTAGAATAGTGTCACAATACATTATGACATAACTGATACCCTTGGAAGCAGCAACTGATCAATATGAAAATATCAAGAACTCTACTGAGGAACATTTAACAAGAATGTTCCACAAAAGCACAAAATTATAATGTAAATCTTTTTGGTTCCTGAATATATTATGAATTCATAAACTCACTCAAATATAATTCAGGCAATCATGTCTTTCTCACCACTTATAAGCATGAGCCACTTTGTTCTGGGCTCTGGCTTTCCTCTAGTCTTTGAAAGACTTCCAAATTGTATCAATTTAGTCCAAACTCTTGCAGCCATTAACCTTCACTGTACATTGCCAACTCAGATGATTATTCATCATCTTCAACTCAATTAGTGCAATCCAGGGTTCCAGAAATTAAATGTTTTATTATATTCCCACAACCATCTAACATTGTTTAGCTCAGTCACACTCATTTAATATAGATAGTTAGATACTGTTTCTTGACCTTATGATATCCAGGTAACCTTATAGCATTATTATCTGAACAACAATCACATAAAACTGACTACAAACTAAAAGAAATCTCTCTTCCTGTGAACCAGATATTTTACAGAAAAAGTTGTGCACAAGAACACAAGATCCAGAAAGTTGAAAAATTCTAACAAACAGAAGCCAATTCCTTCTTTTTTTTGGTTGGTAGGTAAATAAAATTCATTGAATAAAAAATGCAATTCCAGTAAACAGGGTGTACTGAAATGATAGAAAAGAGTGCAAAAAAGAAAATAAAGAGCATCAGCTAGAAACAAGAAAAACTAGCTAATGTACATAGAATCAATAAAATCTAGCAACCCCTCATCTGAGAAGGGTACAAGCGGAGAAGTCTACTCATATAGTGTCCTCAAAAATAGAAACTTCAACTTTGCAGTGCTATTTTCTAGGTCATCAAAACAGCGACCATTGCATTCCTCCAAATTAGCCACATGAGACACAGAAGCTGCTCTGCATATTATTGCAAAACTTCTACATAAAACACCATTCAGTAATGAAAAGGCCCCTTCTCCGTAAATTTTCTGCAGTCAAGACCCTTCCTAATGCCATACACCAGTTAAAGAAAGCAACTCTCAAAGGGGCCCAAGTTTTCCAAATACTTTTCCAAGGAAAGCCTACAGCTCCTCCTCTCAAAATCTTATAGAAACTATGTACTTGAAAACCCTGTGTAGGGTAAGGGCTCCACACCAAAGTATAAAACTATCAATGCCTCCATTCCTAATGTTTGTACTGTAGAGTTCTTCCAACAAAAAAGCAACATCATTTTGCTTCCCAATCTTGTAATGCTTGATGAAATAAAAGATTCCAATGCAACTGACCATTCCCAAACTCTAGATAATCAGCTATCATAGCATCACCGTTTAACACAATCTGGTAAAAAGTAGGGCATCTATCCTTAAAAGAAGTCTCACCCTGCCACAAATCATGCCAGAATCTTACTTTAACTCCATTGCCAACATCAAATCAAAAGAACTGTTTGAAACTATCCCAATCACTTCTAATACACCTCCACAGGCTAACCCCATACACAGATTGAATGTATTAAAAATAGCTTGGGTAGCACCACCTACACAAACCATGATGAGTGCCTAACACCAAACTGTTAAGGGTGGCCATGTTTGACACGGCCCACAAATACAACACAATTTTTTGCTGGTTAGTGTTTAGTGTAAATGAGACTATTCCAACTAATAAATGGATCAATTTCATGTTGGCTTGCTTAACCCATAATCAATACATCTGCTTCATTATTTGTGTCAAGACAAGTCGACCCATTTAACCCATAAAAGTAAATTTCATTTTTATCCAACATAAATTTGAATTTAAATATATATAAATTAAGTATTTTTAAAATAATTTAATGGTTATTTAGGTATGAAACCCTAAATTCCCAAACCCTTTTACACAAAACAATGAAAAAACTCTCATTTCATTTTAGTTTTCTTAGATTATGCATTTATAAATTTGGATGGAACTATATTGGGTAGAAATAAGAACTTTTGGATTGTATATTATTAGTCATTTAATTGATGTTATTATGAAATTGAATTTGAATGGAATTATTTGTCTTTCAATCAATATTTTAAGTAGGTTGAAATGAATCATGTTTGTGTCAGCCCAACAACAACTGTTTATCAAGCGAGTTACGCATATCATGTCATGCCAACCAACTTAATAAATGGGTTGTGTTAAGGATGAGGGGTTTTGACACGATTATTAAATGGGTCATAGTTTGGCTGATGCAATTAGTCAAATATACCTACCTTGACATGACACAAATATGACCCACCAACATAAATTGTCACCCCTACTAACAGTCACTGGTCACACAAAGGGTCCTTCCCGACTAGAAGGCTGCTAGCCAATGCGTTCATAACACTAGTCATTTCTAACTTGTAAATGATGCATAGAATTTGCATATTTGTATGCAAGCAACTTGGCTATCTCTTTATGTAGCAAAAAAAACATGGATATCTTTGAGCTGCCTCAGCAGTTTAGGTAAAAGTCTAACAAAGATTCACGATGACATTATCTAGAAATTGAATTTTTCATTCCACTACATTTACAATCAGTTGAACTCCATTGGTTTTAGCTTTTTGCAAATCTTCAACAAAGGTGTACCCTAGCTTAACAGATCAGAGGTTGCACAGCCAGGAGACAGGCATGTGCTTAATTACACAGAACAAAAAAAATATAGCTCATATATTAATTTATTGTATGAAAATCCAAGCTTGTAAAGAAATTTAACTGACTAACTAATCACAAATATACATATGGAAGTCTAAATGCATCAAATGTAAAAGTGATTAGCTAGTCAGTTAAATTCTCTACAAGCATGGATTTGCAACTGTCCTGTGGAAGAGTATCATATAATATAGTGCTGTAGTACTCTTACCATTTTAATTTACAAGGAAGCCAAACTATTTTAAAATTTCATCTTGAATGAAAAATTTGCTTGTGATTAATGGCTTTACCTCTGGCTTTCAATAATAGGAACACGTGCAAGGACAAATTCACAGAAAAGCTCTAATATCTCATATGCAGCCCACATGTTCTGTTCCCTTATAACATGCTCCACCTAACCAAATTAATAATTGTACTCAAATTAATTTAAATAGTCTGGCTGAAAAACAGATTGCAATTAATCAGCATCCGGTGATCATATATATGTGAAGGGGTACCCGAATTCGAGCTATGGCTTCCTGTCCAGCCTGCAAAAATTGGGCTATCTCCTTGCGCATATGTTTGAGCTGCATGTCTCGCTTGTTTTGCAGCAGTTTGATGCGCGAAATTGCCAAGTTCAAGCTTGTTTTGCTACAAAAGTACCCTTACAACATTAGAGATTACAACCCATAAAATTTTGATATAAAAAAACAGAAAAGGGGGAAAAAAATGCATTCAGTCAATATTTAGGAATGCCTTAAACATCAGATTCTTAGTTCTCTTCATATCAAAGAAGAAAATCTCCAAGTTAGATATTCGGGAATGCCTAAGTCTCAGGTAGGCTGAGTTATCAAGATTGAATACCTTAAATTGATAATATTACAGCTAGAATAAACTGCTGGACATTAAAAAAAAAAAAAAACTGTCATCTGCAGCAATGGCCAGATAGTATAATTGTTTTGTGGAATTTTCCTGATAATGCATCAAGGACAATTCCAAAGTAACTTGAGATAGTATTTGTGTTCCCAAGGAGGGTGAAATAGGCTTGAAAGGGATTGAGGAGTGGAATAAGGTGGCTTGTTTGAAACATATATGGAACCTATTTGCTCAAGCAGGTTGAATTTGGGTGGCATGTGTTCATATCAACATATTGAAGGGGAAGAATGTGTCAAAGCTTCCCAAGACAGTACCTGCAGTTTGAGAAAACTATTAAAGTCAAGGAGCTTGGCAACGCAATATTTCATAATTTGCTGCTGGAGATGGTTCCTATATCTTCCTTTGGCATGATTGGTAGCACCAGGCTGGGATCTTATATGAAAAATATGGCTATAGAGTCATTTATGATGCTGCAAGTAGTATGGATGAAAGTTGGCCAGCGTGCTGCGTGGTGGTGATTGGAGATGGAAATCTGCAAGATTAGATGAGCTTCTAGCTATTTAAAGTAGACTCTACTTGGTTGAGATTGGTTATAAGGATCAGCCTGTGGCTGTGCTCAAATTCAGGTAAATTCAATTGTACTATGACTTGGCATGAAGTTAGATTGAAGATACCAGCAATTCCATGGCAAAAACTGGTCTTGTTTCCTTTAACTGTACCAAAGTATGCTCTCATTGGATGACTTGTGTTTAAAAATAGGCTTTCTAGCTCAACTGGTCGGCATCTCCTAGTGTTTCCAAATGAAACATCTAGGATTCAAATTCCCCCTCTCCCAACTATCAAATTACCAAAAAAAAAAAAAAAAAAAAAGCTTTCTACTCGTGATAGGCTCCTTCAATGAGGCTACAATGGGGATATAGGTTGTATTTTCAGTAGAAGAGTCTTGGAGAGTAGAGATCAATTTTTTTTTGAATGCTCGTTTACTAAAAGGATATGGGGAGAGATGATGGGATGTTGCCTTGTTAGAAATCTTGAGTTTTTTCAGGATGTTGTGATCAACTGGGGTTTGCATAATTTGAAGTGCAATTATCATAGTGCAGTGTTATGCATGCTAAGCTGGGAGGCAGTCATGTTCCATGTTTGGATCCAGCAAAAGGTCAGGATCCATGCTGGGAATGTCAAGACCAAGGAGTCCATTATTCAGGCCATAAATCCAATCTAAAGAAGGCTTCAAAAACTCTATCTGTACACTCTAAATGTGGAATATATTTCTCAGTTCTTAAATAATGGTTTTTTAGACTTTCATTTTAATTTCCATTAGTTGAGTATTTTTGTTATAGGTGTTTTTCTGGATTTATTTATTAACTGTTGTTGTTGTTTTGCAGCTGGAGACTACAAGATCGTACATATTCAGGTGCTCAAATAAAATTTAGCTGATTTATCCAAAAAGAGAGTACAACTTCAACTGGGTATTTCTGGAAAATCTCACACTCAGAAGGAGCAATGAAATCGGTGCATTCACTACGAATCAAAACATTTTTCTAGAAACATCTCACATTGCAGCAGCAACAAATTCCGATAATTAATAGAAAAAGCGGGGGCAAAATTGTTCAAGTATTTCTTCTTTTTTTTTTTTTGCTAAGGAGTTCAATTATTGCTAATTAAAACATTTATCTGAAACAAACCCATATTCCAGAATCCTTTAATGGGTATTGGGTATCTCATAGAAACGAAAATTACAAAAAAAAAAAAAAAAAAAAAAAAAAAAAAAGGCTCACTAAATATACATTTTGGCATAAATTTAAGCCTAAGGTGTACAGTACAAGTTGACCAACCAAAATTACAAAAGCTAGAAGAAGATAAACCATAAGGAGCAACTAAATATACATAAATTACAGAAGATAAAAGAAAGCAATTATAAAAATTGATGACTGGATTGGGGTTTAGAGGTAAAGAAGAAGAATATTAACTGACCATTTTGTGCCAAAAACACCTCTGCTGAAGAGCTGGTTTAAGAGTGACATTGATGAATTGAAGGCAAGGATAAGCCTCTGCCAAAATATATGATTGAAAGAAGGATTTTCTGTTTATGATTGATCGTAGAGATTGTTAAAAGTCTAGAAGAGTTTTTTTTTTTTTTTTTTTCTGAGTATCTGTTTCTGTATAAGACGAACGCGAGATGATCAAAGTCTCGGGTTAAGTACCGTTTGGCCTTGCGTTTGTTTGTTTTGTTTTTATAAATAAAACTAGCCGCTAACCTGTGTGATGCACGGAATAGTTAAATAAAATGACAATTAACCAACATCACATTAAGGTAAAAGAATTAGTGAGAGACTGATTTGCCCACCAAGAATTTAAAAGAAAAAAAGATTGATATAATAAAATCTAAGAAATTTAGAAATAGAAAATAGGGTTAATAATATGCATATTATAGAATCTCCAAATTCTACTTCAAAACCAAACAAAACCCTTCAAATTCAAAAAATTCATATATAATATACCAAATAAAAATTTACCACATCTTGGGTTGGAAGACATAGGTTGCAGTTTTGATTTTTCTCCAAAAAATAGAGATGCTTCATCTGCTGTATACAATATAAAATAATTATTAGAAATTTCAACCCAAAAACCAAACCTACAAAAACACTATCAAAATATAGAGATTAACCCAAATACTTAGAAGAAAATAAATTCTAAACATGACAAAATAATAAGATAAAATGAAAATTTCAGGCACATATGAAAGCAAATAAAAAAAGACAAAACCTACGTTTTTTTTTTTTTTTTTTTTTTTCTTTATAGTTGAGTCTCTCTCCTTCTTAATTTTTTAATTTTAAAGTGAAGTTAAGTTTAGGATTTTGAGATGGTAATTGCTAGGGTTTTAAGGAGAGAAGAGAGAGTCCTACCAGGAGTCTAAATAATATAAACAATTCAAAACATGGAACATTATCAAATTTATAACACCTAATTCCATTATCTTCTACGTTGAATCCAAACAAATAATTAATTGAAATTAATCCAAACAAATAATTAATCAACAAAAATCAAAGCTTTAATAAAAAAACAAAAAATCACATGAATCCAAATAAAAATTCTCAATAAAGTAAGAACATGTAAAAATTTACCACACCTTGGGCTGGAAGATATAGGTTGCAGCTTTGATTTTTCTCCAAAAAATAGAGATGCTTCATCTGCCATATACAATATAAAATAATTATTAGAATTTCAACCCAAAAACTAAACCCATAAAAACACTATCAAAATATAGAAACTAACCCAAATACTTATAAGAAAATCAATTCTAAATATAATAAAACAATAAGATAGAATGAAAATTTCAGGCACATATAAAAGCAAATAAAAAAAAGACAAAACCTATGTTTTTTTTTTTTTTTTTTTTTTACGTGAGTCTCTCTCCTTCTTATTTTTTTAATCTTAAAGTGAAGTTGAGTTTAGGGTTTTGAGATAGTAATTGCTAGGGTTTTAAGGAGAGAAGAGATTTTGGTATTTTTATGCAAAAAACGTTATTTTAGGTCTAGGTGATTTATTTCCTTGTTTTTAGGCTCTTTTAATGTTTTTTTAGGTCAAATTTGGTTCCTATTATGTTTAGGTATTAATTAGAGCTTATTTTAGAATATATTTCCTTGTCCATCAAGTTTTATGGAGCCCTTAAATAGGCCTCCAAGTTTGTATACGTTTTTCAATATTATTGTTATAAGATATAAAACCTAAAATAAAAAGAATCAAAAATAAAAAGAAAAAGAAAATAGTGATGATGTGGAAAATTGTGAGAGTTTCAAAAGCTTCGGTTTTATATATATATATATAGACTAGTCAAGGCAGCAGGTGCCACGTGCTAGTTATGAGAAAAAAAATAAAAAAAATAGTAATGATTAGGATAAATTTTAGATTTTATTTGTATCATAAAATAAAAATATATATCATTTTATTTTTAAAATATATAGAGATTTACATTAATTAAAAGAGACATTAATTTTAAGAATTTTGATAATTACGTCATAAAAAGTTAATCTCAATCGTATAAAACTATGATAGATCCCAGTCCAATATTTTATTATTTTATTTTGACCTATAACTTATACCTCAATAGTTGTGAATATATTATAATAACAAAAAAATGTCACAACATTTTTAGTTATGCTAGATCTCAATATAATATTTTATTATTTTATTTTATTTTATTTTGACCCATAAGGAATTGACACATGCGTTACAACATTTTCATAATAGCTCTATATATATGTAGGGTCACAATTTTCGACCCAAGACCAAAGAAGAATTGGGTGATGGTTTAATGAGCCCAATACAATAAATTTATAGAGTATGAGATAAAGAGTTAGGCTTTAGTGAATTTTAATAACGGTTAGTATGGATTTAGAAGAAGAATAAGCAAGTAAGACATGTGAGACTGAACAAAATTGTTTTCCGAGGAGGTAAAATATGATATTAATCAATAGAACTGAGTGTTAATACAGTTCTGAGTGCTACAGTCTTTTGTTGCTATTTTTTATGATCCCCTTCTCATGGGAGATCTTTTACATTATATAGCTCCTTTCCAAGCATTGTGATCTTACACTTGTTGATTATCTAAGCCTCCACTTCAGTATATGTCCCATCAGATCCCTTTTTTGGCCTTCTATGAGTTGTGGTAGCTGAGATTACACTGTTCAGGGGTCTTCTCCACATAAATGCGGCCAGAATAGTAGTTACAGTGCATTCAATGCGGTGGTAGCAGCTTTTTCTTTAGATATTTCTGAGTTCTTTTCGCTCCTATTCATGCATAAGGCTCATCATCATTGCGGAAGCTTCCTGGAAGGTTACTTAAATTGCTGAAATAGAAAGCCGATCAGTATTTAACCATATCTGAGAAGGAGCTTCTCCTCGAACCATCTTCCTCCATTCTATCCTTGTATAATTCTGAACTTGGCGCTTCTTTTAATTACTTACTCCTCTTCAGACACACCATATCCCTAAATAAGGCCCAATACCTAATATACAATGATGGGCTTTTACCCCCACAATAATCCCTCAAAATTCCGGTTTTCCCTCGTATCCGAGGAGAAAAGATGGGATTTTGATTTATTTCAAATTCAAGGAATAGGAACATTAAAATCCCTAAGTTTACACGTGTGGGAGTATGGTTTTATGCGCTTCATAATTGCTATTGACGTTTCGGAATTCGTGAGGCTTCATTAATTGCTCCAGGCGGCGTTATGTTCCTCACATCTGACGGTGAGATTTTAATCTAACGGCCGATATTTTTCCTCAAGATTTGGGCGGGATAACCTCCACTCAATTTTTTCCCTCTATATAAAGTTTCGAAAGGAATTACTTCTCATTTACTTTACAAACTCTCAAGCTTTCTAGCGATCTTCAACATTCTAACACACAAAGCCTACTAAGTCACTAAGCTTTCCATAGTTGTTTTTCTAGAAATCTTTGCGAGTTTTTTTTTCTAAAAATTTCAAGGGTCATAACACACCTTAATTCGTGTAAGTTTTAATTTCTTTAAACCTCTCTTTTTCTCCTCGGCCAATCTCCTCGGCCCCTAAATTCTTGTTTCCCAGTCGTTAGTGCCGGTATTTTCCCTTTTAATTTGTCTGAAAATGGTATATTTAAGCATTTAGTGAACAATCCTACCAAGATAGAAATCTTTAAGAAAGCATACCACATACCACAGGAAGTTACCCTGCGGTATTGTTCCCAAAAGAAATAGCATCCAACCAAGAAGTAGGAGAAGTTATAATCCCTATGATAGCCTTCATAGAAAAGGGAATGACTCTCCCCATAGGTAGCATTACAAGAGACTATCTCCGCAACCATAGGATACGCCTTCACTAGTGCGCACCTAACCTTTTTAGGATCCTAGGGAGTATTGATGCTTTGAACGAGCATCTGGGCTTGAGGCTCACCTAGCATGACATGGTCCATATGTACGAGTGTCACAAACAAAAAAGGGCGGGATTTTACCTCAAATCCCGATCTAACATTGTCAGGCTCATCTCCTGTCTACCCAAATCTAACAAGGGGATGAAAGACAACTACCTGATTGCTTTGGGGGTGTGGCATGATGGTCTTCAATGCCCAACCCAAGAAGGAGAGCCAGGTGGGACATCTTAGATTTAGGCCTCCAAGCGATAGATTTAGGCTCTTTAGTCTCGGCCTTGTTTTCCTTCTTCTTGTTTTATTTTTTCGTAACAGTAGATTTTAACTTTCTGATTGTGCCTTATTCTTCTTTGGTGCTAATAGATAGAAGGCACATGAAACCTCGGATTAGCTTAACTAACATTACAGCCCTCAACTACTTGCTGAGATTCGAAATTTTCATAAGCGAAGATGGGCAGCTTCGGGCCGTCCATCTGATTTTGGACTTTCAGCCCATTTCGACGACATTCCAAGAAGTTGACAACGCCATAAGAGTAGGTGACCAACGTATAGCTCAAATTGACGTGTCTCGGCCTACTTTTTTTAGCTCCGTATGATCTTCCACCAGTACCACATCCATACCCATAGGGTGGTCCTCTAGTCGTCCCCCCAATTCAACAAGTTCCTCTAGAAGCAGCAGTGGTCAGAGAAGGGGTTGCCTCCTCAAACTCTTCACTTGAAGAAGAGATTGATAATTTTCGTTTTGGAGAGGAAGAGCCTCAAGGGGTACAAGTGGTATTAACCTCGGACACCGAGGAAAAGCTTGACAGACATTCCACTGTTCACACCCTAACTCTTATTGTTGCCTTTCCAAACGATACTTCAGAAGAAGAAGAAGAAGACGAAATGGCTTTGAATGTAGGAAGCAAAAGTCTGAAGTATCTTATGAAGGCAAGGAATAAAGCACCTGCATCAAAAGAAACCAATAAGTCCCAGCCCTCAACAAATCTTCCTCCTCCCTCTCCTTAGCTTCCTACTAATCTCGGACTGAAGCCAAATCTTGATATGAAAAAGAAAAGGCCAAGCGAGGCTTTGAAGGAAGGCGAGGTGGGCCCCCACAAGAGGAAGAAACAACAAAAAGTGGCAAACAACCGAGGCAGGAGATCCCCTTCTGTTGAAAGTAAGGATAAATCTCTCAGGGCCAAAGTGCACCGACCACCGAGAGTGTGTTTTCCATGAATGGAGGTGGATGGTGCCCGTATTTCTTGGGATGCTTCAGTCCGCAATTTCCAAGGGGGGCACTCGGGTCATACTACTGAAACCCTTAAGCAGCCATTACTTCTATCGAGAGACATGGAGGCATATAGGCATTTTAAGCAACCAGATCTCTTTCTGTCCCTAAAGAGGGACCTTGCCATGGTAAGTGATTTAACTCTTCCTTCTGGTTGCGTACTTAGTTGTTATTTTCTATATTTCACTTTTCTCATGTCAGACTTATGTTAATTTTATGCAGATCACACAATAAGTATATGTGGCTAATGATTGGGTCAAGGATGATTGAAAGCAAGCCAGAGCAGAGGCCCAATCCCGTTCTGAGATCGAAAAGATTTTGAGGGCACTCAGAGAGGAGCAAAATGTGTTATCTGAGAAGCTAAAGGGGGCGATCCAGGCAAAGGATAGCATTGAGGCAGGTTTAAAAACAGCAAAAAGGAAGTCCGAGGATTAGCATCAGAAGCTGCATGTAACAGAGATAAATCTAGCTACTAAAAAGCAGCTGGTCCTGGATCTTAAGGCTAAACTTCAGAAGACTAAGGAGGCTGCTTAGTTAGCTAAGGAAATGGCTGAGGCGGAAAGATCAGCATCTTATCTGCTAGGTGTAGAAGAAACGCAGATAAGGTTGGCTGAAGAACTCTCAAGGGTTTACAAGGAATACTGCAGCATATCATGGGGCAAGGCCCTTGATGCTGCAGGAGTCCCCGTTGACTCCTTTTTGAGGCAATTTGGGAGCATATACTATCATCTAGAAATTTGCGAGCTCCTAGGTTCTGATCCTCCTCCTCCTGAGCATCTTCTAGAAATACCAGAGCAATCCCTTACAAGCCAAACTGCTCTCGCTCCTACTGAAGCTTCAAAGGAATCTGGCCAAGCAGATGACCAGGAAAAGGAAGCTGAGGGAATCCAGGACAAGTAGAGGAAGAAGGTTCTTTCCAAAGCTAAAGATAAAGAAGCTGTGTCCCAGGCAAAAGCAGTGGAGGCTAAGGGTAAAAAAGCTAATCCCAAAGCCAAGGATGCTGCTACCTCCCAACCTAGCCAAAAAGATGATCCCCCAACCTCTAAGACTTAGGACTAGCATTTCAAGTGTTCTTTCTTTTTTTCTTTTTTCTTTTTTTGTTATAAGTTTAATGTACTCTTCCTCTGTGATTAATGAATAGACTTTTATTTCTATTTCTCGCATCTTTTCTTTATACATTTGCAGACTCACTGTTATTGCAAAGGATCCTTAATTGTTGTTACTTTAGCTCTAACAAGAGTCAACAGTAATACTGATTAATTCCAATAATAATAATCTACCACTAGAGCAAATAATTTTGACTAAGTATCAATAAAGGGCAAATCTAATAAAGTTGAATAGTGAACTTTGTAAGAAATAAGAAAAGAACCATACATGCCTTAGGTTTTTTTTGTAAACTCATACAAAGATGCCATTGAATGTTAACTTTCCCAAATCATCTGGTCCGAAGACTTCAAGTATGACTTGGTTTTAATTTAAATAATTGCAAAGATGTTATGAAGTGTTAACCTTTCCAAATCATCTGGTCCAAGGACTTCAGGCACAATTGGATTCAAGTTTAAACACTTGTAAAAGTTGCCATTGAGTGTTAACTTGCTCATATCATTTGGTCCGAGGACTTCAGGCATGATTGAGTTCAAGTTTAAACACTTGTAAAAGTTGTCATTGAGTGTTAACTTGCTCATATCATCTGGTCCGAGGATTTCAGGCATGATTGAGTTCAAGTTTAAACACTTGTAAAAGTTTAGAATAACAGAAAGTACAAAGTTTTTATATAACAAATGAACATATTACTCAAGGAATATTCATTAATAATAATACATTTTCAGATTTTTTACATTCCAAGAGCGTGGTACTACATGATCATCTAAATCTTCAAGAAAATATGCCCCAATACCAACTTCCAAGGTAATACGATACAGCCCTTCCCAATTAGGTCCTAGTTTTTCCCATGTTGGGTTCTTTGCCGTGCGTAGGACTTTCCTCAACACTAAATCACCAGGTGCTAATGGCCTTAGCTTCACATTGGCGTCATAACCTTGTTTGAGCTTGTGCTGGTAATACGCTAATTAGACCATTGCATTTTCCCTCATCTCTTCAATTAAGTCTAAATTCTTCTCTAGTAATTCATTGTTACTACTTGGACTGAACGAACTAGTTTTTAAAGTTGGGAAACTAGTCTCTAATGGGATAACAGCCTCAGCCCCATAAGATTTGAGTCTCTCCAATAGATCTATGAGGTGTGGTTCGATATGTCCAGAGAACATGTGGCAGCTCTTTCACCCATTTTCCTTTCGCATCATCTAGCATTTTCTTTAGTCCATTTACTATGACCTTGTTGACAGCCTCTACTTGTCCATTTCCTTGGGGATAAGCAGGAGTAGAATATCTATTCGTAATTCCCAACTCACAACAATATCTTCTGAAAGATTTGCTATCAAATTGGAAGCCGTTGTCTAAGATGAGGGTATGAGGGACCCCAAACTGGGTGACAATGCTTTTCTAGACAAACTTCTTGGCATCCACATTTCTGATGTTTGCCAAAGGTTCAGCTTCAACCCACTTAGTGAAGTAATCTGTACCGACCAGTAGGTATTTCTTATTTCCTGCTACCTTGGGGAAGGGGCCCATAATGTCTAAGTCCCCATTGAGCGAATGGCCAAGGGCTAAACAGAGGATTAAGGACTCCTCCCAGTTGGTATATGTTTGGTGCGAACCATTGGCATTGGTCGCATTTCTTCACATATTCTTGTGCTTCCCTTTTATATGTTTGACCACCAATAACCTTGAGTGATGGCTCTGTGTGCCAGGGATCTACCTTTAGTGTGGCTTCCATAAATTCCCTCATGTAACTCCTCGAGGAGTAATTTGGTTGCTTCAAGATCTACACATAACAAGTATGGTTCTAAAAATGAACGTTTATATAATTTCTGGTCCTTGGACAACCAGAATCAAGGAGCCTTTCTCCGTACTTTATCAGCTTCTGACTTTTCTATAGGCAAGGCATCTCCCTTCAAGAATAGCATCATAGGATCCATCCAACTAGGCCCTGCTTTGACCTGGTGAACTTGGATCGTTTCCCTATTCATCTCCGCAGGTTTATATAAATCTTCTACGAGGATAACTCGAGATAAGCTCTGCGCCGAGGAGGTGGTAAGTGTGGCTAAGGAATCAGTATGCGCATTTCCACTTCTAGGGATGTGTAACAAGTTGAAAGATTATAATCCTGATTGCAGGTGTCTAACCTAACTCAAGTACCGCTGCATTCTTTCATCTTTTGCTTCAAATTCTCCTCTCACCTAGATGACGACTAGCCTTAAGTCCGAGAACATCTCTACTATCTTTCCGCCTATTTTTTGAACCATGGTCACTCCTATCAAGAGAGCTTCATATTCAGCCTCATTATTTGTAGTTGAGAAGTCCATCCTTAATGACTTTTCGATAGTGATTTTCTCAGGGGATACCAACACTAGCCTCACTCCGGAACCTTTTTGATATGCCTTTTCATCAACATACACTTCCCAGGATAAGGGATTTCGTTGGGAGATCATGCCAACCGATTTTTTTATCCATGTTCTTTGTTGGCACTACTTCTTCTAGTGGAGGTTCTGCGAATTCGGCCACCAGATCTGCAAGGACTTGGCCCTTGATGGAGGTGCGAGGCATGTATTTGATGTCAAAAGCCCCTAGAACTGTACCCCATTTAGCAATTCTTCCTGTGTAATCAGCACTTTGTAGTATGGCTTTAAGTGGAAGCTGGGTGAGGACGACAACTATATGCACTTGAAAATAATGTGGCAACTTTTGTGTTCTGTGTACTACTGCCAAAATAGCTTTCTCTAGTGGTAGGTAACGAACCTCAGCCTCATGCAGCGACTTGCTCATGTAATAAACTGGCTATTGTACACCACGATCAACTTGTATCAATACCAAACTCACAGCATAAGGGGCCATCGCGATGTAAGTGAATAGAACTTCGTCCACTTCAAGACTGGACATAATAGGTGGCTGTGTCAGATATTGATAGCTTTAATTTGATCAGGATTGACCTCAATCCCCTTGTGGGTCACCATATAGCCCAAGAATTTGCCTGACCCCACTCCAAATGAACATTTGGAAGCGTTTAAGCGCAGCTTGTGTTTTCTAAGAACCTCAAAAAATTTTTTGAGATCCTCCACATGCTTAAGCACTACTTTACTTTTCACTATCATGTCGTCTATGTAGACTTCAATATATTTTCCCAGTTGGGGCTCAAACATCCTCGTCATTATCCTTTGATAGATAGATCTCGCATTTTTCAAACCAAATGACATTACCTTGTAGTGGTAGTTTCCAACGGGGGTGATGAAAGCGGTCTTTTCCTGGTCATCCAAGGCTAATGATATTTGGTGGTACCCTTGAAAGGTGTCCAGGAAGCTCATTTGAGGATGGCCTACAGTTGCGTCTACCAGCTGATCTATTTTAGGCATGGGGAATGGGTCTTTAGGACAAGCCTTATTCAGGTCTGTGAAATCTACGCACACTCTTCATTTCCCGTTCTTTTTCTTTACAACCATGGTGTTAGCCAACCATTCAGGGTAGAAAACTTCTTTAATTGCCCTTGCCCTTTTAAGCTTCATCACCTCTTCTCTGACAACATCTACATGCTCTTTGGATGGGCGGCGAGGTGGCTGCTTTTTGGGAATTATGGCTGGATTAACATTTAAATGATGACAAATGAAATCTGGATCCACCCCTGGGGCCTCAATGGAATCCCAGGCAAATACGTCGATGTTCCTTCTAAGGAATTTTATCAGCTCTTCCTTCTCTTAAGGAGGCAGCTGAGATCCAACCTGAAAGAATTTTTCTGAATCATCACTGATAACAACCTTTACCAAGTCTTCGCATTTCGCTTCTTTGGCTGAATCACCAATGGGCAATGCCGGAGTTCTTAATTGCTATAAATTCTTTTTAGCATAGGTCAAGGACTAAGCCTCAGGCTTATGTCGGATGACGGCCACCAAGCATTATTTGGCCACAGATTGGTCTCCCTAAATCTCCTTAACTTGGCCTTCGGATAGATACTTAACCTTCTAGTGCAGGGTAGAAGAAACAGCCCCCAATGTATGAAGCCAGGGTCTGGCCACAATTGCTGTGTAGGGTGAATACGCATCTACAACAATGAAATCTACCTCTACTATTTCTGGACTAGTTTATACAGGTAGTCAAATTTGACCCTTTGGGATGACGACCTTCCCATCGAAACTCATAAGTGGGGAGTTGTAAGGCGTTAAGTCCTTATGTTTTAGGTTCAATCCCTTATATAGGTTGGGATACATTATCTCGACACCACTATCCTGATCCACCATCACCCTCTTCACATCATACCCTCATATCTTGAAAGTGATTACCAAAGCATCGTCATGAGGTTGGATGGTTCTGATTTTATCCTCATCCGAGAAGCCCAATACTGGTTGAATTCCCATTCTGACTCTCTTTAGATCTTGATTAGCATCCTCGGCGGATAGCCGAGCCACGGACATGACTCTAGATGGGCAGGATCCTGTTCTTCCTAGTGCCGCGAAAATGACATTTATCGTTCCTAAAAGGGGTCTTGACAAATCATCTCTCTGAGATTCCGAACTTGCCTGGCTCCCCTGACAACTGAAGTGATGCAAGAGTTGTTTTAACTTGCCTTCGAGGACCAACTGGTCCAAATGGTCCCACAGACTCCTATAATCCTCTGTGGTATGTACATGATCCTAATGGTATTGGTAATAAAGGTTATGGATGCGTCTTTTAGGGTTTCCCACCATTTTATTTGGTCGTTTAAAGAACGACTCATTCTTGATCTTTTTCAACATTTAATGCACTAGTTCTCGGAACACGGCGTTGACTGCCTGAAGATTCACCAACCCTGATTGTCCAACAAAATCCCTCCATGGTCTATTGTTATTATACCGATCCGACTTGAAATCCCTCCTCTCCTGAGGGATAACCTTATCCTTCCCTTTCCCCTACTGCTGATCTTCTTCAACTCTTTTATACTTATCGATCCTATCCATTAGTTGGCGCACACTGGTGACAGGTTTGCCAGTCAAAGATTTCCTTAAATCGTGCTCGGCTGGGAGGCCGAGTTTAAAAGTATTTATAGCCATGTCATCAAAATCACCCTCTTTCTCGTTGAACATTTCCTTGTACCTATCCGAATACGTTTTCAGGGTTTCGCCCTTTCGCATGGTTAAGGATAGTAGGGAAGCTAAAGGCCGAGGAACCTTGCGACAAGTGACAAAACAGGAACCAAATGCTTGGGTGAGCTCTTTGAAGGAGCTTATAGAATCTGCTTTCAGGCTGTCAAACCATCTCATGGTGACTGGTCTTAGACTAGATGGAAAAACTTTACACATCAAGGCTTCATCCTTGCATGGACAGCTCTCCTCTAGTTGAAATGGATTATGTGCTCCACAGGATTTGTTCGACCATTATAGATGGTGAACGTCGGCTAAAGGAAGTGTCGAGGAAGTCTTGCCTCTTCAATATTACGTGTGAAAGGCGAACTTGAGATTTGGTTTAGGGCCTTGCTCATAGTGTCATTCCCTATGCCTCTATGTGACGGGCTTCGAAACTGCTACTCATGATGATGTTCTTCTTTATACAAAAAGGATTCGCTGGGTGGAGTTCGAGACCTCTGCCTGTAATTAACATCTCTTTCGTCATTAGAAGAAACGTTAGAGTTTGGAGAAGCCTGTTTCCTCTTTACATGGCGTAACTTTCTTTTTAAATGATCGATCTCCAGTTGCATGTTCTTGTTATTCTTTGCATGGGAGATGTGGCTTCCACCTCGAGGCTGACTTCGATCAGTGTGTGTGGTATGTACACTTCCTTCATGGTCGCCTCTCTGTTCAAGGTTGAAAAATGGGTCACCGTGTTGGGATGCCCTAGACTCTGTTGGTTGTGGATCTAGTTCTGCCATCGTTAACCATCACACAAGCTCTCCTCATAGACGGCGCCAATTATAGGGTCACAATTTTTGGCCCAAGACCAAAGAAGAATTGGGTGATGGTTTAATGAGCCCAATATAATAAATTTATAGAGTATGGGATAAAGAGCTAGGCTTTAGTGAATTTTAATAACGGTTAGTATGGATTTAGAAGAAGAATAAGCAAGTAGGACATGTGAGACTGAACAAAATTGTTGTCTGAGGAGGTAAAATATGATATTAATCAATAAAACTGAGTGTTAATACAGTTCTGAGTACTACAATCCTTTGTTTTTATTTTTTCTAATCCCCCTCTCATGAGAGATCTTTCACATTATATAGCTCATTTCCAACCATCGTGATCCTACACTTGTTAATTATCTAAGCCTTCACTTGAGTATATGTCTCATCAGATCCTTTTTTTGGCCTTCTATGAGTTATGGTAGCTGAGATTATACTGTTCAGGAGTCTTCTCCACATAAATGCGGCTAAAAGAATAGTTGTAGTGCATTCAATACGGTGGTAGCAGCTTTTCCTTTACATATTTCTGAGTTCTTATCGCTCCTGTTCGTGCATGAGGCTCATCATCATCGCGGAAGCTTCCTGGAAGGTTACCTAAATTGCTAAAATACAGAGCCGATTAGTATTTAATCATATCCAAGAAGGAGCTTCTTCTCAGACCATCTTCCTCCATTCTATCCTTGTATAATTCTGAACTTGGCGCTTTTTTTAATTACTTACTCCTCCTCACACAAACCATATCCCCAGATAAGGCCTAAGGCACAATATACAATAATGGGTTTTTACCCCCATAATATACATTGTACTTAATTACAATGTAAATTTATATTATAGACACAAAAAACTTAGCAAATTTTGTACACATTTACAAACTTTGTACAATATTTACCATTTTTCGCGCAAATGTGTATAATATTAACCACTTTTGTGTATTTACAATGTAAACTTGCATTGCAAGTACAAAGTAAACATATAAAGATCTTAAAAAAACAAAAAACAAAAACAATGCTCAAACCAACTGGCATACTTGAAGGGGAAAAAAAAAAGAAAAAAAGAGAAAGTGCACCTCACTAATTGAATAAATCGAAAAAACACTATTCATGAGCCTTTGGCTCTTTTTATATAGTTAATAGATATGCCAGCTTACATAAATATTTAAAAAAAAAAAAAAAAAAAAAAAAAACACAAATCGATAACTGAAAAAAAAAAAAAAAAAAAAAAAAAAAAACTTTAGGCACTGTATAAATTAATGTTAAAATGTTGTGGACTTAACAATTTTTTATTTGATGTATAAGAAGCTGAGATCTTAACAATTGTGAAAACATTGTGATAACAATAAGTGTTGTAACATTTTCTCAAAACATTTATTTTTAGTTGTGGTTGGTCACAGTCTCATATTTTATTATTTTATTTCGACTTGTAAGAAATTGACACGTCAATAATTGTGAAAATATTGTGAAATTTGTTGTGTCAGTATAATAATATATAGACCAGCTTACATAAATATTTAAAAGAAAAAAAAAAACACAAACCGATTACTAAAGAAAAAAAAAAAAAACTTTAGGCATTGTAGCTACCGTGCCAGTCGAATAAACCAAAAGCACTGCACAATAAGTGTTGTAACATTTTCTCAAAACATTTATTTTTAGTTGTGATTGGTCACAGTCTCATATTTTATTATTTTATTTCAACTTGTAAGAAATTGACACGTCAATAATTATGAAAATATTGTAAAATTTGTTGTGTCAGTATAATAATATATATACTAGTTTACATAAATATTTAAAAGAAAAAAAAAACACAAATCGATTACTAAAAAAAAAAAAAAAAAAACTTTAGGCACTGTAGCTACCGTGCCAGTTGAATAAACCAAAAGCACTGCACAATAAGTGTTGTAAAATTTTCTCAAAACATTTATTTTTAGTTATTGTTGGTCACAGTTTCATATTTTATTATTTTATTTTGACTTATAAGAAATTGACACCTCAATAATTGTAAAAATATTGTGAAATTTGTTGTGTCAGTATAACAATATATATAAAAGGAAAAAAATTACAAACGGAAGATTGGGAAAATTTTTTTTTGCTACTGTAGCTACAGTGCTGCTTGGTAATGTCATTACTGTTCAAAACTTAAAAAAAAGGACAAAGGGGCTCACCAAAATGGCACTATAGATGAACAGTGCAAAAACACTGAATGAGCAGTGCTAAAACACTAAAGCGGCAATGAAATCAACATATCAATAATTGTGAAAATATTATGAAATTTGTTATGTCAGTATAACAATATATATAAAAGGAAAAAAAAAGTACAAACGAAAGATTGAAAAAAAAAAAATAATAAAGCCGCTTGGAACTGTAGCAACTGTCAAAACTATAAAAAAAAAAAAAAAAAAAAAAAAAAGACAAAGTGGCTCACCAAAATGACACTGTAGATGAACAGTGCAAATTGTAGCGGCATTTGCCGCTTTTCACAAAACATTTATTTTTAGTTGTGATTGGTCACAGTTTCATATTTTATTATTTTATTTTGACTTATAAGAAATTGACACCTCAATAATTGTGAAAATATTGTGAAATTTGTTGTGTCACTATAACAATATATATAAAAGGAAAAAAAATACAAACGAAAAAAAAAAAAAAAAAAGGCCTCACCAAAATTTCACTGTAGATGAACAGTGAAAAACACTGAATGAACAGTGCCAAATCATTGTAGCTATAAGAAATTCTTCACATAAAAAAAAAAAAAAAGCAGATATGCATTTTTGGTCCTACATTTTGGTCATATTTCTATTTTGGTTTCCGCATTTTAATTTTACCGCATTTAGTCCTTAAAATCAAAATGCAATTCCATTTTGGTCCCTACCATTATCTCATTAACGGAAATATCCTACGCGATAGATGGAATGCACTATGAGCATAGTAAATGTTGATGTGACTATTAAAATAATAATTAAATATTAGAAAAGGCCACATCATTATTTTTCTTTTCTTTAATTATTTTAAAATAAAATAAAATGTTAGTTATTATTTAATTATTTAAATAATAATTAAAATAAAATTTTCTTTTCTTTTCATTATTTTTTCTTTTTATTATTCTTTTCAAAACACACCAACCCACCCTAAACGACCCACCACTGGACCCAACCGACCACTACTTCACAACCACCACTTCACAACCACCAACCCACCCCACGACCCACTTATGGATGCAACGGGCCTTTAGGAGGGAGGAGTATGCCTTGGCCTAGTGGACCAGGACGGAGAAAAGAAAACGGAGTCGCTACTTAGTTTAGGTCTACGAATCATATATATAGCGCCCTTACATGGAATGACTGATCTTACTACTAGAGTATGGGTTCGGAATTTAGGTATGGGGATGAGAATGTGTTAGGTACCCAACCCCACCCAACTCGTGAGTTGATTTCCACTCATTGTATCTTATGTCTTAATCTCATTAAAGGCATGTTCAATATTGCATCTTAAACTCACACACACGCTAGCATACATCTAAGCATACAACATGGCATCAATCATCCCAAAAAAACCCTAGCATACTCCTATCATGGCAACTCACATCAAGCCTAACATACATCTATCATGAAAACTTACATCAAGCCTAACATACATCTATCATGAAAACTCACATCAAGCCTAGCATACATCTATCAAGACACTACATATTCCCAAGGGCAGAAACATGGTCATGGCAGCAAATTAAACAAACATGTTGTCAAATTTAAGGCACGGCATATAAACATACATATTCATTTCCAACAAAGCAAAACAAGATCATATATCAAACCAAATGCATGTTCATGTGAATGCATGACTTACTTCATTGCATCACAACACCTATACATCAATGCAAGATCATGTGAATGCATGTTCAAGGTGAATCAAAGATTTAATTGAAAGGAAACCCTAATCTAACATGTGAAGAACAAACAAACAATTTAAACAGAGAAGCAGAGACTTAAGAAGCATAAAACAAGGCAAGATAAAGAAACAATAGCAAAAAATGTTGAATTAGAGTTCTGGGCTTGAGTATGCGTACACATACATAGGGCTTGTGTACGCGGTCCAGCTATATGCGTACACATAGTTCGAGTATGCGTACGCATGTAGGAAGCCTGCATACGCATACATGCCCAAAACCCTAACCCAGAAATAGCAAGAACAAAAAACAGAGCAGAAACTTAAAACAAACAAAGAATCTAACAACCTAACATGCTTTAAACAATAAAACAAAGAACACCTAAGTTAAGCAGGCATATTACAACATAAATAAACAAGAAAAGAAAAAACAGAAAGATTAAAACAAGAAAAAGCAAAGAAATGAAAAAGAAAGTTTAGAACTTATACCTCAAAACAAAAGTTCTTTGGCTTGATTTTAACCATTCCCCTTAGTTAAATCTATTCACAATCAAACAAAATAGATTAGTAAACTTCAAAATTCGAAGGTTAAGACCAGAAAATGTCTTAATCAGAAGAAAATTGACTTAAGGATGTTTTGTGAAAAACTCCCTTTTTGATTCACTATTTCTAGTGAATTTTAAGTTTTCCCTTAAGATTTTTTTGTGTTTTGAAAATTTACCATATATGGTTTTTATATTGAAAAAAAATAGGGGTTTGGAACGGCTCCTAGACGATGTGGGATTCGTTCCAAGCCTCGGCTTTGATGCAGAAAACTTGTCTTTCATAGTTTCTAGAACCTTAGCATGTGTACGCATGCTCGTGTATGCGTATGCATGCATGAAGCTTGCATACACAAGTCTAGAGCATGCGTACGCATACTCGTGTTCGCATACACATGCCCGAGGGTTTTCGTGGCCTTTATTTTCCAAAAATAGTTTTATTCAACTCATAAAAGAGTTATATTTTCCATAAAAACCTTCCTCAAGTCAATTTAATTCTGTTCAGGCCTTTAACAAACCTTTACTTTAGAATTTTAACATCATTAGGGAACGAGGACTTGAGTTGTATTTGTAAAGGGTACAAAATGCAGTGTTTATAGATGCCCCTCTTTTGATTCGTGAACTCCGTTAACAGAATCAAAATAATAAGAGACAAAACATTTTGTTTTGACGCATGGCTCAAGCCCAACCCACGCACACGGCACATAACACACATACATATGGTAAGGTACAACTCTGCAAAGTTGCATGAGATTTGTATGTCCAAATTCCCACCTTTGTTGCTCGGGAAATGAGCAACAGCAGGTTCACTATCCCAGAACCTATTTTGCCAATTGCAAGCAAGACTAAAAATGAAAAACAAACATGACCAATAGCTGCAAACATCAACCAAACAAGCAAGGTGCTTTTATGAGCTTAAAATGATACATCTTTATTGTGTCCATCTGCGGCTCTTGCCTCAAACTTCTCTAGGTGGCTTGCACCTCTTGTCTTCCATCTCTATCTCTACCTATTATGGCGAGGCTTTTACCTCAGGGTGACCTTGGTCTCTATCTCTATCTCTACCTCTTCTATTATGCCTGCATATTCAACTTCCTCGGGATATGTGCACGAATTCTAGCTTGCATAGGGTCTGTGCCTGCATATTCAATTCCTGAAGGATATGTTCACAAGTTCTATATTTTTCTCTTTTGATTTATATGGGATCTATGCCTACATATTCAATTCTCGGAGGATATGTGCACAAGTTCTATATTCTACTATTCTGAATTGTATGGGATCTGTGCTTGCATATTCAATTCTCAGAGGATATGTGCACAAGTGGTCTTGGTGTTCTAACTTACAAGGAAGTCCTTGGTGAAAGATCCACTGGGGAGAATGACTTGTTAAGGAGTGTATTGGTGACCCATGAAGGAGCCTTCTTGGTAATTTCAACCTATATGGAAGTCCTTGATGGGGAGTCTTTCCATGATACTGTACTTTACTGGGGATTTGGTTGATGATCTTAACTCATGGGGGAGTTCTCTCAGGGATTTCTGTTTTGCCAAGGAATGTTCTTGATGCCTTTAACCTATTAGGGAATGCTTTGAGAGCCTTTTGTCTTTTACCTAACTGAGGGTATTCTTGTCACTTTGGATGCATTCTTGAATTTTCTTTTGCACTTCCTACCTTCTGGGAACTCACTAAGGATATTTTGAAATTGTTTTTTACTAAACTACACATACTTTAGTGGAGAGGCCTAAACTACGCATAGTTTAGCCATCAAACCTTCCCGCCTCCTCAAAATATTTTCCAACGGTTACCAACCATTTCTTTTTCTTTTTCTTCTTATTTCTCTTCATCTTCCTTATCTCTTCACATTCTCTCTGACTCTCTTACTTCCATCTTTTCTCTCTACAAAAACTCTCTACCTCTCTCTTATTTCCTCACCATCTGATCTCTTCCTCTCAAACTTTCTTAACCAAAACTCTCTTTCTCTCCCAAACTTTCTCATCTTCATGGCACCCAAGTCCAAGAAAAGTTCCTACGTGATTTCCGGAGATGTGTTCAACCTCACCCATTGGAATGGTGCTGTGAGGCTGAATGAGCCCCCTTTATTAACCCACAGGCTACATGATCATCTTTTAGAGAGTGCAAGGACTGGATCGGTGAATTTTTCAAACTTTTCTCATTTTCAAGTTTTGTCTAGATCTTCCATTTTAATATGTTTTTGGACATGTAAATGCTTGGGTTTTGCTATGGGATGGGTTTAGATGAAAACCTAACACTTCAGGAGGGGTAAAAACATGTTTATGATAAGTTTTGATCAAAATGTGGTTGAAAATGTTGAAGAATACTTCTCTGACTATGCTCATGCATATGCGGATATTGGCCTGCGTACGTAGCTTGTATCCAAGCGTGCACATGACTCATGTGTATATAGGCTCCCTGCATGTGTACGCATCCATATTCTTCAGTTTACACTAATGCATGACCTAACTTGCGTACACATGTGGAGCCCCTACGTACGCAAACACGGGCCTGCAGCGCATGTTGGCACTTAGAAACCCTATTTTAGCTGTTTTAACTCTTTTTTCACTTATTTTCTCATTCGACTGTCATTTTAATGCTCTATTTTCATCCTTTTGCAAGCCTTGCCCACTTTCTCAACTAGGGGTAGCACCAACCATGTTGCTTCATGGTACCAAGTCTTGACCAAGGAAACCAAGGGCCATATACGTGCTGCGGGCTTTAAGCCCATCATCCGCTCATTGCCTGATACCTCTACCAGCGCTATCTTAGTGCAGTGTTTGGCTGAGAGGTGGTGGGACACTACCCACACCTTCCATATTACTAACTGGGAGCTAACGGTGACTCCCATGACTTTCACTGAATGACTAGCCTCAGGTGTGATGGGATGATCATTAACCTGTGGGGTGCATAAGGCGTGCAGCTGGGCATAGAGTTGCTCGGGAGGAGGTACTCGACGGACATGATCCACTGGGCCTCTCCTGCGGGTGACTTCCGATGACTATGCTCTGATGGCTAGGGCCTTCTTGCTATATATCCTAAGGGCATATCTCTTTACCAATGGGGAGGCAGACGGTGTCTCTAAGGTGGCCGTCTTTCCTTCAAGATTTCGAGGAGGCTCAAGAGGCCAATTAGGGCCAAGCGTGTCCTGCTTACCTATACTCATCTTTGGACACGCTCAGCAGGGGGACTTTGTGCTAGTTGGCGGGAACTTGGAAGCTCCTTGAGGTTGGTTCTCTCATCCTTTCTAGCATCTTACAATGTATGTGTTTCCCATTCTTGTAATTGTGCTTATTCATATGTCATCCAAGCTTAAAGAACTGTGCTTCACACTCTTGCAAATTGTATCTATATTTGTACCTTGCAAACTGCATTCATATCCATACCTTGCAAACTGTACCTATACCTCTTGCCAACGGTCATTTTGCAAATTGCTGCGATTTAAATAATACTCCCAAGTGCAGGATTGTCACGAAGTAATAACTCAGTAAGTCCGAGGTCGAATCTACAAGGAAAAAGGAATTGATTAGCAAACCATAAGAGAAAATAAAGTTAATTTAAATTGAGAGAAAATAACAATATATTAAGACACTAAGGTTTAGGGACCCACACAAAACACATCTATTGGTAGTCTTAATAATATTTATTTTATAACTCAACTAAAAATCATATGAAGGATGATCTTAGTTGGATGATTTAACAATAAAAACTCAAAAACTAATTGTTTAAGGTAGTTTCATGAAATTGATTGATTTTAGGCAAAACAAAACTAGTGAATTAGTTTGCAAGGAATACTAAACATTTAACGTGCCCGGAGTCTATGATAAATCAAAGAATTATACATAATTAAACACTTTTCTAGATGAGTGATTCAAACAAAAACAAATAACATAAGCATTAAAACCATAAAATAATTGTTAAGAACATACTGATAAACGGTTGGGTTTCACCCCTTGCCTTAGCAAGGCTTCTAGCAAGGCATAACACAAATAAAACTCTAAAAACAGTAAAGAAATTTTAAGAAAACCTAAATTACGTTCTACAGTAGCTCTCCTCTGAATTTTACCCTAAAGAGCCTTTAAATAGGTCAAGGAATCCTATTACAAGTTGAATTCCTGGTTGGAGAAAATCTCAGGTTTTTAGGTTTTACTTAACCGACGTTTTTGGCCCATTTAACTTCAGAAGTTTTAGCCCTTTAAGTTAAATTTCCAACCCAACTTGAATCATCTCGATTGGACATCTGAGCTAAAAGTTATGCTCCAAATAGTAACTAGTGCGCAAGCTGGAATCCTAATTCGAATTGGACTTGGATTTGGTGCAAATTTCCTTTGATTCCTTGCCCCAATTGGACTTGAATTTAATTGGGTTGGCCTTCCTTGACTTCATCATGGCCCTTATAAAAGTAAATTCCATTTGCTTTCTTCTTTACACAAGTCCATTTATTTAATTTCATTATCCTACAAAAGACAAATTTACGCATTAAAATTCAATTAAGCACAAAATTGATTATTCAGCATTATTCCAAAACCAACTATAAAATACATGAATTAATTCAAAATAAGTATGATAATGCTTTCTAATAATGATATAAATATACAAAATTAAGCTATTATCAAAAATTGTGATTTCTCTTTTCAGCACTGGGCTGTGAAGTACGGTCTTATCGCTCGTGGAATGAAGGTGGATCTGAAGAGCTTCTCATCAGTTAGGAAACACTTTGACAGACTTTCTTCTGAGTAGGTGAGTTAGACATTCATTTTTCCCTGTTACTTTTCTTGCATGCCCTTAGGATCCTTCATCTAACCCTACGTGTTGTTCAGGTCATTTGGAGTCCACGGGTGGGTGTTCTTACTGTTGCAGACCTGAACTTGGAGGCTACTGCCATCATCACTTCCGAGATCACCTAGCCTTTTGAGGGTGCCGATCTGAGGGTTATTTACTTGGTGGAAATGATAGGCTGCCAGTTGGTAGGTGAGGATGTATCGCGGGTTCCACTGGATCCTCCACAGTTTATGCTTGCCTTGCTCTCCATAACTGATGCAATGTACCATTTGTGGAGAGCCGGCATTCCTTACATCGAGCATCTCATTGATGATGTGGAGCATGATGAGTTTAGTGAGACTCGTCTCATGCCCGCTCTCATTCAAGAGGTATGTATCTTTTCCTCTCTATTTCCCTTCATTCTTTTTTTCTTGTATTTCTGCACATATTGATATCCAAATGTGATTCTTATATTAGGCTGGCCCTACTACTGGTGGTCCTGTCAACCCTCATCATCTACCTTGGTTAGTCTATATTTACAGCTCTAACGGCTTCGCTTAAGAGTGCCTTGTGGGGTGTAACACAAATGTCATGGTGTAGACGTCGTATTTGGCACCCATAATAAATTTTAGACCCTGGTCCCAATGATGAGCTTGAAATGTCTACAAAAGGTAATTGTAGTTATTTAGATAGTTTGGAAGTAATCATAACTCAAAAGTGTTCAAATCTCTTTGAAAACGATGTTAAAAAATGACCTCTGCTCACCGTTTTGACCATAACTTTTGATGCACAAAGAATTTTTGAGTGATATTTATTTCATTGGAAAGTAAATATTTTTTATAACAAATTTTGCCTAATTTGGACTTATATTGAGTGAGTTATGGTCGTTTTAAGTTGGGCCATTAGAGTTGTCAAAATTAGGGTTTCTAGGGACGTATGCATGCGTAGGGAGCATGCATCCATGTGCATCCCCAAACCTGCATATGCAAGACAATTTCTAGAAGCCTAGAACTTTATTTTTTACCAAAGCCTCCCTCTTTGATGGGCCCCAACCCTTAGACCCTTTGGGACGTCCAAAACCCTCTAAATAAATCTGAAAACCCTAGTTTAAACATATAAATACAATGCCTCCAAACTCAAATCCTAGCTAGAGAGAGTTAATTTTCCACCTAAACTTCTTGAAAACTCTTTTCTAACTCAAAACTTTCTGCACTCATAAGATTATGCACGTTTTTGAGTTCTTCAAAACCTTTCTCTAGTAGTTTTAAGGCAGAAACTATTTTTCTAATCTTTTCAAAACTTTTTTCAAACAATCTTTTCAAGAATATCCTTTTATTTTGAGTTATGATTACCTATGAATTATTGAATCCTTTGATTCCTTTCATTATCATTCAATCTTGTTGTGTAGGCACTGAGGGGCCAGTTAAATATCAATCAAGTGTGTTTCCATAAGCAAGGCGAGTCTCTCTTCATGACTTTTCCTTGATTAGGGTTTTTATAACTTGTGTTCTTGTTGTTCTTAATTGATTTATATGTTATATATTCTTAGAAATATGTTTTGCTTCATTAAATTTTGTTTAGTGGTGTCTCATCATGTTTTGATTGGAGAGTTAAGTGATTGGATATATTGATGAACATGTTTAGATGTATTAAGGTTGTTCTTATTTGTTGTTAGATCTAATACATGTTTGGGAATAGACTTTGTTTTGTTTATCTTTGATATCTTTGTTGTTATTGTAGGTTGTTTAATGTTATATTAGAAGCCTATTAAGTTAGTTTTATTGTTTTAGGTTCTACCTTTTTTTTTTTTTTTTTTTTTTTTTTTTTTTTTTTTTTTTTTGTATTTCTAGTTTCTAGGCTAGGGTTTTCTCGGCGTGTATACATACGCATGCTTCTTGCATGCATACCCAAACTTGAAATACGCATATTCGTGCCCAGAAACTCTAATATTAGCTTTTTGCTTCTGCTTCTTTATTTCTTTCATGTAATATGCCTCTATTTTGACCCTTTCTTATGTTTTAGAGTCTTTGTCTCTTTGTTTACTTGTTGTTTATTCTTCATATGTTAGATTAGGGTTTCCCTTTAATGTTTTCTTTGTTTGACCATAAACATGCATTCATATGTCCCTCTATTGATGCATAGGTGCTGTGATGCAGTAAGGTAAGCGAGGTAAGTCATGCATTCACATGAAAATGCATTTTGGATGATGAGCACAATGAATTTGTTTGTTTGATGCTTCGATACTATGTTTAGATGTTTGAGTTATATTTGATTTTAATACCTTGTTGCCATGTCTATGTTTTTGCCCTTATGATATCTTGTTTGTTGGTTGCCTTAGATTAAATGATATGATTTGCGTGATAGATGTATTCTAGGTTTGATATGAGTTGTCATGATAGATGTATGTTAGGGTTTTGGGATGATTGATGTCATGTTGATTGCTAGATGTATACTAGTGTGTGTGTGAGTATAGATGACAATATTGAATGAGCCTTTACTTTACTTGTAATTGCTTGTTTTGATAATAGTGGATTCTCAGGAGTGGTGACCTTAAAATCACCCAGTGGGGTTTTTGCCGTGTAGGTTTTCCCCATTCGTAAACAATCACCGTGTCAATTTAATTTCCGTTGCATATTAGTTAATTGGTGATTTGTTTGTGCTAGCTCGTGTTTTACATGTTAATTGAATTAATTAATTAATTTGGCTAAATCAATTGGTTAATTTATCACAAGGGGTCAATACATTCTTGTCCTATCAAGTGGTATCAAAGCAGGCACACTCTGATTAGGTGTTAATCTTTGTTGTGTGATCCATTGACCCTTGTTTGTCATGGATAGAGGAGAGTCTCTTATTATACCTCTTTTATTTGATGGCAGTAACTATGCATACTAAAAAGTACACATGAGAGCTTTCTTGCAGTCATTAGATGAAAAGGTGTGGCAAGCTATGGAGATAGGCTAGACCAAGCCACCAACCGATTGGGATAATGCTAAGATCAAGGCGGCAAACTTCAATAGCAGGGCATTGAATGCTCTATTCAGTGCAGTCATGAATGAGGAATTCAAGAAGGTATCCTCTACTGAAACTGCTAAGGAAGCATGGACCATTCTCTAGACAACCTATGAAGGAACCAAGGCTGCCAAGGATTCAAAGCTTCAGAGGCTTACTACGAGCTTTGAAGAAATTAAGATGGAGGAGGATGAGTCATTTGATGAGTTCTATACCAAGCTCAAGGACATAGTGAACTCGGCCTTTAATCTTGGGGAAATTATTCTTGAACCCAAGATTGTGAGAAAGGTGCTCAAATCTCTACCCGAGAGATTTCATGCCAAGATCACCACAATTGAAGAATCAAAGGATATTGATAAAATTCCTTTGATAGAGTTGGTTGGAAATCTACAGACCTATGAGTTGGGTTTGACAAGGATCGGGAAATCAAGCAAGAGCAAAAGCATGGCATTGAAGGCCAAGAGCAGTGACACTGATGAGTTTTCAGACGATGAAGATTCTAAGATGAAATCCTATATCAGGAGGCAGTTCAAGAAGTTTATGAAGAATCTCAACGCGAAAGGATTTGACAAGGACCGAAAGTAATCTAGTTCTTCGTAGTTCAAAAGTCAAGACAAAGGGAAGAAGGATGCTAGGGATGGCGGTTAGTACACTGTTCCCTCAGGACCAAAATGCTTTGGGTGTCAGGGTTTCGGTCACATGAAGCAAGAGTGCCCTACGTATCTTAAGACTATTGGGAAGAGCAAGGCACTTGCTGCTATGTTGAGCGACACTGAGCCTGAGGATGATTCTGATAATGAGGATGATGGAATCCTAAATGCCTTTACTGCCACTGTAAATCCTACTGAAGGGATTGTTGAAGATATGGATGAAGAAGAGGAATTTGTGGAGTCTAAGTTTGAAAAGATGGATGAGTAAGATGACATCCACACAGCCTATGCAAAGTTATACAAGGTCTTAGAAATGCATGAGAAGTTGTATAGGTTGGCCACCAAGAAGCTTAGTGAAGTGGAGCTTGAACGAGAAGAAATTTCCACTAAGTTTGATGAAGCAAATCATACCATTGAAGCACTGAGATTTGAGAATAATTTCTTGGCTGAAAAGACCAAGAAGCTTGAGGCAGAACTGTTCCAAGTCAGAGCCTAATTGGAAAGGACTTCAAGTGCAAAGCTCGATGAGATGCGTAGTCTTTAGAAATCTGCGTCTGATCGAACCGGTTTAGGGTATAATTTCTTTTCTCCTAGTATTGCTTTTGCTAGTACTACTGTTTTTGTTCTTCCGGCTGATAATATTGAAACTGAGAACAATAATGTTAAAAATGAATTAGCTAGTGAGAAAATAGACAAGGGTAAATCTATCTTAGGAGCACCCCCTAAGCTTGATAAGAAAGAGATCAAGAACACTAGGACTGAGAATGAAAACACTCAAAAGCCCAAATAGAAAAAGCAGCATTTCTGTCATCATTGTAGAGTAGCTGGACACACTTGACCTAATTACTATAAGTGGTTAGCCACTCAACAGAGCAACAACATAATCTCGTCAAGAACCCAGAATCAACTTCCATCCTCTTTTGCTCCTCTTGGAGATCTTCTCAAAGCCCTCATGTTCCTTTCGAACTTGAACGGTTTCAATTCTTCTCTCTCACCGCCGGATCAAGGGTTCACAAAATGGAAAGGTTCTTCTAAGGTGTGGAAAGAAAAAGGCTCCAAGAGATTCCTGCAAAACACTCGATTAAAACTCAAACTTAAAAAAAACTTTGAGCAAGCTTAAACCTAGACTCACTATTTTGATCATGGTTTGCCAACATATACAAAATGAAGTTCTAATACATTTAGTTCCCAAAGTCTTAGAACCTAACACAAGTTGTAACCCTTAAGAAAGTAAGTTTGAGCCTTTGTTATCATTTTCTTTGTGAGCCAAGAACCAAAGCCTTCATTATAAGCCAAGTAACAGTCCTCTTTGATCAATTGAAGTTGTTCATGTGAACTACGTTAGGCTTAATCCCTTTTGGGTACGTAGGCAACCTTTTGAGGTGCAACCATATCACATCATGTAAATTGTGTAACTCATGTATTGAGAATTTGAATCAACAAGATTTTTTGAGGATAAGTCATAACACTTATTCATTGTATCTCATTTGTTTATTTCTTGTAAAAGTGAATGAGCCCGCTAGGCTGAAAACCCCACAAGGGCAATCCAGGTAAAAGTTAAGGCAAAAAAAAAAAGTTAAGAAAAAGAGTAAAAAATGCCGATTGAAAACCTATAAGGGTGGCCTAAGAAAAAGTTAGGGTAAAAAAAAAAAAAAAAAAAAGAAAGAGAAAGAAAGTGAATCAGTTAAGCTAGGGGCAAGGTGGATCCCATAAGGAGGATGCATCCTAATGAGTGAACATCTGAAAAGTTATCCGTAATGAATGAAGTGTTCAATTCCCATTTTTACCATGCCTTTTAGGATGGTCTTGTTTCATGTCTTCTTTTCTTAGAATCTGTTGGACCTTGAGTTTTGTGTCCTTTGTGTCATCTTTGTTCTCCTTCGTTCTTTGTGGTTTTTTTTTTTTGGTGTTTGTCACTTCTTTAGAAGTTGTCATGTCTATCATTGTCTTTAGTATCTTCATGTTTGCTCGCAATCTTTGCCTTGGTTTGTCATCTTTTGTTGTCTGTTTTTGTTGTCTTGTGTGGTTTGTTGCATGTTTGATGCCTCGTGTGGTTTTTCATGTGTGTTTGTTTGCTTGTTTGTGCCCTTGTTCCATCTTGGGCCTTAGGCCCATCTCATACTCCATATGGACCTTAGGCCTCTCCTTGCTTTGTGTTAGGCCTTAAGCCCATCCTCGTTTTATCTTGGGCCCTAGGCCCATCTTGTTTAGCATCTTATGTGTTTGATACTTTGTTATGTTTGTGTGCCTCCTATGTTGTTGTGTTCATCCTTTTGTTATCTTTTGTGATCACATGTTTGTTTGATGTTTTATGTGAGTCTTGTATGTTTGTTTATTCTTTTTCTTATGTGAGTCATGTGTGGTTATGTTTTGTATTCTTGCATGTTTGCATGAATCTTGTGAGTTTTTTTTTTTTGTTGTTGTTGTTGTTGTTGTTGTTGTTGTTGTTGTTGTAAACCTTGTGTGGTTGTGTGTTTGTGTGAGTCATGTATGACTATTTGTGTCTTTGGAGTAAATGCTCATTTTTGTGTGGCCTGTTTGTGTTTGGACGTAAATTTTCCGCTTTGAGTGGTTCCATTGGTGTAAATTTTTCATTTGTGATTGGCTTGTTTGTGTTTGGACATAAATTTCTTGCTTCAAGTGGTCCCCTTGGCGTAAATTTCTCATTCTTGAGTTGCCTATTTGTGTTTAGACATAAATTTCTCGCTTTGAGTGATCCTTTTGGCATAAATTTCTCATTTTTGAGTGGGCTGCTTATGTTTGGACGTAAATTTCTCGCTTCGAGTGGTCCCCTTGGTATAAATTTCTCGATTTTAAGTGGCCTATTTGTGTTTGGACGTAAATTGCTCGCTTTGAGTGGTCCCCCCAACTGTAGGTAGAGTCCTTAAAACTTGAGGGTAGAGTCCTTAAAACTCAAAAACATCCCAGATTTTCTTATGGTACATTTCTTGTTTGCATGGTTGCTTACATGTATGTGTGTCATAAAGGTAGAGTCCTTAAAACTCAAAAGTAAAGTCCTTCAAACTCAAAACATCTCAGTTTTTCTCTTATGTGGTTTTTCACACTTCTTGTTGGAAGTGCACCAATCACATTTTTTGAGCACGTCCCCATGGTTGCATGTTTGCTTGCATGTTTGTGTGTGTATGGACTCAAAGTTTATTGATTTACAAAATGTTGTCTCTTCAAGCTTTTAACTATACTTGCAGTGCAAGCAAAGTTAAAAGAGGGGCATCTATAGATACCGCATTTTGTACCCGTTAATAAATTTTAGTCCAAATGATATTTGCTCACTGTTTTGACCATAACTTTTAATCCATAAAGAATTCATTGGAAAGTAGACATCCTGGCTTCAATTTGAATGCAAATTTTACCTAGTTTGGACTTATATTCAGTGAGTTATGGTTGTTTGAATTTAAGCCATCAGAGCTGTCAAAATTAGGGTTTCTGGGGATGCATGCGTGCGCATCTCTAAACTTGCATACGTAGGCCAATTTCTAGAAGGCCAGAATTTCATTTTTTTTAGGGCCCAAAGCCTACCTCTTTGATGGACCTCGGTCCCTAGACCCTTTGGGACATCCAAAACCCTCTAAATGAGTCTGAAAACCGTAATTTAAAAATATAAATACAACCTTATGCCTCCAAAGTCAAACCCTAGCTAAAGAGAGTTGATTTTCTACCTAAACTTCTCCAAAACTCTTTTCTAACTCAAAACTTTCTGCACTCACAAGATTATGCACGTTTTTGAGTTATTCAAAACCTCTCTCTAGTAGTTTTCAGTCAGAAACTACTTTTCAAATCTTTTCATGAATATCCTTTTATTTTGAGTTGTGATTACCTATGAATTATTGAATCCTTTGATTATAATTCACTCTTGTTTTGTAGGCATTGAGGGGTTGGTTAAATATCAATCAAGTGTGCTTCCATAAGCAAGGTAAGTCTCTCTTCATGGCTTTTCCTTGATTAGGGTTTTTATAACTTGTATTCTTGTTGTTCTTAATTGATTTATATGTTATATATTTTCAGAAATATGTTTTGCTTCATTTAATTTTGCATAGTGGTATCTAATTATGTTTTGATTGGAGAGTTGAATGATTGGATATATTGATGAACATGTTTTGATGTGTTAAGGTTGTTCTTGTTTGTTGTTAGATCCAATACATGTTTAGGAATAGACTTTGTTTTGTTTATCTTTGTTGTTAGTGTAGGTTGTTTAATATTATATTAGAAGCATGTTAAGCTGTTAGTTTTATTATTTTAGGTTATGCTTTCTTTTCTGTATTTTCTGGTTTCTGGGCTAGGGTTTTCTGTGTGTGTATGCATACACATGCTTCTTGTATGCGTATGCAGACTTGAAGTATGCTTACGCATACAACTGGGCTGTGTACACAGGCCTATGTATGTGCACACATAATCGTGTCTAGAAACCCTAATATGAGTTTGTTTATTTTGTTTCATTATTTCTTTCATGTAATATGTCTCTGTTTTGACCATTTCTTATGTTTTTGAGACTCTATCTCACTGTTTATTTGTTGTTTGTTCTTCATATGTTAGATTAGGGCTTCCCTTTAATTTTTTCTTTGTTTTGCCATAAACATGCATTCTCATGTTCATCCATTGATGCATAGGTGCTGTGAAACAGTAAGGTAAGTGTGGTAAGTCACGCATTCACATGAACATGCATTTTGGATGATGAGTACAGTGAATATGTCTGTTTGATGCTTGGATACTATGTTTAAATGTTTGAGTTATATTTGATTTTAATACCTTGCTGCCATGTCTATGTTTCTGCCCTTGTGATATCTTGTTTGTTAGCTGCCTTGGATGAAATGATATGATATGCATGATAGATGTATTCTAGGTTTGATATGAGTTACCATGATAGATGTATGTTTAGGTTTTGGGATGATTGATGCCATGTTGATTGCTAGATGTATGCTAGTGTGTGTGTGAGTATAGATAACAATATTAAATGAGACTTTAATGAAATTAAGACGTAAGACACAATGATTGGAAGTCGACCCACAGGTCGGGTGGGGTTGGGTGCCAAACACCTTCCTATCCCCATACCTAAACTCCGAACCCATACCTGGTAGTAAGATTAGTCCTTCCACGTAAGAGCTCTATATTTATGGTTTCAAGACCTAATTTAGGTGGCGACTCCATCTTTTCTCTACCTTGGTCCATTCGACCGAGGTGTACTCCCCTTTCCTAAGGAGAAAACTGATGCACCCACACATGGGCTACCCTTTCCCTAAGGGTACACGAGTAGTGAGTTCTCTTTCATCTTTGTCTTGTCTTTTCTTTTCTAGCATCTCTCAACACTTGTTCTAACATTATCTTATTTTCAAATTCAACCCATTGTACAGGAGCACGAGGAGCTTGTCTAGCTTGCTGGGAACTTCAAGTTGGAGGTGATCAAGTATTCCAAGCGGATCTATGGTCCTGGAGGGTTTGCCTACTCGAGTGGTAGTGATGATGGTGACGGTAGTGCTGGCGGCTCTGAGACAACTCCTAGCTATCAGTCGAGGAAGAGACGCTACCAGTGATGATCTTGCAGACAGACAGACACAAACACACAACATATTTCCATTTCCATTTCTTTTTCTTTTTTATTTAGCATGTATTTCTACACTTTATTTCTTATTTGAGACATTGGATTGTATTTAAGAACATCTTTTTTTTTTTTTTTTTTTTGCTTTTATTTAGGGACATGTACTTAATTTACAACTTATGGGGAGAATTGTATTTATGAAACTTTATTTTCCTTGGTCCTTGATGCTTGAAATCTGAGCTTGATTGTGCCTTGAGTAGTCCTTTAGGTTGTGGGAATCACGAGAGGAGTCTTGATGGAGGAATCACACTCCAAATAGGAAAAGGAATTCGATTCTACCTTCCTCCTTGCGAGCGTTTAGACAGGCCTGCATACGCAGGCATTGACCATGCATATGTAGCCATGACCCTATGTACACAAGCCATGGGCCAGAAAACCCTAGTTCACTCTTTTATATATAACATAGTTGTTCGGGGCCTCGAAATCCTCACAAATCGTGTTCTAAGGCTTACCAATGGCAATATTAACTCCTTTAGTGGTTTCAACATGGATTAAGAATCTTGGCCCAAGTTTCAAGGATGCCTTCATCCCTTTCGGTCTTTCTTGCATCTTTCCTTATCGTCAAATCAAAGTGGATGAACCTCTCCTTCGTGTTGTTGCTGAATTTTGGATCCCAACTCGACATGTCTTCCAATTCAATGGTATAAAATTATGACATCCTTTTGAAGAATTTAGTGCAATCATGGGTGAACCTGACGTTAGTACTCTCATTCTTTCTACTACTGACAAGGATTTCCCCGTTATGGCTTAACAGCTCTTAGGGATTCCTCTTGCTATAGCTCAAAGGTGGTGCATTCTTAACAAGCTGAACATCCACATGGTCTTCACATACTTCTCTTAGCAGAACTTTCCCTTGGCCGGGGCACAACTCTCCCACTATCTCAATGCCTTTTGCTTATGCCTTCATGCGAGGTAGTTCTTGGTGCATTAGACGCTTTGTGTAGATCAAAGGATGCTTTCGGTGGTCCTCAATCTAGAAAGGGAAAGTCCCGTAGGCATGATCCTAATTGACACTCTCAATGGCTTAGATACTATTCATAGAGGGGAAGCAACTTTCTTTGTAGGGAGCCCTCTCCTCCTTTAGGCATAATTCCTAATTTTTTCCTAGGTTCTCAACCTAGTGAGATTCCTCTAACTTTTGCATTGGTAGCCTCTTGGTTTTCAACCCATCGAGGCTCTTTATATCATCTTTGCATTATTTTTCTCTCTTTCTTTTCTTTCTCCTTTTCCACTCAAAACTCATGCTCTCTCTCTTTCT
The DNA here is from genome assembly GCA_023621385.1 of Quercus gilva. Classification (NCBI taxonomy): domain Eukaryota; kingdom Viridiplantae; phylum Streptophyta; class Magnoliopsida; order Fagales; family Fagaceae; genus Quercus; species Quercus gilva. Next base: position 48,278,620 of record CM042473.1, on the reverse strand, counting down.
CTCTCTCTCTCTCTCTCTCTCTCTCTCTCTTTTATTTTTTATTTTTTATTTTATTTTAGATATGGCTATATGAAAGGCTTCAATTGCTTCAACCTCCCTTTATCCCTTCTAGCCAATATTAACCAAAGAATTATCGTGACCGCAAGCTTAAAGACAAAGAGATGGACCCTGTTGAGTTCCTGAAGCGTCTTTCCCCCTTGGGTGTCCAATGGGTGGTAGAATGGTGGTGCATTACAAGCATGGTCAATTGTGTCTTCAAAGACAGCTGTGTTCCTTTTATTGGGCTTCGCGGTTGCTCTTACTATTCCCCAGGCTGCATTACATGGCAATTTGGTGACCGTCAAGGAGTTCCTAATGATGATGGCATCTTTCACATCTCGATCTTCACTGAGAGGGTCTTGGGCAGGGTTTGTGAGACTTGGTTAAAGATGATGGTGCCTAAGGACATCTGTTTCCCTCAGTTTTTCCATCCTACCTCGGGTTATAAGACTTGGTTGATTGTTGATATGAGGTCGGTTCATATGGAAGAGAAAGATTACCAAAAGCCCAATAAAAGGAAGAGGACTGATTGACTACCTTCATATGCCCCAAATTTTACTTTTCTGCACTTTAAGATTCTCATGTCTTTACTTTTTGAATTTGATAAAGGATTGGAATGTTCCAAATCCCCTATGAAAAAAATTTAGTATCTTTTAATTTAAGCAATAAGAGAATGAGAATCATCTATTTTATTATCTTTACTTATTATCTTTATTTTGTTTTTCCCTTTTCTTTATTTTTCTTTTCCTTTTTCTGTGCCATGTATTTTTTGCCCATGACTTCTTTGTGGGAATTTTCGCCATGCCCATAGTCTTTTCCCTTACCTTTTGCCTAGATCGCCCTTTCGAGTTTTCAACCTAGCAGGTTTCTTTTGCCTTAACTTTTTCCTAGGCTGCCCTTTTGGGTTTCCAACCTAGCAGGCTTTTTTCTTTTTCAAATGTTATACTTTTAAAGTCTATCTAGATTGATTGGGTGAAACATCTCTTCCCCATCCAAGTTTGTAATTCTTGTAGCACCTCTTGACATGATCTTCTTGATAATAAAAGGCTCAAACCATCTTGGCTTCATCTATCCTTATGGGTCAAAGTCTCATCTCTTAGTACCTTTAGGACTAGATCTCCTTCCTTAAGGTTTCTAGGTTTCACCTTCTTGTTAAATGCCCTAGCAATCCTCTTTTGGTAACCTTGTGCATGGTATTGTGCTCTAGCTCTCTTCTCATCTATCAAAGCTAATTGTTCATATCTTTCTTTCATCCATTCTTCTTAAAAGACCTTGATTTCCACTAGTACCCTTAAAAATTGTATCTCGACTTTAATAGGAAGTACCGCTTCACTCCCATAAATCATAGAGTTGGGAGTTACCCCAGTTGATGTACAAATAGAAGTTCTATAACCCATAAGGCAAATGGAAGCTTTTCTACCCAATCCTTGTATGTTACTACCATCTTGGCTAGGATATTCTTGATGTTCTTGTTGACTACTTCTACGATCCCATTAGTTTGCGGTCGGTACAATGAAGACTTATGATTCTCAATGTTGTACAACTCCATGATCCTTTGAAGCTTTCCCTCAAAGTAGGAACCATCATCGAATATGATCTCTTGTGGTACCCCAAACTGACAAATGATGTTGTTTTGTATGAATTGAGCCACATGCTTGGCTTTTAACGTGGAGTAGGAGGTGGCTTCTACCCATTTGGTAAAGTAGTCGATTGCCATTAGAATGTACTCATGCCCGTTTAAAGCCTTAAGGGCTATTCTTCCAATCACATCTATGCCCCAGACTAAGAAAGACCATGGAGTGGTTATGCTGGATAACTCACTAGGTGGTACATGGTTCAAATTTGCAGGTGTTTGGTAGTTGTGGGAACTTTTCACAAAATCCACACAATCGGTCTCCATCGTATTTCAATAGTACTCCATTCTTAGGATCTTCTTTGCTAACATCCTCCCATTCATATGGGGACCACAAATCCCTTGATGAACTTCCTCCATTACTCTTTCAACTTCCTCTTTCTTCAAGTAATGAAGGTGTATACCATCATAGGATCTCCTATAAAGATGACCTCTACACAAGATGTATTGCATTACCATCCTCCTAATCAAATGACACTCTCTCTTATCGGCATTGTTAGGCTATACTCCTAATTCCAAGAACTTCATGATGTCATAATACCAAGGAACTCCTTCTTCTTCTATAGCCATGACCGAAGATTCTATCCTCCCCTTGTGTACCAAATCATAACTTTATTCAATCTTTGAGGGTCGTGTCCATACTCCTTCAGGTATTTCAACCATGGAGGCTAAGGTAGCCAAGGCATCCACAAACTGATTCTGAGTCCCAACGATGATAGTGTATTCAATCTTATTAAAGGTCTTGATCAAATCCTTTAAATATTGTTGATAACGTTTCAAGTGTTCCTTTTTCACCTTCCACAATTTATGTGCTTGGGCTATGACTAAAGTTGAATCTCCAAAGACTTCTACCTCTTTTACCCCTAACTCTTGAAGAGCCTCTATTCCGGTAGTACAAGCCTTATACTTTGCCATGTTGTTGGTTGCCTCGAAGTTCAATTTGATTGCCAAAGGTACATGGGATCCATCAAGGGTGATCAAGAGTACTCTTATCACATTTCCATATTGGTTCATAGCTCCATCGAAATACATCTTCCATGCTCCTAGTTTGATGTCCAAAATATCCTCATCTGGAAAATCCTCTTTACCATTCTTTCCTTCAATGGGTTCTTGACACAAAAATCTAACACAACGCTTCCTTTGATAGTTTTTCTTGCCACATACTTCAAATCGAATTCTGCCAATAGGATCAACCATTTTGACAACCTTCCACTCATAGCGGGCTTCTCAAATAAATACTTCAAAGGGTCCATTATGGCTACTATCCATACTTGGAAAGGTAGGATGATGTGTCGTAATTTCTGCATGGCCTACACAAGTGCAAAGTATGACTTTTCTATGGGTGTGTACCTAGTCTCATAATCATGGAACCTCTTGCTTAGGTAGTATATGGCTCTCTCATTCTTATCATCATCCTCTTGTGCAATCATACTTCCAACCGCATCTTATATGATAGAAAGGTAGAGTAGTAGTGGCTTTCTGTGCTTCGGGGGTACCAATATAGGTGGATGGAGAAGATATTCTTTAATAAGCTCAAAGGCTTTCTGACACTCATCATTCCATGCATGGGGTTCATTCTTCCTTAGAAGCTTGAAAATGGACTCACAAGTGGAAGTGAGCTTAGCAATGAATCAGCTGATGTATTGTAATCAACCTAAGAATCCCCTTATCTCTTTTCACTCTTGGGTGTATCCAATATGGCTTTGATCTTTGATGGGTCAAATTATATCCCTCTATCACTCACCAAAAAGCCTAACAATTTTCCAATAATTACTCTAAAGGTACATTTCTATGGATTCAATCTCAATCTATACTCCTTGATCCTCTCAAAGAATTTCCTCAAATTAGCTATGTGGCTTTCTCTATCTTTGAACTTCACGATCATGTCATCAACATACACCTCTACTTCATTGTGTATCATGTCATGTAACAAAGCTGTAGCCATTCTTTGGTAAGTTGCACCAACATTCTTGAGCCCAAATGGCATCATGGTGTAACAAAAGATTCCCCATTTTGTGGTGAAGGTAGTTTTCGTCATGTCTTTGGGAGCCATCTTGATTTGCTTATATCCCAAAAATCCATCCATAAAAGACATAAAGGCATTGAACTAAGACATCTATATGAGGGAGGGGAAATTGTCCTTGGGGCAAGCCTTGTTTAGGTCTCTAAAATCCACACACATCCTTACCTTTCTATCCTTCTTGGGTACAGGATTAATATTGGCTATCCAATTGGCTTGGTGCACGGGTTTGATGAATCCTACCTTCAATTGTTTTGTGATTTCTTCCTTGATCTTAAGGAGTCATTCTGTTCTTATGTCTCAACTTTTGCTTAACAGGTACCATGTGAGCATGAGTGTAAATGTGGTGTTGGGCTATCGCAGGATCAATGCCAAGCATATCTTCATAAGACCATGCAAACATTTCTTGGAATTCTGTGAGAAGCTCTTTAAGATCTTTTCTTTCCTTTTCATTTAGGGTTAAGCCAATTTTAATTAAGCGTGGACTCTCATTATTGCCCAAATTAACAGTTTCAAAAGTTGGTTCCATAGGTTCAATTTTCTTTTCTAGTTGTTCATTAATTTCATTTTCAAATTAATTAGAATCATTTAAGGGCATAATTTCAATATTATGGTACACATCAAAATAAGCCAAATTAGAAATCATCTTATTAAAAATGTTGAAAAGTACATCTGAACTTCCATTACAAAATTCATTTCCCATATTCTTATGAAACCCAACCTAAGTCTAATTATTAAATTGCCCAACAGCAAGCACGTGAAGGCAAAAGGATCACTTGGCTCCTCGATGGTGATGGCGAGTATGTCCCCCTCCGCTTTTAGTATAGCTCCCATTGCTTCAGCATCCATGTTGTCCACCCAGTCGATCTCTTCTTGAACTTCCTTGATCACCATACTAGGTTTCTCCTTGAAAGTGAGCTTTTCATTGAAGAATATCTCCCAGCCGAGGTTCACCTTTCTATCCTTGTCCACCTAGAGCTTGGGAAAGCCATAGAAAGGGAAGTCCCCTCCTTCTTTCACAAAGTTCCCATTTAAGGTACAGGGGTTCTTTTTGATTCCGTCGCAACCTTTAAAGAATCCTAAACCTTCTTTGATCAGTTAAGTCTTGAAGTTAGGAAATTCAGCCACCCCTCTTCCTTCCTTTCCAAGACCCATACCAAGCATGTACTCCATGTTTTTCATCATTGCAATCACCTCATGGCTACAATGTGGAAGCAAATTCGTAGTATACCTTTCATCTTTCAATCCATAGTCAGCCATGTTCACAAACTCAAAGCCACTTATTTGAAGCTCACTTCCTCATTCCTCAAGTCCATAGATGGGAGCTAAGATCTCACCATCGCCAAGCACTACAGCAACTGGCCCTTTCCATGGGATCTTCATCTTTTGGTGTAGAGTGAAAGGGATAGCTCTAATGGGTTGAAGTTATGCTCTTCATAAGAGAAGGTTATAGTTAGGACTGATGTCCATCACATGAAATTACACAATTGTTTCCAATGCACCAATCTTGAAACAATGCACCAATCTTGCAAAGAGCTTTGAAAGTTCCCATAACTTTCCACAAAGTATTGTCATATGCCCTAACAGTCGAAGGAAAGGAGATGATTGTTTCCACATCTAGCCCAATGGTAAGAGCGGTCCTAAAAGGGCAAACATTCATTGCAAATCCATTACCAATAAGTGCCATTGAAACCTTGGCACCTATGCACTTGATGGTGATTTGCAAAGGCCTAGTGTAGGTGGCTCTTTCAGGATGGAGTTCTTCATCGGAAAAGATAAGGGAATGGTGAGATGGAGCCTCAACTCGCATGAGAGATAGCACTTCTTGTGGAGTAGTTTCTATAGGCACCTCCTTCCCATTTAAGGCATCTAAGAGAGCATTATGATGCTTATGAGAAGCCATTAGCAAGCCCTATACGGACACATGAGCTTGGGTCTTCTTTAATTGGGTCAAGACCTTATCCTCTTCCTCTTTCTCTTCTTTACCTTTGAGTTTTGTGAGCTTGGACCTTTCTCCCATATTCCTACCTGGGTGATCCTTCTCTAAAAAGGATGGCTTGTAGTGTTTCCCACTCCTAGTAATATTTACTACATTGTCCTCGAGGACTCTTTTTTTTAACTAGATCATCCCTTAAGGGAGTATCCCCCATACAGCCACCACACTCTTTAAAATCTCATCTTCTTCATCCCATATTCCTTGAACCTCTACCGCGTTAACTTCTATAGTTTCTATTAACTTTGAAAAATCTCAATCAACTTCTTCTATTTGCACCCAATTCTAATATGAAGGAAGAGCTTGATGATAATCAGACAAAAGTTTCTTCCTAATGTTGGGCTTGGTGATGATGTTTGGATTTGGGAGGTTTCCATTGTCTATGAGGTCTTGTATTTCATGTTTAAGGCAGAAGCAATTGTCAGTTTTATATCTAGGTTTCTAATGGAAGTGGCAGTATTCATTAAGGTTCCAAGTAGGAGGTACATGATTAGGCATAGGTGTGGGATCTAAGGGTTTGATGAATCCTTTGGAAGTTAAGTTCACATACGCTTGGGCAAGGGTCATTTCTAGGTCGGAAAATTCTCGACGAGCTTTCTTTGTGAAGCTTGAGTAAGCTAAAGTTTGTTGAGATATGATGGCACTCACATTCATGGGATTAGGTGCTTTAAAAGTGGTCACTCTTGCCCCATATGTCTTCTTGATTGGAGGTTTGCTCTCACCTTTCTCCAATTGACCATTATTGATATCGTCTTCAATCCTAGTTTTACAATCACACAATTCTCAAAAAGAACTAATAGGTGATGACAGGAGCCTACTATTATATTCCGAAAGCAAATTCTTGATGATCATGTTGATTTGGTTTTTCTCATTTGGCCTATTAACGACCCTAGATGCCTTCCCTTTCCACCTTGTCATGTATTCAAAAAATATCTCCCCTACCTTTGCTTGGTAGTCTCCAAACCCCTTGAAGTCACATTAATCATAGTATTAAAGATAAATTGATCCACAAACAACTCTATTATTTCATTCCGCACCTTGGTCTTAGTTGGGTCCAAGCTATAGTAGCACCTCGATGCACCTCCCATAAGTGAGAGAGGGAAAGCGTGCAAAGTTTGCTTCTCATCTAATCCTTTCCTTTTAGCAATGCTTAGATATCTTCTAACATGTTGCTTTAGATCTCCAGTCCCATCAAAATTTTCTGCATCAGAAATCTTGAACATTGTAGGCAATGTAATAAGAGTCTTGGAGCTAATGCCACCCATATTGTAGAGACAATCATTCATCCCTTGGGCCTTGCGAAAGGCTAGTTGCATCTTCTCCATTTTCTCCTTTATGGCCACAGTATTTGCAGTGAGCTTCTCAAATTGCTTGTTTCTCTCATACTCGGCCTTATCCCTTTCATCCCAATCTTTATCTTCATCATGTATTTCCACATGTATGGACTTCTTAAGCTTGGTCTCCTCTAGCTTGGTGAGACGACCCCCCCATCTTTTTGAGAATGTCGTTTTGTTCTTCTATTGCCTTAAATATCTTTTGTGTGTTCGTGTCATCAATTGGAGCATCCATTCCTTCTTGAGATACTTCCTCTCGGGATGTCTCTCCTTGGGATACCTCTTCTTGAGATGTTTCCTCAATCTTGACCAAATGCCTTCTGTTGTTTTCTCGGACCCAAATTGGAGTGAGGACAATCTTTCTTGATCTTGGTGCTGGAATGGTGTCTGAAAAGAAATCCCATTTTATTAAGCCCATCTCTCTAAGTATGGGTAGGCTCCCTATAGCTAAAAGAATAGATCAGTAAGTCACTCACAACTAGGTGGGCCATGAATTTCAAAGTTCATGAATTTCTCATCATTTTAGACCTAAGCATGCAACAAGGAGGCCCAAGATTAGGGAATTTCATATTGGTTTTGTAGGATGTTGGATTTTAAGTCTATAGCATATTTGTTACCCTAGGCCCAGGGTAATTTTTCAAGAGGCCTTTTGATTTGGGCTTATGATAGTAATTAGGCTATGGTCTTATGAACCTTTCAAGTTAAGATATACCTTTGGATTTTGATATAAGCCTCTTATATGTGAGAACTTCTTTTCTTTTATCCCAGTATCTTAGGGTATGCCATAACTTTTGGGTCATCCTCAAGCTTTTACATCTTTTATTTGTCCTTTAGAATTAAGCGAACACAAGATATATGGTTGAATAAATAAGAGATATAAAAAGGGTACCCATTCATGAATAGGATCTAGGATCTCTCTAAGTGTGGGTAGGCTCTTCATAGCCAAAAGGACAGATCAGTAAGTCACTCACAATTAGGTGGGCCATGAATTTCTCATCATTTTGGGCCAAAGCATGCAACAAGGAGGCCTAAGATTAGGGAATTTCATATTGGTTTTGTAGGATGTTGGATGCTAAGTCCATAGCGTATTTGTTACCTTAGGCCTAAAGTAAGTTTTCGCGAGGCCTTTTGATTTAGGCTTATGATAGCAATTAGGCTTAAGATATGCCTTTGGATTTTGGTATAAGCCTCTTATATGTGAGAATTTATTTTCTTTTATTCTGGTATCTTAGGGTATGCCACAACTTTTGGGTCATCCTCAAGTTTTTATATCTTTTATTTGTCCTTTGGAATTAAGTGAACACTAGATATATGGTTGAGTAAACAAGAGATATAAAAAGGGTACCATTTCAGGGATAGGATCTAGGATCTCTCTAATTGTGGTTAGGCTCTCTATAGCTAAAAGGACAAATCAGTAAGTCACTCATAACTAGGTGGGCCATGAATTTCTCATCATTTTGGGCCTAAGCATGCTGGAGGCCCAAGAGTAGGGAATTTCATATTGGCTTTGTAGGATGTTGGATGCAAAGTCCATAATATATTTGTTACCCTAGGCCCAAGATAATTTTTCAAGAGGCATTCTGATTTGGCTTTATGATAGCAATTGGGCTATGGTCTTATGAACCTTTCAAGTTAAGATATGCCTTTGGATTTTGGTATAAGCCTCTTATATGTGAGAACTTCTTTTCTTTTATCCCAATATCTTAGGGTATGCCATAACTTTTGGGTCATCCTCAAGCTTTTACATCTTTTATTTGTCCTTTAGAATTAAGTGAACACAAAATATATGGTTGAACAAGCAAGAGATATAAAAAGGGTACCCTTTCATGGATAGGATCTAGGATCTTTCTTGTGGGTAGGTTCCTTATAGCTAAAAGGACAGATCAGTAAGTTACTCACAACTAGGTGGGCCATGATTCCAACCGTGAGCCTAAGTGGACCTTTGTGGATTGGTGGCAAACCGTAAATGTACTTAAAGCCCATCATAGGCAATGGCACAAATTGTGAGTTGGTGGGATGAACTTCGAAATACTTTGGCCCAAATGAAGCGTACTCATCTTCCCACTCATCACTAACCAGGATAAAAGGGACAGAAAAACCAAGTGAAGTGTGTGCAAACAAGTATTGAACAAGTCTATATTAAGATTAAGAAATAGGACATATTGGAATCAAACTCTTTATCCCCAGCGGAGTCGCCACTATAGGCGCAACACGCCTTTCAGAGGGGGGAGTACGCCTCGACCGAATGGACCAAGGCGGAGAAAAGAAAATGGAGTCGCCACCCTAGTTTAGGTCTAGAACCATATATATAGCACTTTATGTGGAAGTACTGATCTTACTACCAGAGTATGGATTCAGAGTTTAGGTATAGGGATGGGAAGGTGATAGGCACCCAACCCCACCCAACTCGTGGGTTGGCTTCCACTTATTATATCTTACGTCTTAATCTCATTAAAGGCATGTTCAATATTGCATCTTAAACTTACACACAAGCTAGTATGCATCTAAGCATACAACATGACATCAATCATCCTAAAAAACCATAGCATACATCTATCATGGCAACACACATCAAGCCTAGCATACATCTATCATGACAACTCACATCAAGCCTAAAATACATCTATCAAGACATTACATACCCCTAAGGGCAAAAACATGGTCATGGAAGCAAATCAAACAAACATGTTGTCATATTTGAGACATGGCACATAAACTTACATATTCATTTCCAACAAAGAAAAGCAAGATCATATATCAAACTAAATGCATGTTCATGTGAATGAATAACTTACCTCACTACATTACAGCACCTATACATTAATGCATGATCATGTGAATGCATGTTCATGGTGAATCAAAGATTTAATTGAAACGAAACTCTAATATAACATGTGAAGAACAAACAAACACTTTAAACAGAGAAGTAGAGAATTAAGAAGCATAAAACAAGGCAAGACAGAGGTATATTGTATAAATAGAATAAAGAAATAGAAGCAGAAAAGGTTGAATTAGGGTTCTAGGCTTGAGTACGCGTACGCATACATAGGGCCTGCATACACGGCCCAGCTATATGTGTACACATACTTCAAGTATCTATACACATGCAAAAAGCTTGTGTACACATACATGCCCAAAACCCTTACCCAAAAATAGCAAGAACAAAAAACAGAGCAGAAACTTAAAATAAATAATCTACCAACCTAACATGCTTTAAACGATAAAACAAAGTACACCTAAGCTAAGCAGGCATATTACAACATAAATAAACAAGAAAAACAAAGAAAACATAAAGATTAAAACAAGAAAAGCAAAGAAACGAAAAAAGAAAGTTTAGAACTTATACCATAAAAACAAAGTTTTTTGGCTTGATTTTGACCGTTCCCCTTGTGAGAGACCTCGATGAAAAAAGCATCCCTCAAAAAAGAGAGATTTGAAGTATCCCTAGTGAAGTCGCCATTGTGAGAGACCTCAAAAAATGCCTCTAAAAAAAAGAGAGATTTGAAGTATCCCCAGCAGAGTCGCCACTGTGGAAGACCTCGATGAAAAGCGTCCCTCAGAAAAGAGATTCGAGTACCTTTTAGGGCACCTCTTTTTTTGGGTAAGTGGTGTGGAGTTGCCTCTTATTTTTCTTTTTTATAAAAAATAATAAAAAAATAAATACATGATTGAATTGTTCTCTTCATTGATTGAATAAAAAATTACATGCTTGGAAAATTGAAAAGTTACATAGATTTGGGTCCTAGTTACAATCTACTAAAAATACATGGCTTTTTGTCCTAGTTACATTCTACCCAAAATATATGAAAAGACAAGGCTAGATCTACTTAACCAAAGACCTAAATCTGAAGGCTAGGTTATAGAATGGGAAGGTGTTAGGCACCCATTCCACCTAGGCAGAGTCTGGTCTTCTAGACTCTTGTGACCAATGTACCATTTAATGCATGTCATGAATGATATGTTGAACATGTGAAACAAAAACTAGATCACACAAATTTATTTATGAATGAAGTCTCTTCTTTTGTTTTTTAGAAAAATTCAGATTTGTTTTTTATTGTTACAAAAAATTATTTTGATTTGTCAAAATACCAGATTTGTTTTGTAGTGTGAGGAAAAAGTGGTTTTTGGTGATAAAAATACAGATCTATTTTTATTACATAAAATCAAGCCTTTTTTATTTAAAAAAAAAAAAAATCGGATATGTTTTTAGGAGCTAAAAACAGTGTTTTTTATAACAGAAAAATCAGATATGTTTTATGATGAAATAAAAAAAAAAAAAGGGTTTCTAACAATAGAAAAACCAAATCTGTTTTTTATATGTTTTAAAAGAATGAAAAAGATTTTTTTTTTCTAAGAAGAGAGTTTCACTCATAATTTAAATCCATGCAATCATTAATTAAATAAACAAAAGCAAACACAACAAGGTTTTATCTTTTTCTTTATTTCAAAATTCAGCATGTATTAAAAAATCAGATTTGTATTTTAAGAAAGATACAAATCAGTTTTGATTTGAGAAAAATTCAAATATGCATTTCATAAATATGTAGATCCATTTTTATTTGAAGAAAAACTCAAATCTACATCTAAGAAAGATGCAGATCTGTTTTAAGTTTAAGAAAAATTTGGATCTGCATCTAAGAAAGATGCAGATCCGTTTTATTTGAAGAAAAAGAGTTGACTACATGCAGATCTTTAAAATTAAGAAACAGATTACATCAACAATAAAGAAATCAAGAACATATTTTCATGAACTAAATTATCATGGCAAAATATGAATATCTAAAACAATTAAACATCCGTCATTATGATCAAGAAAAGCATAAAAACAAAAGGGTTAGAAAACAACCTCTTGCATGAGCACACTTTGTTCTTGAGAGGATGTTTTAGGGTTCAAAGAAACTTGTTTAGCTATCTTTGAAACCTAACAACCTTAATTCTTGTAGCAAATCTCAGAGAGGATTAATTAATCTCAACAATTTGTGAGTCTCCAAAACGTATGCCTCTTAAACCATAAAAGAAAGGTGATGAATTATGAGGTTCAGTCTCTATTTATAGAGGCCAAAAGACTCTAAAAATAGGTACTGATGATTGGGTTTTGAATTCGGATGCATCCTTTTGCGAAAAGATCGAAAAGGGTATGCATAATCGTCACCCAAAGGCTATTGGGCCAAAGCCCATCACATGAAAATTCGGCACTTTTAGAGTGCCGCAAAAGTACCGAATTGGTCCCATGGCTCCAAACACTCTTTCGTGTTCGGGTGCCGTTTGGACTCCTTTTCTAAGGTTTTTTGGCCGGTCCTTGTACCTAGACACGTTTTCATCCTCCGTATATGATTTTTCATCTCTTTTCAGGATAATTCAGGCTATTTAAGAAAAATTATCTTGAAGATAAATACCTTAAAACAAATCTTGATAAAGTTCATATTATCCACAATTTTATTGTTATGTAACCATCCCTTTTATTCCCATGCATGCATCCCTATTATAAACACTAATTATCAACCAATCACAAAATTATCTAATTAATTTTAATTATTTAACCAATCAGAATTAATTTAAACTAATCATATGTGGTCGACCTTACCTAGACACAATGCATGTTGATCGTGCAAACTTGATCATGCGATATCTTTTGATCCGATGGTCCGATTTGAAAACTGGAAACACCGTTGCGACCGTTAGAATCTCAAGATCATTTTTATGATATGCAATGAATGAATTAATGTATGTAATGCAAAGACAAAATGATGCATGTAATGCAATTATGATTTTTAAGGTACATGAATTGGCCATTTAAGTCATTCTCCTTTATTAAATTATGGGTGCAAAATTGAGTGTCTACACCCCTTAGTCAAATCTATTCACAATCAAACAAAATTGATTAGTAAATTTCAAAACTCGAAGATCAAAACCAAAAAATTTCTTAATCAGAAGAAAATTGATTTGAGGATATTTTGTGAAAATCTCCCTCTTTGATTCACTATTTCTAGCGAATTTTAAGTTTTCCCTTAATATTTTCTGTGTATTTTGAAAATCTACCATATATGGCCTTTTATACTAAAAAAAATTGGGGTTTGGAACAGCTCCCAGACGATGTGGGATTCATTCCAAACCTCAGCTTTAATGCAGAAAACTTGTCTTTCATAGTTTCTGGAACCCTAGCATGCATACGTATGCCCGTGGTACACATACACGTGTTTACGTATGCATGCCCTAGGGTTTTCATTGCCTTTATTTTTCAAAAATAGTTTTATTCAGCTTATAAAAGAGTTATATTTTTCATAAAAACCTTCCTCAAGTCAATTTAAGTCTGATTGGACCCTCAACCAACCTTGGGCTTTAGAATTTTACTATCACTGGGGAATGGGGTCGTAGACACTACATCTTGTACCCATTAATAAATTTTAGTCACTGGCCCCAGTGATGAGTTTGACGTATACCAAGGGTAATTAAAGAATTCACAATAGTTTGGAAGTAATCATAACTCAAAAGTGCTAAAATTGCTTTGAAATCAATACTGAAAAATGACCTTTGCTCACTATTTTGACCATATCTTTTGATCCACGAATAATTTTGGAGTGAGGTTTGTTTCATTGGAAATTAGACATCTTGGGCTTTAATTTGAACACAAATTTCTCCTAATTTGGACTCATATTAAGTGAGTTATGACTATTTGAACTTAGGCCAACTAGGCAGTCCGATTTTTTGAGTTTTAAAAATTCATTTTAAGGGCCTAAAACATCATTATTTGATGTGGGCCGGCCCATAGACCCTTGAGCACGTCCAGAGATCATTAAACAGCCCCCAAAACCCTAATTTTTACTTATAAATAATCACCTAATGCCTCCAATCAAAACCCTAGCTAGGGAGAATGATTTTTTGGCCTTCATCTTCTCTAAAACATTTTTTTTTTTTCTCTTTTCAAAATCCTAGGGCAGCACCTTAGAACGTTTTTTATAGGGGTGTCAATGTTCGACTCAACCTGCAAACACGACACGAACCCGACATAGGTTTTTTCAGGTTAGGGTTGGGCCTTAATGGGTTTGGGTCATAAATGGGTCGACTCGACTCGAAAGTGACACGATAAGAAATGGCTCATAAACGGGTCAACCCGTGTAACCTGCAATAGACACGTTTGACACGCCAATTTATTTGTGTCAACCCGAAATGACTCATTTAACACAAATAAATATTTATTTTATTTTAGATTTGTCAAATACCTTTTATATCTAACACATATTTTAAATTTGAAAAGAAAAGTGAGTAATTAAAAAAATTTACAATGGATATAGTTGAAAATTGAAACTTTACAGACCCTAGAACTACTAATACTTTTTTCTTTTTTCTTTTGGCATAAAGCTTACACAAATGAAATTGGATGAGCTTGTGGAAGATGTTATGAATTTGGATATCAACAAAGAATTTATGAATGATAATCGTGGTCATAGTCATGATTAGTCTACTGTTTGCTCAAATTCTTTCAATATTGATACTTAGCATTTGGCAAGTTCCAAGAATATTATATTTTTGTTGAACTATGTTATTTTATTTTTGTGAAACTTTGTTATTTTGAATTGGGGTTGAAGTGTATGCACTTCTTTTAGAGTGTAAAGAACTTATTTCTAGATGAATGTTATATTTTTGTTGAACTATATTATTTTTAATGTGGGTTGAAGACTTGAAGTGTATGCACTACTTTTTGGGATGTAAAAAAAATTATTTCTAGATGGATGTTATATTTAATATTATGCAAGTTGAAATGGGTTGTTTTACATTCATGTCAACCCAACACGACTTGTTTATTAAGCGTGTCAAATGGGTTGGGTCAGGTCAACTTGCCTTATTAACAAGTCGGGTTAGGGTTGAAGGATCATGACATGATTATTAAATGGGTTGGGTTAGGGTTGAACCATTTAGTAAAATACCCCTACCTCAACACGACACGAACCCGACACGCTAACCCAAATTGACACCCCTAGTTTTTTACAAAATTAAAACATTTGTTTAGTTAGTTCTAAGGCAGAAACTATTTCTCAAAAACCTTTGTCAACTAAAGTTTGTTCTTGAGTTGTGATTACCTAAACTATTGTGTTCTTTTGATTATTCTTGTCCTATCAATCTAATCTTTGTGTTGTAGGCATTGAGGAGGGGTCAATTAAACAAACTCTAAACTCATAATCTAAAGCAAGGTGAATGTTATTTCCATGAACTCTTTCCTTATTCAATAAGATTCACATGGGTTTCTTAACATAGTTTTTATATTTGTTTAATGTTCATGATTATGTTTGATATGTATTATTTTGATTTTAGGTTGTTAATAATATGTTCTTCTTGTTCTTATATTGATATTGCAATCCTTAGGTTAGTTTAACATGTTTATTGATTTAATGTAGTTTAGTTTAATTGTTTGTTTTGTTTCATGTTTTGTTGCTTATGTTGATGTTTTATGTTTTTGTTTTAGGTTAGTTTAGTTTTTTTTAGGGTTTCTAACACGTTTGTTTGATCTTACATGTTATATGTTTGTTTGATTAAATCTCTAAAAATGTAGTTTTTATTTATTTATTTTTTATGAATCTATATTAAAGGCTACGTACGCATACTTGAGTATGCACATGCACCCCAAATCCAGATTATGGTAAAATCTTATTTTTATTATCTTTGATCATTTTCCATATGTTATTTGATTTTGTTTGACTTTGTTTTAGGTTAATTATTTAGGTTTAATTGCTTTCCATGTTTGTTTGAATCTTTTGCCATGTTTAGTTTATTTTATATCCTTTCCTTACGTGAATGTTTTAATTGTTGTCTTCTTCCTTTTTGGTATAATATGATTGAATTGTATTTTATTTGTTTCCTTTTATATTTTGGTGTGATATTTAATTATTGGTGTCTTATTATTTTCCATGTTGTTTGAGTATTTTTGCCATGTTTAGTTTATTTGATTTTCTTTCCTTGTGTGTTTTATTTAATTGTCAACTTGCCATGTTTATTTTATTTTGTTTGTTTGTGTTTAATTTGTTCCCTTTTATATTGTGATATGTTTCTAACATGTTATGTGTGTTTCTTAAGTGCATGACGTATGTTTAGGATTAGGATTAGAGCTCTCTTAATAAACTCTTTAATTAAATATGGCCTAGGAACACGTAATAGAGACCGGCCCACAAACCAGGCGATTTTGGGTGTCTAACACCTTCCCAAGTCGTACCCAAACTCCAGACCCATAATTTGATACATGGACCCATGTGTGTAAGTGATTGGCCCAATATGGTTCCTAGACCTAATCTAAGTGGTGACTCCATTAGTCCACAGGAGGCTCGAGTCGTAAAGGATACAAAATGCAGTATCTACACCACTCTAGCCACAAATCCCCCCCCCCCCCCCGACGACCCACCATTGGACCCAACTGACCACTACTTTACAACCACCAATCTTTGTTTCACAAGGGAAATCAGAGAGATGGAGAGCAAAAGATTGATAGTTATCCACGGACCCACCAATCTGAGAGAAAGACACCGATCAGAGCAATAAAGACCCACTAATCTGTAAAAATGGAGACATTGATCTAAGAGATACAAAGTTTGAGATGAGAGATCAGGAAGAAGAAAGAAGTAATAGAAAAAGAGAGAGATAGAGATCGGGAAGAAGAAGAGAAAGAAAAAGAAAAGAGAGAGATCGAGAAGAAAAGAGAGTAAGATTGGAAAGATAGAAGAAAAGAAATTTGGGAAGAAGAAAGACGTGGGAGAAAAAAGAAAGAAGTAGGAAGGAAAAATCTAGGAAGGAGAAAAAAGAAAAGAAAGAATTAAAAGAAACAAACACACACACCAATGCAAAGAGAGAAAAGGAGTGGGAGTTCTTTATGTTCTTCCAAAAAAAAAAAAACTTTAATTGAATTCTTTTCTTTTCTTTTTTACAAAAATAAGAAGGTTAGAAATTTTTTTATTATTTTTATCTGATGTGGCTTTTTTTAATTAAATTTCTAACATGACATTTTTAAAATGCCAAATATTTTTTTAAAATATTATTTTCATGTTCACGTTAGCATTTACTGTGCTAACAGTACACTCCATCTGTCACATAGGATATTTCCGTTAGTGAGATGACGATAGGGACCAAAACAAAACCACTTTCTGATTTTAGGGACTTGTAGGTGAGAGCCCAACGCCATATGTTGGGCCTGTGGCCCAATTTGAATAAAACATCCTGACCGAAGAGGTTAAAAGGATCAATGCTCTGCCATCCTGGCGAAAATGCAACCACAGAAGGATTAATATTTCGTCCGAAGACAACCTGGCATGTCCGAAGAGGTCCCTTTCGTCAGACCTCCAAAGAACTTGATCAAGTAGAAGATTCCTCAGAGGGGAGTTAGCGCTGGGCATTCCTAAGCGCGGAGATATCCTGAAATATCTTACAAATAAAGCTGCCATCACCGCATTTAATGCACTGCAGCAATTTTCCTGGCCGCATTTATGTGGAGAAGACACCTGAACAGTGAAACCTCAGCCATTACCACTCATTGCAGATTAAAGCAAACTTCTGATGTGACTAATACTCAAGTGGACGCTTAGATGAAGGACAAGTGTGCGGTGAAGATGAGGGAAAAAGGTGTATATATATAAAGGAAACAGGTCTCAAAAGAAGGAAAAGAGAGATAGAAGACCTTTTCGGATCAGAGATACTTTTATTGAATATTAGCCTGAGTGTCTTTTACCCTGTTTCGCTTACATGAACCGTTGCTAAATCCATATCTAACCCAGCTGTTTAACCTATTCTCTACAAATTCATTGTTGGGGATCTGTTGGGCTCGTAATACGGGAAGTTATTGCCTAGTCCATCAAATTTTGACCCTACAATTGGCGCTGTCTGTGGGAAACAGCTTGAGCCAAGGTGGAAGCAACACCTCAAAGAATGACTGAACCAAGACAATGATCAGCGGAGTCCAGGTCGTCTCAGCACACCGATCCCTTTCTTCATCTGGAACGAAGGCAGGATCGTGAGGGCAGTGTACACACCGCAAGTGACGATCAAAACCAGTCGCATGGAGAGAGCCACATGTCCCATGCAGAGAAAAACAAAGACATGTAGAAGGAAATCGATAGGCTAAAGAGGGAGTTGCGCCATGCGAAGAGAAAGCGCAGTCCCTCTTACTCTGATGAAGATGCAGAGGACGAACAGGATGTTGTTTACAAACAGAAACTTCGAACGCCAGTTGGCGAATCCTTTACCTATGAGGAAATGCAGCATGACGAGGGGAACCCTCAGAACCCCTTACCTAGAGGCGTAGGGAACGACGCTATGAGTAAAGCCCTGGATCAGATTTCCAGATCTCCCTTTACTCGTAATATCGAGAATGCTAGACTTCCTCGACGTTTCCACCAGCCTACATTCACCATCTACAATGGCCGGACAGACCCAGTGGAACATGTGAGCCATTTCAACCAGAGGATGGCCGTCCACTCTAGGGACGAAACCCTGATGTGCAAAGTCTTCCCATCCAGCTTGGGACCGATAGCCATGAGGTGGTTTGACAATCTGAAAGCAAAATCTATAAGCTCTTTCCAAAAGCTGACTCAAGCATTTGGTTCACGTTTTGTCACGTGCCGAAGGGTTCCGCAGTCTATGGCCTCCCTATTGTCAGTCAGTATGAAAGGAGGTGAGACTCTGAAGTCGTATTCAGATAGGTTCTGGGAAATGTATAACGAGGTAGAGGAAGATTGTGAATTGGTGGCCATCAGCTCTTTTAAACTGGGCCTCCCCACTGAACATCCCTTAAGAGCGTCCTTAACGCGTAAGTCTGCTACTAATATACGCCAGTTGATGGATAGGATCGATAAGTACAAAAGAGTTGAAGAAGATCAGCAGCAGAGTAAGGGAAAGGAGAAGGCTATCCCTCAGGAGGGGAGGGATTTCAGGACGGACAGGCAGAACCACAACAGGCCGAGGAAGGACTGGGCCGGACAAAGTACATCGAACTTCCAGACGGTCAATGCGGTTTTTCGCGAGCCAGTACACCAAGTCCTGGATAAAATAAAAAATGAACTATTCTTTAAGAGGCCGAACAAGATGGTAGGAAACCCTGAAAGGCACAACCACAATCTTTACTGTCAGTATCACCTTGACCATGGGCATGCTACTGAGGATTGCAGGATCCTGTGGGACCATCTGGATCAGCTGGTCAGTGAAGGCAGACTAAAGCACCTTCTACACCACTCATACGGTCAGGGAAATCACGCAAATGCAGGGCCCAAGAGAGGCGATTCTGTGAAACCTCCCTTGGGTACAATTAATGTTATTTTTGCCGCACCAGGAAGGACGGGGTCTTGCCCATCCAGAGTACTGTCTGTTGCTCGGTTGTCCTCGGAGAATGCTAACAGAGATCCGAAGAGATCCAGGATGGAAGTTTCGGTTTTGGGATTTTCGGACAAGGACAAAATCGGGACTATACAGCCGCACGATGACGCCCTGGTAGTAACTCTAAGAATAGGTGGATACGACGTGAAGAGGGTGATGGTGGATGAGGGCAGCGCCGCAGAAATAATGTACCCAGACCTATATAGGGGGCTGAACTTATCCCCCGAAGACCTAACTCCGTACAGATCCCCTTTAGTCAGTTTTGATGGCAAAGTGATCATTCCGAAGGGCCAAATCAGACTACCTGTGCAAACCGGACACGAGACGGTGGAGGTAGATTTCATAGTGGTGGATGCCTACTCACCCTACACTGCTATTGTGGGCAGACCTTGGCTTCATACCCTCGGGGCCGTATCCTCTACACTTCATCAGAAAATTAAATATCCGTCCGATGGGATAGTCGAGGAGATCCGAGGAGATTAGTTTACATCCAGGCAATGTCTAGTGGTAGCCATCCAGCACTAACCTCAGGCTGAACCCTTGGACCGTAACAAAGAGAGTTCATAGCAATCAAAGCCTTCGGTGCTGGGCAGCGAGACCTCGGCCGAAGAGGCAGAATGCGAAAGCTTGGCAAGGGTAGTCGTGGATAATGACCCAGAGAAGTTTTTTCAAGTCGGATCCATGCTGCCTCCTCAAGAGAAGGAAGAGCTGATAGAGTTCCTCAGGGCAAACGTAGATGTATTTGCATGGGACTCTGCGGAAGCCCCTGGGGTAAGCCCAGATTTTATTTGCCATCATCTAAATGTTAATCCCACCATCGTCCCCAAGAAGCAACCGCTCCGGCGTCCTTCGAGGGAACACGCTGACGCGGTTAGGGATGAAGTGATGAAACTCAAGCAGGCGGGGGCTATTAAAGAGATCTTTTACCCCGAATGGCTGGCTAACACGGTGGTAGTAAAAAAGAAAAACGGAAAGTGGCAGGTATGTGTGGACTTCACTGATCTCAATAGAGCTTGTCCGAAGGATCCGTTTCCCATGCCAAAGATAGACCAACTAGTTGATGCTACTGTGGGACACCCTCGGATGAGTTTCTTAGACGCATTCCAGGGTTATCATTAGATACCATTGGCTCTCGCCGATCAAGAGAAAACAGCTTTCGTAACCCCTTTGGGGAATTACCACTACAAGGTAATGCCGTTCGGCTTGAAAAATGCAGGGGCTACCTATCAGAGGATGATGACCAGAATGTTTGAGCCACAGCTGGGTAAAAGCATGGAAGTTTATATTGACAACATGGTGGTAAAAAGCAAGGTCATAGCTGAGCATATTGGGAACCTTAGGGACGTCTTTGAAATTCTAAGGAGACACAAACTACGCTTGAATGCTTCCAAGTGTTCGTTCGGTGTTGGATCGGGCAAGTTCTTAGGGTATATGGTCACTCATAGGGGAATCGAGGTTAACCCCGATCAGATAAAGGCCATCAATAATTTGCGAGCTCCCCGGAACCCCAAGGAAATTCAGAAGCTGACTAGGATGACCGCTGCCCTTAACAGATTCATTTCCAGATCGGCAAACAGGTGTAGGCCTTTCTTCTCATTGATCAATAAATGGAAGAATTTCGAATGGACGGAGGAATGCGCTATTGCTTTTCAGCAACTTAAGGACTACCTAGCTAGACCTCCCATCATGTCCAGTCCCGAGCCAGATGAAGTCTTGTTTGCTTACATCGCTGTGGCTCCTCATGCCGTAAACTTGGTGCTGATCCGAACAGACTGTGGTGTGCAAAAACCAGTTTATTACGTGAGCAAGTCACTGCAGGAAGCGGAGGTTCGTTATTTGCCGCTGGAGAAAGCCATTCTAGCAGTTGTGCTAGGTACGAAGAAGCTGCCCCATTATTTTCAAGCCCACACTGTTATAGTCCTCACCCAGCTTCCACTTAGAGCCATACTCCGAAGCGCCGATTACACCGGAAGGATTGCCAAATGGGGGACGATCCTCGGGGCTTTTGACATCAAGTACATGCCTCGCACGTCAGTGAAGGGCCAGGTCCTTACGGACTTGGTCGCCGAGTTCGCAGAGCCCCTTTTAGAGGAGGTAACACCAATGCTGGGCACTAAAGGAAGGACCGTTGGTATGGTTTCTTCACGGAGCCCCTTGCCTTGGGGAGTGTACGTGGACGGCGCATCGAATCAGCGAGGCTCAGGAGTGGGGCTAGTGCTAATATCCCCAGAGAGAATTATCATCGAAAAAGCATTAAGGCTAGATTTCTCAGCAACAAATAACGAGGCAGAATATGAGGCTCTGTTGATGGGGATGAAGATGGTACGAAGGATGGGGGGAAAGTCAATTGAGATGTTCTCGGACTCAAGGCTAGTCGTCGGCCAAGTGTTGGGAGAATTCGAGGCGAAAGACGAAAGGA
The DNA here is from genome assembly GCA_023621385.1 of Quercus gilva. Classification (NCBI taxonomy): domain Eukaryota; kingdom Viridiplantae; phylum Streptophyta; class Magnoliopsida; order Fagales; family Fagaceae; genus Quercus; species Quercus gilva. Next base: position 48,256,834 of record CM042473.1, on the reverse strand, counting down.
TGCAGGGATACTTGAGCCTGGCTAAGTCCCTGCAATCCGAGTTCGAATCTTTCAACCTGCAGCACATCCCCAGAAGTGGCAATACACACGCCGATTCTTTAGCCACCCTTGCAACCTCTTCGGCGCAGGAATTACCAAGGGTTATCCTCGTCGAGGACATACAGAGACCTACGGAGTTAAGAAAAAAGGCATCCCAAGTTCATCGTGTCAGAACCAGCCCGTGTTGGATGGACCCCATCATCAAGTTTTTGAAGGACGATGCGTTGCCCGAAGAAAAAGGGGAAGTGGACAAAATACGGAGAAGAGCTACAAGGTTCTGGTTGTCCGAGGATCACAAACTTTATAAACGCTCTTATTCAGGCCCATACTTACTGTGTATGCACCCGGAGGCGATTGAACCCTTACTAGAGGAATTGCATGAAGGGATCTGTGGGGGCCATACCGGTGGGAAGTCTTTGGCTCACCGAGCCATTACTCAGGGTTATTGGTGGCTGAATATGCAGAAAGAGGCCCATGAGTACATCAAAAAGTGTGATCAATGCCAGCGGTTCGCGCCGAACATACATCAGCCCGGGGGCGTTCTTAATCCGCTGACCAGCCCATGGCCTTTCACTCAATGGGGGCTGGATATTGTAGGCCCATTCCCTAAGGCAGCGGAAAACAAGAAATACCTCCTAGTCGGCACGGACTATTTCACCAAGTGGGTCAAAGCTGAACCTCTAGCAAACATCAGGGATGTGGATGTGAAAAAATTTATCTGGAAAAATATTGTCACGCGGTATGGGGTCCCCCGTACCCTCATATCGGACAATGGGCTTCAATTCGACAGCAAAGCATTCAGGAATTATTGTAGTGAGCTGGGAATCACGAACAGATATTCTACCCCTACATACCCCTAGGGAAATGGGCAAGCGGAAGCTGTCAATAAAGTCATCGTTAACGGATTGAAGAAAAGGATAGACGAAGCTAAGGGTAGATGGGTGGAAGAGTTGCCTCACGTGTTGTGGGCATATAGAACTACGCCTCGCAGGTCTACTGGAGAAACCCCCTTTTCGATGACCTATGGGGCTGAAGCCGTGATACCTCTAGAGACTGGATTCCCAACATACAGGACAAGCTCCTTTGATCCGATCAGCAACGACGGGCAACTGGAAAAGAGTTTGGATATAATTGAAGAATGAAGGGAAAATGCAATGGTCCGACTGGCACATTATCAGCAGAAGCTAAAGCAGGGCTATGACGCCAATGTGAGGCTGAGACCCCTGGAGCCTGGTGATCTGGTCCTAAGGAAGGTAGTAGGCAATGCAAAGAATCCAGCCTGGGGAAAGCTGGGACCGAACTGGGAAGGGCCGTATCGCATCAGTTCGAGGGCTGGCGTTGGAGCATACTTCCTAGAAGACCTGGATAATCATGTGGTGCCCCGGCCATGGAATGTAAATAACCTCAAAAGGTACTACTATTAAAAGAATTTTTCCCTTCAGTCATGACACCATTCTGTTATGATAAAATTCTCATAAGTGTTTAAACTTAAATCCAATCATGCCTGTAGTCTTCGGACCAGATGATTTGGGTTAGTTAACACTCCCTTTACGATTCTCATAAGTGTTTAAACTTAAATCCAATCATGCCTGCAGTCTTCGGACCAGATGATTTGGGTTAGCTAACACTCCCTTTACGATTCTCATAAGTGTTTAAACTTAAATCCAATCATGCCTGCAGTCTTCGGACCAGATGATTTGGGTTAGTTAAACACTCCCTTTACGATTCTCATAAGTGTTTAAACTTAAATCCAATCATACCTGCAGTCATCGGACCAGATGATTTGGGTTAGTTAACACTCCCTTTACGATTCTCATAAGTGTTTAAACTTAAATCCAATCATGCCTGCAGTCTTCGGACCAAATGATTTGGGTTAGTTAACACTCCCTTTACGATTCTCATAAGTGTTTAAACTTAAATCCAATCATGCCTGCAGTCTTCGGACCAGATGATTTGGGTTAGTTAAACACTCCCTTTACGATTCTTATAAATGTTTAAATTTAAATCCAATCATGCCTGCAGTCTTCGGACCAGATGATTTGGGTTAGTTAACACTCCCTTTACGATTCTCCTAAGTGTTTAAACTTAAATCCAATCATGCCTGCAGTCTTCGGACCAGATGATTTGGGTTAGTTAACACTCCCTTAACGATTCTCAAGCGTTTAAACTCAAATCCAATCATGCCTGTAGTCTTCGGACCAGATGATTCGGGTTAGTTGACATTCGTTCACGTTATTAGTCTAATCTGGTGCTTGGCGGAATATGCAAACTTAAGCCAAAATTACGTCAACTGTCATTATCATAAGGCCTTGTTTAACCGTGTCTAAAAGATTACCGTGGTTTTGGCTGGCTCCTAGTTATTAAACCATCATTGTTAACCATAATAGCACAATCTAACATACTCCGTAAAAGCAACAATGAACAAAAAGTAAACTACATTCATTGAAAAGGCAACTTCATTACAAAATAGATGATAAAAGGCCCTAACTATTACACAGATTTAACATCCTAAGCCTTATTCTGAGGCACTGGATCAATCTTTGGCAGGTCACCCGCATCTCCGGTCTGAAGAGGTGCTTGGCTCGACTCGGCTGGGACTGCAAGATTTTGACCGGCTGAGGAAGCTTCTAAAGTGTCTGGCAGGTCACAGATATCAGGGTCGTAGTAAATACTCCCAGGCTGCCTCAGGTTAGACTCTGGGGGAACTCGGGCCGCGTTAAGGCATTTGCCCCACGTTATCTCACAATACCCCCTGCAGACCTTGGCAAACTCCTCGGTCAGCCTCGTCTGGGTCTCTTGCACCCCCAGCAGGTAGGCAGCCTACTTCTCGGCCTCAACTGCTTCCTTGGCTAACTGAGCGTCCTCCTTGGCCCTTGTAGCAGCATCCCTGGCCTTGTCTAGCTTAGCCCGAAGTTCTCTCACCAACGCCCTCTCTGTTTCCAGATTGATTTTGGTGGTATATAACTTCTTGCGTTGGTCTTCGGCTTGCTTTTCAACGCTCTTCAGGCCTGCCTCCGCACTTTTCTTCGCCTTCGTCTCTTCCTTCAGCTGCTCGAAGATGCGGGCACACTCGTCTTTTGTGACGCCCAGTGCTTTCTCGACCTCCTCCCTTGATTGCACCTCAGCTTGCACTTCAATCTCCTTCTTTTTGTTCCACTCCTCAGCGACAAATATCTGCTGGGCGATCTGCACAACAGACGAATATTCCTTATTGTTAGTTATTAGACATAGCAAAAAGAGGGAAAGAAGGTCAATTCCCTTACCATGCCTAGATCCCTTTTTAGGGATAAGAAAAGCTCCTGCTGGCTGAAGCGCCTGTAGGAATCCATATCCCTTGGAAGGAGCAAGGGCTGCTCCAAAGCGTCAGATATGTAACCGGTCTTGCCTCCACCATAATTTCTGATGGAGGAATCATAGGGGATGTCCGCACCATCCAGCGTCACCTTCAGAGGCCATGTCCGAGAGCCTCGGCGCACATCGGCGGCTGAAGGGTCTTCCCTGCTTTTAGTAGATGAAGCCCTTTTTCCCCTGGTATCATGGGCCACCTTCTGCTGCTTGGGCCCCTTTTTAGGCACAGCCTCAGTACCTTCAGCCTCGATCGCAACCCTTTTTTTCTTTAGATCTGGCAGCGGCATCAAGCTGGGATCTGAAGGGGCTTGAGGAGGAAGAAGAGGGAGATCCGCGGCTGGTTGGGATGGACCAGTGCCTTTGGAGGCGGCCTTCATTTTTCTATTCTTCATCAACTCTGATAAGCTCTGCATGTCTTCGTCCGAAGAGTAGGCAGACATGATTAGTCTCTCTGGATGGACGGCCGATTGCCTATCTGTTTCCTCTTCGACGTCTATAATTTGAATCTCTTCCGAAGCCTCACCCTCAAATCTGAACTGGTCGATCTGCTCGTCAAGTGAAGGCATAGAAGAAGCAACTCTTTCTTCCTCTGCTACTGGTTCAAGGGGAACTTGTCCGAGGGGCTGAACGAGCAGTGGTATACCCTGCGGATTAGGATGGGGCACCGGGGCGAGGTCGAAGGGAGCTAAGAAGTTCTTCCGAGCCACGTCAATACGGTTGATGCGGCGATCCCCGAGAGTTATTGCGTTACCGATCGGCTGGAGTTCGGACTTCAGAGTATAGCCGAGGATGAGGGGAACGGACCTGAGCTGTCTGTCTTCACTTAAAAAAATCTCTAACCGAAGAAGGTAGTTCAGGGCCGCGGTATTTGTGAGACTCAGCCGCAGAGATACGTGACGTCTATCTGTAAACATTGCAATGGAACTGTCAAAAAAGATTGAAATATGACGAAAAGAATTCCGAATAGCTGAAAGCAAAAAATGTTAGAAAATCTCAATGAGGGATGTCCCACCTGGCTCTCCTGGCTGGGTTGGGCAATGAATTCTATCATGCCATGCGCCCGAGACGATCAGATAATCGTCCATCATCCCTTTATTAGACTTGGGGAGACAGGATAGAAGTCTGACGACATTGGATCGGGACCTTAGATAGTATCCCGCTCCCTCTTTGGTACGACACTCATACATGTGTACCACATCGTGCCAGGTTAGTCCCAATCCTAAGTGACGGTTTAGGTCGTCAACTGCCCCTAAAATCCTAAACGTGTTAGGTGCGCACTGGTCAGGGCTAAGCCTATGGGCGGTAGGTAACTTCTGGTAACTGGACCCATGGGGATAGTCATTCCCCCCTCCAGGAAAGCGATAATGGGGATTATAACTTCACCCACTTTTCGGTCCGTTAGTAAGCCCTCCGTGGGGCAATACTTCAAGCCCACTTCCTGAGGAATGCGATATGTCGCCCTAAACTTCTCTATCTGGGAGGGGCTGTCCACTAGGTATTTTAATCTACCCATTTTTAGTTAGGTTAGAGGGAGGGGAATGCAAAACAGCAACTGAAGAAAATCTACCAAAGGCCGAAGAGGCAATTTGAATAGATTTCGAAAATCTCGAGCAAAGAACTTACGCAGAATCGAATTGGAAGATGTTCTTTAGCCTCGCGGGAAGATTGTAGCGGATTCTGAGACGAGTTGAAGTAGATGACAGGAAAGGCTTTGGGAGGCTGAACGCTTGAGTTCGCTGGAGAGTCTGAAACTTGTAGAGTGAGAAAATAACCCCCTCTGGGACTTTATATAGAGGTGGGCAAAATGGTGGGACTTATCCCGCCCGAAATTTTTAAGGGAATCTCGTCCGTTGGATTTGCGACGTGCCATTAGATTTCATGGACAATACGCCGCCTGGAGCAATTAATGACGCCTCGGAAACGACGCAACAGCAGCGGCAATAAAGAAGGCACCTAGAGGCACGCGCGCACACACGTGTGGAGTCAAAGATCCAATGCTTTCACTTGGCAAGAGGTCAAAACCCCACTTTTTCTCTTCGGATGCGAGGGAAAAATTGGAATTTTGAGGGGCTATTGTAGGTGAGAGCCCAACGCCATATGTTGGGCCTGTGGCCCAATTTGAATAAAACATCCTGACCGAAGAGGTTAAAAAGATCAATGCCCTGCCATCCTGGCGAAAATGCAACCATAGAAGGATTAATATTTCGTCCGAAGACAACCTGGCATGTCCGAAGAGGTCCCGCTCGTCAGACCTCCAAAGAACTTGATCAAGTAGAAGATTCCTCAGAGGGGACTTAGCGCTGGGCATTCCTAAGCGCGGAGATATCCTGAAATATCTTACAAATAAAGCTGCTATCACCGCATTTAATGCACTGCAGCAACTTTCCTGGCCGCATTTATGTGGAGAAGACACCTGAACAGTGAAACCTCAGCCACTACCACTCATTGCAGATTAAAGCAAACTTCTGATGTGACTAATACTCAAGTGGACGCTTAGATGAAGGACAAGTGTGCGGTGAAGATGAGGGAAAAAGGTGTATATATATAAAGGAAATAGGTCTCAAAAGAAGGAAAAAGAGAGATAGAAGACCTTTTCGGATCAGAGATACTTTTATTGAATATTAGCCTGAGTGTCTTTTGCCCTGTTTCGCTTACATGAACCGTTGCTAAATCCATATCCAGCCTAGCTGTTTAACCCATTCTCTACAAATTCATTGTTGGGGATCTGTTGGGCTCGTAATACGGGAAGTTATTGCCTAGTCCATCAAATTTCGACCCTACAGGACTAAATACTGTAAAATTAAAAAGTAGGAATCAAAATAGAAATATGGCCAAAATGTAGGGACTAAAAATGAATTTTTGCCTAAAAACAATTTTTAAAAAAATTTGTTTTGTTTTTGTGAAAATTGGAATTTAATTAAATACAATTATAAGAAGAAAAAAAAAATCTCATTAAAAAAAAGACATAAATAGAAACTATAGAGTACATAACATTCCAAACATCTACCAATAATTTGTGTACTACGTTAAAAAGAGGATCTCAATACAATGTAAAATATTTCCTATTACTACATGAATCCTTTGCCAAAAGATATGTGCAATGATTTCCTTCCTGGTGTAAATTTTAAAGGTGGCTAACTCAAATAACTAAAAAGTGATCAATGGCATAAGTTGTACTCATATCCAATCCTAAGAGGTACGAAAACATTTTGAGTCATTGAGATATTCCTATCATACTCTAACTGCTTACTAACTTAATCATTTGAGACTCTCCCCAAGACACTATTGTAAAGTTGAATTTATTCAAGTATGTGTTGGCTTTATTCTATACCAAATTTGCTTGTAATTCACCATTTAGAAACTATGTATTTAAGTGGGAATAATGTAAGGGTTGTGTGTGAGAGAGTGTGAAGATTTGATCAAGAGTGTGCAACAAGAAAGCGACTCGCGACTAACTTGTGAGTGGTGACTTGCCAAAATGAAGCACACGTGTGAAGTAGGCAGGAAGATGAAGAGTCAGGCCAGCTAGATCACTACAGGATAAAAAGTATAGTCTGGCCTAGTTAGGTAACTGGCGACTGGAACTCACAACTCATCCCAGTCGCGAAGTGACTCACCAGTGCACCCTGTTTTTTACTGAAAAATGACTTTTCACATTCCATCTCATATCCTACTATAAATACCCTTATACCCATGAAATGTAGAGAGCTTCCAGAGAGAATTTTGAGAGAGAAACCCTAGAGAAAGACAAGATTGATTCATCCACAATTTTATACATTTGATTCTCCAAATTCCTCTACTTTCACCCTCTCCATTGTCATACCCATGAGAGGATTATAAACCAAATCCTTACCTCACCAAATTCAAAGTAGTGAGAAGGTTCTTGGTGTTTGGGAAGCAGTTCAAGAGAGAACCAATTCATATTGGTTGACGTAATGGGTTAATTGCTAGATCTGGAAAGCTAGAGAAGACACGGTTCGGCGTAACCTTGTTGGAGCAAGAAGCTTGGAGGGCTTAGGTGCATTGGGTAGATTAGGCTTGGAGGGTCTATTGCTATTCATGTATCCTAACTGATTTTCTAGTGGATCTAAAAGTTTGAATTTGTGTGAAAACACAAGAGCTGTTTAAACCCTTAAATTAAAATTACGGCTCGGTTGATTTTACTTTAACTCAAACTAAGTGCGGAATAGAGTAAATATGAGCGATCAAATAATATAACTCCTCTAAGCCATATTAATCAAATCACAGTAGTAAAATGAAAGCTAAAAGAGTAGGGAAGAAGAATGCAAATACAAGATAACACGCCGATGTGTTATCAAAGAGGAAACCGAAGAACTCGGCGAAAAACCTTTCCGCCGCCCTCTAAGCGGTAAATCAATCCACTAGAGAATGAGTTGGAGTATACGAATAACAAAAGACCCTCCAAGCCTAGTCTACTACATGTACTTGAGCCCTCTAAGCTCCTGCTACCAACTGACTTGATGAAGCCTTGTCTTCTCTAGCTCTCCAAATCATGCAATTTAGCTCGATTGCATCCACCAAACAAATGGCTTCTTCCAATACTTCCCAGCAGCACCAAAACCTCACTTTACACTCAGGATGGGTGTGGTAAGTGTTTGGGCTATCAACCTCTCAAGGATTTGGATATGAAGAGATAGGAGTTGAGGAAAATCACAATGGATTGTGTAGAGGATTGTGAGTATGACAATCTCTCACTCTCAAGGGTAATGGCTAGGGTTTTCTCTTTGAAAAGAACTCCTTTCAATATGTTGGTAATGTGAGTATATATAGTGCGGGTAGAGACCTGGTGTGTCAGATATGACAAATTGGCAAAATACAATGTTTGGCGGGTATTTTGCGGGAAGGCCTTACCCGCGAAACACTCGCGAAAACCAGCTGTCACCATCTGTCATGACTCTTCACATTCTAGTCATATGCTGAGCACATGCTTCACTTTGCGGGAAGTCTTCTTGCGAGCTACCCACGAAAACTCCTTTGATCTTCAATGAGTCTTGAGTCTTCACACTCTCTCTCACACACAACCCATACAAAGAATCCCACATATAATACAGGGTACATAAGATTGAACATAATTACAATCAAATTTGGTACGGAATTAAAGCCAACACAAATTAGTTGTAAATCACAACTTTACAAGATCATTTACGGCTTGAAGGGCGGCAGAGAGGTTTTTCACTGAGTTTTTTGGTTTCTTTTTCGATAACACATGCCAGTGTTATCTTGTGTTTGCATCTGTCTTTCCTTTACTCTTTGCTTTTAATTTCTGCTGGTTGTGATTAATTAATGGCTTAGAGTAGTTTGCTAATTTGGGTATTATTTATATTTCATATTCCACACATATGTTTTTTGAATATAAGCTTGTATTGGAAAATTTGTTTTGGGGGATCTAAACATTCACAAGTGTTTTATACATTGATTTTTCAACTATTAGCAATTTTTTGGTATTTGTTGCAAGTATTCATTGGCTTAATCAACCCTCTGATTAACTCTCTTCACCCCTGCCCCCCTCCGCCTAAGACACTAGCAAGGTTTTGGTATTTGTTGCAGCTATTCGTTGGCTTAATCAACCCTCTTGTAAAGTTGTAATTTACAACTTTGTTTTTGTTGGCTTTTATTCCGTGCCAAATATGATTGTAACTATTTTCAATCGTTTAAACTTGTATTTGTTGTGGGATTTGTTGTAAGGGTTGTGTGATAGAGAGTGTGTATGAAGACTCAAGCATTTGGAGGCTGAAGGATTCTCGCTGGTATGTCGCGACCTAGCTTCCCGCGAAGTGAAGCATGTGCCCTGCATGTGCTAGAATGCGAAGGGTCAGGCTAGGTGGAGACAAGCTGTCTATTGCGAGTATCTCGCGGGTAAGGCCTTCCCGTGAGACACCCACGAGACATGCTGTTCTGCCAGCCTGTACTGACTGACTCACACATTTTGCATCTATCCTATATATACCATCATTACCCACAAATGTTGAGGAATGCTTCAAAGAGAAAACCATAGCCAAACACATTATGAATTAGAGATTGTCATCCCCACCTTTCTCTATACAATTGCTTCTGGTATCTCCTTAACTTTTCCCTCTCCATTATCCATATCTTTGAGAGGTTGATAGCCCAAACACTTACCACACCTTTGAGAGTGCTGTGTGACGTTTTGGTGCTGCTGGGAAGCATTGAAAGAAGCCTAGAATGGCAGATGCAACATGGAGCTTGTTGCAGGATCCGGAGAACTAAGACAAGACACGGTTCTAAGAAGCCGTGTTGGAGTAGGAGCTTGGAGGGCTTAGATACATCGGGAAGACTAGGCTTGGAGGGTCTTTTGCTAACCCATGTATCCCAACTGATTGTCTAGTGGATCGATTTCTGCTTGGAAGGCGGCGGAGAGGTTTTTCGCCGAGTTCTTCGGTTTCCTCTTCGATAACACGTCTCGGTGTTATCTGTGTTTGCATCCTTCTTCCCTACTCTTGTTCATTTCTTTTTTACTGCTGTGTTGCTTTAAATATGGATTAGAGTAGTTGTTTTGCCTTTACGCTTGTGTTTACACTATTCCGCATTTATCATTAAGTTAGTGTAAAATCAACCAAGCCGTAATTTTAATTTGGGGGTCTAAATCGCTCATGTGGTTTCGACACATTTTCGAGCTTTCAATTGGTATCAGAGCAGGTACACTTGCTGTGGTTTAAATACCTAAGTGTGATCCTTGACCCCTTGGTATTTCTTGTATAGTGTCTTGTTTGTAATCAACATGAAGGGTAGTAAAGATGTTTGTGAAAAAGACTCTATGAGCATAGTTGAAGATTTGTCTAGTAATGTGTTTTCATAGTTATTTAAATCTAAGAAACATGCTAGAATTTTCTGTCACATGCTGAAATCATTAGTTCATAGAAACCATGATTTACATAACAGCTTATGTGAGTCAAAGTCTTTAGTCTCTAAATATGAGAGGAGAAATAGACACTTGTGTGATAAACTTGATCATCTAAAAGGAAAACTTCACTCATCCTTGAACGAAATAAAGGAAAAAAAGTCCTGTTTCGAGGGTCAAGAGTGTCTCTCTCATGCTTGTCTTTTTGTTTATACTGCTTTGAAAGTTTTTAATTCATGTTTGTGGTACCTTGACAGCGGTTGTTCAAAGCACATGACAGGAGATAAGTCTCTGTTCAAAACGCTTAAAGAAAACGAAGATGGCTTTGTGACTTTTGGAGATGGCAGACACTCACAAGTTCTTGAAAAGGGAACGGTGGACATTCCGGGACTGCCACTGCTGAATGACGTGTTGTATATTAAGGGATTAAAACTGAACTTGCTGAGTATTACTCAGATCTGTGATGATGACTTCTTAGTTCAATTCTCAAAGAAAGGATGTCTAATCTTGAATGAAGAAGGCGTTCAAATTCTGAAGGGACTTAGAACCACCGATAATTGTTATGGAGTCATTCCCAAACCAAGCATAGCATGTCGGAGTGTCCGGGTGAATCTCTTGGAATTATGGCATCAACGACTTGGACATGCCAATTACAAACAAGTGGCAAAAGTTTCGAAACTTGAAGCAGTGGTTGGTTTACCAAAGTTTGGGAAAATTGAGAAGAATGTTTGTGGTCCATGTCAGTTAGGAAAACAAACAAAGTCAAGCCATCTGAAAGTAAATGTGGTTGCAACCTCTCGCCCTTTAGAATTACTGCATGTGAATTTGATGGGCCCAACAAGAACAGAAAGCTTGGGTGGAAAGCGTTATATTATGATGGTGCTTAACGACTTCTCAAGGTATTCTTGGGTGGATTTTCTTAGAGAGAAATCAGAAGCATGTGACAAGATGGAGAAATTATGCAAGAAATTAATTAATGAGAAAGGAGTTCCTATAGTCAAGATTAGAAGTGACCACGGGAAGGAGTTTGAAAATGTGAAGTTTGAAGCATTTTGAAATGAACGCGGCATTAAGAAGGAATTCTCAGCTCCAAAGACTCCACAACAAAATGGAGTAGTTAAAAGGAAAAACTAGGTGATTCAAGAAATGGCTCGAGTGATGTTACTCAACAAAAACCTTCCTCAGAAGTTTTGGGCTGAAGCAGTGAATACCTCATGTCATATTGGTAATAGAATTTACTTTCGAGTAGGAACGAAGAAGACATCTTATGAAATTTGGAGAGAAAAGAAACCAAAGGTGAAATACTTCCGAATATTTGGAAGCAGATGTTATATTCTTAATGATAGAGAGAATCTTAGAAAATTTGATGCTAAGAGTGATGAAGGGATATTCCTAGGCTATTTACTAAATAGCCAAGCATATAGAGTGTTCAACAAACGCACCAAAACAGTGATAGAATCAATAAATGTGGTAATCGATGATACCATATCTGAAAAAATATTAATGATGGTGAAGGATCTGATCTGAAGAAGAGGGATGCTGAGGACAACATGTCACAAGAGGATGATACTGAGAAAGAATCACCGGAAAAAGAGTCCACACCCCCTATACCAAGAAGGGAAACTAGATCGACACAAGGGCCTTCTAGCCCTCTCACTCCTCCAGAAGTTCAACCTCCAATCTCTCGAGATGAAAAACCTCCTACCTCCAAGAGACCGTCATCAAGGGTAATTCTTAATCATCCATCAAGTAATATCATTGGTGATGTCAATGAGGGACTTCAGTTGAGAAAAGGACCAAAATACAGTGTGAATCATGTGACATATAACTGTTATCTTGCTCAATTTGAACTCAAGAAGGTAGAGGAAGCTCTTAGAGATGAGAACTGGATAGAGTCTGTGCATCAAGAGCTACATCAGTTTGTTAGAAATGATGTATGGGAATTGGTTCCAAGGCCCAAAGATACTCATGTGATCGGCACCAAGTGGATCTTCAAGAACAAAACTGATGAAAACGGTGAAGTTGTTCGAAACAAGTCCAGGTTGGTAGCTCAAAGATATACTCAAGTGGAAGGCATTGATTTTGATGATTCGTTTGCACCAGTAGCAAGACTAGAGTCGATTCGAATCCTATTGTCCATAGCATGTGTTATGGATTTCAAACTGTACCAAATGGATGTGAAAAGTGCCTTTCTGAATGGTTTTCTAAATGAAGAAGTATTCGTTGAACAACCAAAGGGATTTCAAGATCCTCATTTTCCAGATCATGTGCTAAGATTGAAGAAAGCACTGTATGGGTTAAAGCAAGCACCAAGAGCATGGTATGATCATCTCACAATATACTTGTTGGATTGTGGATTCAAAAGAGGCCAAGCTGATCGAACATTGTTTGTAAAAAGAGATGAGAAGTCTCTCCTAATTACTCAGGTATATGTGGATGATATTGTGTTTGGATCCACAATTGATCATTTGGCTCTTGAATTCTCCGAAGAAATGAAAAAGGAGTTTGAGATGAGTATGGTGGGGGAGCTGAACTACTTCTTAGGACTTCAAGTGAAACAACGGAAAGATGGGATATTCATATCTCAAGAAAAGTACGCCAAGAATCTTGTTAAAAGATTTGGTCTAGACTCTAAGAAACACACGTCCACTCCAATGAGCTCCTCATCAAAGGTGAGTAGGGATGTTGCAGGTGTAGAAGTGGATCCAACGCTCTATTGAAGCATGATATGCAGTCTCTTATATCTCACTGTGAGCAGACCAGACATTGCCTTCAGTGTAGGCATATGTGCTCGATTCCAGACAGCCCCCAAAGAGTCACATTTAATAGTAGTCAAAAGGATTATCCGATACATAAATGGGACATCTGATTATGGAATTTGGTACTCAAGAGATTCCAATGAATGCCTGGCCGGATATTCTGATGCTGATTGGGCCGATTGTGTTGATGATAGGAAGAGCACCTCCGATGGATGCTTTTATCTTGGAAACAACCTGGTGTCATGGATGAGCAAAAAGCAAAATTCAGTCTCTTTATCAACAGCCAAAGCTGAATACATTGCTGCTACAAATGGTTGTGCTCAATTACTATGGATGAAGAAGCTCTTTCATGATTACGGAATCACTCAAGACACGATGTGTGTTTATTGTGACAATACAAATGCCATAAATCTGTCAAAAAATCCAGTTCAACACTCGAAATCGAAGCATATCGAAATCCGGTATCATTTCATTCGAGACTTGGTGGAAAAAAAGACGGTGTACTTGGAGTTTATCAACACTGACAATCAGAAGGCAAACATATTCACTAAACCCCTCGATGGCCCGAAGTTTGAATCTTTGCGTAAGACCATCGGTGTCGGTATCATTCCTTGAACTCTATCTCTTGTGTGAATCTACACTGCTCTTTGTTGCATATATGTTGTTATGGTTTCACATGTTCTGTTTTAGATGTTTTTGTTTCTTGTTTAGGTTTATACATGTTTTTGTTGATCTTACTTTTCTTGCTTTGTTTTGGGTGTGTTTCAAAAAATTCAAAAACCCATAAAAATTGAAAAATCTCAAAAAGTTTGATCACTTGTTTTGTGCATATCTCATGTGAGTTTGGCCTAGTACCTTCGTACTTATGGCGTAGTGCATTTATGATCTTGGCTTGATTTGTATGCACTCTTTTCTATGTGGAAGAAATCTTGAAAACTATGTGTGACTGTTGTAAATAGATCTTCAAGCTTGACATGAATGATTGGTCAATAGTCTTGTTGGTCTTGATACTTGCATAGACTTGTGTCTATATCTCTTCCCACTTTATTTTTATGTTTTTGTAAAAAGAGCTCACCAATTGTAAATCTCCAAATGAAAAGAGATATTGAGCTGCAAAAGCCTATCGCACACACTAGTATTTGACTAGGAAAAAGGGAAAGCGACTCTTTTTAAATGTGTTTTATATGGTGCTCAAAAAGGCCAAAGGCTTATCATCAATATTGAAATATCATAAATTTCAAGCACCAATCTCAAAAAGAGATGTTGTTGTCCAATCAAAATGAAAAAGGATCAATTGTTATGAGTTATGTGAAGCCAAATGAAAAGCTTCTTTGTTATGTTTTCATTGTGTGGGAGGTCATATATACTCACTTCTATAATGGAGATAGTCCACTTGATTTCGTATCAGTTGTGTATGACTCGATTGAATTGATCATTGAAGTTTCGCTCTAGTCTAAGGACTATTTCACATTTGATACTCACACACAACACACAAGTTTTTTATTCAATCAATGCCTATCTCATTTGTGTGATTGTATATGTCCAAATGTGATGTGTGTGCCCATGAACTTGTTGATCAAATCCAAAAAGATTTTTGTGAGTTTTATATGTTTTTGAAAGTGATTTTATACTTTTTTGTGTTTCATTTTTGGTCAAAATGCATTTTGTGTGTTTTTCATCAAAAAACTGGTTCAGGGGTTGTTTCGCGAGAAGCTCGTGACTTAGAGCTTCCCGCGAAAAGGTTTGAGGGAAATATTTTTTTCATCTTGTCACTCAGAGACTTTCGTGACTGTCTCGCGACCAACAGCTTCTCGCAAAATGCTGTTTGGGAAAAACTGGAATTTCCTCAAAATCAGACAGAGAGTCTCGCGACTGTTTCACGACTTAGAGCTTCTCGCGAAAATTTTGTGCTTTAGTGGCCCTTTTCGCGGTTGTCTCGCGACTGTGTCGCTACTCCCTAACCCGCGAAAAATGCGTGTTTTCAATTTTATATTGCTGATGTGATTGTTTTTCAAATCACAAAAACCTTCCCTCGCTTAACCTCTCTCGAACCTTATCAACCCAAATCCCTATTCCATTCAATCCCCTTCAAAACCTAGCATCTTTTCTACATTTTATTCTTCAAGGTATGTTTTATAAACAATTCCTTTTAAGTCTTTACTTAGATTGTGCAGAATTTCATGTTAGGGTTTTGCTATTTGGGGATTTTCAAAATTTTGGGTTGGTTTTCAAATTGGGTGAAGCTTTTGTCAACTTTTTTGATTGGGCTATGTCCCATTTGTTGTTTGGGCTTCTGAGTTGGCCCCCTGTGGCATTCTAAAGTGTATTTTGTTGGGATTTGTGCCCTAAAATCCTATTGTATGATGCTATGTATTATATTATGTATGACATTATGTATAACATGATAATGACTTAATATTGTAATTAATAAAGTTGTTTTATTATTATCTAAAATAATAGTAACATGAATATTTAGACATTATCATATAGTCCATGAGATGTATAGTATGTGATTTATGTGATTTAGTCACAGAAGATATAAGTCACAAATTCTTTGTAAACTCAAAATTTGGTTCGTAGTCGGTGATGAAATTGGGCATTTCATCTGCGAAGACTATAACATATTAACTAAGATGATTTGTCTTGATCATGGAAGTGGTGACTTCTAGTTGATATGTTGATATGTTTTAAGAGTTAAGACATATTGAACTGGACTGCTGTGAGATTTATTATTCTCCTAATGACTGGCAATTGAATAATAAATCTCATGACTTATATTTCCATGAACTCTTAATCCTGAGAGAATAATGGACCTGATCGTGAAATGTAGGTTGCTTTGATATATCAGGAGTGAGATCTAAAGAAACGGTCAAAACCTCAGTATGTTGGGCAGTCACATTTAGTGTTGATGGAACATATATTTTCAAGATGAAATTCATAGTCTCTTAACGGAGATACAAAATATTCCCTTGAGATAAGTTTAATGGGTTTGTTATTCAGAGAGTTAGGCCTAACCACTTTGGTAAGATATTACTAAAGTATATATTTATGAAATTGGATTTCATAAATATATGATGAATAACTTAAAAGGATTAAACCGAGTACTCAAAGATTAAGATGTAGTAATCTTCAAAGTGACAGTCTATATTTATGACTTTGAATTACTACGAATATTTTATGAAGGGGTTGCATGTATAATAAAGTTTTGGGATATAATTTATTAATAAGGCCTAGAGTGCAATTATATTTATATAGTGGTATTAAATATAAGTAATGGTAATTTTGGACTTGTCAAGAGTTGACAGAAAAGCCCAAGGCCCATTGGAGCTAGTGTCTTATTGGTCCTTTTGGTCTCACTCCAAGCCACACATTAAAGCCCAATTGGAAAGGCCCAATAGGCGAGCCCAATTAGATAATTAGTTATATATAAAGGGAGAGACATACAGAATTTTAATTTAGAGAAAAAAAGTGAGACACCATTGTGAAGTGGTGTGTATGTGCGAGTGAAACCACTCAATTATTCTCCCTTAGAAACTGATTGAGAGACCACACTTCTCGGGCGTAAAGTGGAATTGGAGTGAAGATTAAAAGTGTTCCCAAGTACTTCTAATATTTTGTTTTGAATTTCACTACACCAAGGTACGCAATCTTATTCTTAAATTCTGAAATTTACATAATGTAAGTTATCAATCATGAATGAAATAGATCCATGTTTGTTGCTTACGCTGTGTGTTTTGTATGAGATACAAAACTAGATTTAACCAACATATTTAGGCATGTTTTCACCATGTTCATGCATTATTCATGTCATATGTACATTTGTGTATGTTAGGTGTTCGACAAAATGTTCGAATGACATTTGTGTGCCAATTTGAAATCAAGTGCTTTCAATCTATGGGTTTTCATTTGTTTGACCAATTCTCACTCCGTTTGGTCATTGATTGTGTGTTTCATACACTTTGCTCATTGTGCACACTCTTGACACACACCTAGGCACACTTAGGCACCCCTCATGCATCTCACACGCACACACACATCAGCCCATGCACATGTTTGCACACACATGCACAGTTTTTTTTAACTAACTTGAATCTAATCAACTTCTGTGCTCTGTTTTATGTGCTGTGCACGTGTTTCCTGTTATCTTGGGTGTTCTTTTGCACAGATGTCTCCATTCAAGACTTCAGCTGTGAAAGGTGGCAGCAACAAAGGGAAAGAGCCAATCATTGACGTTGATGACGATTCCCCTCGACCAAAGAGAACTCGCTTTTCAACAGGATCCTTTGACCCTAACTTGTTTAGGTCTTACGCTGCCTTTGAATCCTATAAAAATCACTTTCAAGATGCTCCTTTGTTGGTTGAAAGAGCAGTTGATCAGTAATCTCTTCTGGATACAAAAATTCCTACTTGGTTTGCCATAAAAGACTGGAATTTCCTTCCCTCCGATCTTGAAGATGCTTATGAGGACATGGTAAAATAATTTTATGTCAATGCTATTGTACAAGGTCAAGAGATCAGGTGCTGGGTTAGAGGAAAGCGCTTCTTGGTAACTCCTGTGTACCTGTCTGAAATCCTACACATAAACCGACCGATTCTTCCTATACCACCTGTGTATGATGACCTCAATCCGGATGAAGACTTACTCCTGGGACAATTAGGAGTAGATTTGGAATTCTCTTCTAGTGGAAAGTCAATCAGTGTGGCTTCATTTTCTCCAAAATTAAGGCTCATGTCAACAATCATGTGTAGCAATCTCTATCCACTGTCAAGCACCGGTTTCATCAACCTTGGTCGAGCATTATTTCTTCATGATCTGGTATCTGATGTGGAAATTGACGTATGCTCTCACATCTTCCACATTTTGGCTAAAACAGTTAACCGTACTGCATCAAGGAATTGCATTTCCTTTGGTCGTCTCATTTCTCGGATTTTGAAACTCAAAGGTGTGCGTCCATCTGCAGATGAGCGCCCTCATCCTAGGCCAAGTCCAATTAACGGTCGTACTCTTCAAGCAAGTATGAGTCACACCAAGAAGACTGTCAAGCAAGAACATCATGCTCCTCATGGAACCTCAAGTTCTACTTCTCATTCCTATGATGACAAGTTTAACACCATCATGGTTGCCCTTCAAGATCTAAGCACCAAACTTTCAGGACTTACTCAAATCATGTACTGCCAACACTCCTGTCTTGATAAACAATTAACCTCCCTCGAAACTCAGATGGATGAAATTCAAAGGAAGCTAGAAGAGAATGACAACTAGCTATTCCATGACAAAAAAGGGGAGATGATGTCATTGACAGGGGGAGTGTAGTGATAGGGGGAGATGACGTCTTTATGTCTTTATGTTTATATTTATTTACTGTTTTTAACTAGTTCTTTTGGTTTAAAGCTTTGATACTATGTTATTAATTTCAGTATTAATTTCAAAACTTCATGCTTATTTTTTATGCTTTGTAGCATACCTGCTTTGTGGCTTTTGTTTTGTACCCATGTTGCTTATGTAAGCTTTAAGGGTTTGTTTCATGCATTTTTTTGTAGGTCTTTGTGGTTTGTGCCATGCATTTGCTATACCATGCTTATGCAACCTTTATGCATGTTTGTTTGTTGTTCAATGTCATGCATTTTACTTCAAGTACATCACTCTTGTGCCCTTGTAGGATTGTTCCTAGATGCATATACGTTCTATGCATTGGTTGAGTGATAAACACTCTTGTGCCCTAGTAGGATTGTTCCTAGATGCAAATACTTCGTGTATTTCGCATTGGTTGAGTGTTGGAGTTGCAAATGATACTCTTCAAATGAGCTTATCATCTTGCATATTCGGATGTTCATTCCTTGTGTGAATGAGCGCAGTAATTGCTTGTGTATAGTGATTACTTGTTTGATCTTGCCATGATCTAGTGTTTCTATTTCATTTTGCTTGATCATGCTTTTATTGCTCCATATGCTTTTCAAGTTTTCTGCATACAATGATGTTATTATGTTGTTGTGTTTCAGGAGTTACTTGTTCATATGTTTCAAGAGCATTTCAGAATCTAGAATTAGGTGTGAGTGAGTTTTGCCTTTGTTCCCAAACTCACGTTTAAGTCTAGAGTCTGTTTTAGGGTTTTGTAATGGAATAGCCAAAGGGGGAGATTGTAAAGTTGTAATTTACAACTGTGTTTTTGTTGGCTTTTATTCCGTGCCAAATTTGATTGTAACTAATTTCAATCGTTTAAACCCTGTATTTTTTGTGGGATTTATTGTAAGGGTTGTGTGATAGAGAGTGTGTGTGAAGACTCAAACATTTGGAGGCTGAAGGATTCTCGCGGGTATGTCACGACCTAACTTCCCGCGAAGTGAAGCATGTGCCCTACACATGCTGGAATGCGAAGGGTCAGGCCAGGTGGAGACAAGCTGTCTCTCGCGAGTATCTCGCAGATAAGGCCTTCCTGCGAGACACCCGCGAGACATGCTGTTCTGCCAGCCTGTACTGACTGACTCACACATTTTGCACCTATCCTATATATACCATCATTACCCACAAATGTTGAGGAATGCTTCAGAGAGAAAACCCTAGCCAAACACATTGTGAATTAGAGATTGTCATCCCCACCTTTCTCTATACAATTGCTTGTGGTATCTCCTCAACTTTTCCCTTTCTATTATCCATATCTTTGAGAGGTTGATAGCCTAAACACTTACCACACCTTTGAGAGTGCTGTGTGACGTTTTGGTGCTACTGGGAAGCATTGAAAGAAGCCTAGAATGGCAGATGCAACATGGAACTTGTTGTGGGATTCGGAGAACTAAGACAAGACACGGTTCCGAGAAGTTTTGTTGGAGTAGGAGCTTGGATGGCTTAGGTATATCGGGTAGACTAGGCTTAGAGGGTCTTTTGCTAACCCATGTATCCCAACTGATTGTCTAATGGATCGATTTCCGCTTGGAGGGCGGCGGAGAGGTTTTTCGCCGAGTTCTTCGGTTTCCTCTTCGATAACACATCTCGGTGTTATCTGTATTTGCATCCTTCTTCCCTACTCTTGTTCATTTCTTTTTTACTACTGTGTTGCTTTAAATATGAATTAGAGTAGTTGTTTTGCCTTTACGCTTGTGTTTACATTATTCCGCACTTATTATTAAGTTAGTGTAAAATCAACCAAGCCGTAATTTTAATTTGGGGGTCTAAACCGCTCGTGTGTTTTCGACACATTTTCGAGCTTTCACCTTTGATCAATTGTACCATTAGTTTGGCATCATTTTTGAGAAATAATTCTTCAGATTAAAAAAAAAAAAAAAAAAAAAAAGGTCAGACATTTACAACTAGGAACATTATTTACAATAAAAGAAACATCGATCAACAAATTGGAACCTCTTAGGCTCACGACAATTGTGTCTTTGCCCTGGATCGACACGTCTAGGAACCCATTCAAGGGATGTAGGAGGTATTGTGGCAGAGGCAAGAACTCATGTGACGCATTACACAGAACCAAGAGCATGTTAAACAATCCCAACCTGCCACCTTAGTCAAGTAGAAGGCTAAGAGTGAAGCTCAAAACTTTTCTTAGAGGAATAATAAGCAAGGCGATCAGCAAGCTCCTTGTTTGTCAGAGGCCACGAGTATAGTACATGAGCAACAACAATAGATGAATCCACTAAGGGACACAAAACGACTAACACCATTGATAGGCTAGTCCAAAAAACCGATCTACCCTTTGGTCTCTCAGGATAACTAGACTTTGAATTTCCTTCTTTGAATAGAACGAAAAAAGATGCTATAGGGCAAATAAGAATGAGTTTTTTCAACGTAAGGTTGGCTACTACCAAACGAAATGGGAAATGGAAAATGAACCAATTGTCCACTCATAACCTCCAAATCCAAGTCAAGCAGGATTCAGTCAAAGTCCCTAATATGAAGAGAATTGGTTAGGAGAAATGCTATGCACCAAAAATTCTCATAAATAGCCACATGATAAATTGTGATTGCTTTAATATCATTTTTATATGGGTCCATATTTTACACCTCTTTTATTAGCACGACATATCACCTCAACAATTATGAAAATTGTCTATGAACTTATCGTTATGAAATCAAGACAAAGTTGTTGTTAAGGTTTTAGGTACAAACTTCTAAAAAAAAAGTTCTAGGTACGATCTCATTTATAGAAACGTTGGTCTCTTCAAATTATAGTAGAGACCCAGAATCAAAGTACACCTCCCCTTGGGTTGAAGGGGGCTTACAATTAACTATTAAGCGAAGGGTTACGAGGTCGTGCAGTCTAGCCTTCAGACAGGTACATTATATTATCTCATGGTGGTAGCTTGACCAACCCTGCTCGAACAATGGATTTTTACGCTTATTCAGATAGAAACGGGGGACAAAATATCTTACTGCTAATTAACTTTTATCAAAGCTTTAGATTATTGTGCATCCCCATCACAAGACAGGTACATTTTCTTTAACAAATGGGGGAGGGGCCATGGGAGAAGTGGATAATGCAAGAGAGTTTTAGGTGCCTTCAGCCATATTTTTGTTGAAATGGTGTTTTGTTGAGCCTGCTACTAATGCTATTATAAGACTACAGGATAAAGGGTAGGGAGAGGAGGATGCAACAGAATAAATGATCTTCCATGTCATGTAACAATATATAGCATAAGAAACAAAAATGGATGAACTTGTCCATGGTGAGTGAAAAACCAAAGGGGAACTTCTAGTTAAGAAGACACCCGGGAATCAAGCCAAGAAACAATATCATTAAGGACTGTAAATATTCTGTCATCAGGCTCCCCTTCCAGAATGCAGTGATATCCATCATCATAGAGTTTTAGGGTTTTGTCTTTGGTAGAGGCCTTCTCATAAAGAAATTGGCTCACTAATGGATCTGTCACCTTATCTGCAGCTCCATGAAGAATCAGCAATGGAGATGAAACCTGCAATACCTCTAATTGGTTTGAATCTTGTATATATAGAATAATATGCATGCCTATCTCAGGCAATAACAAAAGAAAACTATCCTCTAATGGATTATGACAAAGAAGGGTCATAAAAAAACGCAAATGGAAACTGACCTTCTCCACTTGCTTCTCAATTTCACTTGTCACCTTCAAAAGTTCCACAGCAGTTTTCAATCGTGTTTGGTCTTTATAACAAATCACATTGTAGACAGCCTACAATACAAAAATGCAAAAGCTATCATTCAAGAATCATTCCAGAGAACAATAAAAAAGTCTTTTAACATCTAGAAAAAAGAAGATAACTAGTAGTCTTTGTATGCTTTAATCTTTATAACTGCAAGAAGATACTCTCACAAATTTGAAACCTTATATGATTCTACATTCTTTTTATGCCTTTTGGTGGACACAGATTTGCTAATGTTGTAGAATATTATGTTAGTGAGGGTTTGTACTATGAGGAATTAAATTGAGGGTTAGTACTAGTTACTTGAATGTTGATGCTAATGGTAGGACAATATCAGGGTATGAAAGACATGAAGAAAAGGTAAAAGTGAGATTGAGAAATTGTTTTTCTAGTCATCAAAAGTTTTGGCAATATCAGTTTAACTAAGGCTATGGGTTTATTCGTTACAGGAAGAGGAACAATGGCTTCTCTAGGGGCTTATCAGGTATTGTGAATGTAGCATCCAGAGAAAGGCACCTTTTACCCATTTGCTACATGTACTAACAAGTTCATGTGCCACCAAAAAAGAAACATTGACATTTACTGCCGGTTTCTTTACTGAAGATGTCCGTTGTTGATACATATGAAGTACAAACCAGTGTCCCTCAACCTAGCTGATTATCTTCCATATGAAATTCCCTCTACTTCTCAGCTTAAATGCTACTACAATCATACATATCCTTTAGACTGTATTTAGCAGCATGTAAAAGGTTCTAACATGTTCATTATCTTTCTGAGATCTTGCACATAGACTAGTATACTTGTGAAGGTTTCACCAGTTGTTGGACCATATTGAAGTACAACACCATAGCCATTTCAAATTTACAATACTATGCAAGTGCATTCATATCAAGCGAGTAAATAAAGGACAAACCATTTTCCTTTTCCTTAAGTCTCTGAAGGCTAGCTCAGCTAGATCTTTCTGTGGGAAGAGCTTTGCTTTTGGCAGGACGTTAGACATAAGGGTTAATACCTTCAGAACTGGAGCTGGAGGCTTCACTTCCTCTGCAATCTTAGTAGCAAGTCATGGTCAGCAAATTTTTCATTTGGTGAATGAAAGAGTACATTCATCCAGAAACATAATTTAGCCATGCAACTTCCTGAAACATCCTATTAGGGACGAGCACACAAAATCAATATTGTAGCCCCTCCCTAACACACAGACATGGAAAGAGATCACTTTCCTAATCATCATTTAGTGAGGATAATACGATGAACAAGGTAATGTAAAGCCACATAAGATATCCCCCAGTGAAGAGTAAAGAAATAATATTTTGTTATTCTATCAAATCTTTTGTTAAAATGAAAACTAAAAAAATAAAGATTATCTTGAGGACTACAATTCATTGTTAAAAAAAAAAGTTGCTAACACAACATATTTAGTGTGTGCTTATTTATATAGACGGGATGTTTTAGCCCATTGAGTAGAAAGACATATTTATTGTGTATAAATTAGTAAAGAGGGATGTTTTAGACCATTGAGTAGAAAATTAATTTAATTGCAAAAAATTTCACCATGTAGTCACAATGAAAAGACACTTATGCATTGCCATTCTTAACCCACAGGTAGCAGCTCATCTGCCCAAGGGGGAATACCTAGTTCTCACTTATCACTTACCCAAAAAGGAAAAAGAAAAGGATTCACATCTCTATGACTATTATAACCAGGTGCACTGAGAGAAAAGGCAGTAAACCCAGAAACTGTACAATATTCTCCTCTCAACATGCAGAGGAAAGGAGACTTATATGAACTCAGTGCAATAACAAGTGCAAATGATACTACCACCATCTACAGACTGACTCGAGAGTCCTAACTTGGTGGCTAGGATAGAGGCTAATTGAAAAATGCCTCTACTGTCTCTCAACACCCAAAATGGACAACAATGGTCCTTCTCTGAAGATAGCTTTCAACTGGCAACCACAACCTGGAAATCCGCAGGAACCATATGTGCAGACAGCCTATTGTAGGCTTCTACATGTGCCTAATTGCTTATATGATATCCTAGGCATTATATAAACTCTCCAAACTTATTTCTGTATTTTCTTCTCCTTCTCACTCTTACTTCAGGTTAAGCCTCTTCTGAATCTCCATAATATCTTTTCCATATTGCCTCCTACACTAAAGAATTGTCAATCAGATTGAAATAGAAACAAGGAGGTTGTGTCAAAGCTTATTTCATAGTATATTCTCATGGATTATTGCCCGTTGACTAGAATGATTTCTAAAAGAATATCACGTTGAGGTGAGATTATGATGCCTCCTCCGCTGCCTCCTCCACCCCACCACCTTCCTCCACCCTACCCCCACCACCAGGCGGCATCAACCTTCCCTTCTTCACTTTTCCCTCCCATCTCTCCTTTTTTTCCCACCACAGTTTTCATCACCTTTTAGTTTTCTCCCTTACCCTCAATTTTATCCCCCCCTCTTTGCCCTTCCCTTTTCCACCACCTCAGTTGTCTAAACCTTCCCCTTCACAAGAACTCTCAGTGCCCAAAGCCCCCTCCATTCCCACTGCCACACTACCCCCATCAACCTTACCTACCAAACCATCCTCCCTACCCCACCAATTTTACCCGCTAAACCAGCCTCCCTAAATATCTTATCTGCTTCTTCCTCCTTTCATGGGGGCCAGCTAGGGTTTTTTTTTGTATTGATGCAAAATTGTTTTCATTTTCCTTTGATGGTGGGTGGTCTGACTCATATGCTATTCATGAGAATTCGGAATATCAAGAGTTCTATTTGGGTAGGTCATAAAGGCATGGAATGGATACTGTCGTGCTTTGCTGATGTACATGATTGGGTTCCAGGAAAGGATTTTTTTTGTAAGAGATTCCGGGAAAACAATAAGTTGCTTGAATTTTGAGGTAGATCAAATGAGGCTGGTCTTTTTGTGGTTATAGCTAAGTTTTTTGGTGGAGCTAGGCGAGGTTGTATTATGATCCCAGAAAGTATCAATCGGTCTGGGTGGATTTTGTTTCAGAAAGAATTGGGTGTTTTCCTCACAGGTGAGAAACCAAGGATGGGAGGGGTGATTCCAGATATTACTGGTGGTGCTGGTCCGGCAGATGGCGGTGGCCGGAATGGTAAAAAAATGCACAATTATGGGAATCTGTGGAAATCAAGGTTTTTTGAAAATTTGGGAGTTAATTTGGGCAAAAACATGATACAAGGAGATTCTACCATTAATAAATCTGTTATTAGTGGCAGACCCACATGTGCTTTTAATTTTAAGTTGACTTCTGAAACTTTAGCTTTAAGAATCTTTAAACCCGAAGGAGGCAAATGTTGTGTTTCTTGGTTGAAGCCTATTAACCGTGGGCTTAGGGCTTCTTTTGTTTTAAACAACTCTCCGAAGCCCAATACCTCTGTTGGGCCAA
Source organism: Quercus gilva (assembly GCA_023621385.1). NCBI lineage: Eukaryota > Viridiplantae > Streptophyta > Magnoliopsida > Fagales > Fagaceae > Quercus > Quercus gilva. The sequence continues at coordinate 48,231,270 of CM042473.1, read as the reverse complement.
ATTTTGGTTATGGTTTTGGGAAAGAAATTATCCCAGCCTCCAAGGATCCCAAGGGTAAAGGCCCTTTAGTCTCTCTTTCTTTGGGTGTTCATTGGAGAATCAGGAGTTTGGTTCAAGAGAAAGGATGATGGGCAAGAGTTCGAGGGATGCTGGAAGAGTACCAGTGGGTGCTCCTGGTGTTTCGATGGCTGAGACCTGTACGGAAATGAGGCGCAATGCCTCTGAGAAGCTTCCCGACTCCAACAAGGACAATTTTTCTTTGGTTGATCCTGGTATCGAGTCAGGCCACAAAGGCCGATACCCATGCAGTTAGAAACCCGGTAGTTTCTAATGGAGATGGATAGGAATTTTAGGAAAATTGACTTAATTCGAGGTAGTCACCCTCTATAGTGAAAGAGAGATTAAGAGAGAGAGAGAGAGAGATACACTAAGAAATTGGTTTATTCTTCAATTGATATCTAATGTTCAATTACAATTATGTATTTATAGGAGACTAGTTCTAATCTCATTGGCCCACATGGCCTCATCCTATTGGTTCTATTATTCCCCAATGTGCATTAATAATACCAACATGTACTAAATGTGATTAACATACTTGGAATTGTAACTAACTAACTAACTAAATCTCAATACAACAATTATTATCCATATGCTTATAGCATTCCTAACGCATGCTGTCTCGGTTTCAGTGGCGATGGAGGCAACAATCAACGATGACATGCAGGCTTTTTATTAGCATCCTTGGGTTGTACAGAATCGATTCTCACCTCTAACCAAATTAGGTAATGAGGGGGGGGGGGGGGGGGGGGGGGAATTGACGTTTTTAGTGAGTGTGGTCAACAGTGGGTTACCCAACAAGTAGATGATGTGCTTCCGAGCTCTGTGGATACTGTTGGGATACATCAACATGATTCGGAGGTATTTCTTCTTCCGTGGGATCACAATGGAGTTGATAAAAGTGGGTGTGATAGTTTGGAGAATGCTAATCGTCTTTTGGAGTGTGATCCTTTGGCTCTTTGGGATCCTAATGAATTTAGGGAGGTGTTATTGGATTAGGAAATTGGCAGAGGGTGAACTTGGGGTGGCAGAGACAGAAAATTCAAAATGGGTTTCCCAGTTGTTGAAGAGTTTTTGTAGATTAGTGGGTTTTTATATTGTGAAACATGAAGCTCAGTGTGTGGCTTTGTTTCGCCTTCTTGAATAGGAATGTATTGCTCTGAGAAATGATGGGGTGCCTAAACGTCTTGCATATTCAAGGAAGAAAGGTTTCAGAGAGCTGAGGGGGACTTGTTTCCACTGTGAATTATGATGGATTATCTTCTAGAAGGAGGAACAGAGGATCTTTGAATGGTTCAAGGGCTATTAGTGTTTATAAATGAATTTACGACTCTTATCGTGGAATGTTAGGGGGCTTAACAACCCTCGAAAGCAAAAAGTTTGTAGGAATCTTCTTGAGGAATGGAAATGTGATATTGTCTGTTTCCAAGAAACTAAGTTATCCTCTATTGACGTTGCTGTTGTTTGGAGTCTCTGGGGTAGTCCTTTTACTGACTAGGTGGTTTTGGATACGATTTAGATAGCAGGAGGGGTTTTATTGGTTTGGGATACGAGGGTTTTTGAAAAAGTTGACATTGTTGTGGGACAATTTTCTGATTGTGTTTTATTGAAGGGGGTTGCGGATGGTTTTCAATGAACTAGTACAAGGGTTTATGGCCCTAATGACAATAGACAATGGAAATCTTTATGGGCAGAGTTGGCGCGTGTGCGTGCAAGGTGGAACATGGCATGGTGTTTAATAGGTGATTTCAACATTATTAGATATCCGAGTGAGAGACTTAGCTGTGATTCTTTCAGCCCATCTATGTTTGCTTTTTCCGATTTCATTGAGAACAATTATCTTATCAATTTACCTTTAGAGGGGGCTTCTTTTACCTGGTTTAGGGAATCTGAGATACCTTCTATGTCTAGAATTGACAGGGCTTTGGTTTCTTTGGATTGGGAGGATCATTTTGGGAATGTATCTCAAAGGGTGCTTCCTCGGGTTATTTCTGATCATTGTCCACTCTTGCTGGAAGCTAGTGGTTTTCATTGGGGACGTTGTGCTTTTAAATTTGAGAATATGTGGTTGAAAGCCGAGGGTTTTGTTGAGAGAGTTCAACAATGGTGGAATGGGTTTTATGGGGTCTCCATGTTTCATTTTAGCCCAAAAACTAAAGGCTCTAAAAGGTGCTCTTAAGAAGTGGAATAGGGAGGAGTTTGGTGACTTGGCTTTTAGAAAAAAAAAAAGTTTTTTGTTTGAATTGCTAGGGTTGGATGCTATTTCAGAGGTGTGGAATTTTTCGAATGAGGAACAGTCTCGCCGTATACAGATTAGAGGCGATATTGAATATTTAAATTCCTTGGAGGAGTTTTTTGGGGACAAAAATCTTTTATCTTGTTTGTGAAGGAGGGAGACAACAATACTCGCTTCTTTCACAGATTAGCAAATTCCCATAGAAGAGCTAATCAGATTAACAATATTGAAGTGGATGGGGTTGTTTATGAGGATGAGATGGAGGTGCGTTGTTAGGTGGTTCATTTCTACCAGGTTTTGTATTAGGAGGCTGAGATGCGACGCCCATCTATGGATGGGTTGGATTTTTCTTGTACAAAGGAAGAAGAGAGGCTATCTTTAGAGGGTGTTCTCTAAGGAGGAAGTCATCCAGGTTTTGAAGGAAATGGAGGGGGGACAAAGCACTTAGTCCGGATGGTTTCACTATGGCTTTTTTCCATAAATGTTGAAGTGTTGTGGAAAAGGATGTCATGGATTTTTTTGAACATTTTCATTGTCATTCTGTGTTTGAAAGGTCTATGAATGCCTCTTTTCTTTCTTTAATTCCTAAGAAGAGTAATGCTCTAAATATTAATGATTTTAGGCCCATTAGTTTGGTGAGCAGTATGTATAAACTTTTATCTAAGGTTTTGGCTAATAGATTGAGGGCGGTATTGGACAATCTCATCTCTGAGTCTCAAAATTCCTTTGTTGGTGCGAGGCAAATTTTGGATTCAGTGCTCATTGGTCTACGCAGGTTGAAGATTCGTGTACCGGGTGTGGTTTGCAAGCTTGACATCGAAAAGCCTACGATCATGTTAATTGGGATGCTTTGTTCTATCTTTTGGATATGATGGGTTTTGGGGTGAAATGGAGTGGGTGGATAAAGGCTTGTGTGACTTCAGTCTGATTTTCAGTTCTAGTGAATGGTTCTCCTGAAGTTTTCTTTGGAAGCTCTCGAGGTTTGAGACAAGGTGATCATTTATCCCCTCTCCTCTTCCTTTTGATTATGGAGGTCTTAAGCAAGATTCTGAGAAAAATTGAGGAATGTGGTCTGCTTCATGGTTTTCATGTGGAACCAATGAACTCTGTTGGTGTGCGCATTTCTCATTTGTTGTTTGTGGACGAAACTATTCTATTTTGTGATGCTTCTAGGGATTAGTTGTTGTCTATAAGGTTGGCCTTATCGTGTTTTCAAGCTTTTACAGGTTTGAAGGTTAATACAAGGAAAAGTAAGATTGTCCCTCTTGGGGAGGTGAATAATTTGGATGCTTTGACTAATATCCTTAGTTGCAAGGTGGGCAGCTTGCCTATGAAATACTTGGGGATGCCACTCGGTACATCATTCAAGACAGCTTCTATTTGGAATCCCATTTTGGAGAAGATGGAGAAGAAATTATTAGGATGGAAACACGTTTATTTATCCAAGGGTGGTAGGCTCACTTTATTGAAGAGCATTCTTTCTAGCCTTCCTCCTTATTTTCTATCGTTATTTACTATTCCTATAGTTGTGGCTGCTAGGTTGGAAAGAATCCAAAGAAACTTTTTATGGGGATCATCTGAAGGGAGCTTCAAATACCCTTTGGTGGCATGGGATAAGGTTTGCTCACCTATTGAAATGAGAGGTTTGGGGATAAGAAACGTGGTGTCCTTTAATCAAGCTTCATTAGGGAAGTGGTTGTGTAGATACAGGCATGAAGTTACTCAGTTTTGGCAGAGCGTTATATCCACTAAATATGGGGAGGGTCAAGGGGGTTGGAGTACTAAAATTTGTAGGAGAACTCATGGGTGCAGTTTGTAGCTAAGTATTAATGAAGGGTGGGAAAGCTTCTCTTAGCATTTTTCCTTTGTTGTGGGTGATGGTACCCGGATTCATTTTTGGCATGATAGATGGGTTGGGGTTGATCCCCTTAAAATCCTCTACCCTGAGTTATATATGATTTCAGCAGATAAGGAAGCCTGTATTTTTGATGTTGTGAGTCATCAAGAGGGGGATGATGTTAGATTTTGGAACTTGAGATTTTATAGGGATTTTGAAGATTGGGAGCTTGCTGCTTCTTTTTCTCTTCTTGATTTTATTCAAGCTCATCTTCCACGTGGAGTAGGTAGCGATTCTTTGTGTTGGGGTCTTAATAGAAATGGTAAGTTTGATACTCATTCCTTTTACAATGAGTTAAGGACGACTCCCAACTCTATCTTCCTTGGGAAGGGCATTTGCAAAGCAAAGGTTCCCAAAAGGGTGGCTTTTTTTCTATGGACAGCAGCTCATGATCGCATTCTTACATTGGATAATCTCATGCTTAGAGGTCGCCCTTTGGCAAATCGGTGTTGTATGTGCCAGTGCAGTGGGGAATCTATGAATCATCTCCTTATTCACTGTCATGTGGCAAATTCTTTATGGGTTCTTATCCTTTAGGCATTTGGTATTTAGTGAGTCTTGCCTAGCTCTGTGGCGGAATTATTATTTTGTTGGAATCATTGGCTTGGGAAACATGATTCAGATATTTGGAATTTAATCCCAGGTTGCTTGATGTGGACTGTATGGATGGAGCATAATTGTCGGTCCTTTGAAGATTCTAAGCAACCTTTGGCTGAGTTAATAGGCCTATGCCAACGAAGTCTTTTTGATTGGTCTTGGTGCTGGCGTTTAACAGAATGTTCTTCTATTGTTCAGTTTTTTTCTTCTCTTAGTTTAGTCCCTTGATTGTTTTCTGTGGCATTCTGTTTTGTGCTTTGCTGTGTTCATTCTCACGAACACATTGTATGTTTCTTTTTCCATTTTCATCAATAATAATTCTTATATTACCTATCAAAAAAAAAAAAAAAAAAAAAAAGGAAAAGAAATAGAAACAAGGAATATTCCTACAAAGCAGGCAATGACCTAAAGGTGCTTAAGAAACTACAAAAACCAAGAACAAGAAGTTGACCAATAAGAAACAGACAGTGAAACAACGAAACCTTAGTAATGAACACTGACACTGTTGTGTGATTTTAAGTGCTACATAACATGATAGCAAAGTTGTTGTAGATCTTATTCATGTTCGTTCTCTTTTTCATTGTTCCTTTTTTCCCCTTTGTAGATGTATTATGACATAAGCTGGAAGTAACATATAAATCATAAATGGTACCTCCTGGTTTGAGAATGACTTTAATTTCCCACTTTTTATGAACCGACTACTAGAGATGATTAACTTCTTACTAATAATTAGATATGATATGAAACAGATTATGAAACTTCAAAAGGGAACTTAATCAAAACGTCACACAAGAATGAGTTAGCCAGTGTCAGTGTGGTTTGTTGGATCAATCAGATATCCATACATTGATTAGTTACAAAATTAGCAGGCTAGTTTCCAAAGTAAATAATTTCTACATATTCAGACAAAACATAGAAATGTAAGCCAAGAGATAATGGGGACCTTCAAATATAAATTTTGAATGCTCATAAATTGACAAAATAGTTTAGTAATACTCTGGATTTCACTTAACTATTGACCATGTACGGTAGTAGGATGGACTTACTTTACACATTGGGGCTACAAGGATGACTCCATCCCATCCAAGGGGTTCCTTGAGATGAACTTTAAGAGCAACAGCTCCACCCATGGACTGTCCTAACAAAAAGTGTGGCAATCCTCTCAATTCAGGTCTTCCTTCCAATCAAACATAAAACACAATCAGCAACAACATTTTGTTAATTAAGTTCACCAAATCTATTAAGGAAGCAATTAATGATGGTGATGCTGATTCTACGACAGTTTAGAAAGTTGCACCTTTTATTTTTGTATAATTTTCTATAACATTATCAACTAATTGATCAAAACTTGGGATGTAACCATGCAATCCATCAGAAAGGCCAAAACCAGGGTGGTCCAAAGCATAAACACCATATCCAGATGCAGCAATTCTCTTGGCAATACCTGAAATCCCAAACTCACCATACATCACATAAAAAGCCTTAAAATTCGGTTTGCATATACCACTCTAGAGTAAACAAAAAATAGCAACATAAGGTATAGGGCTATTCCCAATTACTTTATGAATATGATCACAAACCTTCAAAGAAGAATGTGCAAGTATCACCATATCCATGGCAGAAACATAAAACACCTTTAATGGGAACACCAGACTCTGGCATCCAGCTTTTACAGAAAATTTGCAACCCCTTTGAGTTCCTCTCATACCACTACAAACCCATTAATAATTGACAGTCACATATTTTACAATAACAATAATTATTTTTTTAAAACACTACAATCTCACTAGCCTTTCAGTCTCTACTTATTTGCTATGAAATGAAGAAATTGATAAGAAAACAGGCATTTGAACCTAACGTGTTGAGCACAATGAGTGGATTTTTCCAAATTTCAATTCCTTGCATCCTCATTAATAGCAAATAATTATAATATTTAATATACTAACATTCCTCAGAAATTATAACCAAAAAAAAAAAAAAACTTTTTTATTTTTATTGTTTGCAAAATACTTTGTCTCAGTTTTAAAATAAGCAGCATTGCTTACCTCCTCAGTTCTGATTCCAGTAGGAGCCATCTATCCACCAATCAAAACCAATTGGCATTCACAACAAAAACCCAGAACAAAAAACAAAAAAGAATCATTAACTGAAATAATATACCAACCCAGAAGCAACGAAGACAAAAACTATGATCATGGTGGAGGAAAAAAAAACCAACCTTGAACAAGCAATGATCAAGCTGTTGTTGGACCTCCACGAAGGCAGAGCGGACCCTTCTGCGACAGGAAGCGAAATCCAAGTTCTGGGAAGCGATCGCATTGAGCTTCTTGCTTACGCCTTCGATTGGTGACCTTTGCTTGGCTGTGACTGTAAAGTGAGGCTTTGGGTTAGTTTTGGGACAAGGAAAAATGGGTTTGAATTGCTTTCTAGGAAGGCTGAAAGGAGAGATGGGTTTTCCAGGAAAAAGAAAGAGCTCCGGTGATTGGAAATTAAGAGTGAGAGAGAGGTCCATGGCTATGAACAGTGAACACTAGCGTGAAACCAATAAATTTGCTTTGTTTTGCACTGTTACTCTTTTCCAACACAGACAGCACTTTCTTTGTTAAGTACCGCTTCACATGTCTTGTGGACCCCGTGGGGAATAAAATTGAATCAGTTGATTCCTGAACTAAAATCCAAAAAAAACGTGGGATTTTTTTTTTTTTTTTTTTTTTTGGTTCTAGAAACTAAAAAGTAAAAAGAATATTTCCGGCCTTTATTTTTTTTATTTATCTTTTTTTTGAAACTGGAAGCTTTATCTATTTATAACCTAAGAGAATCATGATACAAGGCATTCAAGCCATAACCTCACCCTTGTCATTCCATATAATGGCACCAAACCTAGTCCTTTTAGCTTCCACAAACACCGCTGCATCAAAGTTTAATTTGAAGACTGAATTTGGAGGTGGTTTCCACACATCACCAACTGAATGCACCACACCATCCACACACAAATTTCCTTGAGAATTCTAATATTCCTCCAGGTACTCCACAGCTCTCTTGCATACCATGTTTGGATCTTGAATCTTCCCCCCGTGCAGCAAGTTGTTTCATTGATTCCAAAGTATCCACGCCTGAACTAAGAACAACTCCATCTCCTGCAAAGAAAGTCTACTCAACAAATACTCCATCAGCTCTAGCATATCAGCTTGGCCATGTGCACACTTCTATAGCTTCAGCGAACTCCCAGCCCACACATCCACAGCAACTCCGCGGTCCCATAACGCATGTATCGTTGACTCTATAAACCTGGTGCAATTCGGACATACAGCATCATGAATAATTCTTCGCTTCAGAAGGTTCAAATGTGTTGGCAAAATCTCCTGACATGCCCTCCACCCAAACACTTTAATCTTATTAGGAATATGTAACTTCCATAGAGCATTCCACACCTGTTTTCCTACACAACCACTAGAATTCTCGGTCCATTCATCACCTTTCTGAATCTACATAGCCACCCTATAAGACGATTTTACTGAGAACATTCCATTCTTATTATACATCCAAAGTAATATATCTGGCACATGTCGATGACTTAATGGAATTCTACATATTGCCTCCACATCATCAGTATGAAACACTGAAGTGATCAGCTCTCTTCTCCAACAATGTAGGTCCAGATCAAGGAGATTAGCCACTAACATTCCATCAGTTTCTTCACTGGCCAGGTATAAAACTTTATTGGTTGGATGATTTGGAATCCATCTATCCTCATGAACTCTAATTGAATACTCATTCCCAACTCTCGAACAACACCCATTTTTAAGGATAGGTAGAGCCGCCATTATGCTTCTCCATACAAAAGAGCAATTAGGGGATACAATAGCTTCAAGAAAATTAGACCATGGAAAATATCTAGCCTTGAAACACTTGAATAATAGAGAGTCATCCTCCTGAAGAAATCTCCACCCTTACTTTGCTAGCATAGCAAGCTTGAATGCTCGTAAATCACGAAACCCCATGTCACCTTCTTTTTTAGGAGTGGCTAATTTGTCCCACCTTCTCCAATGAATTTTCCTTTCATTCCCTACTTGTCCCCACCAAAATTTTGCACACAAAGCATCTAACTCATCACATAATTTCATCAGAAGTTGGAATACACCCATTGTATAGGTAGGAATGGATTGTGCCATGGCCTTGATAAGAATCTCTTTCCCCGCCCTTGATAGTAACACACCCTTCCACCCTTGCAATTTCTTCCATACCCTATCCTTCAAATAAGAAAAAAGAATGATATTTCGATCTTCCAACCAATGTAGGCAGCCCTAGATAGGATTCAAACCGATCCACCTTCCTTCCTCCTAGAATCTGCTTGATCTCCTCCTTTTGATAATTTGGGGTATTGTTGTTGAAGTATATAGATGACTTCTCCAAGTTGATACTTTGACCTGAGGCTTGAGCATATATTTTAAGAATATCATTAACCACTTCCACTTCAGTTTTAGTTGCTCTGCAAAATAGCAATGAATCATCAGCAAATAACAGGTTGGTGATTTTGGGTGCTCTTCTGCAAATAGAAACACCATGAATTTTCCCCTCCAAATCTGCCTTCGCCAATAAAGAAGTGAAACCTTCTGCACACAACAAAAATAAATAAGGTGAAAGAGAATCTCTTTGACGGATTCCTCTTGATTGTTGTATATTGCCATGTGGTTTGCCATTAATGAGAACAAAAAAAGATGGTGTTGTGACACAACTCATCACCCTATCAATCCACCTTTCAGGGAACCCCAGTTTATGCATAATTTCCTTCAAAAAAGGCCACTCTATACGATCATAAGCCTTACTAATATCAAGCTTCAATGCTAAAAACCCTTTTTTACCCTTCTTCCTGCAATGCATGGTGTGTAAAGTTTCATAAGCCACCAACACATTATCTATGACGAGACAACCGGGCACAAAGGCACTTTGTTTCCGGCCTTTATTATAACAATATAAAATAAGATATTTTTAAAAAGATAAAAAAATAAAATAAAATAAAAAAAGAAGAAGAAAATTTGTCCCCTATTTTAGGTAATTCACAATTTTTCCTTTATGTATGAAACCAATCAATTTATGTTTTGGAAATCAATAAATACTTCTATACTTTTATTCTGTTACTCTTACAATTAAACGTAAATTTTTGATTTCTAGAATATTTTACTAAGGAAAGTCTAAAATATCCATAACTAAATATAAAAATGTCAAAAATACCCCAACGTCTAAAAATTCTTGGTACTTGGTAGTACCTTTATCCTAAACCTTAGGATTTTTTTTTTTTTTTTCCAGTATTTTGGGCTAAAGTCAAGTATTACTCAGACTTTTCAAAAATATCAATTTATTCCCTAAACACAAAAGACAATACTGTTTTACAATTCCCTATTCCTCTAAGGCCTCTACTTCACTAACTTCATTATGAAAATGATATGCACATGGGAGTATTTTGGTAGTTAACGGTAGATAAATAGTAACTAGAAATGTAAAAGGAAACAAGAAGAATAATGGAAATTTAAGTTTTTTGAGATTCTTAATTGAATTTTTTACTATAAAAAAACCTTATAAGAATATCATTGCATAGCTATCAACCTTGTAATTCAGTGATATAACATACTCTCTTTTATTTGGAGAACCAATAGTTGAATCTCACCTCTTCCATCATTGTAATTTATTGAATTATCATAAAATATATATATTATTTACAGAGATTTTATGAGTTTTTTTTTTTTTTTTTGAGAAGGAAGAACTGAATAAGTTTTATTAATCAACGGTTGGCTAGATCAACTTGCATAATAAAAAAAAGAAGGTGGTGGAACATCCTCCATCCACACTGCATAGTCTATGACATTTAAGGAATGCCTAGCCAAACTATGGGCAAGTTTATTACCTTCCCTCCTAACATGAGAGCATAGTAATTTAGTGAAAAAACTAGAGAATAAAGCTGCATCTTGCAAGATTAATGCTACTAACCCCACAGCGGAACCATCTGCCTTCAGTGCATTAACAATAATCTCCGAGTCACCCTCCATAACCACTTCTTTCACTGCGATTTCTGCTCCAAATTCTATGGCTCGAACCACTGTTAGAGCCTCCACCTCAAGAGGTTGGTAAGCTCGAGGAAGCTGGTGGGATAAAGAGGCAAGAACCAAGGCTTTAGAATTTCGGATGACAACCTCGACATCGCTTCTATGTTAATGGCCAGGAGATCATATCTTCATACTTTGTTCTGGATAAGGGGATATTCTTGATCAGATTAGCTTCACTTGGGATAAAAATGCCATCTATTAATTCTGTGTTCCACTGTCGAGTTAGAGGGTCAATAAGGAGGTCCATGGTTGCCTCCTCTAGTGAATCAAGAATTGGAAAGGAGACTAGGGTTGGATGTTTTGTGGGCAGCCAGTGTTGCTACCACATCTTCATTGTCCTTCCATTTCCAATGCGCCAACATGAGCCCTGAGCAATTACATCTTTGCCGATAATATGCTTTTCCAAGCATAAGAGCCCACTCTAGAATCTGATGCCTCCATTATGGAACAATGAAGGAAAAACCGAGCCTTGAAAACTCGATAAAAAAAAGACTTCCTATCTTGCAATAAGTGCCATTCTTGCTTTGCCAATAGGAAATCATTGTAAACTGCTAAATCTTGAAACCCTATACCTCCAACCAACTTGGACTTTGTCATCTCATCCCATTTGAACCAATGGATCTTCCTTTTGTCACCTCATTGTCCCCACCAAAACTTGCGTATGAGAACCTCAATTTCATGGCACAAGTCCAATGGGAACTTGAAACAACCCACAGCATAGGTAAGGATAGCTTGTATGACTAACTTAATTAATACTTCATGTCCTGCTTGTGATAGTAGCTTTCCTTCCCATCCTCGTAGTTTTCTCCACACCCTCTCCTTTATGTAGGCAAAGCTAGCCTTTTTTTTTTTTTCCCCTTCCCTACTAGTAAAGGAAGCCCCAGGTATTTTTCATTATGCTGGATCTCTCGAACCCCAAGAATCCCTTTTATAAGCTATCTAGAAGCTTCATTAACCACTTTGCTAAAAAGGATAGCAGTTTTCACCCTATTTACTTTTTGTCCCGAAGCCCCTTCATAGGCAGATATGAGGTCCATCACTTTCCCACATTCTAGAGGAGTAACCCTACAAAAAAGAAGGCCATCATCTGCAAAAAAACAAGTGGGTTAGTTTTGGCCCTTGTTTACATAGTGCAAAACCAGTAATATCTCCCTTTGCCGTTGCTTGTTTTACGAGCCCATGTAAGCCCTCGGTACATAGTAAGAATAGGAAAGGTGAGAGAGGGTCGCCTTGTCTAAGGCCTCTAGAAGGTGTAATCAAACCCTTAGGCTCTCCATTCACAAGGATGGAATAAGTCACTGTTTGAACACATACCATGATAAGATTAATCCACCTTTCACAAAAACCCATCTTCCTCATTAGTTGTTCGAGAAAAATCCATTCCACCCTATCATAAGCCTTACTCATATCAAACTTGAGTGCCATGTATCCTGATGACCCACTAGAATAATTTTTCATGCAATGTAATGTTTCAAATGCAACTAAGATATTATTTGTGATAAGCTGATCCTTGGCAAAGGCAGACAGATTGATGCTCAGTAATAATAGATGGTAGAATTTTTTTCAATCGATTTGCCAAAACTTTTAAGAAAAGTTTATAAAGTACATTACATAAACTAATAGGGCAAAAATCAGACACATGCTCAGGACTTTTTTTCTTGGATATATGGGTGATAAAAGTGTAGTTAACCGGTTGAGGTAACGTACCAGAATTCAACCAAGATAGGACAAATTGGGTAATGTCACCATCAATCAGAGGCCAAAAATGCTGGTAGAATACTGGTGGCATCCCATTTGGGCCAGGCGCTTTCATAGGTGCCATTTGTTTGAGTGCAATAACTACTTTAGCTTTTAAAAAGTCACTTGTCAATTGCTCATTCACTTCTGGTGAAATCATGACTGGAACATTTTCCAAAACTAAAGCCACAGAACTCGAACGAGATGTGGAGAAAAGATGCTTGTAGAAATCTTCCAAAACAGTGACTATGGTTTCCGGTTGGTCTACCCATCTATTGGAGGCATCAAAGAGTCCTACAATTGACTTTTTCCTGAATCTGTGTGCGGCCTTGCTATGGAAATATATGGTGTTATTTTCTCCATTGCTAAGCCATAAAATACGAGCTCGCTGGTTCCACATCCTAGCCTCCCTGTCAAGCAAAATATTAATCTCCAACTGTAACTCACGAACTCGAAAATTAAGCCCACTGTGCAAAGCTTCTCTCTCAGCCTTAAGCAATGCTTTTTTCTTCTTTTCCAGCTCATGTTTGACATTTCCAAACACATTTTTATTCCATCATGCCAAGTCTTTACCACACCTATCCACCCTACTGGTGACTGAGCCCCTGTATCCCATGTAGCACAAGAATTCCATATCGCTTCAACAATCTCTTCATATCCGCTATCGGAGAGACACATCTCCTCAAAACCAAAAACCTTTTTTTTTAGGGGGAAGGTCCAAACTCGTGGGGCTGATGAGGAGTGGGTAGTGATCCGACGATAGACATAGTAGGTGGTAGACCCGAGTTCCAGGAAAATGATGAAACTAGGAGTTTGTAGCTAAACCCCAGTCTAACCTCTCCCATATAGAGTGCTCGTCCTCGAAATGTTTACTCCATGTAAAATTCGAACCCACAAAACCCAAATCCATGAAGTTGCACTCATCAATCACCTCTCTGAACAACTGCATTTGATTGTGATTTCGAAGAGCACCACCTAACTTTTCATCTTGTCTCGTAATCTCATTGAAGTCCCCTGCATACAGCCAGGGGATATGAGGGAGGGTGTTCAAACTCTTAAGTTTATTCCATGCTTCAAAGCGCTTAGAAGTTATAGGTTCGCTGTAAAAGCCTGAAATGCACCAAACTTGGTCCAAGCCTTTATCTATCAAAGCATCAATGCAGTATTTGGAAGAGTCCTCTACACTAATAGACACTGAGTCTTTCTAGAGGAGTGACAAGCCACCACCCCTATTGATGAGCCCATAAAAACCATTAAAGTCGTCCATCTTAATGGACGATCATTGCGTCATTAGTAGACCATCAAAGATAGATGAGTAACCTTCCAACACATTCAATAATGACCATAAAAAATCTTAAACCCTCTAATCAAGACAAAGAACGTTACAATTAGGGTAATTATCACCCTCATTTATGTCCAACAGCTACCTAACTCACCTATAAAAAGGACAATCTATCCATTTGCTAAGGTATGTCAAAAAACTACTACAAAATACCACAAAACACTATCTATATACGAAATATATGGGTTGATACTAACTTAAGCATCGGAGGCTCCCCCACTGGGCACAACCCGGTGGTCTCTTCGATCTATCTTTCCTTTATCTTGCAGGTCCTATAAGACCATCTAATGCTCTAGATTGGATGAGTGACCCAATTGAAGATTTTGGCATCATCAGTTTGGCACTGTTTATGGGAAAGATTAGTCATCTAGCTGTTCTTACAACAAAAGGGTCGCTTATTCGAAAATTTGCAAGATCTCCTCCATGAAACCCCTTTCATCATTGTCTCTGTCAAGGGGATTGTCATTCTTCCCTTATGTGGGAAGAAATCAAGAAATACGGAGAGCGAAGGATCCAAGAAATGTCTAGGAAAACTACCATTTCAAAAGGTAGTGGCCGAAGTCAAAGAAAAGCGGTGACCAATAATGTCTTCGATGCAAGGCAAACCCAAGCATGACCATAGTTGCAATATTTGGTGAAAACAATTGACAACAATAAGGACCACCCAAAAGCCTCTCAAGATCGAGTGACTACAGGCCATTTCCCTGGTCGTTGTCAAGTAGCAAGTGCACCATCAAAAGGAGCATTGAATGACCTTTGGAATGAAATATAAAATTTTCATCTCCAAATTTATAGAATCAACCTGGACAAATCACAACAGTGTGACCCAGTTCTTGGGTCCTGAGGTTAGATGAGTTATTTTCATGTCATTATTTGCAAACAGAATTTATGTTTATTTCATGCTACACTACTCTCAAAAGACACCTATGGGTGAAGGAGTTAAAAGAATTAACGAAAGAAATTACTAAACACTTTTTCTTTCCTTGAAAGGAAAAGGCTAGACAACTTTGTAACTACTAAACTCCAAGTTAAGAGTTAAAAAATAAATAAAATAAAAAATCTATGGTAGTCAATAGAATAGCGTGAATTAGAATTAATCAATTTGAGGAAAAATAAAAATACAAAGTCTAGAAATATTTCAAGAAAAAATATACTAGCTTTAAAATAGCCTTGATTGATGAATTTAAGGTTTCAATTTTGGGTGTTAAAGTCTGATTTGAACAATTGTACAATTGTGAGGATTTATAGCTACAGCCTATATACATTCAAAGAATACAACGTATCTATTTAAATATATTATATATGGCAAGGGAGAAGAGAATGTAAAGAGATCAGACACCAAAGAATCTCACCATTTTCTCTTTAATATCCCCCTCCATTAAAGCCCAAATATAAGTCAAACATTATGACCTTGATATCTTTGTTGTGGCCTGTAAAAAGTTTTGATTCCTACTATAACTAAAACAAACCATTTGTGTCCTTTTAATGGTGTCAAATTAATGGTATACTAAAGAAGGAAAATAAATGGTACACGGCATGCTGATAGTATCTTAGTTGATATTCACGGGTAGCAAGCTATATCATAGGGCCATCCCCCAAATTTATATTCGTATTTATTGATGACAACATTAAAAGATAAACATAGAAATAGAAAAAGTATATGCTCTATAGTTATGCACAAGTTATTAGTTCGTCAATTGACTAATGACACATTGTTTTTCAAAGAACAATCTAAAAAGATTTATAATAAAAAGAGCATTAGGAATAAAATGCAAAAATGGCCTGTTCGGCCTTGCACATAGAATAGTTTTCAAAGTGAATGCAAGGTGGGATTAGGGTTGCAAAGTTCAGTCCTTATAGAAATACGGCAATAGTTAAGCATAAATCATTTTCAAAATATTATGAAATTTTGTATCCTGAAATGTTCCCCAATAGAATGAACAAAATTTACTATTCAAACTTTTCCATGTATAAATATATGTTGCTTTGACTTTGAGAATGGAGAATTTAAACGGTTCCATCTATAGCCGACCATGCCTTCAAGCATTCAAAGGGAAAAAATGTGGGACTCACGGTGTTACAATCCACATGTATGATTCAATAAAGGTGGCCATACAAGTACAATGTTTTTATTTTATGCTCGCACTAGTGACATCACCAGAGTAAGTACTTACTCACATATATGATATACGAGCAGAGCTTACTGTCTCTAAATACTAAATAGTATCAAATTATTTCCACGTGATTTTATTAAACAGAAATTAGTTAAGGACCCTGTGAATGCTCCTTAAAGTAGTCGGCCAAATGTATACTTTGACCCGAATGACGTGTACTCTATATTAAGCTCATCATTTGAGAAAAATCGAGGTCATTAATTTGTTAGTATTTTTTGGAGCAAAATGAGCCTAGTAAAGCTTGACAAAATGGATCAACAAAAGGCTCGACATAAGAAAAATCATCCAGCAGAAAAAGGTCATGGAGTAGGCACAATTGTTGGGAATGTCAAAGAGGTTTTCTTGCCAGGAACAAAATATAGTGATGATGCAGCCCAGTTCTTGGTCCTCAAAGGTCAAATTTAAAAATTTCTTTTCCCTTTTAATTCTCCAAGTATTTGCAACAACGATTGAAGTCAAGTGTTAGGCATAATGACAAATATCATTATTGCCAAATAAAAAACTAGTTGTTTAAGAAATTTAAAATTGTTTACCATGATAAATATAATGACTGTCTATCATAATGGTAAATATCATTAAACACACCGAATTCCAACACTCTTTAAACACTTTTATTTAGTTGCGCGAGAATATGGTACTAGTTATGAAAATGATTGTTGGAAAGGCAAATTGCTAAATTACAAGATTAGTACAAACATGCACAATTGACACAAAAGGCTAGATAATCTCTTGCTAAAGTTAAAAGGCTTGACTATTAACATTTGCTCTAGCTAGTGTGACCTATTTTAGACTTTTGATCTCTAGCTGATCAAATGATTTTAAGTTCGTCCATTTCTTTTGCTATCATCAAAACAAAGAAAAAATAGGAAATGGTTGAATTGCCTATAGAGCATGTGCTTCATACATAAAACAAGACAATTCGATTTGATCGCATGGCATTAAGTGTGGCTTTAATCCTCACTAAGTTTTCATACTCTTGCATGAAATGATATTGTTTGGACGTAAGCTATATCAATTCACCCAAAATTTTGTATAATATGTAAACCTATAAGAGGTTTGCTAGATTACTAGCCTCAGATATGCAAAAAAACAGATGTTCCAAATTTTCTAAGGGGATGTCATAATTTGACGAAAAAAAACCCTTAAGAAGAAAATAGAGATATAGCTAAAAGTTATGAAAATTCCATCTACATCACAAATGCCAAGTTTAATTCCTGTAAATTATGGGTTGTACAAATCCAACAAAGAAGAGCTCTATAAGTAAGAGTTCAATGACGAGGAGTTCGTCAAGAAGACAACAACAATGAAAAGACCGAGGTATGTACAAAATAGTATTGAGATTTAAGGTCTTCTATTGAGGTAACTCATTTCTTCCTTTCTTTTTATCCATGAGATCATTTTATTGAAACTAAATAAATATCAAGCTTGCATGATTATTACAAATGTGTATGTAGAACATGTTGAAAATATTGCTATAAAATTGTTACAAGTATCACAATCAATATGACTATATTATTAGTAGCATATGTTTCATTGTCATGAATTTGAGAAGTTCTTATTAAGTTTCCTAAACTTAAAATTCTAGATGATAATGTTCACAATATGCTCATGAATTTAAGTCTCAATAAATTTCCACTATCTCCATCAACTCACCAAAACCTTCTTAAATTGCTCTAAAAATCATATACAATGCAAGCACCTAATAGAGACTAGTTTAAAGAAGCATATAGTCAAATAGCTTCAATTTTTATACTTCTCTATGATTCATATAGAATGCACTTCGTCTTGAATAGCATGCAATCGCACATTTGTACATTGTCATGCAGCTAGCACTATTGAAATGACTTAAGCGTACAATTAATGAAGAAGGAAGAGGAAATTGCTATTACAAACAGCAATGACCATAGTCATGAAAGCACACCAAAAAAAAAAAAAAGGGTTCCAATCATGATAGACCATTCCTTTAGTCGTCAACAAGCGAGAATCGTACTTTTCATGTTTGAACGGGGGCAAAATCGTGGCCTAGTTTTTATGCCTTCAAAAAATTGAAGCAAAAGAGATCTAGGCCTTAGACATGAAGTATCATGTTGAGCTTAAAAAATCTTGAAAAGAGAAGAGCTCATCATCTTAAAAAGGAAAGAGCTTGTCAAGAAGATCCCAGCAATAAAAAGATAGAGGTATGTGACAAAATAATATTGTCATTTAAGGTAACACATTTATCTCTGTCTCTTTTATATTCGTCTATAAAGATTTACACCTAGTAAGGTTTTATGCAAAAATGTATGCATTACTAGACAGATCACAAAAGAGGTAAAACTCTAGGATCACAAGGAAATAAAAAAAACGTCCACCTAGGCTATTGGTAACTTATTATTTATATATGAATTGTTCTAAAATTCTTGTTTAACCATGTCTTGGCAAGTACATGTGCTACTCAATGCAGATATCAACATGGCCTAAAGAAAGTCCAAAACGACATAGCGTCAAGGAATCTTTCCAGCAATAAGTAACAAGATTCCTTAAATGGATGTAAGTCACTAAAAAATGGCTAAGTGATAAGATTCCGCCAAGACGGATGTAAATCACTGACAAAACCTAAGTGACAAGATTCCTTAAATGGATGTAGGTCACCAAAAAAAAAAAAAACTAAGTAATAAGATTCCACCAAGACGGATGTAAATCACTGACGAAGCCTACGTGACAAGATTTCTTAAATGGATGTAAGTCACCAAAAAATGGCTAAGTGATAAGATTCCGCCAAGACGGATGTAAATCATATCACTGACGAAACCTAAGTGACAAGATTCCTTAAATGGATGTAGGTCACCAAAAAAAAGGCTAAGTGATAAGATTCCGCCAAGACAGATGTAAATCACTGACAAAGCCTAAGTAACAAGATTTCTTAAATAGATGTAAGTCACCAAAAAAAAAAAAAAAAGGAGAAGATTCCGCTAGACCGATGTAAATTGTTGATGAAGTCCAAATGACGAAGTTCCATAACTGGATGTAAGTCACCTAAAAGTGGCTAAGTGACTAAATACCCTTGGACGAGTACAAGCAGATGAGGATTCTCACACAAGTGCAAGTCACACGCAAATCAAGAATATCAAACATGACAACTAGAAAATGAATAAAGAAGAAGCATCAAAGTGATCAAAAATGGTCGTCCAAAGAAATTAGCTTACTCTTCAGCAGTGATAAAAAATGATTGTCCAAAGAAATTAGCTCACTTTCAAGACTAAGTTATGATCCCTTGAACATCCAAAAAGACTTTCAAAAGGTAGATACTGAGAAGTCGTCACAAAAATACTACCATTCCCGAAGAAGAAAGTTGTTGGAAATAAAGAAGTTTGAATCTAAACAAGTCAAGAATATTCCTTAAGCCTGATTAGCATAAAGCAAAATCAAACTTGGGAATGGGGGGCAACTGATGAGCCCATAAAAACCATTAAGGTTGTCCGTCTTATTGGACGATCATTGCGTCATTAGTAGACTATCAAAGATAAATGAGTAACCGTCTAACACATTCAATAACGACCATCAAAATTCTTAAACTCTCTCATCAAAACAAAGAACGTTACAATTAGGATAATTATCACCCTTATTTATATCCAACAGCTACCTAAGTCACCTACAAAAAGGACAATCTGTCCATTTGCTAAAGTATGTCAAAAAACTACAAAACACTATCTATATATGAAATATATGGGCTGATACTAACTTAAGCATTAGAGACTCCTCCACTGGGCACAACTCGGTGGTCTTTTTGATCTATCTCTCCTTTATCTTGCAGGTCCTATAAGGTCCGGATTGGACAAGCGACCGAACTGAAGATTTTGGCATCATCACCTGTTATCACTTGAGACAACCCACTTATTATCGAAATTAAAATTACGTAGCACGCGATCAAGCCTTGTTTCATCCACCCATGTCTTGGCTAGGAACATAACAAAGGGATCTTTTACCCTAATATAATTTCCAAGCTCCCTCTTTGTTTGTGGGTTCCCAAGCCCACGACAGTTCCACACTAAAAGACTCATTGGTGGTGGAGTGGCTGATTCTTAGCCATTGCCAAAATA
This sequence comes from Quercus gilva, assembly GCA_023621385.1. Lineage (NCBI taxonomy): Eukaryota > Viridiplantae > Streptophyta > Magnoliopsida > Fagales > Fagaceae > Quercus > Quercus gilva. Next base: position 48,211,050 of record CM042473.1, on the reverse strand, counting down.
ATAGACTCATTGCTTTCTGCCAGGTCAACCCCATGTTTCTTGTTAGGTAAAACATCCGAAGCTTCACAATTCTCATATGCTCTCTTCCTCAGAAAAACTTTCACTTCCGCTGTGCTTCCTGTATTAGCCTGATCATGCTTTACCAAGCGTTTCCATGTTTTCTGTTGATACGGGCTAGTACTACCAAGATTTGTTTCATTTGATCCCTGAATCAATTTTGGTACCTGAACCACGGTTTCCCTAGATGAGACAACCACCTCAGGATTGGAGAGAGCCGTGTCTACCACGTGAGAGTCATTATTCTGAGTTGTTTATGTTTTATTACTCAATTTTAAATAATAATAAAATCCTCTAGCGTCAAATGATTTCTCTTGACTGAACCATCAAGCAAATTAAAAAAACCATAGACAAAAAGTTCATTTGTCCTTACGGTGACACTTTGCTTGAGTTTTAAGATTTGGTTCCATATTAATGGTTAATTTTTTTCACATTTAACCAATTTAGAGTCTCATCCTAGGACTCAATTTATTATAGGTCTGTTTGTCGCTACATATTGTATATTTTATAGTTCATTTTAAATAACGTCCATCTCGTTCATTTCGTTCATTTCAAATAGGACTCAAACATATTATCGCTACATATTGTTATTATAGGACTCAAACAAGATTCTCTTAATTTCAAATAGGACAAAATTTAGCTATAAAATTAGTTGTCGTTTAAGGTTACAACCTTATTCAAAAAATAAATATTATTACATATTTTAAAAATATAACCATTGAATTGCATATTCTTTACGCTCTTAATACACATATTAAATTTTGTGTCAATCGAATATTATTTACTATATGATCTATAATATTATATTTTATGCATAATTTTAAACTACAAAAATTGGCCCGTGGTGAGACCCACGGATTGGAAGCGTAATGTCTGTCACAATCTATTTATAAGTAAGCAATAGGAAAAAAACACTCCACAATGGGAAACTCAAATAGTCGATTTCCATATTTTTCAGACCAAGCTACAGTATTGCAACAGGAAATTTACTGTTCCCGTGATATTATTGTAAGGTTGAATTTAATCAACCATCTTGTCGGTTTTATTCCGTACCAAATTTGCTTGTATTTTAGCATTTAGTAACCCTGTATTTAGGTGGGATTATTGTAAGGGTAGTGTGTGAGAGAGTGCAAAGAAATGTTCCTCAATGTGCAAAGAAGCAGGGACTCGCGACTGGAACTCACGGGTGGCTCGCGGGTGCAAGCCGCCAGATGAGAGTCATGTGCCAAGCATGCGAGAAGCTGAAGCGTTATGCCAGTTAGTGCACTATAGGACAAAAGTCTCAGGCTGGCTAGACAATTAACTCGAGGCTGGAACTCGCAACTCAGACCAGTTGCGAGGCCAAGCCGCCAAACCACCCTGTTTGGAAAAAACTATCTCTTCGTATTTCAAACACTCACCGCTATATATAGACCCTTATACCCACCAAATGTAGAAAACTTCCAGAGAAAATTTTGTGAGAGAAACCTTAGAGAAAAACAAAATTGATTCATTCACAATGTTTACCATAAAGACTCTTCAAACCTCTACTCTCTTCCTCTCCATTGACACATCCTTGAGAGGTTTTTGATCAAATCCTTTTCTCACCATACCCATATCCGTGAGAAATTTCATTTGGTGTTTTTGGAAAGCAGTTAGGAAGGAACCAATGTCTATTGGTTGATGTTATGGTTTATAGCGAAATCCAGTAAGCAAAAGAAGAAATAGGTTCGGCGCAACCTCATTGGAGCAAGAGGCTTGGAGGGCCTAGGTACACTAGGTAGATTAGGCTTGGAGGGTCTTTTGTTGTTCATGTATCCCAACTACATTCTTTAGTAGATTATTCACCGCTTGGAGGGCGGCGGAGAGGTTTTACGCTGAGGGCTTCGATTTCCTCTTTGATAACACATCGTGTGTTGTCCGTGTGTTTGCATCTTCCTTCCCTTTATCTTTGCCATTTATTTACTGCTGTGAATGTGTTTATATTTGGCTTAGATTATTTATCAATTCTGTGTTTGGCTTATATTCATGTTCCGTACATTAATTGTTTGATAATAAGCTTGAATTGATAATTTGTAATTTGGGGTCTAAACGTTCGAGGGTGTTTCATACCCTTTTTGAACATTCAATTGGTATTAGAGCGGGTGCACTTGTTGTGGTTTGATAACCTGAGTGCGATCCTAGACCCCTTGGATATGGATACAGCTATGAAAAAGGCTATGCTGAATTGTGGTTCAAATGTTTGTGAGAATGACTCTATGAGTATGTTTGAAGGCTGTCCTAACAATGAACTCTTAGAGTTGTTAAAATCAAAGAAATATGCTAGGATGTTTGTTCACGTGCTGAAATACTTTAAAAATAAGAATCACATCTTACACAATAGTATATATGAGTCTAACTCTTTGATTAAGAAGTACAAAAGAAGAAATAAAATATTGTGTGAAAAGGTTGATAAGCTAAAAAAGAAAATTCAATTTTCCAGAAGCATAGAAAATGAAGATAAATTTCTGTTTGATGGTTAAGAATGTTTGTTTCATGCGTGTCTATTTGTGCACACCTCATTGAAGGTTTTTAACTCATGCTTGTGGTATCTTGATAGTGGATGTTCTTGTCATATGACAGAAGATAAATCTCTGTTTAAGACTCTTAAAGAGAAAGCCTGTGATTATGTGACATTTGGTGATAGGAGTCATGCCCAAGTTCTCGGTAAAGGAACTGTTGAAATACCTGGATTACCTCTGTTAAAAGATGTGTTATACATCAAAGGTTTGAAGGTGAATCTCTTAAGCATCACTCAAATATGTGATGAGGATTTTCTTGTCCAATTCTCAAAGAAGGGGTGCATAATCATCAATGAAAAAGGGGTTCAAGTTTTGGAAGGAAATAGGACTACCGACAACTGCTATGGAGTAGTTCCTACAGCACTTATTTCGTGTAGAAATGCTCGTGTAAATGTGTTGGAACTTTGGCATCATAGATTTGGACATGCAAATTTCAAACAAGTAACAAAAGTTTCTAAACTTGAAGCTGTTGAGGGACTTCCAAAGTTTGGAAAGGTGGAGAAGACTATATGTGGAGCATGCCAAATGGAAAAGCAAACAAAGGCAAGTCATCACAAGGTGAATGTGATTGCTACCTCACAGTTTTTAGAGCTTCTTCATGTTGATCTAATAGGGCCCACAAGAACTGAAAGTCTAGGAGGAAAGAGATATATTATGGTGGTAGTTGATGATTTCTCAAGGTACTCTTGGGTGGAATTCCTTAGGGAAAAGTCGGAACCTTATGATAAAATGGAAAGGCTATGCAAGAGACTGTAAAATGAAAAAGGAGTTCTCATAATTAAAATCAGAAGTGATCATGGAAAGGAATTTAAGAATGCTAAATTTGAAGTTTTTTTGAGGAGCATGACATTAAGAGGAATTTTCAGCTCCAAAGACTCCACAACAAAATGGTGTGGTTGAAAGAAAGAACCGGGTGATCCAAGAGATGGCAAGAGTCATGCTACTCAACAAGAACATTCCACAAAAATTTTGGGCTGAAGCTATGAATACTTCATGTCACATTGGTAATAGAATCTATTTCCGAGCAGGGACAAAGAAGACATCGTATGAGATATGGAGAGAAAAGAAACCCAAGGTGAAGTATTTCAGAATATTTGGGAGCAAGTGTTACATTCTAACTGACAAGGAAAATTTGGGAAAATTTGATGCTAAGAGTGATGAAGGGATATTCCTAGGATACTCCATAAGTAACTGAGCTTATAGAGTGTACAACAAGCGCACTAAGATGGTGATGAAGTCAATCAATGTGGTCATAGACAACACTATATCAGAAAAGGAAATTGATGATGATGGAAAAGGGTTAAATCTTAAGAAGAATGAGAATGATGATAATATGTCCCTAAGTGATGATGCTGAGAAAGAATCACCAGGAAAGGAGTCCACACCCCCTATATCGAGAAGAGAGACTAGATCAACACAAGAAGTCTCAAGTCCACTCACACCTCCGGAGGTTAAACCCCTAATTTCACGTGATGAGGAACCATCAACTTCCAAGAAACCTTCGTCAAGAGTAACTCTCAATCACCCTTCAAGTAATATCATTGGTGATGTAAACGAGGGACTTCATTTGAGAAAAGGGCCAAAGTATACTGTTAACCATGTGACATACAACTGTTATCTTGCTCAATTTGAACCCAAAAAGGTAGAAGAAGTCCTTAAAGATGAGAATTGGATAGAGTCTATGCACTAGGAGCTACATCAATTTGTGAGAAATGATGTATGGGAGTTGGTCTCAAGGCCTAAAGATACACATGTGATTGGCACCAAGTGGATTTTTAAGAACAACACGGATGAAGATGGTGAAGTTGTCTGGAACAAGTTTAGATTGGTGGTACAGGGGTATACTCAAGTGGAAGGCATAGATTTCAATGAATATTTTGCTCTGGTAGCAAGACTAGAGTCCATTCGAATTCTCGTCCATAGCATGCATTATGGATTTCAAGTTGTACCAAATAGATGTGAAAAATGTCTTCTTAAATGGTTTCCTAAATGAATAAGTCTTTGTTGAACAACCAAAGGGGTTTCAAGATCCTCAATTTTCGGATCATGTGCTGAGATTGAAGAAAGCCTTGTATGGGCTAAAATAAGCACCAAGAGCATGGTATGACCACCTCACCAATTACTTATTGGATCGTGGGTTCAAAAGAGGCCAAGCAAATCGAAATTTGTTTGTTAAAAGAGATGAAAAATCCCTCCTTGTCACTCAAGTGTACGTGGATGATATTGTTTTTGGATCTACAATTGATCAACTAGCTCATGAGTTTTCGGAAGAAATGAAACAGGAATTTGAAATGAGCATGGTAGGAGAGTTGAACTACTTCCTAGGCCTTCAAGTGAAATAACGGGAAGATGGAATATTTATCTTTCAAAAGAAATATGCCAAAAATCTTGTCAAAAGATTTGGCCTGGATTTTAAGAAACACACTTCTACCCCCATGAGTTCCTCATCGAAACTGAGCATGGATGCAGCTGGTATTGACGTTGATCCAACACTTTATCGAAGCATGATTGGTAGTCTTCTCTATCTCATAGCAAGTAGGTCAGATATTGCATTCAGTGTCGGGGTATGTGCTCGATTTCAAGCTGCCCCTAAAGAGTCCCACTTAACAGTAGTTAAGCGAATCATTCGCTATGTCAATGGCACGTCTAAATATGGGATTTGGTATTCAAAAGATTCAAATGAGTGTTTGGCGGGATATTCAGATGCAGACTGGGCTGGGTGCATTGATGATTGGAAAAGTACTTCTGGTGGTTGCTTCTATCTGGGAAATAACTTGGTCTCATGGATGAGCAAAAAGCAAAATTCAGTCTCCCTTTCAACAGTTGAAGTTGAATATATTGCAGCAGGAAGTTGTGTGCACAATTGTTATGGATGAGAAAGCTACTACATGACTATGGAATTTCTCAAGACACCATATGTGTGTTCTGTGATAACACCAATGCCATAAATCTGTCAAAAAATCCAGTTCAGCACTCCAAATCAAAGCATATTGACATTCGGTATCACTTCATTCGAGACTTGGTAGAGGACAAGATAGTGCGTCTGGAGTTCATCAATACACAAAATCAAAAGGCTGGCATATTCACTAAACCTCTTGATGGCCCGAGGTTTGAATCCTTGTGTAAGACCATTGGTGTTGGTATCATTCCCTAAACTCTATCTTTCATATGTGCTTTTTGTAGTATGTTCTGCATTTTGTTTGTTTTAGCACTCCTTCATATGATTTCTTTTGTTGTTTTTGATCAACTTTTTACTGCTTTTGTGTCAAAAAATCCAAAAACACATAAAAAGTAGAAAATCCATAAAGTTTGATCAACTTTGTTGAGTTTTGTCTCAAAGCATGTTTTGCCTTGTACTTTTGTACTAATGGCTTTGTGCATCTACGAGCTTAGCTTGTTTCCTATGCACACATATCATTGTGGGAGATATTTTATGGTCTGGTTGATCTTGAGACATGCATAGACTTATGCCTATATATCTTCCCACTCTTTATTTTTTTTTGTTTTTGCTTAAAAGAGCTCTCCAAATATAAATCTCCAAATGAAAAGAGATATAGAGCTGCAAAAGCCTGTCGCATATACTGGTATTCGACTAGGAAAAAGAGAAAGCGACCAAAATAAAATGTATGATGCCCAAATAGCCAAAGGCTACCTCATCAATTGAAATATCAAAAATTTCAGGCATCGATCTCACAATGAGATGTTATGATTCAAAAAGTGCAAATGATATGATGTATATGGCGCCAAATGAAAAGCTTCAAAGAATTGTAATCAAGTTTATGTGGGAGGTCATATATGAGAGATATAGAGCTGCAAAAGCTTGTCGCACATACTAGTATTCGACTAGGAAAAAGGGAAAGCGACCAAAATAAAATGTATGATGCCCAAATAACCAAAGGCTACCTCATCAATTAAAATATCAAAAATTTCTGGCATCGATCTCACAATGAGATGTTATGATTCAAAAAGTGCAAATGATATGATGTATATGGAGCCAAACGAAAAGCTTCAAAGAATTGTAATCAAGTTTATGTGGGAGGTCATATATGCATACTTCTATAATTGAGATGGGTTACATTATCTAGTGCTAGTTGTGTATGCCTTGATTGAATTGATCATTGAAGCTTCACACTAGACTAAAGACTATCTCATTTTTTATATCCACACACAACACACAAGTCTATGTTCAATAAATGCCATATTCATTTGTGTGATTGTACTTGATTAAATGCGTTTTCACATGCTCAATCTTTGCTGGTCAAACATAAAAAGATTTTTGAGTGTTTTTAGTTGTTTTTGGAAAGTATTTTGTTTTAACAAAAATGTCAAAATTTCAAATACAATTTTGCCTTGTTTTGGCGACTCAGTCGCGAGTCAATCCAGTCGCATGCCCCAGTCACATGCTCGTGGGTCAGTTTTGGCGATTTGTTCGCGGGTGGAAGGTCCAGTTGCGAGGGGTACACAGAGATTTTCGCGGCTCAGCTTGCAACTCCCTTGTAGGTAGACCTTCCAGTCACGAAAAACACTTAGAAAATTTTTCAAACTTTTCTCTTTTGAGTGTTTTGGCGGCTGGACCTGGCAACTTGCACGCGGCCTAACCCAGTCGCGAAAACGCGTGTTTTGCGTTTTAAAGTCAGTTTTCAAAAACTTTTTAGTTTTTCCCTCGTACTTTTGTGACTGTTCACTATCTTCCCCATTTCTATCTCTGAAGCACCCCGTGTCTCTTTTCGACAATCAACCATTTTTGCATCATTTCTGCTCCAATCTTCAGGAAAAAGGTATGGTTTTTCCTATTTTCACTTCATTATTCTTGATTTGAACCTTATTTTCTTAGATCTGTGTGTTGTGTTGTTGTTTTAAGGTTTGAGTGGATTTGTGCTATTGGTATATCTCCTTTTTCGAATATGGGTTTCTGCTTGTGTGGTGATATTGTTCGAGTTCTTTGGGTTTATTCTGTTTTACTCCTTTTTGTAAGTTCATTGTGTTATTTATTGACACCCACACACCCACTGTCATGTTTGGACCCAAAATCCCAAATTCTTAGGGTTTTTCCAAATGCTCATGCTTTGATTCTAACCCAATGCTAATATTGTTTGGTATTTTTCTGTTGGGTATTCTCTTTTCTTTGATAATCCATGATACAGAGTGGATATGTCTCCATTCAAGAGAGCAGCTGTGAAAGGGGGCAACAGCAAAGGGAAGGAACCTGTCATTGATGTCGATGATCCCTCACCTCGCACAAAGAGAACCTGTTCACTATCAGATGCATTCGACCCAAACAAGTTCAGATCCTATACTGCCTTTCAGACTCATGAAAATTATTTCAGAGATGCTACACCATTGATTGAAAAGGTCCCAAATGGTTTGCTTACAAAGATTGGAATTACCTTCTCTCTCACCTTGATGATGCTTATAAGAATTTGGTTAAAGAATTCTATGCAAATGCAACTGTTGAAGGTGATGAACTTAAGTGCTGGGTTAGGAGAAAAAGTTTCTCTGTCTCTCCCGCATACCTGGTAGAGATTCTACATATCAATCGGCCGATACTTGGAAATCCACCAATGTATGACGATCTGTGTCCGGATGAGGATTTACTTCGGGACGCCCTTGGCAAAGACTTGGAATTCTCACAAAATGGGAACTCAGTCAGTGTTTCCTCTCTTCCTCCGAAATTAAGGGTGCTCACAATCATCATGTTTAACAACTTGTACCCCCTATCCAGCACTAGGTACATGAACCTCGGTCGTGCTTTGTTTCTTCATGATCTGATCTCTAATGTTGAGATTGACATTTATGTACATATCTTTCATGTTCTGTGCAAAATGGTTCAACGAATTAAGTCTCAGATATGTATTCCATTCTGTTGTCTCATCTCTAGGATTTTGAAGCTTAAAGGGATTCATCCATCTGAAGATGAAACCCCCTACACAAAACCCAGTCCAATCAACATGCATACGTTCAACGCGAGCATTGGTCATAGTAAGAAGGGAATCAAAACTGAAGCTTCAACATCTCACAGTGGTTCGCACTCCAACTCATCCTCCTTAGACGAGAAGTTAGACAACATTATGGCATCTGTCCATGAATTGAGCACCAAAGTGTCCAGACTCACATCCATCTTGCACCATCACAACATTCGGTGGGACATGAAGTTCACCTCTCTCCAAACTCAATTGGATCAGATTCAACGAAAGCTAGAAGAAGAAGAGAACTAGCTATTCCATGACAAAAAGGGGGAGAAGATCTGAGTAAAATGATAGGGGGAGAAAAAGCACAATCAAAGGGGGAGCTTTATATTTTGTTATGTTGCACTTTTGTGTCATATTAAGTTTGTCTCAAAACTTATGATGTTTTTTTGTTAACTGTTTTTGTATGGTTAATCTGTACCTATGTTGCTTTTGTAAGCTTTTAGGGTTTGGTTCCATGCAATTTGTAGGCTTTTATGGTTTGTACCATGCGTATGCAGCCTTTATGCTTTAGTACATCACTCTTGTGCCCTTGTAGGATTGTTCCTAGATACATATATATTTGTATGCATTGGTTGAGTGTTGGACATGCAAATGATACTTTGCATATAAGTTTATTAGCTTGCATATTCGGATGTTCATTCCATGTGAGAATGAGCATTGTGATCCCTTTTGTATAGTGATTGCATGTTTTGGTCAAGCCATGATTTATTGCTTTATAGCTTAAGTCCATTTTTGCTTGATCATATTATGCTCGCTCCATATGCATTTCAAGTTTTTCTGCATACAATGATATTGTTGTGTTGTTGTGTTTCAGGAGATACTTGTTAATATGTTTCAAGAGCTTATCAGAATCTAGAGTTAGGTGTGAATGAGTTTTGCTCAACTGTTCCCAACTCACGTGTTAAGTCTAGAGTCTGTTGTAGGGTTTTGTCACAAAATAGCCAAAGGGGGAGATTGTAAGGTTGAATTTAATCAACCATCTTGTTAGCTTTATTTCGTGCCAAATTTGCTTGTATTTTAGCATTTAGTAACCCTGTATTTAGGTGGGATTATTGTAAGGGTAGTGTGTGAGAGAGTGTGAAGAAAAGTTCCTCAATGTTCAAAGAAGTAGGAACTCGCGATTGGAACTCACGGTTGGCTCACGGGTGCAAGCCGCCAGATGAGAGTCATGTGTCAAGTATGCAGGAAGCTGAAGCGTTATGCCAGCTGGTGCATTACAGGATAAAAGTCCCAGGCTGGCCAGATAGTTAACTCGTGGCTAGAACTCGCGACTCAAACTAGTCGCGAGGCCAAGCCGCCAAACCACCTTGTTTAGGAAATACTATCTCTTTATATTCCAAATACTCACCACTATATATAGACCCTTATACCCACCAAATGTAGAGAGCTTCTAGAGAGAATTTTATGAGAAAAACCCTAGAGAAAAACAAGATTGATTCATCCACAATCTTTACCTTAGAGACTCTTCAAACCTCTACTCTCTTCCTCTCCATTGACACATCCTTGAAAGGTTCTTGACCAAATCCTTTTTTCATCATACCCATATTCGTGAGAAAGTTCATTTGGTGCTTTTGGAAAGCAGTTAGGAAGGAACCAATGTCTATTGGTTGATGCTATGGTTTATAGCGGAATCCGGTAAGCTAAAGAAGAAATAGATTCGACGCAACCTCGTTAGAGCAAGAGGCTAAGAAGGCCTAGGTACACTGGGTAGATTAGGCTTGGAGGGTCTTCTGCTGTTCATGTATCCTAACTACATTCTTTAGTGGATTATTCACAGCTTGGAGAGCGGCGGAGAGGTTTTACGCTGAGGGCTTCGGTTTCCTCTTTGATAACACATCGTGTGTTGTCTGTGTGTTTGCATCTTCCTTCCCTTTATCTTTACCATTTATCTACTGCTGTGGGTGTGTTTATATTTGGCTTAGATTATTTATCAATTCTATGTTTGGCTTACGTTCATGTTCTGCACATTAATTGTTTAATAATAAGCTTGAATTGATAATTTGTAATTTGGGGTCTAAACGTTCAAGGTTGTTTCATACCCTTTTTGAACATTCAATTACACACTCTAACTTTCTTAGACAGGACATGTTTTTGCCTTTTCTCTCTTTTTTCCTCCTTGATAACCTCTATTTTTCTTGTCTCTCTTCCCCTTTTTTATAAGCACATCTCTTGCTCTTATCTCTACAGCTATCCTGTTGCCAGCTACACAACCAGAAATATTTTCCTTTACTTTATTGGTTACCTCCCCTGGCTTATCCTAGAACTCTAACTTTTTGGGGGTGTTGAACTATTCAAGCTGTCTTATATGCATTTGATGCAGCAGAGGTTAGGCAAGAACCCCCTAATTAATGCGGAGGTAAAAATCTTCAATCTTCTTGTGCATTATGGAAGTTTCCTGTGGTTCCAGGCATCTTCTAGAAGCCATACGTGGATTATCCGTGCACCATGCTTCAGGAAAGTTAAATTCTTACCTTTTCCAGGAGAACTAATTTCTTATGTCGCTCCTCTCTTCCGTAATACTTGGGATGATCTAGCTTCCCTTCTTTCATAGTTTTATTACCTCTGAGCCTTCCCCCCCAATATATAGGCCAGGCCCAATTCATTTCTCATGGCCTAATTCGTTTCCTATGGCCCAATTACTTTTTGGGCTTAAGACTCAGGTAGGGACTCTTCCACTCCCCACAATAGCTCCCCACGATCTCTAGGTCATCATTATTGACATGGGGATCATAGTTCGAGAAAAACGTGACAATCATTAACTGACATTTATGAACAGTGGTAGCATCAGGCAATAAATGCTACGGACACACTCGAGCTTCTCGCCTCACAATCATTAGCGCATGTTGTTGAATGGACGATCAGATGGGCCCTTTGGAAAACGGAAAATAGGCAGGAAAGGAAGGGTCTCATCTGTCCTTTCCTTTCCTTTATTTTCTCTATATGAGGGAGACCTAGACCTCTGTTTAGGCTCATTCTTCGTTTATACTTTGCCAAAACTAAAAAATTTCTCTTTTCTCTCCACCGTTTCCTTCTCCAACAATCTTCAGGTGACCTTCAGCGACCCTTTTTTCTACTTTTCCTTCTAGTTGTAAGTTCATCTACTTCTCTTCCTTTATATTAGCTTCATATTTACACTTTTCTTCTCAATTCATTCTTTCATAGAGTTTTACTTTTAATCATAAAATTTAAATCTATGGTTGATACCCTTGAGAGATTAGCTGAGTTTAGGAGGTATTGCTTGGAATCTGAGGCAGTACTCTCAAGAGGGGAAGGTAGAGTGGTAATTCCACTCATTGCCATTCTAGAAGGGGGAGTTAGGATCCCCGTGAGTGACCTACTCACTAACTTCCTATGCCACTTTAAGGTCTGTCCTAACCAATGTACCCCTAACGTATTTAGGATCGTTAGTAGTGTAGACACTCTTAATAAAAGGCTCAAATTGAAGCTTACCGAGCATGACATCAACTACAACTATAGTTTTCAAGATAGTAAAACCTCTAGGTTTTACTTTAAGATCTGGCACGGGGAGGTGAGGCTTATTTCTAGCCTTCCGAATTCCGACAAGAAAAGAGAAGGAGACTATTTGATCGTCTTGGGGAACTAGTACCCCGATGGAATCCACTACCCACAAGTGCGGGAGAAGCAAGTGGGTAGATTTTATAGTATTTTCTTTTTACTGACTTATTATTTGTGATTTATCTCATTTTCGAGCTATCCTACACATTCTATATGACTAACCTTTCCTGTTTCTTTTTCAAAGCATCACGCTTTCAAGAAGAAAAGGCAACTAATCAACTCCACGAACTTTAACAAATTACTAAGATCTCCAATCTATCCTCATCCCAATGGTCATCTTTGTGCAACCTACCTCATTCTTGGATATTCTCTCGTGTATCAAAGTTTTCAAGCTGCGGAAAAAGCCATCACCATAAAGCATCCATTGCTCCCTTACATTGACATTCGCTATAAGGGATACATCTTATCTCCCTCAAAGTGTGGTCGCCGAGAGGAAGGGCGGTATTGAAGCAAGTCCCCTCCTTCTTTTACTCCCGAGGACCTTGGAGTTACCGTTGTTTTACCTACTCCAATTGACTGTCCTCAGCACTAAAGAAAGAAAAAGGTAGGCAACGATATAGTTCGCAATCCTTCACCGCCTCGAGAAGAGCTTAATATCTCAACAGCTATTCCATTGGAAGATTCTCTTGCCAAGATGACACTCCAAAGAGGTCGGGTTACTCTTGCCCAGCTCTTAGGTACTCCCATTGTACCCAAAGGTTAAACTCCTCCTACCTAAGCTGCCAATACTTTTGCTACTCCCTCGGCTCCTGCAGTTACCGTGGTAACTACCACTTCCGCCTGTGAAACTAGGGATGGGAGTAAACGTTCGAGGGGGTCGAACTCCGTCCAACCTTTAACAGCCCTCGACTTCGAGAGCTCCCCTCCCGACTTGGGTAATGCCTATATTAATGCTACAAGCGCTCCAGCCTACATCAAGGCATTCATGGTAGACAGGGAAGCTCTTCCTGCCACGGACAGAGTTAAGCCTTAGAGGGAAGGCCGTGAAGGTAAAGTTGCTGCATGTGTTGGGAAGGCTCTTCTCCTTCTTGAAGACATGAAGCATTGGGCAAAATGGGACAATGAAACCTTGCTACTCAATATGAAGAGGGAGGCCATCATGGTAATCAACAAACCCTTAGCTATTTTCTTATTACTATTTTTTAGAAACTTTCAAGTCTAATAATTCTTCTTTCTTTTTGCATAACTTTTGGTAGGGATAACAATGTTCCATGGTAATTGAGGAAGGGTTCTTGGCTGCCAAGGCTAAGGCTAAAGAGCTAAACAATGACAATGAGTACCTTTTAAAAAAGATCTTGGACATGATGAGCGAGTTTTCTAAATCCGAGAAGCTTCGAGCTAAGGCCAAAGAGAACATTAAGGCCATCACCAAGAGGAAGGATGCTCTGGAGAAGGAACTTGTAGAGGTAAAGAAAACTCTTGCAGAGAAGGATGCCGCACTAAAAGGCTATGTGGTAGCTGATGATGCCAAAATTTAGGAGGCTTACTACCAGGGTCAGTATGGCTGTATTACCTCCGTGAAGCCTGAAGTGTAGTAGAACTTGCAAGTCTACTTCATCAAAGGGTGGGTTGTAGCCTTAGATAAGATGTAAGTGGAAGCTTTATCTTCTTTGAGGCAGGAAAGCAACATTCCAATCCCCCAGGAGCTTGTCATCATTCCGAACCCTGAGATCCATGTCATCATCAACGACGAATCTCTTGCCCGTGAGGTTGGAGGATCTGGTCATGTTGCTGGGTCAGGTGGAGAGGTGACTAGCTTGGCAGTCGTGTCCATTACTAAGGAGCCACCCCATGCTTAACTTCCTTTTTTTTTTTTAGACTGTTTTTTGAACATTTTTCTAGTTTGCTCGGTTTTAGGGGCCTTAACTTTGTATTTAATTTCCTTAAGTACTTTAAACTTTTATGCAAAAGAATATTTCTAAGTCTTTATACCTATCTATTCTTCCTATTTATATTTCCCGAGCTACAGGGAGGTTTGATAATTTTTTTCCATAGCTTCTCCCGTAGGAGATACATCGTTTGCTCTTTGAGATTCAAATTAACAACCTACTTATTAATTCTTGAAGATGTTTAAAATAAGCAGGAGTTAAACTAGCTTCTTACTTGAGATGTTGTTATAGATCTTTTACCACGGAATTTATCTCCCTCGTCTTGTCAGGATTTACCTTTGCTTCCCACTAATGCTCATATAACTAAGTTTAAACAGCAAAGTCAGTCTAAACCTCATCCCTGGAAAGGGTTGAGTCCATTGTCGTGGGCTTCATTTCCTTCTTTGAAATTTTTATTTTGTTCCTTGCTAGTCACTCTAAGGTCAGACTAAGGAAGGAAACTCAATTTAAAACTTACCTTAGGCAAAGACAAGGTCTAGTACCATGGGGTTTGCTTTTTTGTGAAGCTTTAATTTTATTTCCTGTTAGTGACTCTAAAGTTAGAAAACTCAGCTTAAAACCCACCCAAGGTAAAGACAGGGTCTAAAACCATGGGGTTTATATGTATATATATATATATATTTTTTTTTTTTTGGGTGAAGTTTTAATTTTATTTCCTGTTAGTGACTCTAAAGTCAGGCTAAGGCAGAAAACTCAGCTTAAAACCCACCCAAGGCAAAGACATGGTCTAGTACCACGGGGTTTATATATATTTTTTTGTGAAGTTTTAATTTTATTTCCTATTAGTGACTCTGAAGTCAAACTAAGGCAGAAAATTCAGCTTAAAACTTACCCGAGGCAAAGACAAGGTCTAGTACCACAGGATTTATTTCCCTTTGCTATTTTGGTGTCCCAAGTTGGGCCTTCATAGAATTTATTACTATTTACTGAATTAAGACGAAATAGAATCGTAAGTAATTCATATTTTCTATATAACAATAAAAAATAATACTTCTTTAAATTAAACACATTCCATGGCCTGGCTACAAGTCTTTCATCCAAATCTTCTAGCTGATAAGCGTCGACCCTTACAATGGATGTGATCCTATAAGGCCCCTCCCAAGTCAGGCCTAGCTTTCCCAAGTAGGATCTTGAGTATTTTCCAAATCTTTCCTTAGCACCAAATCTCCTGAAATGAACTCCTTACACGTGATACCCTTGTTATACCCTTGGCTAATTTTCTGCTGATAATTAGCCAATCTTACCAAAGCAGTGTCACAACTTTCATCTACCAAGTCCAGATACTTGCAAAGCAGTTAATCATTCTCCTTAACTTAAAACACGTCAGTCAGAGAAGTAGGCTGCTCTGTTTCCACGGGTATTATAGCTTCTGCTTCGTATGTCATTGAGAAAGGAGTTTCTCCAGTGGAACACTATGGAGTGGTCCTACATGCCTATAACACACTTGGAAGCTCTTTTGCCCATCATCCCTTTGAATGTCTAGCCTCTTCTTTAAGCCGTTCACTATGGACTTATTGGTTGCTTCAACATGACTATTGCTTTGAGGATAAGATGGAGTAGAGTACCTATTGGTAATTCCTAATTTCAAGCAATATCGCCAAAAAGCCTTACTATCAAACTACAACCCATTATCTAATATGGAACTTTCAGCACACCAAATTGCGTTACAATATTTTTCCATACGAACCTTTTGATATCCATATCTTGGATATTTGTGAGAGGCTCGGCTTCCACCCACTTGGTGAAATAATTTGTCCCCACTAGTAGCTACCTCCTACTACCCGTGGCCTTTGGAAAAGATCCCACTATGTCTAGCCCCCATTAGGCAAAGGGCCATAGGTTGGATATAGGGTTGAGAAGACCCTCGGGTTGATGGATGTTAGTGTTGGAAAATCTGGTTTTGTATCTCATACAAAACACACAGCGGAAGCAACAATCACGAATCTCCTTCATTCATGATAGATAACATGTAATCTTGAATTCTAGAACAAAGAATAAGAAGCGTATCTTGATGCAGTGATCAAAACCAAGACTTAAGAATACCTTTAATCTTCATCTCAATTCCATATGATGCCCAAGAAGTGTGGTCTCTCAATCAGTCCTTTTGTACGTTAACTTTCAAAGAAAGTTCTTTTTCTTCTCCTTATGGAGAAAAACTAATTTTATTTCTTTTCATCATACGTACATTATAACTACCTTGGTAGTTAATTTATTTAATAACTCTTATTAAATAAAAACATATTATCTAATTGGGTTAGCCTTTTGGGCCTACTCGATTGAGTTTTAGTTTGTGACTTGAGATGGGACCAAAGGGAACAAATAAGACTCTAGCTCCAATGGGCCTTGGGCTTTTCCATCAACTCTTAACAAGTCTAAAGTTACCGTTAACTATATTTAATACCACTATATAAATATAATTGCACTCTAGGCCTTATTAATAAATTATATCTCAAGATTCTAATAATATCATTTGACCATTCCATGAAATATTCATAATGAATAAAGTCATAAGGAACTGTCACTTTGTAAACAACTATTTTATCCTTGAGTACTCGGTTTAATCTTTTAGTTATTCACATTTATTGAAATCCAATTTCAATAAATATAAGCTTTAGTAACTCCTTACTAAAGTGGGCACCCTGAATAACCAGTTCCCATTAAACTTATCTCAAGGGGATATTTCGTGTCTCTATAAAAAGATATTATGGATTCCATCTTGAGAATATGTGTTCCTTCAACACTACATGTGATTACCCAACATACTGAGGTTTTGACTGTGAATATTAGATCTAACTCATGATATATCAAAGTAACCTACATTTCATGATTGGGTTCACTATCCTCTCAGGATTGAGAGTCTATGAAATTAGAAGTTGTGAGATTAATTATTTAGGTGACAGTTGTTGATTGAATAATTAATCTTACAGCGATCTAGTTCAATATGTCTTAACTCTTAAAACACATCAACACATAAATTAGAAGTTTCCACTTCTATGATCAAGACAAACCATATTAGTTGATGTGTTATAGTCTTTGCAGATGAAACGCCCAATTTCATCACCGACTATAAACTATATTTTGAGTTTACAAGGAACTTGTGATTTATATCTTCTGTGACTAAATCACATAAACCACATACAATGCATCTCAAGGACTATGATAATGTCCCATTAGTTCATAAACAGTCTCATATAATTAAATAACTTAATTATTTATAACATGCTAATAAATTGGATTTTAGGGCATAAACCCCAATAGTTTGGAGCAAACTTTTGGCATTGATCACATTTTTTGGAGAACTCTAGTGCTTGTTTCTGCATGTTCGGCCACCAATATCCCTGAGTGAGGGCTCGATGCGCCAATGACCTTTGTCTCGTATAACTTCCACATATTCCTTCATGCAGTTATTTCGGAAGTACTTTAGCTATCTCAGGATGCATGCATAGCAGATAGGGCCTTGAATATGACCTTTTATATAATTTCCCTTCTTGAGACACCCAATATCGTGGAGACCTACATCTGATCCTCTCAGATTCTTTTTTGTCCTCAAGCAAAATCGCACTTCGGAGGTAGGCTACAATAGGATCCATCCAACTTGCGGATGGATGTACGCTTAAGATAAAATTCTTGTCGGAAAGAGTAAGACTAGATAAAGGTAAAAGCTCAACTGACACATCCTTAGAAGGGGATCTGCCACTGAGGAAGCTATAGTAGCCAAAGAGTCAACATGATTGTTGTTGCCCCTGGAGATATGTAAGATCTCCACCTTCTTGAATTAACACTTTGGTATCCCGACCTCCTTCAAGTAGCTAATCATTCTTTGTTCCTTTGCTTCGAGCTCGCCCGTAATTTGACTAACAACTAGCCGTGAGTCACAACGTAACTGTACTCTATTTGCCCCTACCCATCTAGACATTCAGAGCCCCACGAGGAAAGCTTCATACTCTGCTTCATTATTTGACGTAGGAAAGCATAGTCTGAATGACTTTTCCACTCTAATCCCCTTTGGAGAGATGAGTATAATGCCAACTCTTGCTCCTCGATAGTTTGACGCTCCATCCATATACACCTACCATATTCTTTCTTGAGTTTTTATTATCTTGCTTCCTTCTATTTGTAAAAATTCAAGTTTCCTTGGAGTGAATTCCGCAACAAAATCCGCTAAGACTTGCCCTTTAATAGAGGTTCGGGGCCTATACTGAATATCAAAAGTTTCCAAGGAGGCCCCCTACTTGGATATCCTTCCCATGAAATCTGACCTCCTAAGTAACGCCTGTAAGAGATGCTCGGTTAGCACACCTACTGTATGGGCTTGAAAGTAGTGGGGTAACTTCTGAACAACGTGGATTATTGCTAGCGCAGCCTTCTCCAAGGGTAGATAATGCGTTTCAGCCTCCACAAGAGTCTTACTGATATAAAAGGTTGGTTTTTGAACTGCCTGATCTAGCCTTAACAAGACTGTACTTGCCATATGATCCGTCATAACTAGATACATATACAGTGTTTCTTTAGGTACCGATCTTGACAAAATGGGAGCCCGAGATACTCATCAAACACTTGTTGGCACTCATCCGTCAATTCTAAGTCTTTCCATTTCTTTAGCAGTTGGAAGAAAGGTTGACATTTATCCGCAAACCGTGAAATGAACCAATTAAGAGTCGATCTCATCCCCGTAAGTTGCTAAACCTCCTTAGAGTTCCTTGGAGACTTCAAATTTTTCAAGGCGACAATCTGATTCGAGTTAACTTTAATTCCTCGATGAGTCACCAGATACCCCAAAAAATTCCTCGAGCTAACCCTAAAGGCACACTTGGATGCGTTCAATCTTAGATGGTGCTTTTGCAATGTCTCAAAGGTTTCTGTGAGATCAATGAGATGATCTTCCACGACCTTTCTTTTTACCACCATGTCATCTATATAGGCCTCCAAATTCCTACCCAACTACTCCTTGAACATCTTAGTAACCATTCTTTAATAGGTGGACCCTGCATTCTTCAACTTGAAGGGCATGACTTTGTAATGAAAATTACCTATAGGGGTAATAAAAGAGGTTTTCTCTTGGTCCTCGAGGGCTAAATTTAATAGATGGTACCCTTGGAACGTATAGAGAAAACTCATCCTGGGGTGCTCGAAAGTCACATCGACAAGTTGGTCTATCTTAGGCATTGGAAAAGGATCTTTTGGACATGCCTTGTTTAAATCCGTGAAGTCTACACATACTCGCCACTTTCCATTCTTCTTTTTCACCACTACCGTATTAGCTAACCACTCGGGATAATAGACCTCTTTAATTGCCCCAGCTTTTTTGAGTCTATCCACATTTTCCTTCACCACCCCAACGTGTATATTTGAGGATCTACGAGGTCTTTGTTTCCTCAGCAAACATCAAAGGTCAACATTAAGCTAATGACAAATAAATTTTAGATCTACTCTAGGTGCGTCATATGGACTCCATGCAAATACATCTAGATTGCTCGCTAAAAACAAAATTAACTCTACTTTCTCTAAGATAAGGAGGTTCACTCTTACCTAGAAGTACTTATCCCCAAGGTTGATGTATATTATCTCCAATCGCTCACAAGTGTCTTTAGGTGGAGATTGTAGCTGCTACAAGGGATTCGTTGGTCTAGACTCTCCTTTCTGACTGTGCCTATTGGCAGCTATCTGGTTTCTCCATGCCATACTTTAGTTTCAACATATTTCTGCAATGCCTTGCTCGGTCGGGAATTTCACCTTCTGATGCAAAGAAGAAGGAATTGCACCCATGGAGTGAATCCAAGGGCTTCCAAGGATTGCTATCTAAGGGGAGTAATAGTGTACTACTATAAAGTGGACCGTTTCCTTTCTTCTTTCCACCTCCACGAGAAGAGTCACCTGTCCAGCTGGCATAACAATACTTCAGTCAAAGGCCACCAAGGGGCTATCATACCTTGTCAAATCTTCAGGGGTAAGTCCTAACCCTTCATATAGGTTAAGGTATATTATCTCTGCCCCACTTCCTTGATATATCATAACCCTTTTTATGTCAAAGCCCCCAATCTGTAGTGTAACTACCAATGCATTTTCATGGGGCTAAATAGTATCCATGAGATCTTTTCCCATAAAGCCAATGCTTTCGTCTTCCCAAAGTATTTTTTTGGGTGCAGGGCTTTCCAATTCTGAGTTAGAAGCTGAGTTCACGATCAATATCCTTGGTGGAGTTTTCATAGTTTCCACTTGCTTCCTAGCCGCTTTTATTACCCCTATGAGCCCGTGAGCTGGTGTTGAAGTTCTTGAGGTGGTTACCCCTTTCAAGTCTTGCGGGCGAGAATATTCCCGTACTAAGAATTTTCCTAAATAACCTACCTTCTTAAGCTGGTACAAGTGGTCCTTTAGGGTTTGGCAATCCTCAGTTGTATGCCCTCGGTCTTAGTGATACAAACAGTAAAGGCTTTGGTTTCTTCTTGTAACATCCCTATTCATCTTGTTCAGCCAGCGGAAGTATGGCTCATTCTTTATTTTTTCCATAATTTGGTATATAAGTTCTTTATGCAATGAACTAACCATTTTGGGCCTCGTCTTCTGAGCCTGAGAGAAAAAGTCCCTTTAAGGTCTGGGAGCTTGATCTACCTTAACCGCTTTCTTTTTCACGATGGGAGCTTTAGCTTTAGCCTTATCTTGCAGCTAGTCATCTTCTAATCTCTTATACTCTTCTACCCATTTCTTCAATTTATTCATATCCGTGACTGGTTTCAAGGCTAGCGAAGCCCTCAAGTCAGAATCAATGAGAAGCCCCACTTTAAAGGCACTAGCTGTGATTCCTCAATTATTTCCCCGATCTTATGGTATAGTTCCTAGTAACAATCCAAATAAGCCCTAAGGGTTTCCCCTTCCTTCATTGCCATTGTAAGGAGTGAGGTAAAAGGCTTCAGGGTTCTATTGCACTCCACAAATCTTGCCCTAAATGCTCTGATTAGCTCGTCATATCCTCAGATAGGCCCTTTTTCCAACCCATCGAACCATTTCATAGCTGTTGGCCCCAGGCTTGAAGGAACCATCTCACGAGCGTTGAGGAATTAGTCCTTTAGACTTATCCCTGTCTTGTTCTCCCCTTCTACTCTTATGGTGATGTGGAAAGACTGTCCTCTCCCTATGTGGAGATAGCTCTCATTCCCCATGGGGATAGGGTGATCTCCTGTCTCTCTTTTTATTCCTATCGTCCAGTACACGCTCATCTACTTGGGAGTGACTAGATGCTGGGCTTAGTCCTCTCTGATGATGAAGCTCTTTGTCTTTATAGTAGAGTAACTCTTTGTCTTTCTCCATGTTCCTCTAGAGCTACGCCACCTACTCCCTCAACCTTTCCACCTCCCCATCCTTATTAGAGTAGGACAGACCTCCTGTATTGGTAACAGTCCCTTCTCCTTGTGGAGGTGGGCTAGGTTGTCTTTGAGTCTCCTTATGAACTTTAGATCTCATACGTTGATCTATATGAATAGATTCTTTTGAAATGCTTTGTCGTTCTAGGTGAGCAGGACCACTCCGAGATCAATTCGCCATAGTCTAAAAAAAACCAACTATTGAGCCTACTGCTTAGTGAAGTTTTCCTACAAACGACGTTAATTGTGGGGGACAAAAATGGGCCCTTGGTGAGACCCATGGATTGGAAGTGTAATGTCTGTCACAATCTATTTATAAGTAAACAAGAGGAAAAAAACACTCCATAATGGGAAACTCAAATAGTTGATTTCCTTAATAACATATTTTTCAAACTAAGCTACAGTATTACAATAGGGAATTCTACTATTCTCATGGTATTAGACACTCTAACTTTCTTAGATAGCACATGTTTTTGCCTTCTCTCTTTTTTTATAGGCACGTCTCTTGCTCTTTTTTCTACAGTTGTCCTGTTGCTAGCTACACAATTAGAGATATTTTTCTTTACTTTATTGGTTCCTTCCCTTGCCTTATCTTGGAACTTTGACTTTTTGGGGGTGTTGGTACTATTCAAGCTGTCTTATATGCATTTAATGCGGCAGAGATTAGGTGAGAACCCCCTCATTAATGCAGAGGTAAAATCTTCAATCTTTTTATGTGTTCTGGAAGTTTCTTGTGGTTCTAGGCGTCTTTTGGAAGCCACACGTGGATTATCCGTGCACCATGCTTCAGGTAAGTTAAATTCTTACCTTTTCCACGGGAACTGATTTCCCGTGTCGCTCTTTTCTTCCATAATACTTGGGATAATCTAGCTTCCTTTCTTTCATAGTTTTATTACTGTCTGAGCCTTCCCCCCAATATACAGGCCAGACCCAATTCATTTCTCATGGCCCAATTACTTTTTGGGCTTAAGGCCCGGGTTGGGACTCTTCCACTCCCCACAATAGTTATTGATGTTTAATTTTTCAAGAGGAAATTGCAGTAAAGCCACTTGTGGTTTGACCTGTTTTCACTTTACCTACTTGTGGTTTAAAATTAACACTTGCCCACCTAAACTTCAATTTGTTTGCTCTCCGTTACCCATCTCACCCTCAGATGTTAGAAAAATACCATTTTATTAAAAATCAAAACATAACATGGATAAAAAACACGAACCATTGAAACTTTTCCTCACGAGCCCTAGAAACACGAAAACCCTTGTATTGAGTTGGGGTTTTGATTTTTCTGATCGTGGTGCATAAAACTTTCATATGAGGGTGAGGTTCTGACTTTGGGTTATCTTGAGACATTGAATATTTAAAGATACATCATCACCAGGTACGGAATTTATGCTTTATGTGGATTAGGGTTTCAACTTTTGATAGTAGCTTTGATTCACAGGAAATTTGATTCACACAAAGTTAATAAGCGATGTCTTCTTCGAGTGGAAATTATTCAGGTTCAAGTGGGCATATGTGTACATATGAGACTTGTGTGCTGAGAACAAGTCTGACAGTGGATAATTTTAGGAGAAGGTTTCTGGGTTGTAGCTAATATAAGGTAAGTATAGTTTTTACTTAATCTAGTTGATCCCAAGTGCCCTCTCTTTCAATGGATTGATAATCCCACTTGTATGCATAAAAATGAAGCTGCCCATTTGGTGCAACAAAAGCTGGATTTACAGCAGAGTAAGCTGCAACTTGCAAATGAAAGGGAAAGAGCAGCTACCCAGACAGCAGCGGAAGCTACACAAATGGCAGAAATTGCTCAAGAAATGGCAGCAAAAGCCACTGCGAGGGAGAGAAAGTTTCAAGCTTCCTTTGTTAAAGCCAAGGAGATAGCAGTGAGAGCTTTAAAGTAAGAGAAAAAGTGCAAAATTGCACTAATTCTGTCATTTTTTTTTTTTTTTTTTTTGGTTCTTTGTTTTTGTTTTGTTTTGGTTATGTTATTTTCATGTTTTGGCTTAAGTGAGAATGTTGAAATGATGAGATTGAGTCTGCCTGGTGGGTTGTAATGTATAAGCAAATCTTTAATTGTATTGTAATAGAACTATGTAAGATGGTAGATGCTTTTGGCTTGAAGCCACTTAATAATATAAGCTTTTTAAAGATAAAGTGTTATTTATGTTAGATGCTATTGGTGTTTTTGTTTAAAGTGAATTGGCAACTTGTGACTTGTTATTTTGTTGGATGCTGTGAGTTGTGTTGGTTTATGCATAAAATGCATTGTGTGAAGATAATTGTGTTGAAAGTGAATTGCTTAAAGTTTAAAGTGCATTGTGTAAAGTGTTTGTGTTGAAAATGCATGACAACCATCTGTCAACTTGCAAGAAAAGAAAACAAATGCATACATTAACCTGTTATTCAACACATACACTTGTTGTATTCAAAAGTGACTGCTATATTCAATACATACACACATAAACAAACCTATATATATTCAACTGCAATAATCAACCAAATGACAACAACTAGTCAAAATAATAATTCTGAACACCTGCCATTAAGTTGGGAAATTCTATACACATTTAAGGTGGCACTGAATAGTCTTTCATCAACCACCAATAAATATAATGCATTTGGTACAACAACAATCAAAGCAGTTGCACCTGCCCTTATTTACAAAACTTACAAAAATACAAATAAATCCCAATAGTGTTTTAATAGCACATATAATTAACAATTGTCTGCCCTGCCATTGTCTACAAATTACATTTAACCCTAACACAGAACCATATTGCCCTAATATACATAGCAACAATATTGTCTTGACATAAGCTTCATTTACTACCCCTGCCTCTCCCATCACAGCTAGCCTTTCCACCGCTTATTTTACATTTTTGCATCCTAACTACATTACTTGTTCCTCTCAAAACAGCTCCTCTGGTAGCAGGTGGTCTTGTAGGCTACAAAGTACAA
The DNA here is from genome assembly GCA_023621385.1 of Quercus gilva. Lineage (NCBI taxonomy): Eukaryota > Viridiplantae > Streptophyta > Magnoliopsida > Fagales > Fagaceae > Quercus > Quercus gilva. Next base: position 48,186,706 of record CM042473.1, on the reverse strand, counting down.
GAATTCACATGTTAGCTACCAGTATCACAATTTTATGAATAAAACATCAAACATAAAACTACAGTGCCTGTGATGATAGTGCTCTAGTGTCCCATGTTTTAACAGGGGTATGTGGTGCTGGCTGGCTTGAATAGAACTAAGGAACTCCTCTAACGGTGTACCTGAAGTCTGAAGAGTACCATTGACTTGGTTGTTATGGTTGTTGTGACCATGGAGTCTAACCTGGTGGTTGTGACCCTACTGTTTGGTTGGATGAGGCTATAGTGTAGGGCTAATGTGTTGGTGGGGGCTGAAATGATGCTAAGGGTTGAGATGAGGATGGGGCTTGGGATGAAGATTGGGCCTGAGATAAGGATTGGGCCTGTGATGAAGATGGGGCCTAGGATCCTTGTCTGCATGTAGAAGGCCTTCCTCTTGCCTGTAACCAAATATGAGCATGTTTACAGTGTCAGTTATTGGCATTTTGCATATAATAAAACAAATTTGTAAAAACTTATAGATTTCTCTTTCTGCACTCTCTTCCTCCTCTCTTATAGTGTCTCACCAGCGACATTGACCTTGCATCCCCTTGCATTGTGCCCTTCCTTTTGACACCTTCCACACCTCACTAGCATGTTTGCTTTAGACACCCTATAAGGGTTTCTTGGCTCATCAGCATCTCTCTTCCTCTTAATAGGTGGTTTGCCTAGTGGTTTATAAATAGTAGCTGCAACAGGCTTGGGTTAGCCACTTGAGATCCACTTAGACTGGCTAGGCATGGGAGGTATGGGTGTCTTGTATGTCTCCACAAAAGCATCCTTGTAGTAGCATGGATGGGTGTAATCCTCTGGTTTCTCACGATTCACAACAATGGCTGCAACTCCATGCTTGTAGGGGATTCCTATCAAGTCCCATACTCTACAACTGCAGTTCCTCCCTACCAAGTCCATTACATGCCTTTTCTTCTCATTGTCAACTTCATACACAAACCTCCTAAATGACATTGCACAGAAGTTTTTAGACTTTAATTTCAACTTCTCTAACTTGTCCTGTATGTTTGGACACAACTTGCCACGATACTTTTCTATGCCAATCTTCTTTATATACAGCCTGCTCATAAGCCTAACTCTGATCCACTCCAGCATTGATAATATTGGCTTGTCTCTAGCCTTCACAATCATAGAGTTAAATCTCTCACTCAGATTATTTACCAGACAATCTATCAAAGCCCTTGGAGAAAAGTGAGATTTGGTCCATTATGCAGACCCTATATCTGCAAGGTACTTCCAAGCTTCTTCATCCAAACTCTTAAGATACTCTATCCCCCTCTCAAATTCCCTGACTGATGTTATGCCAGCACATCTCCATAATACACTTTTCAACTCTATGCCCTTATGGTTAACCTTGAAGTTGTTGTATATGTGCTTCACACAATACCTGTGCTCTACAGTTGAGAATAGAGTCTCCATTGTAGGTAGAAGGCCCTGAGTATTGCAAGCAAGTAAGCAAGTAAGCATTCAATGTTAGCAAGTAAGCATTCAAGTAAGCAAGTAATCAAGTTATAAACATGAGCTAGATGATAATACCTTCTTCTTGTCACTGATGAATACCAGATTGAGATCCTCTAGCCTGCCAATGTCATCTGCAAACTGCTCCAAGAACCAAATCCAGCTGTCCTTATTCTCTTGCTCAACCACAGCCATTGCCATTGGGAATATATTGTCATTTCCATCCTTAGCAGTGGTAGACAATAATTGCCCACCAAACCTACCCTTTAAGTGGTATCCATCCAATCCAACAAAGTGGTCCCAACTTTCTAAGTATTGTACCTAATGTACATCCTTTTAAACTTAGGCTTTGCATTCTCATTTTCCATCTCTGTTTGTAGTATCACCTTGCTTCCTACATCTGTCCTCCACATTATTTCTGCATACTCTCTAAGTAGGCCATACTGAGCCTCTTCTTTCCTAGTGATCAAACCCTTAGCTGCCTTCCTTGATCTATACACCTGACTAAGACTTAAATCAATTGAAATCTGCTGCATCACATGGTGCTTAACACCTAAGACCTCCCAGTTAGGATTCTTACTAAAATCCTCCAAATACCTGTTTGCCATATAGGCTGATGTAACTTACCCATTTTGAAATGTTAAAGGGTAGGTACACTCAGGATTAAGTGTCTTGATCTTAAATGTGCACTCTCTAGTTACCATTGAGGTATAACACCTCCATCTACAGTTGTTCTTCTTCTCATTCAACTTCCACTTGATATCAATGTGATGCTGAATCACATACTCCCTCAAAGCCTTCCTAAAAACCTTGGAGTTTGGAAACTTCATCCCTTTTACCAACTGAACATTTGTCATATCAGTCATCTCATTGAATTCTAGATTGCCAGGCCTCTACTCATTATCAGAACCATCCACACTTGCAATATCATCCTCTAAAGCTGGTTCAGCCCACTTTTCATCTATATCTATATTTGGAGGTGGAACATTGCTTGGCTAAGGTGTATCTATGTTTGGCTGAGGTGTATTAGTGTTTGGCTTAGGTGTATCAGTGGTTGGTTGAGATGGAATAGTGTTACACTTAGATGGAACACTGTGAGGTGGAGAAGACTTACCAAAAATATTATCAGGAAATTCTTCTCCTTCTAGACCTTCATTCAACCAATCAAACTCCTCCTCTACCCCCACACTAGCATCACCCCCTGTAGCAGCCCCTGTAGCAGCCCTTGCACCACCTCTTGCACCAACCCCTGCACCCCCTTGTAGCAACCTCTGCACCAACCCTATCAAGAACTTCAACTACAAATGGAGCATAACTACTCTCCACATATAGTATGATGGTGTCCCTTGGCCCTCCCTCATTAAGCTTACACATGGACACCACATCTTTATCATCTTCTATGAGCCTCAAGTCTTGCTCCAAGTTGCTCTCAAAAGCTAAATAATGAGCCCTAGATGGTTCATCAATCCCCAATTCCTCACATATACCTTCTAGTTCAAAATAGCTAAGTTTATCAGGATCCTTATACACTATTTCAACTTTCCCACCAAAGTATTCTAAACTTGGGCTCCACAGAAAAGTACCATCATAATGAACCTCAAATTTCATTTCCTTATCATCCATCTGCAATAACAAATTACGATTTAACACGTACACAATTAAAGAATTATAAACAACAGACACATAAAGAGTAAACATTTGTATGTTTTTGTTTTGCTTTTGGGATGCAACACACACATCAGAGGGACCACTTTTTTTTCTTTTCTTTTGTTTCCATTTTACTAATAAGCACATGTAAACACTAAAATTTAAACCTAACAGAAACTTGGGTCCACCGTAAAACACAATGACCATGATAGACAAAATGCCCATAAACAAACACAAATCCAAACAACAGGTGGTCACATTTTTCATAAACATCAACAAACACAACCAATATTCTAATTTCGTTACAAGTAACATTGACCATTGATTAATTACTCAAAAAACTATAAAACAACCACAAACCCAAATTAAAAACCCAAATAGTGATTGATTTCTTACCAAGATTTTAGTCCCTTAATCAACCCGTTGCTCGTCTAGGTTTATACTTACAGCATGATTTCAATATCAGATGCAGAATTGGGTTTTTCGTGTTTCTAGGGCCCGTGAGGAAAAGTTTTAATGATTTGTGTTATGTTCTGATTTTTAATAAAATGGTGTTTTTCTAATGTTTGAGGGTGAGGTGGGTAACGGAGAACAAACAGATTGAAGTTCGGGTAAGTAAAGTGTTAAGTTTTAAACTACGGGTAGGCAAAGTGAAAACGAGTCAAACCATAGGTGGGTTTACTATAATTTCCCCATTTTTCAAAAATTTTGCAAGCATTGAGAATATAAGAAGAAGATGTAATCCAACGGTGGATTTGTTAAAATTATCCTCCAATAAAAAGATATTGAGTAAAGTTATAGTCTTAAACTACAACCAATTTTGTAACTAAAATTTATCATTTCAAATAATGTCCATCTCATTCATTTTATAGCTCATATTTCACTAATATTATGCCCATGCGATGCACAACTTAATAAAAAAAAATCACATGTAAATTATATGCCTTAATAAAAAAATCATATAGAAGAAGAGGATTCACAATTTGGTGTGAGTTTTATTCCATGAAGAAGAAGATATATTATAGAAGAAGAGGATATATTATAGAAGGAGAAGATAAGAATAAAGAAAAACCTATTACATATAAAGCACTATTTATGTAATTACTTATGTTTTCTCGATAAAATTACATTTGTGATAGTAGTGTTATATATTTGTAGTAGTAGTGTCACTTCATTATCTCTAAAAAAAATTTCTTATCCACAATTAAGCTTTTGCATTTATCTAAAAAATTAATAAAACAATAGAGAAAAAGTTGATAAAAATAACTTTTTTTTTAGATAGTTGATAAGAATAATTAGGTTGTGTTGTTTCTATCTAAAAAAATTACTACAATTTTTTAGTTGATAAAGTTTAACTTAAACTCAAACTTATGCCTTCCCTCTCATATTGTATGTTTAATTTTTAAATTTTTTTAATGTAGTTTTTTTTCGGGTTTTCTTTTAATGTAGTTTAGGTCCCTTAGGATAGTTAGAAAGCTATCCCATAAAAAATGAACTATATATATACACACATTAAAAGAGGGAATTTTTTTTTTTTAAAAAAAATTTATTTATTTTTATATCTAGAATTTGAATTGTAATTAAATTAAGATTTTTATCAACTTAAAAATTATAGGAGAAGAAAATATATATATGTAAGGTCATATTTAGTAATGGACCCAGAACAATAGAATTTGTAGAGCATGGGTAAAAAGGCTAGGCACTAACAAAGCAATGAGAAGGTGCTATTATAATTCTTAGGAGTATTAACGAAAGACCAAAATTTTTCAGGGTCTTCCCCATGATTTTGATAAAGCACCGGTGAGAGTCTTAGCTATCTATGAGAATTTTCTCGTCTTCGGCTCAGTCCGAGGATGTTCTCCCCTCAAACTGGCCATCCCCCCCTCCTCAATTAATGGGAATACTCTTGTTTATATAGCCTTCTTTTAGTTAATCTTAGCCGTCCATTTGTTGGTTATTTGAACTCTCTGCATAAGGACTGTCCCATCATCTGTTTTCGCAGGTTTTATGTTAGTTCTCAGCCGTATTAGCAGACATTTTAAGTTGAAGTGACTGAGGTATCTGGGTTTGTTAGTCATTTCGTCATTAAGATGGCCAGGATGTTGGTAGAACACTTTTAATGGTGAGGGATTTTTTCCCTTTACTAATGTCAGTTTGCCGAGGAACTGGGCGTCTTCGGACAGGCCCTTTTGAGGGTCTGGGCCCATCCTTTCTATTTTTAGCCTCTGTATTATCCTCGGCGTGGGCCTTGGGCCGGCTGTGGGGTGGGCTATGAATGTTTGACATTTAGGGCCCCACAATAGCCCCTCAAAATTCTGCTGCCCATCCACCTGGGAGGGGAGAAGGATTTTGACTTTCCCGACGTGTTTTCGTATCCTTTTGAGCGTTATCTCTCCGTTAGTATTATCGTTATTTCAGGGGCTTTTGTAAATTTTCTTTCGGCATTCAGTTTCTTATGATTTTCGTTGCTAATAGGGCTAGTTCTGGTATAGGTTTGGATCCGAAGATCGTACAAGACCTTAGTTTTCCTAGCGGTGTTTAGCGGAGTGGTCCTCCCGTTGGCCTGAGTCTCGGAGGTCATACGGTGCATATAGTTTGTCTAAGACTTAATTTTCTCATTGGAGGTAGCTGGTTTCACCAGAGGTTGGTGTCCGAGGACCATACAATGCCTAGGTTCTGTCCAGTACCCAGTTCGAAGTAGCTGATTTCCCCAGAGGCTTGAGTCTGAAGACCATGCAATGCCTAGGTTCTGTCCAGTACCCAGTTCGAAGTAGCTGGTTTCCCTAGAGGTTTGAGTCTGAAGACCATGCAATGCCTAGGTTCTGTCCAGTACCCAGTTCGAAGTAGCTAGTTTCCCCCGAGGCTTGAGTCCGAAGACCATGCAATGCCTAGGTTCTGTCCAGTACCCAGTTCGAAGTAGCTGGTTTCCCCAGAGGCTTGAGTCCGAAGACCATGCAATGCCTAGGTTCTGTCCAGTACCCAATTCGAAGTAGCTGGTTTCCCCAGAGGCTTGAGTCCGAAGACCATGCAATGCCTAGGTTCTGTCCAGTACCCAGTTCGAAGTAGCTGATTTCCCAAGAGGCTTGAGTTCGAAGACCATGCAATGCCTAGGTTCTGTCCAGTACCCAGTTTGAAGTAGCTGGTTTCCCCCGAGGCTTGAGTTCGAAGACCATGCAATGCCTAGGTTCTGTCCAGTACGTAGTTCGAAGTAGCTGGTTTCCCTAGAGGCTTGAGTTCGAAGACCATGCAATGCCTAGGTTCTGTCCAGTACCCAGTTCGAAGTAGCTGGTTTCCCCAGAGGCTTGAGTCCGAAGACCATGCAATGCCTAGGTTCTGTCCAGTACCCAGTTCGAAGTAGCTGGTTTCCCTAGAGGCTTGAGTCCGAAGACCATGCAATGCCTAGGTTCTGTCCAGTACCCAATTCGAAGTAGCTAGTTTCCCCCGAGGCTTGAGTCCGAAGACCATGCAATGCCTAGGTTCTGTCCAGTACCCAGTTCGAAGTAGCTGGTTTCCCAGAGGCTTGAGTCCGAAGACTATGCAATGCCTAGGTTCTGTCCAGTACCCAGTTCGAAGTAGCTGGTTTCCCCCGAGGCTTGAGTCCGAAGACCATGCAATGCCTAGGTTCTGTCCAGTACCCAGTTCGAAGTAGCTGATTTCTTCAGAGGCTTGAGTCCGAAGACCATGCAATGCCTAGGTTCTGTCCAATACCCAGTTTGAAGTAGCTGGTTTCCCCCGAGGCTTGAGTTCGAAGACCATGCAATGCCTAGGTTCCGTCCAGTACCCAGTTCGAAGTAGCTGGTTTCCCCAGAGGCTTGAGTCCGAAGACCATGCAATGCCTAGGTTCTATCTAGTACCCAGTTCGAAGTAACTGGTTTCCCCAGAGGCTTGAGTCCGAAGACCATGCAATGCCTAGGTTCTGTCTAGTACCCAGTTCGAAGTAGCTGGTTTCCCCAGAGGCTTAAGTCCGAAGACCATGCAATGCCTAGGTTCTGTCCAGTACCCAGTTCGAAGTAGCTGGTTTCCCTCGAGGCTTGAGTCCGAAGACCATGCAATGCCTAGGTTCTGTCCAGTACCCAGTTCGAAGTAGCTGGTTTCCCCAGAGGCTTGAGTCCGAAGACCATGCAATGCCTAGGTTCTGTCCAGTACCCAGTTCGAAGTAGCTGGTTTCCCCAGAGGCTTGAGTCCGAAGACCATGCAATGCCTAGGTTCTATCCAGTACCCAGTTTTCTCATTTTATTTATTATTTTATCTATTTATCCGTAGCCATTTAACTATACACTGCTATAATTTACAATAAGAATTAAATAAATACACTTTTAAGCAAAGTAATAATAAATGCGGATTGGAGTTGGTGGAGGATAAGACCCTGCCCTATTCCGCCTCTTCGTGGGATTTCTGATTACGAGGCGCCTCCTGGGTCGTCCGAGTAACGCGTTGTGACGCTTCGGTGCCCTCACTTTAATGAGGCGTCGCCTCATTAATGTCAGTCGTGGATCTGCGAGGATCTAACGGCTGTCAAGCCCCTTGGAACTTGGGGCGGTATTATTACCTCCGAAAATCTCTCCTTGGGATTTATTGCAGACTGGCCCTCACCAATATTCCACCTTTTATATAAGGCGTTTCTAGGGTAACCTTCTTCTTCACACTTGACAAACTCTCGTCTTAAATTTCTCTCAAAAGTACTGCCCAAAAGTTCTGCAAGACGTAGCCATTTGAGCCCCTTCGAATGGATTGGCCCTGGGAAAGGGCGGTTCCGGGGATGCACAGCCCTCATCAAGAGCCGAGGATGGCACTCCGACCCCTGACGTCTTGTTGGGGTTGGGGTAGGAAAGGTCCGAAGATTCTCCTTCTTTTCAACCTAATCGGAGACGGAGCCCTCCTCGCCGTCTGGAGGAGGATCCATAGAGAACGTAACCTCCCTCCCTTAGGTTTGGGTCTCTGACCCTCCAAGCTAGCTACGATGGGGGTGGGAGGGAAACCAGGCGGAACTCAGAAATGCAACCGTCCTGTGCCGCGGCCTCTTCCGCCTTCAAAGTAGCTCTTCTTCCCTCTTTTCCCTTTTATCTCTTCTATTTCCTCTTCTCTTCCTTCACCCCCCGCCTTCTTTTTTCTATCTTTTGTTCCTCTGCCAACTTTGTTAGCCGTCTGGATCTTGTATTTAGCTTTAGAACTAGCCCCACGGGCATCGCTTGTAAGAGATGTAACTTTTTCTTCATATATCAATAAAGAAGTAGACTTGTTTTGTATGTTTTTTTTTTTTTTTTTTTTTTTTTTTTTACTTTCTGCATACTTTTGTTCTTGTGATTGCTGACTTTTGAGCGAACGCTGTTGCTGTTGACTGTACTATTTTGGCGTTTTGTTTTTGAGAGCGTTGCTTTTGATTTCTTTACGCCGATCACCGCACTTGCTAGCGCACAAATCCCTTTCCCCACAGATGGCGCCAATTGTAAGGTCATATTTAGTAATGGGTAAAAAGGCTAGGCACTAACAAAGCAATGAGAAGGTGCTATTATAATTCTTAGGAGTATTAATGAAAGACCAGAATTTTTCAGGGTCTTCCCCATGATTTTGATAAAGCACCGGTGAGAGTCTTAGCTGTCTATGAGAATTTTCTCGTCTTCGGCTCAGTCCGAGGATGTTCTCCCCTCAAACTGGCCATCCCCCACTCCTCAATTAATGGGAATACTCTTGTTTATATAGTCTTCTTTTAGTTAATCTTAGTCGTCCATTTGTTGGTTATTTGAACTTTCTGCATAAGGACTGTCCCATCATCTGTTTTTGCAAGTTTTATGTTAGTTCTCAGCCGTATTAGCAAACTTTTTAAGTTGAAGTAACTGAGGTATTTGGGTTTGTTAGTCATTTCGTCATTAAGATGGCCAGGATGTTGGTAGAACACTTTTAATGGTGAGGGATTTTTTCCCTTTACTAATGTCAGTTTGCCGAGGAACTGGGCGTCTTCGGACAGGCCCTTTTGAGGGTCTGGGCCCATCCTTTCTATTTTTAGCCTCTGTATTATCCTCGGCGTGGGCCTTGGGCCGGCTGCAGGGTGGGCCATGAATGTTTGACATTTAGGGCCCCACAATATATATATATATATATATATTTTTTTTTTTTTAAATCTAAAACTCTAAAAAAATTTCTGCAATTTGGTGAATCCACTTAGCGCAACCATAGTTTCTAAGCCCAACTTTTATTATATAGTATATGATATGATATGTTTTTTTATAGTTCTTCATTTGCTACATCATTTTAATTTTAAATGACGCAACTGTATACACACTTTTATATTTGTACATAAACTCTGAAAAATCAAATGGACGAATTCCTTAATGGATGAATAATTTTTTTCCCCAGTGGGGTTCCTAAAAAAAACATAATAAATTAAATTTTTTTTTTTAAAAAGGACGAAATAAATAAGCCTTGACAAGAAGAGGTATAGAAAAAGGAGTGACACTTTGGACTCTTTGTATATATTTGGACTGTCTAACTTTTTTATTTTATTTTAATATTTTGTATACCATTTTGAATCATGGAGTTAAATAGGTTCATAGAAAAATGATAGATTTGGCCAAAAGTCTTGTAACTCAATTGGCACCTCTTGATATTTCTAACAGAGACGTTTACATTTCTTTAATCTCAACTATTGAAAAATAATGGAATTAGACCCATGTGGATGAAATAGCATTTCAATTAAAAACTTTTTCAAATATAAGGTTTGTTTGTTTAAGGCAAAACATGGGCTGAGATCGATAATTAATTTTTTAAACCTACATCGTGTTGACCCAAAGTGCCTTTCTATTAGATCACCAACCTTAGTTGGTACGAAAAAAAAAAAAAAAAAAAAAGTATTCAACAATATAGAGGACAAAATTGGCCAATGCCATTTTCACTCAAATTATATAGCCTTATGCCCCCCTTCCCAAACTAATTAGGGAAATACCCTTTTTTTAAAACTCGATTTACTCAAAATTGAGTTAAAAGAAAATTCTTGAGCCCTATAGTGGCGTTTTAAGGAGCTTATAGTGATGTTTTAAGGACCTATAGTGGCGTTTTGGAACTCGACCTCCATAAAATCGAGTTATAGACAATTTTTTTACCTATAACTTGAGTTCATGGAGGCCGAGTACCAAAATGTTATTATAGGTCCTTAAAACGTCACTATAGGCTCCTTAAAAACGCCACTATAGGCTCCTTAAAAATGCCACTATAGGGCTTAACTCAATTTTGAGTAAATTGAGTTTTAAAATAGGGGCATTTCCCTAATTAGTTTGGGAAGGGGGGCATAAGACTATATAATTTGGGCGAAAAGGGCATTGGCTAATTTTGTCCACAATATAGCAATAATGCTTGTGTTAAAACCTGCAACCCACTATGCTTAAGTGCTTAAGGGGCATTGGTCTGACCGGTGATCCTGATTGCTTTATGTTCTTTCCTCCTTTTCTTTTTTTGTTCCGAAGGATTACCAAAGTTGGATTTGAAATATTCTTCTAATTTTATGGTATTAAGACTCTTGGGAAGTTTTAAGGGTGCAAGACATGCTTGCAATATTATGATATATAATATAATTATGGACAAAGTTTAGCTATAAAATTGATGGTAACTTTAGGCTACAACTTTAATATCTTTCTATTGGAGGAGAATTTTAACAAATCCACCATTGGATTACATCTTTTTCTTATATCTTCCGTGCTTGCAAAATTTCTAGAAAATTAAAGATCAATAGCTATGTCATTAATAAATTGTTTAAATTATCAGTTTTTGTAGTTTAAAATTATGTATAAAATATAAGGTTATAGATCATATAGTAAATAATATCCGATTGATACAAAATTTGACATGTATATTATAAGTGTAAAGAACATGTAATTCAACGGTTAGATTTTCAAAATATATAATAATGTTTATTTTATTGAGTAAAGTTGTAATCTTAGACTATAACCAATTTTATAAGTAAGCTTTGTCCTATAATTATATGTTGCTGGATCCTTGGTCCTCATATTGCTACAAACAATATATCAACCAAATATGGTTGCTCTTGCGAACGCCCTTTTATAAGGCTCCAATCCATCACAGGCATGTGAACAGTAAAAATGAACAATATATACTTGAAAGTAAAATGCGATATTCAATATCGAATTTGAGTTGGTAGCAGAACGAAATCAAGTTCGATTGTGGTAATTGGAAGGATTAATTTGCACTTGCACGTGGGACAGCACAGCATCATGAAGGGAAATTTTAATTAAAGGGAGCACCGAGAATCAAGCCATGTGAATGTGATAAACTGATAGTATCCTATACCTTGAGGAAAGTAATAAAATTTCTGTCATCACTCTCCTTGAAAAACACAATCATAAAATAGGTGGCTCACCCGAGGCTCTATAATCTTATTTGCTGCAGCTATATGAAAAATTACCAATCCAGATTTAACATGCTATCCTCTAGATTTGTTCAAGTAATATTAGTATGACACAAAATACACGCTCGGTTTTCGTCTTCATAACATTGGCATGCCATCCTTGATCAGGTCTATGCTAATCTTCTCTGTATAGTTCCTGTAAGGACCCTAAAAAGAAATGTCCAAGCTCACTGAGAATAGTAATACCTTATTCTTCAAATCAAACCCCAACAATAGAATTTTTAAGAGAGTGAGTCTTTAATTCAAGTGCAATGTAAAGATAAGTCGAAGTCGTCTGTTGAATCCAAAGTAACATATTAGTGTATTTAGAACAACAGATAAGGATAATATCCTCCTCAGGCAGGTCCAAGGATAAATCTCTTATTAACAAGTTAACTTCATGTCCCTTTACAAGGTAATCCTTAGTTCTCTCACTTGTTTCTTTTTTCTTGGAAATTGTTCATCCCCATTTTCTGGGGGTCTCCCTCTCTTTTATAGTCCCTTCCCTAGCATCCTGGCCCTCTACCTGTACGTTTCAAGTGATCTTTCAAGATACCTGTCCCATCATGATCCTTCTAGAGGTGGTAGAGAGAGTTGCTAGCTGTGATGTTGCTGTTCAGGAGTCATTTCCTCATTATTGCAGCTGATTAGGCTGATGCAGAGCATTAAATGTAGAGGTGGGAGGTGTCTTTTTCAGGAAACTTCCTCCCACCACCCTCACAGGTCTCGTTTTCTCTTGTTTCTATCCTTTCCCTTATCCTTAGGCTTCAATGGGGTGCCAGTCATCCTTTGGCTCTCTTGCTTTCCTCAAGTGTGCGTAGTCCTTGGAGTTTGCTTATCTCTCTTTGCTTGTATTGGGCAACATCGTCCTTGGGTTGGGCTCCTCGATCCTTGACTCCCTCACAGTTCCAATTTTAGCAAATGTCCATGAATGGAATGCATCTCAATTGGCATAAAGCATTAATTAGGCTAGAGTAGTATTTCTATTTTATAAATTAAAAAAAAAAAAAAAAAAAAAAAAAAAAAAAAAAAAGAAGAAGAAGAAGAAAAACAATGGCATAATGCAATGCATCTCAATTATATCACTCTCTTGGTTGGAATCACATGATAGGCATTAATTAGGCATCCTAGCTAACCAGAAATGCGCAAATATTACTAGCAATGTTACATACATAAATCATTTGACAACAATTGAATTGACAAGCTTTTATTAATTCACATCTAGACCTATAACTAACATCATTTTTTTATTATTATTACTAATAATATGTCACATCAACTGTGTCAAATTTTTTGTGTTTACAAACTTTCTCAGACGTTATTGTTCAACCAAATGCAACTTTTTGAGTCTTGAGAAAGTTTAGAGAAAGACAAAAAAAAAAAAAAAAAAAAAAAAAAATGACACATGTTAATGTGATGTCAGTGATGGGTCCAAAGAAGAATTAGTAAAAAAATTTCAACTCAACCGATGTGTTGTCAATTTTTGTGTGTCTAACTCCATAATGCAAGCAGGAAAATATTAACTTGTCAACCAGTAAATAGTCACATGGCTGTGTAGTTATATTGACCATTGAGAACAGTTCTATTTATGCTCAATTTGTTTCAAAATAAAATATTTTTTGTAATTTTTTTTCCCATTTTCAGGTGTTTGTTTGCAAGTAAAATACAGTCAAACTTGTAAAATATTTTTCGTTGACTGTAAAATCCTTTATAAAAAGTCATAAAACGTTTTGCCTTTAAAAAATTAATAAAACATTTTACAAAAATACACAATGGCTTCCTTTGCTCCATATGGTGGCTAGGCCACCGATCTAATGGGTTGGGCAGTTGGTGCCGGCAATCCCGCAGGCAAAGTTGCCACTCTGATGACCAGGGTAAAGGTTCGCTCAAAGCTGTAACTCTAGTGATTGGTGTCAAGGGGTTCGATCACTAGAGATGTTGTTCCTACAATCGATGCTGGAGGTTTGATCACCTAAAACACCATTTTGGCGATTGGTGCTAGAAATTTGATAACCAAAGTTATCGTTCCGGCCACCAGTGCTGATGGTCTAGTCACCGAAGACACCACCCTAGCGATGGTTGCTAGTAGTCTGATCACTGGACTCACTGTTTCAATAATTGGCTCCGGTTGTCTAATCACCAGACATTTGACATTAATGACTATGGTTGCTAAACTATCAGCTTTTGTGGTTTGCTTGAAAAATTTTACTTGTCATACTAAATAATTGAAAATTTTTTACTGAAAATGTTTTACATGTAAAATATTTCACCAAAACAAATGAAATGTTAGTGGGTTACACTTGCACCTTGTTGGCTAAATGTTGATAAACTATCTGTGAGTGTGTGGGACCCGAGTAAAATCATACAATTTTTCTCCAAAACTCGCCACTTTTAAACTTAAATTACAAGGCTATTTCAAGTACTCCAATTTTTAACTGGTGAGATTGGTGATTGGATTAGCCTTTAGTTTACTTATCTAAATCTTTTATGAAAGTTCAAATAGCGTGTAAAACACTATGAATGTTTAGACCTCCAATTTACAAATTACCAATTCAAGTTTTTTATTAAGCAATAAATGTGCAGAACATGAACATAAGCTAAAACAAAATTGATAAACAATCTAAACCATAAATGATCACAATCACAGCAGTAATTAAATGACAAAGATAAAGGAAAGAGAGATGCAAATACAAGGACAGCACAACGATGTGTTATCAAAGTGCAAACCGAAGCCCTTAGCGTAAAACCTCACCACCGCCCTTCAAGCGGTCAATAATCCACTAAAGAATGAAGTTGGGATATATGAACAGCAAAAGACCCTCCAAGCCTAATTTACCCAGTGTACCTAAGCCCTCCAAGCTTCTTGCTCTAATGAGGTTGCACCGAACCTTTGTCTTCTTTAACTGACCAGATTCCGCTATAGCCCATAGCATCAACCAATATCAATTGGTCCATTCCTAACTGCTTCCCAAGCACCAAATGACATTCTCACAATTATGGGTATGGTGAGAAAATGATTTGGGTAATGAACCTCTCAAGGATGTAACAATGGAGATGGTGAGAGTAGAGGAATTTGGAGAAACAATGATGAAGATTGTGGATGAGTCAATCTTGTTCTTCTCTAGGGTTTCTCTCTCAAAATTCTCTCTCGAAACTCTCTAAATTTTGTGGGTATAAGAGTCTATATATACTGGTGTGTGTTTGGTATGCGAAGAGTCAGTTTTTCCAAAACAGAGCTAGCTGGCGACTTGGCCTCGCAACTTGACTAAGTCGTGAGTTCAAGCCGCGAGCTAATTGAATGGCCAGGCTGGACTTTTTGTCCTATAGTAATGCAGCTGGCGTGATTGTTCAGCTTCTTTGCATGCTTCACTCATGTGCATCCTTTGGCGACTTGCAAGCTGCTAGATCCAGTCGCAAGTCCCTTGCTGATTGCACAATCTTGAACTTTTCTTCACACTCTCTCACACACTACCCTTACATGATTCCCACCTAAATATAGGGTTTCTAAATACTAAATTACAAGCAAATTTGGCATGGAATAAAGCCAACAAGATGGTTAAATAAATTAAACCTTAGATTTTTTTTTTCAAGTGCAGGTGCAACAGCACTTTTGCTAACCTTTTTACAGATAAAGCTAGTAAAAATTTCAATTCATTACTTTTGAGAAAGAAAGTGTAAAGTTGTAATTTACAATTATGTATTTTGTTGGCTTTTATTCCGTGCCAAATTTGATTGTAATTATGTTCAATCTTTTATACCCTGTATTATTTATGGGATTTCATTGTAAGGGTTGTGTGAGAGAGAGAGAGAGTGTGTGTGTGAAGACTAAAGCTTTTTTCGCGGGTAGCTCGCGACTAAGCATCTTGTGAAGTGAAGCATATGCCCTGCACATGATTGAAATGCGAAGAGTCAGGACAGGATGGAGACAGCTGGTTTTCGCGAGTATCTCGCAGGTAAGGCCTTCCTGCAAGACACCTAAGAAACATTCTGTTTTGCCAGATTGTCCTATTTGATACACACTTTCTGTACCCACACTATATATACCCACATTACCCACAAATGTTGAGGAATGCTTCTAAGAGAAAACCCTAACCACAAACCTTAAGAGTTAGAGATTGTTATACCCTCATTTCTCTACACAATTGCTTGTGGATTTTCCTCAACTCCTACCTCTCCATTTCCATACCATTGAGAGGTTGATAGCCCAAACACTTATCACACCATTTTAGAGTGTTAAGTGAGGTTTTGGTGTTGCTGGGAAGCATTGGAAGAAGCCAGGCTTTAGCGAATGCAATCGGGCGTATTGCAGGATCTGGAAAGCTAGACAAGACACGGTTCCGAGAGGCCTTGTTGGAGTAGGAGCTTGGAGAGCTTAAGTACATTAGGTAGATTAAGTTTGGAGGGTCTCTTGCTAACCCATGTATCCCAACTGATTTTCTAGTGGATCGATTACTACTTGGAGGGCGACGAAGAGGTTTTTCATCAAGTTCTTTGGTTTCCTCTTAGATAACACATCGGCGTGTTATCTTGTGTTTGCATTATTCTTCCCTCCTCTTTTACCTTTCTTTTTACTGCTGTGTTATAATGATTATGGGTTAGAGTAGCTTGTTTGTTTATTTGCTCGCATTTACTCTATTCCACACTTAGTATTAAGTTAGAATAAAATCAATCGAGCCGTAACTTTAATTTGGGGGTCTAAACAGCTCTTGTGTTTTCAACACATTTTTGAGCTTTCAGAAAGTTTCGTGTTAGTTGGTTTTGATCATTTAAATTATTTCCATTTGCTTATATGGTAAGACCCATTTGGTGAGATCATTTCTAGTTGTGATGATGCAAGGAAAATAGCTGCTTGTCCAAAACTAGAGCATCTACTTAAGTTAGGATCTCAAATAAACCCAAGAAACTTATTAAAAAAAAAAATGTGAGTTTTAGGAGTTTTTACTTATGAGATTGGGAAATACTTGTATACACACCTTATTACACACATATTTATACAAATATAAAAATTGCACTAAAAATGTAACTTAAAGTAACGATTTTCAAATAAAAATTAGGATAAACTACGTATTTGGTCTTTATCTTTTACACTATATTTCAATTTGGTCCCTAACCTTTCAATTGTATCAATTTAATCCCTAACATTTCAATGCCATATCAATTTTAGTCATTGCTATTATCTTTTAGATGAAAATTACTGACATGACACACAACCAAAATAAAAAATTAGTTTATTGTCACACTAATGAAAGCTAATTTTTTATTTTGGTTGCTAATCATGCTAGTAATTTTCATCCAAAAGATAACGGTAATGACTAAATTGACACGATATTGAAAAATTAGGGACCAAATTGACACAATTGAAAGGTTATAGACCAAATCAAAATATAGTGTAAAGGATAGGGACTAAATACATAATTTACCATAAAAATTATGACTTGAGTTTTAAATAGTAATTTTACATGTGTAAAAGCGTGTGAAACAAATAGTGTGTAATAAATACAATTTTTTCTCTTTCATTGGGGTGGAGATGATATGATTTTTAGTTTAGATAGGAATTCTGCTTGGTTGTAACTTCCTTGATTTCCTCAATCTTCTTGTCTGTATGGTGATGGAAGACATGGATTTAATTCAAGGCAAAAATTTATGGACTTAAGCACATAATTGGAGAAAATGGATCACATGCTAGGAATAGGATATACATTTCCATAGTCCTTGACTTATAGTTTTTTTTTTTTTTTTTTTTTTAACCATTGGCTTATAGTTTTACGAGAAACGCTATATTCACAATATTTTCATAATATTTTCAAAAAAATGCTAAGCGGTAAGTTATTATTGGTTGTTATAGGTAGGCAAAAAAAATAATTTTAGTTGTGAATTCAAATTAAAACCAATAACAACTTATCACTTATAATTTATTATGAAAGTATTGCGAAATTGTTGTAAATGTTGTACTTCTTGTAATCCAACTGTGCAAGTAGTGAATGACGGTGCTTGGAAGGAAAGTTTTTTGGAGACTTTGTTGTTGGACGTAGGCATGGCAAAACAGCCCCAACCCACAGGTACCCGACCCGACCCATGAAACGGTAGGGTCAGGTTTGGATTTTAAATATCAAACTCGAAGTGGGTTCAGTTCGAGTGCGGGTTTTAGTAATACCCACCCCAAACCCGACCTGCTTAAACCAAAATTACAAAAAACCCAAAGTATATATATATACCACTTCAGTTTTAACCTAACTCTAAAGTCTCTACTCTTATCTCATTCAGTGAATCAGATCAACTACCCCTTCACCCTTTAACCCTCACATACTTTTAGGGTTAAGGAATTGGGTGAAGAGCTAAACAGGTTTAATGATTCTGCTAAAAACGAAATGAAAGAGGTTCGAAAACAAGTTGCGAGACTTGTCAGAGGAAGAGGAGATAGTTGAGGCGAGACTTATTGGAGGACGAAGACAAAGAGTTGCCATCGAAGATAACGTAGTCCACCTGAATGACGACGTTGTGGACTTGAGGGATGAGAGGGTGGAAGCGGTGCAAAAAGACACAATATTGACCCAAGGCCTTGACATCGCCGATCCTATTGAAGATCAAGGGGAGGATAGAGTCGAGAAGATGGTAGAAGTGGTCTATGTGGGATTGTGGCTATAAGAACGTCATTGACATATTTTTAGTGGAAAGGTGGGTGGGTTTGTGATTTGAATTGTGGAAAGGTGAGTTGGTTTGTGATCTAAAATTGTGGAAATGTGGATTTGAATTGTTAGTATGGGAAGTGAGTTTAGCATTTAGGTCTCAGTATAGGGGCTTAACATTCAGGAAAACTCTTTTTTTTTTTTTTTAATGGATTGGGCTACAGTTTGGGCCACAAATTGAGCCAAGAAGTGACATGGCTGGGCGGGGCTTGACAGGGCGGGTTTGGGTTAAAAACAAAATTGTTTATTAAATGGGGCGGGTGGCGGTGCGGGTTTGGGCATAAAGAAACCCGCCCAGAACCTGACTCGTTGTCATTCCTAGTTGGATGCATGGTATCCATCAAGCTATTATTATTGCAAACTGCCTTTGTATGGTGATAATTTATTGTGATCTAAGAATTGTGCGTTCTTGATGTTATAGTAAACTAGGGTATTTATTTTAGAGACACTTGTTATATTCTTTGGTGCCCATCAAGTTGGTATTTTTTTTTTTTTTTTTTAAATTGCTGACTGCCTTTGTATGATGACTATTTAGAGGATTTTTAATATACAAATTTGGTATGTTGTTTGTAAATTGTCGCAGAATTTTTCTACTTATGTTCGTTAACGTGTTAAGCTAATTTATATAAAGTACCTATTGAATTTACACAAAAAGGGAAAAAGACAAATAATTACATTGTTTTTTTTTTTTTTTTTTTTTTTGGTATTAGATCATTTACATTAAAGATGTTAAAAAAATTAGATTTTAACAACTCAAAAAGCTACTTTATTTATTTTAAAATTGCACTTTACAATACACTCAACATCATATACTTTATTCTTACCACTTCATTCAAATATTTTTTCTTTATTATTATTATTTTTTTTTCTTTTATCACTCAAGAGATTTTCTCTTCTCTAACTTTCATTTAAATAATTTTTTTTTTTTTTTTGTGTGTTTAACACCTATCTACAATAAACTGCCTATTAGAAAAATCGGCAGTTTATTATAGTTAGGTGTTAAAAATTTTGACTTTTGACACCTTTGATGTAGTGGGTTTTTTAATATTTTGGGTACTAAAATAGCATTTTAGCACATTTGATTAGTTGTAATTTTTTCCCAATAAGGTTAGTATATAATAAAAACATTTCAATAAAAATTAATTTTTTTTATAACTATGATTTTTCTTTATTTTATTTTATTTGAACTATGATTTTTCTTAAAGGTATTAAAAATCACCTTCAAATCCAAAATTAAAGGAAAATAGACTTTCTCATAAAATTTAAAAAAAAAAAAAAAAAAAAAAAAAGAAGAAGAAGAAGAAAGAAAGTTGACCCGTGTGACCCATGGGTGATGGGTTAGATTGAGTGGGATTACGTATTGTCTTACAAGTAATGATTTAGTCGTGCTAAAATAGCCTACGGTTATTATGATTCTTTCTATTTTTTTTTTTTTTTCTCCATAGTCCCCAAAATAATCTTATCATCACCTTAAAAAAAAAAAAAAAAAAAAAAAAAAAAAAAAAAAAAAACTAGATGCCGTAGACCCTATCAAATTATCAACCTTCTTAAGTGCACAAGTCATATGTAAAGTTAAATTATTTACAAAGATAACCTAATATATAAAGCTTTAAAAATAAAACATAACATGCTAGGTAAATAAAAATAAGTAAATAACTAATGATGATGCCAAAAATCGTCAGTAAACTGTATAGTCCTCACGTATTCTAGACAGAACCTACGAAACAGAAACAAAGAAGACCTTGCAGAGAGTACTAATGTGGTACCGGCCAAATACCTTCCAAAGGTTAAGTTAGAAAACTTTCACAACTCTAAAGTGCCAAAGTTGGGGTAAATTATGCGTACCTTGATTTGTGAGGGCTTTGGGGTTTTTATAGTGGCGTAAAGTTGACATCCGTTCCTTGGCAAAGAGGGCCTTTCCTTGTAGGGAAAATCCTCATTAATACACGTATTTTGTGGGATCCTTTCCTTGTAAGAATCCTCTTGATTAGGGTTAACTGTGGGACGCAAGATGTTTCCTTATATACACATTCGTGAAGGCCAAGTAAGGCCATGTTGGACCCGTCATAAGTTTCTCTCTCCCCGTCAACTTCCTTCCGTCAGCTTTCTATCCTGCATAGGTGTTCTAGTCTCACACAGATGTCGTCGGGTGTAGAGTTCGTCTTTCTTGTCTTCACTGAATGCGTAAGGAAAGACTAATGGGTTTATTGGGACCATTGACTTCATCGCATGTGAAGGAGTTTAAACTAATTCAAAATTACCCTTATCAGCTACCCCTTACTCCATGGCTTCGTCGGCTTTAGCTAACGGGTTATGGAGTTTAATTTTTAGCTTTTCTATTATTTTTATTTATTCAGGAAAAGGGGTGCTCATTAATGGTTCCTTGAAATGCTATCATTAAATGCTAGGACACGTGGCACAAGTTGGTTGGCCTCATTTCTGAACAAGAGTGTTGCTTCGTTTCCCACATATTTTTGTCCTATAAATAGTTCACCTCCTCTTTTCATTTTTCCTTATTTCATCTTTTGCAAACCTTGAGAGAGAAAGAGAGCTGTCATCTCATCATTTTTGCTGTCATTTACTTGTTGATCCCGTCACCTCTATAAACTTGTCTATTAACCTTGTAAATCCTCTTCTCTCTTTCATTCCTTTTTCTATTTCCTTTTTTTCTGGTTGGTTGTTACTTCTATAGAGAGACCCGTCAACTTAGGTTCTTAGAATATCTTTGTCACTTGTAGGTAAATATATGTCAGGAGATAGTGAAAAGACGAATGAGCAGTCGTCAATCATTAAGGGAGCGGGCTACGACGAAGTCTTCCTGTCAGGTCATGGGCCTAATGAGGGCTTGTCCTGGTCATCAAAGAGGGAACCGTCTATTCATTCTCCTGTCGACGAGGAGGAAGACTATGACGAAGAGGAAGTAGAGGAAAGAGAGGGAGATAAGGATGAGTACGACAAGGTTGAAGGAGAGAACAAGAGGGAGTTAAAGGGAGAAGATGACGAGGATGAGGATGAGGATGAGAGTGACGGGGGAGCTTCTGTGGAGGGAAGTTCAGGAAGCCCAAGGGATAGTCATACCCGTCCCTTCATTCTTCCAGCAATATGGACTGTTAATGACTTTAAGCCGACAATGAAGACCAAAATTTTTAACAACTTAAGGGACCGTTACCAAATCTCTGATAACATCCCAATCCATCTGCTTGGAAAGTATGAAAAGTGCTACTCTGGGAAGACCGCGGACGTCGGCATGTATGATGCCATGTTTGCGATAGGATTGAGATTGCCTATGATGACTCTAAATCGTCAATTGGCCATTTCCTTTGCTCTCTCTGTCAGCCAAATCACCCCAAATGCTTGGAGGATATTCATAGGGGTTGAAATCCTTTAGGGTCGTCTTAGTAGGGGGAATCATCAACTTACACTAGACGAGTTCTTTTGGTGCTACAGACCCTAACATATCTCCTCATCTCAGGGGATATATCATTTTGCAACGAGGAAGAAGACACTTAGGCTGGTGTCTGACATGCCCAACTCTAATAGAAATTGGAACGGTAGATACTATTTTATTCAAAGGACAGATTGGGTATGCCATCGGAAAAGTGGGTTATGATGCCCCATGGTTTTGACAATACTTGGGGTATCGTTAAGGATTCAGGTCTAATGTCGTCTGCATTTTCACTTTTTATTTATTTATTTGTTCAAGTGTTTAACATCATCTACTTTTTTTCTTTTTCAGCTAGCGTTCATCCACATAAAACCAACGAGCAGGAGGCTTTCATCCATCGGGTGCTTGAGATCCCCTTTGACGAGCGGAAGTGCAGGGACCTGATCAACCTTGAAATGTTGCACACCTACTGCGATGGTCCTGTGCCGACGCCTGTAGCTCACAAATTAAACACCTATTCCCAACGGTGTAAGCTTTTATTTTTATTTTTATTTATTTATTTTTTTCATTCCTTCCGTTTGCTTATTTAACGTTTGTCTCTTACCTTTTGCAGAGATGGAGGCAGCGAGGAAGAGAGCCCTATTAAGGGTGTCAGTTGCAGCTCACAAGCAGAAAGGGAAAGAAAGGGCCTTCTTGTCAGCTTCCAAGGGTGTCACCAAAGGGTCGTCCAAAAGAAAGAGTGAGGGGAAGGATGATCGTCCACTCAAGAAATGACTGGCCCTCCCTGCAAGTGACAAACCAAAGAATTCGTCGCCTCCCAAGCCTAGCCACGGAGCAGGCAAGGGTTTAATGACAGCGACTAGTCCCATCACTCAGGGAACCGTTCGTCGTCTTCTCACACATAAGGAACACGTTATTAAGATGGTTTAGTCAATCATCAAGGACATGGACTTGGATCCTTGTGCTGAACAGACGGCAAAATAGTTAGAAGCGTCGGGTCTTTTTGACCTTTCTAGGGTACATCTTTTTTTTTTTTTTAAACTTCCTTTTACTGTTGTTTATTCATTTGTTGACGATTGTCTTGTTTTTAGGTGCTGGTGCGTATGAAGGCATTTCAAGATAGGGGCGTTGCTTAGAAAGGGGTGATCAGTCGTTTGCGCAAGCGTAACAAGACCCTGACCAATGAGCAAGAGCAGTATAAAGGGGCCCTTAGTATTCTTAAGAAGGAGGTGACGACTTTAAATGAGAAGCTAAAGGAGGAAGCCCGTCTATGAGAGAAGGTGCAAGAGGAAAAAACGAATTTAGAGGCAGAGCTAACGACCATTTGTGGGCAGGTAGAGATGGTTAGGGCTGACGCCATAACAGAGTTTAAGACTTCCTAGCCTTTTATCAATGCTTGTGCCGTTTTATTATGGTGATGGTTTTAAGGACTGCCTGAAGTAGGTCAGGTCTGTCTACCTAAACCTAGATCTATCCAAAGTCAAATGGACGACCCATTGCCGACAACCCCTACACGCGTCGACACCATTAGTGAAGAAACCGATGACTCCACTAAGTCAGAGCGGGATCTGAAAGATGACGATGTGGTTCTTGCTCAACCTGCTATCGAAGGGCCCGTTGTTCCTTTTGCTCCATCTACTGATGATCCTTCTGCTCATGATGCCCCAAACTTTGCTGCCTAGGATGCCCCGAACTCTTTTGCTCAAGATGCCCAGAACCTAACTGCCCAAGATGCCCTGAACATTTAGCTTTAATCCTTTTTTTTTTTTTTTAATCCACTCTTACTTTCAAACAGTAGTAAATGCCCTTGTTTTTTGGGCTTTTTTTGTAAACATTTTTTATTTATGGTGTCAATTTAACATTTTACATCCGTCACTTTTAGTATTTTTTGCTATGTGTTGATCTTTACTTTGAGATATGCGTATGTCCGTCCATCTTTGTGCATATATGTTAGGATGTAATTGTCCCCTAAAGGACTTGGTAAATAACTAGGATGAACTCGTCTACTTTGGTGTACTCATCCCCCTATAGACTTAATAATGAACTAGTCCATTTGGACTAAATAATAAACTCGTCCACTTGTATACTTGATAATTTCAAGGCATCCCCATGGGATGAACTCGTCTACCTATAAACATAATAATGAACCCGTCCACTGTGGACTTGGTAATTTCAAGGCATCCTTATGGGATGAACTCGTCCACTTGTGGACTTAACAATTTTAATGCATCCCCATGGGATGAATTTGTCCACTTGTGAACTTGGTAATTTTAATGCATTCCTATGGGATGAACTTCTCCACTTGTGGACTTAACAATTTTGATTCATCCCCATGGAATGAACTCGTCCACTTGTGGACTAGGTAATTTTAATGTATCCCCATAAGATGAACTCATCCATTTGTGGACTTAACAATTTTAATGCATCCCCATCGGATGAACTTGTCCACTTGTGGACTTGTTAATTTCAAGGCATTCCCATGGGATGAACTCATCCACTTGTGGACCTAATAATGAACTCGTCCACTTATGGACTTGATAATTTCAAGGCATCCCCATGGGATGAACTCATCCACTTATGGACCTAATAATGAACCTATCCACTTGTGGACTTGGTTACAAATGTAGTTTTGTAGAGACACATATATACATAGGTCATATTTGAATAACTCCTCTTATTATGATAAATGCGTGCATAAGTAAAAAAAATTGTCCTTGAAAGAGTAAAAAGCTGCCTTTATGGCTTAAAAAGTACTATAGATAACAAAAATTAACTAAAAGGAAGTAAACTAGAAATGTGGAGTGTTGTTCTTCGTGCCATTGTCTACTCGTAGTATTTCTTCAAGTGCTCCGTGTTCCATGGGTGGTACAACTTTTGTCCGTCTAGCATTTCTAGGTGGTAGGTGCCTTTCCACTACCATGAAGCGATCTTGTAGGGTCCTTCCCAATTAGGTCCAAGCTTTCCCTGGAAGGGATCTCTTGTAGCACCCGTCACTTTTCTCAATATGAGATCTCTAAACTGGAAGTCTTTGTGCCTAACTCTTGGGTTGTAGTGCTTGGCCATGAGGTTCTGGTACTATGCTAATCTTTGTTCAATCGTTGCTCTGACCTCATCCACCAAGTCAAGCTGCAGGTGCATAGCTTCATCATTCTTGCTCTCATCATGGTTTCCAACTCTGTAGCTTGTGAGTCCAACCTCAGCTAGGATGACAGCCTCGCTTCCGTATGCTAGTTGAAACGACGTCTTTTATGTAGGCATTCTAGCTGTTGTTCTGTATGTCCATAATACACTTGGCAATTCTTCTGGCCATATACCCTTTGCCCCCTTGAGCCGAGTCTTGATAATTTTGAGCAAGGATCGGTTTGTAACCTCAACCTATCCGTTGGCCTGAGGGTGGGTGAGGGAGGAGTAGTGGTTCTTGATCCCTAACTATGAGCAAAATCCCCTGAAGAAGTCATTGTTGAATTGCTTCCCATTATCGGATATCAAGACCCTAGGGATCCTGTACCTACAAATAATGTTTCTCTAGATGAAGCTTCGTACATTCTTTTTTGTGATGGTAGCTAAAACTTCAACTTATACCCATTTGGTGAAGTAATCTGTGTCGACTATTAGGAACTTCAGCTATTTCATTGCTATTGGGAATGGGCCCATGATGTCCAATCCCTATTGAGCAAAAGGCCATGGGGCCGTCATTGGGGTGAGCTCCTCTATCGGCTGTCTAATGACGTTACTGAACCTTTGACATTTGTCACAAGCTTTAACATAAGCCTGGGTATCCTTTTGCATAGTAAGCCAGTAGTATCTAGCTCAAATTAGCTTGTGCACCAAAGACCATGACCTTGAGTGGTTCTCGCAAATCCCTTCATAGACTTCTCTCATGACATAGTCTGCCTCTTTAGGGCTTAAGCACCATAGGTACAGGCGGGAGAAGCCTCTCTTGTACAAGACGTCCTTTATCAGAACAAATCGCGCCGCTTGGACCTTCAACTTCCTTGCGGCCTCCTTACCATTAGGTAGTGTGATGTTTTTTAAGTAAGAAACTATTGGTGTAGTCCAGTCGCTTCTTGAGTCTATTTCCTGCACGCCGACGTTGTCTATTAATGGTGAGGGTTGGATAAAAGAAAGTACCTTACTGGGGATGAACATGTGTTCCACTAAGGTGGATTTGGTAAGGCGATTAGCTTTCTCGTTCTCTTCCCTGGGAATCTGGACAAACTTGGCCTGCAGCTCGCCTACTTGTCTCCTTACCTGCTCTAGATACTTCTTCATCTTTTCCCCTTTGCATTCTAAATCACCGTTCACCTGACTGGTGACCACCTAGGATTCGCAATACACAATCACACTTGTTGCCTCTGCGGCTTTAGCGAGATCCAGCCCTTCTACTAAAACTTCATACTCTGCTTCATTATTTGTTGTAGGGAAGTAGAGACGGACCATGCATTCGATCTTGTCCCCTTCTGGGGAATGGAGTACTACACCGGCTCCGCTAGCCTGTTTGTTAAACGACCCATCCGTATGGATGCTCCACTAAGGGTACTCTTCTGCCCCCTAGCCTTCCATATTGGTGAACTCTACAATGAAGTCAGCGACTACTTCTCCCTTTATGGCAGTACTTGGGCAGTATTGTACGTCAAATTCACTCAATTCTATCGCCCATAGCGCCATCCATCCAGTGGCTTCGGGGTTACTCATTGCTGGCCATAGAGGCTTGTCAGTTAGGACAACCACAGTGTGGGAATGGAAATATGACTTAAGCTTAAGGGCTGCGGTAACTAAAGCGAAAACGAGCTTCTCCATCGGTTGGTACCTTTCCTCCATTCCACGAAGTGCTCGGCTAGTATAATATATGGGCTTCTACACCCTGTCTTCTTCCCTGACTAGGGCAGCGTTAACCACAGCTAGGGATACAACCAAGTAAAGGAATAATTCTTCCCCCGGTTTGGAGGGACTTAGCAATGGTGGGGAAGAGAGGTAGACCTTCAGATCCTTAAATGCTTGTTGACACTCGGCAATCTACACAAAAAACTTTTTCAGCGTGTGGAAGAAAAGTAGACACTTGTTTGTTGCCCTTAATACGACCCTATTCAGTGTGGCTACCTTGCCGTTGAGGCTTTGTACTTCTTTCACATTCCTGAGTGGTGCTATCTCTATTATGGCTCGAATCTTGTTTGGGTTGACTTCGATACCTTTCTGAGACACCATGAACCCCAGGAACTTTCCAGCTGTTACCCCGAATGCACACTTGCTCGAAGTGAGTTTCATTTTGTAAAAGCGAAGGGTGTCGAAGGTTTCCTTGAGATCGACCAAATGGTTATCCTCCTTTTGGCTTTTCACTAGCATGTCGTCAACATAGACTTTGACATCTCTTCCAATCTGGTGTGCAAACATCTTGTTCATGAGTCTTTGATATGTTGCATGTACGTTCTTGAGGCCAAACGACATCACTATGTAGCAAAAGAGGCTGTGGATGGTGACAAATGAAGTCTTCTCCTGATCAACTTCGTCCAGTTTTATCTGGTTGTAACTAGAAAAAACATCCATGAAACTCAGCAACTGGTGTCGAGCTGTAGAGTCTACAAGGACATCAACCCGCAAGAGGGGGTAGCTATCCTTGGGGCACGCCTTATTCAAGTCCATAAAGTCTACGTACATCCTCCACTTCTCGTTGGCTTTCTTGACCATCATCACGTTGGCCAGCCAGTCGGGGTAGTAAACTTCTCTAATGAAGTTTTCATCTTGCAACTTACGGACTTCTTCCGTTATGGCTCAGTCTCATTCTTGGGTGAACACTCGCCTCTTCTGACGGATAGGGGGAAAAGTGGGTGACACATTCAATCTGTGCACCATGACTAAAGGGTCGATCCTGGGTATGTCTTCATGGCTCCAGGCAAAGACGTCCTAGTTTTCTTTTAGAAACGTGGTGATTGCCTAACGGATTGGCGAACTAGTGAGAGTGCCAATTCTAGTCGTTCACTCAAGCCTTGAGTTATCAAGGAGTATCTCTTCCAACCCCTCGAGGGCTTTACAACCGTCTGCTGTTCTTCTATGCTCATTGTCTATAAATGGTCATCCATTTCTAGCATCACTATGTAGCACTTGCATGCTGCCACTTGGTCCCCTTGTACCTCTCCTACTCCGTACTCGATGGGGAATTTGATCATCAAATGGTAGGTCGAAGTCACGGCCTTCCATGAGTTGAGGGTAGGTTAACCCAAGATGTCATTGTAGGCAGATGAGTAGTTGACAACAAGGAAGGTAACATCCTTAGTGATTTGCTGAGGATAATCACCAACTGTTACGGGTAATGTGACCGCACCGAAGGGGTATACTCTTGTTCCTCCAAACCCCATGAGCGGGGCATTGGTCGAAACCAGCCATTCTCTCTCAATTCTCATTTACTAGAGTGCCAGGTAGTAGAGGATGTCAGCAGAGCTCCCGTTGTCAACTAAGACTCGATGAGTGTTGTAGTCCTCTACTCGTATGCTAATAATAAGCGCATCGTCGTATGGGTGGTGAAGACATCGAGCATCTTCCTTCGTGAACCCAATTATAGGGTTGCTGATCCGTGCCATCTTTGGGACGAAACCCGTTAGCTGGACGTTCTGCACCATCTGTAGGTAGGTTTTGCATGCCTTTCTGGACGAACTGGAAGCCATGGTCCCCCCTACGATCATCCTTATTTCTCCTAGGGGGCCTAGGACGCTCATTTTCCCTCCAGGCAACCTGCTTTTGTGGTGGGTCCGTCCTCTCCTTACTGACGAACCTTTGTAGCTTTCTTTGTCTGATAAGAGCATCTATCTGATGCTTTAAGTCGTAGTAGTCGGACGTATCATGACTATGATCACGGTGAAAACGTCAGTACTTGTCTCTGGACCCCTTACTAGTATCTTGATGAGAATGAAAAATGTCATATTTTGCTCCCTTAATGTTTAGTCTTCTATACTCATTTGGTTCCTAAATGTACTCATTATTCTTATATTTTGATTTAGGATGCAAATGGAGGCATTAAGTGCAAAATGAAGCTAACTGGGTAGTTTTGGATAGTTTTGACATCGCTTCATAATCTGGACATAACTCTCTCATCAGAGCTCCGATTGAGATGATTCAAGATGCTATGGAACGCCAAGAAAAAGCTCTACAGCTTTCATTGTTTTGAGTTTTGAGATATACTAGATGCATCAAGGTCAAAATCGGGCTTGAAGTTGCTGCACCTACACTGTTAACGTTCTGGAATGTTCCTTTGCCTGAAATTCTAATACCTGATGCGGTTTATTTTCAGAAGCTTCTAGATTTGGTGCACGAAAATTTCAGCTGGAAAAAAAAACTATACTCATTTGGTTCCTAAATGTACTCATTATTCTTATATTTTGATTTAGGATGCAAATGGAGGCATTAAGTGCAAAATGAAGCTAACTGGGTAGTTTTAGATAGTTTCGACATCACTTCATAATCTGGGCATAACTCTTTCATCAGAGCTCCGATTGAGATGATTCAAGATGCTATGGAACGCCAAGAAAAAGCTCTACAACTTTCATTGCTTTGAGTTTTGAGATATACTAGTTGCATCAAGGTCGAAATCGGGCTTGAATTTGCTGCACCTGCACTGTTGATGTTCTGGAATGTTCCTTTGCCTGAAA
This sequence comes from Quercus gilva, assembly GCA_023621385.1. Classification (NCBI taxonomy): domain Eukaryota; kingdom Viridiplantae; phylum Streptophyta; class Magnoliopsida; order Fagales; family Fagaceae; genus Quercus; species Quercus gilva. Next base: position 48,157,466 of record CM042473.1, on the reverse strand, counting down.
TTCTAATACCTGATGCGGTTTATTTTCAAAAGCTTCCAAATTTGGTGCACGAAAATTTCAGCTGGAAAAAAAAAAACCACTTTCCTAGTTATATTAGGACTTTGTTTTATTTTTAATATTTTCCTTAATTAGGTAGATTTCGATATTATTATTTAGAATATTTTTAGGAGATTTTGTAAGCTTGGAAAAGGGGGAATTAACGTGTAAAAGAGGGGAGGAAAAATCAGATTGGACACACGCCTCTCTCTCCCCTCTTCTCTAATTTCTCCTTTGAGTTTTCATCATGACCCTGCTTGGCTAAACTTTTATACTTGGTTGAAGGAAACTGAAGCCTTGGAATCAATAAAACTGTGAGATCTAATTTTTTTTTTTTATTGTTCAATTTATGCTTTGAATATCGGATGTTCTTCTGTGCCTATTTTCATGATTGTCTCGTATAATTACTAGGAGGCCTACTAGTTTATTATTCATTGCAATCTACTACTAGGTAAGATATCAAATCCGTAATTGTTTGATCTCTCTAATTTGTGAAGTAACCAAGATTTAATGATTTGTTACATCAGAAATTATTAGATCTTAGGAAGAACGCTTGACTAAATTAAATGCAACCGCTTGTGCTTGTGTTGTTTAGCTTCATCGATCTCTCTAATTCTTAAGGGTTCTACTAGTTTAAACCTTTAGCGCTTGTCTTGGGTTGTTTAGTAGTTAGGGTTAATTAGATCGCTTGTTTTTCTAATTAATTGCGACAAAGGAGAAATAGGAAAATAGGTCCAACGATGAATATTCAAAGTGTGAATTGATATATGCTTGCATCGATGATTAGTTATAATATTCTGATGGTGGATGTTGATTTAGACCAAGGTTTGTTCTTTTGATTAATTTCGATATTTTAATTTGAATTGTTCCTTAGTTGTTTTTCTTAAAATTGTTTTCGTTATACTTAAATCCCCCCCCCCCTCCTTATTCATATAACATAAAACTAGGCTAGACACTTTCCATGGGAAGAATCCTTACTCACACCACTACATGTACTTTTAGGAGTATAAGTTTTATTTTTGGTGGCCTGTGACCGCACACTAGATCTCCTTTCAACTTGCCAGGAAATTTCAAGGCTCTTTCGTCCTTGATCTACATCAGGACTTGGTCAATCGGGGCAGTTAGCGGGGTGAAGCTTGTGAACCTTCTAGTGAGGGGTTTGGAGCGCCTATCCTCCTGTCAATCTCCGATCGTAGCCATCTTCTGCCCCCTATCTTGCCGTGCATCCTCTTGTCTTTCCTTCTTCTTGGGCTACTTTTCTCAGGCCAGCAGTGCATCTTCCACGTTCATGTACTTAATAGCCCTATAAAGTACATCCGATGTGGTTTTTATGTCGTTCTTGTATAAGGAAAATAGAAACTTCCCCTTCTGTAATCCATTGGTAAATGCTACCACTAGTATCTTGTCATCAGCTTCATCAATTGAGAGGGCCTCATTGTTAAAGTGAGTTATGTAAGACCTCAACTTCTCATCCTCCCCTTGTATGATGTTCATCAGGCATGAAGTGGACTTCTTATACCTGTGCCCCCCGATAAAGTGCGAGGCGAATTGTGCGCTCAACTCCTTAAAGGTGCTAATGGAGTTTGGCGTCAGTCTGCTGAACCATACCTTTGCGGGACCTTTCAGCGTAGTTGGAAAGGCCCAGCACATGATCTCATCTGCCATACCTTGCAAGTGCATCAAGGTTTTGAAAGACTCCAAGTGATCTAAGGGATCTTTAGATCTGTTGTAGGCCTCTACTTGTGGCATGTGGAACTTCAGCGGAAGGGGAAATGAAGTTATGGATGCAGTGACGAGTGAATCCGTCCGATGGACCAATTCGTCGAGGTCGCTAGACACTCGTCCCCTGAGGGCGTTCATCATGAAATCCATCCGTTCCTTCATCATCTACATCTCTGCGACCATTTATGGTGGAGCCGTATCTACGGTGGATGGATGGCTTGTATCCTGTCACTCTTGTCTGCTTGGGGCGTTGCTGCCTTCTGGCCCTTCTTAGTCCCTTCTCTCAGCACTAGTACCTTCTTAGTCCTCCTGAGTGTTAAGGCCTGCGTTCTTTTGGCGTAGTTACTCTTCTAGGTCATGGTTTTGCTTAGTGAGGCATTCCACGGCCACGGTGAGAGTCTGAACTTGTCTCTCGAGGGCGGTGGTACGTGGTTCGTCTCTTTGATTATTGTTGGTGTTTGCCATCGAGCAAGTAAGTACCATACAACTTTTTGTCTAGGAAGCGGTAGTATGGCTTACAAGTTTTTCCCCACATATGGCACCAGTTGATGATGCCAAAAATCGTTAGTGAGCCGCACGATCCTCACGTGCTCTAAACAGAACCTATGAAACAGAAATAAAGAAGACCTTGCAGAGATTACAGGTGGGGTACCGGCCAATACCCTCTAAAGGTTAAGTTAGAAAACTTTCACAACTCTAGAGTGCCAGAGTTGGGGTAAATTATGCGTACCTTGATTTGTGAGGGCTTTGGGGTTTTTATAGTAGCGTAGAGTTGACATCTGTTCCTTGGCAGAGAGGGCCTTTCATTGTAGGGAAGATCCTCATTAATAAGCGTATTTTGTGGGATCCTTTCCTTGTAAGAATCCTCTTGATTAGGGTTAACCATGAGACGTAAGATGTTTCCTTATATACACATTCGTGGAAGCCAAATATGGCCATGCTGGACCCGTCACAAGTTTCTCCCTCCCCGTTAGCTTCCTATCCTGCATAGGTGTTCTGGTCGTCTTACATAGATGTTGTTGGGTGTAGAGTTCGTCTTTCTCGTCTTCACTGAATGCATAAGGAGAGACTAACGGGTTTATTGGGACCGTCGGCTTCATTGCATGTGAACAAGTTTAAACTAATTTAGAATTGCCCTTATCAACTAATATGAATTGAAACTTAAACTCTTCAATGTTAATAGTAGATTCAACAATAGAAATATTCACCTATCAGAATTGCACATCAAGTTGGCGACTAATTTCATTTGTATTTTCATCTACAATAAGTCATCTTAATATTTTTAGTATACAATAAAATTTTACAATAAAGAATTGAAATATTTTAACTGTGAATATTTTATAAATGAATTAAATATTAGCATCAAATCCATATAACCAACTTTAAGTGCAAATAAAAACTTCCACATCCTCCTGCAAAATACAAGATTGATACTAAGTAAAAGTTTTTTATTTTATTTTTACTTTTTGGTTGTGATGTAAATATATTCAATTTTTATTTTTATTAAATTTTGAATAATTTAAGTTTTTTAATGATTACCCCATAAAAAGGTTTTAGAGCTACCACTGATTTCACTCTCTTCCTTGATCTTATAAAAGGAGAATAAAAATATTGTAGCTAGAACACAAAATTCCCACTTTTGCAAGGTCTAAGAAATATTGTAAGGGTAGTTAGCCTTATAAAATTTAAATCAAAGCACAATAGAGCATGTAGGGATGTGGCACCCAAAACTCAAGGACCACATTAGGCCTTAGATTTGGGTAGGCCCAAGACATACATTTTTGAGAAAACGAGCCCAATTGCAGAAGTGCGTACCCTGAAAACTGATCTTATAGGGCCCATCACCCTCAATCCAAGCATGAATGGACCATTTGAACCATCCAAGATAAATGTCCATAGACATTAAGGCATCCCACTGAGGCATAATATCTGAGGATGCCCGAAGGCCTAAGGCATCCCACCGACGTACGCGCACTATTCGAGGATTACCAAAATGCCTAAGGCGTACCACCGAGGTACACATAATGTCCAAGGATGCTTTCTAGATTTTCCTGTTGAATCCGTAGCGATCCACCTGACATAATTGCATTTAATATGACTGATAACTTATCAGAATAAAAACAAGAACCCCAAAAGTCTGGGTTCATCATAACCTTAACAGAAGAAGAGCTTGATGGGATAGAAAAGACGCCTAACCATACCAGGACAACACCTATTGTGGCACAAGGTGGAGAAGAAAATAAAAAGAACCATGCACAAGATAAGAATGAGGAAGAAGGAGAAGAAAAGGTATAAAAAGGAAAGAAAACAAACAACGGGGGGTGTGTGAAAGATTAGGAGTGAAAATTGTAACTTAAAGGAATGATATGAATAAGAGTTTTCCTTTTTCATGCACTTGTATGAGAGTGAGATAAAATCCGACTTCTTTTTCAAACTTCCCATTATCTAAATTAATTGTGTACCTAGGGAAGAAATTATTCTCGGGATAAATTCCTTGCATCCACACAGCCATTTAACTATTATGTGCCTCCTCTAGCAGTTTGTTTTACATCTTCTTGCTCAAAGTCTAAGATTGATCTATCAATTGCTAAAGTTTCCTAGTATGTCAATAGTGATGCAATTGAACCATCTTATAATAACCAGCTCTGCTTCTAAATAATTTTCCAAGTAGATATATTGCGTGTGATTAATACACGGAAACGAAGGCTAGTTTATTTATTTTGGTCATTGAACTACACGACGGAGCAGCCCTCCTCTCTAGGTTGCTAGTATTTTTTTGCATTGATCGGACACTGTGCAAGTCCAAAGGCTGGTAAATGGGATGGAATTGCAAAACAAATGGGTTATGCATGCGGTTAGCCCAGTGATTGGTCTTAGCCTCTAATTAATTAGCTAGGTTCTAAACCAATTCGTTTGATGATAAATTTTATGGGCTTTCCTGCCTTTAATGTGTTGCGTAGTCTTCATTGGGCTTAATTTGGACGCTTGGCTAAGCTAGACCAAGCCATAATAACTTCCAAAGTAGAGGCTCCAATTTGCATCCATTTTATATACCCAGAGAAAGAAATGGTATCGAGACTTGGAGCTTGTAAGGTGATATTTGGTGTAATGGAAATATAAAAAATATTTCACTCATGTTGATGTGGGAAGTGGGATGGGTTCCTTATACTACTATGTGAAAAAGATGCTATGTTAATATGTTATAGATACCTCTTACACAAAATAAAAATTCTGAGCTTGGAGGCCTTCAGGAATGAGGAGCCTTTATAATTAATTAAGTAGTATGAGTGTGACACTATTATCAATTACCCTCCTTTTATTTATTTTTTTAAGGCATTGGAAGCTACAATATTTTACGAAGGCTCATACCTTAGAGCACTTGAAGTAGTGATGCTAAAAAACTAAAAAGCTATTTTTAGCACCCCTACACATAAAAAAGAGGCTTGCAGCAGTGGAGCTATAGATATTTTTTTATACCTTCATTGCTACAGTGCACAGCTATGTATGGCTGTGCATTGTAGTTGAAAGCTAAAAAAAATAAAAAAAAATTATTCCTAGCTCCGATTAAAATAATACACATTTGAGAATTTTTTTTACATTCTTTTATTCTCACTGTCCCTCACTCTCAACTCACTCTCTAAAGCTCTCATCTCTTTATCTCACCTTCTTTTCCGCTGATCCATTTTAGGTCAGCACAGCTTTCCGATGCCGGCATCGCCACGATGTCCTGGATCTTAATCATCGGCAAGAATTCTCGAATTAGGTGCTGGGAGAAAGAGGTTTGGGAAAGTGAGAAAATAAGGTTTGGGAAGAAAATGAGGTTTCTGATGAAACCCAGAAGGGAAAGTGCTTGGAGAAAGAGGTTTGGGAAGAAAACCTTGGAGTACCTGACTGGGAAACCCATGGAGCTCACCGACCCAGCTCGCCAACCCATGCCGACACTGTCCTCCTCACCAAAGCCCAGCTCTGTGATTGGTGATTTTTTATTTTGTATCTGATTGGTGATTTTGTTTGGTCTAAGTTAAGGAAAAAGATTGGAGATTTGGGTTGGTGGTTTTTTTTTTTTCCCTGCTGTGGATTGGTGGTGGCGGTGGTGGTTGTGGGTGTAGCTAATGGTAGAGGTGATTGTGGTTGGTGTTGTGGATGTTTTTTTGGTAGTGCGATATATTATTTTATTATAATAGATATATTATTTTATTGTGTTGAAATCTAAAATAGATCTACTGCTCTAGCATGTGAATATGTAAAATAGTTAAATTTTTAGCTCCACTACTTTAGATGTTAAATGGGTTTTTGTAGAGAGGAAAAGGGTTGAGCCAGCTGCTAGCATCTTCTAAAGGCTTGGATTACGTATTTCTGGGCTCTAGTTAGGGACTGGCCCATACATATCATAAGTTTGCGTGGGCTGTGATAGATACCTAGATAGCATTTTTTTTTTTTTTTTTTTTGGGAGGTGGAGAAGGACTATATAGCTACATATACATGGTTATCTACAAAAAGCAATTAATGTGTGGAAAGTTACTAACTTATGAGTTGTATACCACGTGTGTTAAACTTATAGAAGATTCTTCATGTGATATATACATGACATAATATGACATTTTATTTTTTTGAGAAACAAACACACACAGAGGAGAGGGAAATGAGTTCTAATACAAAATCATACCACAACTCCACTTAAAAGCCATAGTAACTTTTAAAGGAGGGTGGAGTAAGTTATACTACACACAACACCTATAATAAACGAGCCCCTAACTTCTAACTTGCAAAAAGAAAAGTGAATAATATTATTCACTTTTCTTTTTGGAAGTTAGAAGTTAGGGGCTCGTTTGTTATAGGTGTTTAAATAAAAGTTTTCAGTGTTTAAACAACAATACATGTATTTTTACACACTTTTTCACTCATATATATTTTCAATATTATTCACTTTTCTTTTTGGAAGTTAGAAGTTAGGGGCTCGTTTGTTATAGTTGTTTAAATAAAAGTTTTCAGTGTTTAAACAACAATACATGTATTTTTACACACTTTTTCACTCATATATATTTTCAAAAAATACAAACAGCTTTACTAGAATTATTCACTTTTCTTTTTGGAAGTTAGAAGTTAGGGGCTCGTTTGTTATAAGTGTTTAAATAAAAGTTTTCAGTGTTTAAACAACAATACATGTATTTTTACACACTTTTTCACTCATATATATTTTCAAAAAATACAAACAGCTTTACTAGAACAACATTATTAAAAGGGTCTTAAAACTCTTAAAGAAAAATAAGTTAACAATTCTCGATCTCTCCACACTCACAATTGGTGACGTAAGTGCATACACAATTTGCCTAGTGTTTTACATTTACATGATCATAATATAATTAATTAATTAATTAATGTTGTCTATAAGCTTGTTTATCTTACTCTATGGTTTTATGAGTTATCCTACTTCACATCATCATTATCAATACAAAAAGAAAAAGACAATAATTTTTATAAAAAAATATACTGACGTTCGTGGGAACCACTTTACAGCGCTCACACTATTACAAGCCTGGGTTGTAGCTGCTAATATATATATATATATATATATTAGTATTTGTAACCATCTTATCTAATTTATTTATTCTTTGTCTGTATTAAGTTCACTTAAATTTTTTAATTAGTTCCTAGCTATCTGAATTATCTAGTCCTGTCGTATAAACAAAGACTGAAGACACTTCATGATGATGAGTAGTATGACGGCTTTAAACGTGACCCGACATGCAATGTGGGAGTTGTAATTATGCCAAGTGGAGTGTAATCTAAGCTAGGTTTGTTTATCATACTATAATCCTTTTTTTTAATGTTAATTTAAAATTTTCAATTTCATTAATTAGCAGCTTAATCTTGTTTCAATTATGTGTCTCTTTCAGTTTCATATGCTTTTTTTTTTTTGGTAATGGAAGCCTCTAGCTTAGCTTCATGAATGATCTCAACTATGAGACATTGGTCTAATAGTGGTGGTGGGTGGGAAGCTTAGTCAACTTGTAACTTTGCAGAGTCCAGCCAGCCACCTCAAACAATAATGAAAATTGAACCTTTTTTTTTTTTTGGTCGATCGAGAACATGAACCGGGACTTTTTCTTTTTATAGTCTTGAGCTGTTTTAATTAATCCAACACTATTGAATCTTAAAGAATATATATATGTACCATATGCAAATTGCCACTTGGGGTAGAATATCGTACTTAAATAAATTAAATTACCTATATGATCCATGTGGCTAGCTATTGCATTTTATTCCTTTTTGAGTTTCATCCGTATTCGATTGGTTCCAAACTAAAAAAATCAGCTTATTTTACTATTCAGCTTATTTTTGTTACTATTCATAGGCTTTATTGCATTTTTTAGTATTATTTTTTGGTCCCACTATACTATTTCTGTTAACTTTTATTTTTATTTACAGTGCTTTTAGCAAAAAGTATTCAATTTCAACAAAATAAGTAAATTCTAAATAGACCCTTAATACGTTAATGAAGGGAAGATCTTTTTTTTTTTTTTTTTTTTTTTTGAGAGGAATGAAGGGAAGATCTAAGTACATATATAATTTTATGTTTATCACCAACCTGTTCCCAGCTTTATGAGCATCAATCTTGTTTGTTTTGTTTTGTTTTGTTTTATTTTTAACTTTTTAATTTTTTATTTATTTTTGGCTGGTACGGGGTTTGCCAAAAGAAAAAGGGGGATTTTTTTAGTAAAAAAGCATACTCATGCTCAAAAATGACTTTGAATTTTGAAAACCACCTTTGAACTTCCTTCACAATAAAATGATACAAATTCCACATCCCCAATTCGTCAATAGCATTATAGATGTTGACACGTCACTATTTAAGTGGGTCCTGACGTTCTGATCCCAAAATGAGAACTGTTGTAATTGTAACGTGACTTGGAAAATCAAATTTGAAGTAACATTCATTTTACTTTTAAACTTTGAAACAAATAAAAGTCAACTAAAATTGTACCCGATGGCCAATGAAAAAAACGTCGGCCAAAAGGGGTTTGGTTCACGTTTTTATCTAAAGAAAATTTGTCCAAGGTGGTCGGTACAAAGATATGATTTGCAGATTGATCAATTGGTTTGCGGAAGTCTTGCCAATATAACTACCATTAATGTGCTTGACCACAGTATTGTGCAATTAAAAGCTAATGTGACTTAAAACTGCATGCTATTGGTGTAATGATCACTCCATAAGTATAAATATTTGTGAAGTGTGGAGGATAAAGGTCGGAGTTTAAGTTTTTAAGATGAAGTTTTACACACATATACACTTAAATTAGGTTAGAAGTAAAATTTTTATCTTATATATATATATATATATATAACTTATGTGACTTCTTTTTAAAATTACCAAAAAAAAAAAAAAATTTTGATGTGACTTGTCTTGAGTCGCATAATTCAATTGGTATTTTTATATGTTTCTAACATATTCGAATTCAAATCCTCCTCTACAAATTAATGAAATTATTCAAAAAAAAAAAATGATATGAGTTAGAGAAAATGATATTAGAGCTTAGAAAATAATATTAAAGATATTATAAATTTTATATTATATATAATTAATTTCATTATTTGTGATAATATTGGCTATGGTATGGTTGTAACGATGTTGGGTACGGTAAGTCATGATTCGTGTGTAAGTGTTGGCTACACCTTTTAGGGAATCAATGAATGTACGTAGTATGTGTATATTCAATAACGTACGCTCTGTTTGTTTCGATGTAAAATATTTTCAAGAAAATATTTTCTAATTTTACTGTGTTTGTTTTGCAGTAAAATATTTGGTCAAAAGAAAAATATTTTCAGTCAACGAAATCAACCTAAGCAAATTTTTGTAAAATATTTTACACTTCAAATTTTGATAAAACATTTTACACTTGCTCACTCCCTAACACCCCGATTCTTATCACCATCTTCACTCCTACTCACTTTACGCTTAAACTCTCCCAAATCAAATTTCTCACCAAAAACCCAGCCACCTCCAGTCCCTCTCCCACCAATCTCTGGCTCCAAGTCTGAGGCACCACCGATCAACTCTAGCTTCCGTTAGCACCCCTATTATCAGATCTGTCTTCCTTCTCTCATACCCATCTTGTACAGAAAAATAAAGTCACGAGGAGGCTTCTTGGTGGGGAACTATGATGCCAGTGGTGGTCAAGGAAGCTTTCTGGCATGATCTGGATAGCCGTGATCAAAAGAAGGTGCTAAGGTGCTACGGTGGTGAGCAAAGATAAAACAAAATTGTGATTTGAAATTTGTTTTTATTTCATGTTTTTTTTTTTTTTTTTTTTTTTTTTTTTTTTTTTTTTTTGCTTTCTTTTGGGTGGTTATGGAGTTGTTTGATCGGATTCGTGGTTTAATTCTTGTTGTGGATTGCTGGTGGTTTGTGCTCAATTTTTTGGTCTAATGGTTAGATTTTTAGGTGGTGGCTATCTTTTTCCTCTCTTCCAAATCTAGTTTTTAGGGTGGTTAGGGGTGGTTTAATGGTTTATGCTCATTTTGGGGTGGCTGTTGGTGGTTTTTGCTTATTTGGGGTGGCTGGTGGTGCGTTGCATTTTCTTGTGTTTTGTCATTCCAAACACTTGAAAATATTTTACGATCAAATATTTTACAGTAAAATATTTTACATGTAAAATATTTTACATCGAAACAAACATAGCGTTAATCACATTTGATGATAATTGTTTTAAGATCCATTTGGTAATTTCATGTTTTTCTCTTTTGAAAATGTTTAAGAAAATATATGTTATGGTTCATTCCCTAAATATCCTAGTGATTTTAGGCTCAATTTTGTAATATTCAAGTTTTTCTCTTTCTAAAATGTTTAAGAAAATATACGATATGGTTGGTTCACTAAATATCCTAATGATTTTATGCTCAATTTTGTAATTTTCCAGTTTTTCTCATTTGAAAATGTTTAAGAAAATATATGATAAGGTTTGTTTACTAAATATTCTAATGATTTTATGTTTGAATTTTGGTGTTTAGTGATTGATGGGGAGATAATACTTTAGAATGACTCTAATTTAGGTCTTAATATGAGATATATAAAAATATTATTGATGACGCAAAAATCTGAAGAAAGTACATACAATACTCTCTTTGATGAAATAGAAACTAAGCTGCTATTTTCTAGTAGTAAACCTTAAATTTATGAGAGAATCCTCAAATCTACAAGAGATTCTTTGAATCCACAAGGTGATAAAGAAGAATTTTATTAAAATATTCTGATTTTCCTTTTGAGGCTACAAAACATATAAATACTAAAGAAGTAAATCCCTAGGATGACTAGGAAACCGTTTGAAACCCTAATTCGCATTAATCACAAGATTTAGTGGCAAAACACCGAATTTTACAAAAAATGATAAAATTGAATTAAATGCAAAATCACAAATTACTAGTTGTCTCAAAACAAACGGGGCCTTATTCAGACTTTTAAGCAAAAGGTTATTAAGGAAACAAAAATTACTAAAAACAGTAAAATCACTGTTTTCAAATCCTAAATGAAGGAATTCGCCAAAATTACGGCACATCTGGTGGCAAAGCAACAACTATTATATTGATCGGAATATCGTTTCCCTTCAGTTTGCCAATTTTCGCGCAATTTCAACTCTGTAACCTAAAAAATTTCTACTAATGACTTTTTAACTTGTGCCATAATTTTTAGACGCCCCTGGTATTTCAGGAAGACTATGACTGTCTGTTCTACATCAATTATTAGCTTAAAAGTTCAAACCTATGAATTTATATGCAATTATATTATAAGATTAAACTCCTCATATTCTCTAATTTTGCTTCTTGTGGAACTTTAGATAATTTGTATTGGTTTTATTTGCGTTTGGTGATTTTTGGGAGAGTATCTTAGTGATATGTGTGAGAGTGTGTTGGTTGCGCCCCATCACCGTTCTAATTGCAAAAAGAACAGTAGTAATTTCATATTTTTTTCAATTTTCTTTTCTAAAGTACTTCCACTCATAAATGTATATTTTTATCAGCCTTTTTCTTTTGAGAATGAGTGAGAAAAAAGTTTTAATCCAATGTTGTATTTTATTTTGAATATTGCTAGTACCACGACAAAACCTACAATTTATCCACATGACAAGTTATAAGTGATAGGTTCTTGTGAGTCTACAACTCCATCACTCACAATTCACCCGTGGTAGATTGTCGTGATACTAGCATTATTTATTCTATTCTAGACCTATATGTCATGTCAAGAATGACAGAACATTTCTTCAAGATATTTTGCAATTTTACCTTCGACTTTTATCGAAGGTTTCTCAACTTTAATTTTTGTCAAATCTTTGAAAATTTTCGGTGGTGAACATTACTTTTTGACTGAATTATTGAGCCACATATTGGTGCTACTAGATAACTGGATATCCACGCAACAAAATGGCCAACACAAAGCCGGGTTAACTAGTAGCTAGGATGCACGGACACGGCTGGGAGGGTGCCGCACCGGAGTCTGACGCGAGCTGCGGCGTCCGATGCGGCTGCTCGCGCGTCAGTGCCGCGTTTGAGCTTTTTTTTTTTTTTTTTCCTCGGATTCGCGCCGACTCCGCTTCGATTCGTGCCGAACTGGGCTGATTCGACCAGAATCGAGTCGTATCAGCGGGCAACCGAAACGGCCGAAACATGTTGAAATCGGCCTTGAATCTAGCCAGAACAGCCAAAATTCCCACCTCTGAGGCATAGTAATGTGTTTCTTGCCTTCTTCTTTCTTTGTGTTGTGAATCAAGCGTGGTAATATGTTTTTTAAGAATATTTTAATAGTATAAATATATAGAAAATATAAATAAAAATATTTTTAATAATTTTTTAATCACTGCACCCTGCCGCACCTGCACCCTACTTTTTCAAAAATTTCTGAGTCCCACACCCGCACCCGCACCTGAATCTAGAAATGCAACTGTGCTACATAGACTAGCAGTAGCAAACTGTATTGGTGGTAAATTTCAACCTTCAATCTTCTTTCTGAACATGCATTTTTCATGGAAATCATCAGTTAAGAAACCGATAAAGTCTTTCACTAATCATTATGCATGTTTTACTAGCTAGCATATGCGTCTGACTTCAGGGCACAGTGTGAAAAGCTAGCTGGGTCCAAATTCTCTCATTTTTTTTCTGAAAAGCTCTTCAAGTTTCACAGGTAAGTACTTCAACATCCACGAGTACCACAAAGATTTTCTCTGTATTACTTTACTCTTATCCTGAAACTGAAACTATATATTATCAAACTTGATAGCGACAATTATATTTGTTAGTTAAGTGATTGCAAGTCTATTTTAAAACCAGATTGTGTATCAAGAAGGAAGATTGTATTGTATTGATAGGTAGCTAGGAAGTGATCAGAAGAAGTCCTATTCACACTGCGTATTTCCTTGAATCCTAAATCTGTTGATATGTTAACATCTAGTACGATTCGATAAGCGCAAATAAGCTGAAAACAATACAAATGTACGTGAGAGTGTGTTACTAATTTAAATTCATGGATCTATATATATATATATATAGCTCAAATATGTAGAGATCTTCTAATCTCAATTAGCTCTTTGAATTTTATTACTCAGTCAACGAATCACATTAAGAAATTGAGCCATTGAAGCATATTTCCATGATGAAGTAGTTGGAACTAATGTTGACAGCAAAATTTATTAATTTAGTTTGTTCGGTTTGTGTGTAACATATTAAACATAAAAATAAAATAAAAATTAATGTGTTGGTAATCTGCATGACCATATCACATCAGCTCCTTAAAGGAAGACAAATTTTGGCTAGTTTATGCTCCACTTGTAACGTATTACTTAGCAACATCATCTGTAGGAAAAAAAAAAAAAAAAAAAAAAAAAAAAAAAAAAAAAAGGGAAGAAGAGGAAGAAGAAGATAAGACTCTCCAAAATCTACAAATCAGTCACCACAACATATCCACACGGTACACTCCGGGCAAGAGATGATGAGAACTAACTGGCTAGGACAGTTGAATTATTATTGAACAGAAATTTGATCCTGGTATAATTTTGGATTCAAATTTAGGAGGACCTAAAACATTAATCAAAATTCCGCTGGTATGGATCAAATTTTGGGTACTTTGAATAATAGGTTGGTATATCACTACAAGAAACGAGGGCTATAGCTGCATTTCAAAAATGCGGCTATAGACCCCAAAAACGTAGCTATAGGCTATAGTCGTGTTTCCTATAGTAGCATTTACAAACACGGCCTATACTGCGCCACAATAGCTCCTGCGAGTCTGTAGCCACGTTTTTGTAAACACAGCTATAGGGTCAGAACTGTAGCTGCATTTTTCAAAACGCAACTATAGAACATCTTTAAGCTGCGTTTGAAAACGCGGCTATAGAACATCTTTAAACTTGTCAAATTTCATCACGGTTGATTAAAAGATGATAATCTCATATTTGTGGATACAATTCGGATCACTCTTTGATGAACTAATATCAATTACTTTAATTTCAATTTTTTTGTTTTTTAGGATTTTCAGAAATTGTCATATCAGGGATTGTCAAAGTTGTAATATTAACATTATCTTTTGAATTATTTGCACATTTTCTTTTAAAAAATCAAATATTTTAGTTGACTTTCTACAAATCAAATAAAATTCATATTAAATAATCTTATTATTTTCCTACATTTTCTAAAAATTAATTAGTCCTATAAAGTAAAAGTGATATTAGAAAAAAAAATAATAATAATAATCGTTGTGTAAAAAAGTCAGACAAAATCAAGCAATTGATCAACTCACACTAGTTTTTATTTATTTTTTCTTATTAAGTTAAATTAATTAATAAATTTTTTTTTGTTGATAATTCGACAGTTGGGAGAAGGAAGATTTAAACCTTAAACATCTACATTGAAATTGATCTCTTCTGATTGTTGTATTGTAGTAGTTTAGTGCTTAAAAAAAATAGTTGATATGTGTATGCTATATATTTTTTTTCTTTTTCTTTTTTTAAGAAGCTAGTGTATGCTATCTTAATATTTACTTGACTATTTTAGTTCTTTATATATATATATATATATATATAGAAGAATTGACTATTTTAGTCAACTATGCTTATTGAATACATTATGGATAGGATTCAAGTATGTTCCATAATTATAACTATGGAAATGAATAAATAATCAATAAAACATAAACTTATGGTTAATTGGAGATTGTCTTTTTCACTTGCCCAATAAAAAAAAATAATTGACTATTTTTTATTTATTCATTTTCATAGTGATAATTACTGATCATACTCAGATTCTATCCATAATGTATTAAATAATGACTATCAATTAAGGTTTAACTCTTCAAGAGGAATCTTCACACACATAGATTAGGCTAGAATAGAATTCTATCTTGTATCGAAAAAAAAAAAAAATCATCTTTTTACTTTAACTATTTGTTTTAATGGCCAAGTGAAAAAAAAGATAACCAATTAGTCATAATTCTTTTTATTATTTGAATAATGCTAGGGATACAAACTTTTTTACAAAAAAATTTATAAACAATTGATGTGGTGAGTGGTTATTGATAAATGAAAAAGTGATGTTAATGGTGGGCTTAGATGAAAACCAATAAAAAGTTGGACACGTCACCAGTTTGTAAAAATATTGTAAAATAATTTGTGACTGTAGCATTACTCTTTTTATTTATTCATTTCCATAGTAATAATTATCGAACATATATACTTCTATCCTGTCCATAATGTATTCAATAAGCATATTTAACTAAAATAGTCAATTCTTTTCCCAAAAAAAAAAAAAAAAAAAACCAAAATAGTAATAATTACTAATCATACTCAGATTCTATCCATAACGTATTAAATAATCATTGTCAATTAAAATAAGGGTCATGCTAACGAGTGCCTTTAGGGCACTCCTTAATAATCTATTTTAAGAAAGTTTTGATATCACCTTTATGGAAAATGAAAAAAGCTGTCAAAATCTTAATTACTTTTTTTTTTTTTCATTTCCCATAAAAACTTTCTTTAAATGGGTTATTAACCAGTGCCCTATGGGCACTCGTTAGTATTTTCCTTAAAATAATCATCTTTTCACTTTAACTATTTGGTTTATTGTCTTTCAAAAACAAAAAAAAAACTATTTGTTTTATTGGCCTAGTGGAAAAGACAATAACCAATTAGCCATACGTTTAGTTTTTATTGATTATTTATTCATTTCCATAGTAATAATTATGGTCATACTTGAATTCTATCCATAATCTATTCAATAAATATAGTTAACTAAAATAGTCAATTCTTCTCAACAAAAAGAATAAAATAAAATAAAATAGTCAAGTAAATATTAAGCTAGCATACACTTGCTTCTTAAAAAAAGAAAAAGAAAAAAATTATAGCATGCACTTATCGACAATTTTTTTAAAGCACTAAACTACTACTCAGAGAGAGAGAGTCACAATCGTCACAGTTGACTGAAATGAAAGGGTGGTGAACCAAAGGTGTAGACATCGTCGTCATATATGGGAGTGGGATTAATGCTAGGACTTATCAGCTCAATGTGCTGAGGAGCAAGGAAGTCTTCCTCGGCCTCAAACAATGTTTGGGCATGGTAAATTTTCTGATCATTTGTGATTCTCTTGACTTCCTGCTTTTTGGCTCCTTACTTATCGTGCATTAGTTTTAATTGGCAGACTATCCAGGCTACCTTTAGGTTGGAGGATATAGCCAGTAGTCAAAGCAGAGCCGCGGGACTAGAGTGTGAAAAGATGCTAGACGTTGCGCGGACCCTCAAAGTCTCCAAGGCCGATCTTTCAAAGGTGAGGGAGGAGTTGGAGGAAATGAAGAAGGCTCGAGACATCGCTGAATCAGGCCTAGCTAGCGCCCAAAAGCAGGTCTTGGATCAAACGGAGCACCTGCTTAAGGCTGAGGGTCGCCAAAGAGGAGATCGCGGCCCTAGAAAAGAGGGTGCTCGAGGCAGAGGGGGCCAGAGGTGTTGCGGAGTCCGCCAAGGATGAAGCCTTGAAAGCCAAGGAAGAGGTTGAGTTTGCTAGGGCCGAGGCTAAGGCTTCCAAAGGTAAGGCCACACAGGAGGCCTACGAGTCAGGGGTGGCTGAGACAGAAGCTACCCTTAAAGCTCAAGTGCTTGGGGTATGCAAACTTTACTGTTCCCAAGTGTGGAATGAAGCCTTGAAACAAGCAAGTGTTGAGGCTTCATCTGACATGTGGAAGGTAAAGAGTGTGTACTACCCTCCTGCCATTCGCGAGGCTACTCTTCCCAGCTCCGAGGCCGAGGTGACTCTTGAGGGAGTTAGGGCTGTTCCTGATGAAGACGCCCCGGCTGCTACCACCTTAGACGAGCCCGCAAAGGAAGCTGATCCTCCTAGGGTCGTTGAGACAAGCAAGAGTCTCACTACGGATGCGCCTTGGGAAACTGCGGACCCCTTAGCTGATGTCCAGGCCCCTCACGTTGAGGAGGTATCTCTTTCAGCTGTCTTTCCCCAGACTGCAGTCCCAAGCGAAGGTTGCAAGGACCCTGAGACCTCTTCTGCCCAGCCCCTTAAGGGAGGAATTGAGATAAAGTTGAAGGAATGATCCTCCATAGCGCCTTCGTTTTATATATATATATATATATATATTTTAAAGCATTGTAATGACACTTTTGCCTTGTGTAACTCTTAAAGATTCAATGAAGTGCATATTTTATTTTCTCTTATTCGTCTTGTTTGTATTGTCCTCTTTTTTTTTTTTTTTTTTTTTTACTTGCACAATCCTGGCTTTAATTGCGCTTCAGCTGACCACATACTTATCTTTTTGAGTGACTAGTTTCTCCATAGGTTTGAGTCCGAGGACCATGCAAGACTTTGGTTCTGTCTAGCATTTGATTTTTATGAAGTAGCTAGTTTCCCCATAGGTTTGGGTCCGAGGACCATGCAAGACCTTGGTTCTGTCTAGCACTTATCTTTTCTGAAGTACCTAGTTTCTCCACAAGTTTGAGTCAAAGGACCATGCAATACCTTGGTTCTGTCTAGGATCTAGTTCTTGAAGTAGTTAGTTTCCCCACAGGCTTGAGTCCGAGAACCATTCAAGGTCTTGGTTTCGTCTAACACTTAATTCTTCTGAAGTAGCTAGTTTCCCCAAAGGTTTGAGTTCGAGGACCATGTAAGACCTTAGTTCTGTCTAACACTTATCTTTTCTGAAGTACCTAGTTTCCCCACAGGTTTGAGTCCGAGGATCATGCAATACCTTGGTTTTGTCTAGGACCTAGTTATTGAAGTAGTTAGTTTCCCCACAGGTTTGAGTCTGAGGACCATGCAAGGCCTTGATTCTATCTAACACTTTAGTTTTTCTAAAGTACCTAGTTTCCCCACAGGTTTGAGTCCGAGAACCATGCAATACCTTGGTTCTATCTAGGACCTAGTTCTTGAAGTAGTTAGTTTCCCCACAGGCTTGAGTCCGAGAACCATGCAAGGTCTTGGTTCTGTCTAACACTTAATTCTTCTAAAGTAGCTAGTTTCCCCATAGGTTTGAGTCCGAGGACCATGCAAGACCTTGGTTTTGTCTAGCACTTAGTTCTTCTTGAGTGACTAGTTTCCCCATAGGTTTAGGTCTGAAAACCATGCAAGACCTTGATTCTCTCTAGCACTTGGCTTTTGAAGTAGTTAGTTTCCCCACAAGCTTGAGTTCGAGGACCATGCAAGGCCTTGGTTCTGTCTAACACTTGGTTTTTCTGAAGTAGCTAGTTTCCCCATAGGTTTAAGTCCGAGGACCATGCAAGACCTTGTTTCTGTCTAGTACTTAGTTCTTCTTGAGTGACTAGTTTCCCCATAAGTTTGGGTCTGAGGACCATGCAAGACCTTGGTTCTGTCTAGCACTCGGCTCTTCTGAAGTAGCTAGTTTCCTCATAGGTTTGAGTCCGAGGACCATGCAAGACCTTGGTTCTGTTTAGCACTTAGTTCTTCTTGAGTGACTAGTTTCCCCATAGGTTTGGGTCTGAAGATCATGCAAGACCTTGGTTCTGTCTAGCACTTGGCTTTTGAAGTAGTTAGTTTCCCCATAAGTTTGAGTTTGAGGACCATGCAAGGTCTTGATTCTGTCTAACACTTGGTTCTTCTTAAGTGACTAGTTTCCCCATAGGTTTGGGTCCGAAGACCATGCAAAACCTTGGTTCTGTCTAGCAATTGGAGTTTTCTTTACTGCTGGGAGTAAGGGAGCTCATCCTCATCGTTGGGGAGCTTACCCTTAGAGTGATAATGGCCTTGAGCTTGCTCTGCCGAGGGGGGGGGGACCCTTCTTCGGCCTAGCTCCTTGGCCTGGCGCGCCACTTTTAATTATGAGGCGTCTTTTGAGCTATTCGAGGAACGTGCTTGACGCTTTGGTACACAAGGTGCATCTTCATTAATATCCTTGCGGATTTACAAGGATCCAGCGGCTGGTAAGCTCTTTGAAAATTGGGCGGATTTAATACCTCCAGTAATTCCTCCTTAGGATTCTGCGCAGTTTGGTTTTCACCAGCTCTTTCCTTCTATATAAGGCATTTTGGGGTAATCTTTTCTTCAAATTTCACAAAAACTTGGGTTTAATAGGAGTTCAAGGCTCTCCGTTTTCTGGGCATTTTCAAGGGCCTTGCCAAAATAGTAACTTGTGCTTGAGGAGATGGAGTGGCCCTGGAAAAGGGCAGGGACAAGGAAGTCGAGCCCCCTTTAGGAGCCGAGAATGCGACCCTGATCCTAGACAACACAGTGGAGGCGAAATAAGCAAAGGCCAAAGATCCTCCTTCTTTTCAACCTAGCTAGAGAGAGGACTCCACTTACAGTTAGGAGGGAAATCCGAAAGGAATATAACGTCTCTCCTTTACGCACAGGCCCTTCCGCCTTCCAAGCTGGTAGTGATTCGCTAGCGCCCGGTCGTCGTGGGACTGGGAGAGAATCAAGGGGAAACCTTGAGATGGGACCGTTAGGCGCCGCGACTTCTTCTTCCTTCTCCTTTCCAGTGTCGCTCATGTTGGTTGGGGAGCTGTGGACGGTCTTTGAATAGGCCTGTCTCCGCCTCTCCCCTCCATGCTTAGTTTGGCTTTAAAACAAGTCTGCCTAGGCCCTTTTTTTTTTTAGTTTTCGAACAAGTCTGTCTAAGTATTTACCTTCGTAGTTAGCTTTAGAACAAGCCTGCCTAAGCATTTGTTGTACAATGTAACTTTTTTTACTTAATAAAGAAGTAGCCACATTTCGTTTACTTTACTTCTCGAATCTTTCATTTCTTTATGATGATTGCCTTTTGAATGAATGCGTTGCTGTTGTTTGTGTTTTTTTTTTTTTTTTTTTTTTTTTTGAACTTGAAAGAAGTGTTGTTATTGATCCTTTCGCACCAACCGTTGTACTCGCTAATCCTCAAGTCCTTCCCACAGACGGCGCCAATTGTAAGGGTTGGCCTTTTATTCTCTTGAGATGCGGGTTTTTAGGATTTTCACCCCACCGAGGGCTGACTTTGTAGTGTAAGGCTTGACACTTTAATCCCACGTCGGCAAGAGAAGCGCCCCAATATAATGAATTTGTAGAGAGTGGGTAGAAGGACTAGGCATTAGCGAATGTTACAACGGTTGATGTGGGTTTACAAGATCATCAAGTGAGATTTAGCTGAGTTTTCTAAGGGGAAGTTCGTCATCGGCCCAGTCCGAGGAGCTCTTCCATGAGTGCTAATGAAAATAGGAGTTCTCCCCTCCGAACCTCCGAACCCCGAACCCCTTCTTTTCTGGGGGTTCATTCCATTATATAGTCTTATTCAGCTGATCTCTGTCCTTCACTTGTTGATCATCTGAGCCTGTGTCTGAGGGCTTGTCCCATCAGCCACCTTTCCAGACTTCCTGTTAGTTGAAGTAACCAAGGCATCACTGCTCAACGGTCAATTCTTCATTAATGCGGCCAAAGTGTCAGTTTCGTGCTTTTAATGTGGGGATGACAACTCCCCTATGGACTACTCCTTCGCCATGTTCCCCCGTCCGACCCTAGGTACTTGTCTTTTTCTTTGGCATGCTTTGGGAGGGTGCTTTTGGTGGGGCGTCGACCTTCCCCTCTTCAATATCAGCCGGCCGAGGACATGGTCGTCCTCGGATACTATATTGTCCTCGGCATGGGCCTTGGGCCCGATATAGAGTGGACTGGAGTTGTCAAATCTTTGGGTCCCACAATATATATATATATATAAAATAGTGGTAAACTCGAAACGGTACACCGGTATTGATCGGTACCGAAATATATCGTTCCACTAGTTAAACTGGTACAACCTCCGATATGAGATTGATTCCCTTGATCACAACATATGCCAAGTTAATAGTTACCAAAAAAAAAAAAAAATTTTGATACTTATATTGTGACTTTTTTTTTTCTTTATTTATTCTCATAAGAAACAATATTAAAAACCAATTGATCAACAAAGCATTTGATGTGACCCTTTTATACTTTTTTCTCGTTCAAGCGATTTATAAAATATTCCTAGCGTCTTTTTAATTGTGAGTTGGGTTAACTTTTATTGAAATTTATTTGTTTATTTAATGAAAATTGACAAAAATAAATTTATACCCAAAAAAAAATAAGATTAAAAACTTTTCATAAATGCTTAAAAAGAACTGTATAGGACAAATAAATTGAAAAAAAAAAAATACACCTTATTTTTTTTGTTGAGGGTGAAAAATAAACCTTATAGTCACCTACTGAAGTGATTCGGAAGCACGCGCATTATGTGTGCTTGACCATTGGCGGAATTTGGTAGTTGGCCGTTGGAACCCACCATAAAATCTAAAGGAGCCCACCCAAAGTAACTTTCTTTTCAATATATAAATTATATATTCAACGGATAAAGCCAATCATTTGATAGTTAGGCAGTGCTCTAGCCCAAAAAAAATCCTTAAACACGTCATCATCTCTCAAATCTGCCCAATTTTTGGTTTTAACTCCCTCTTCGGCAACTGGTTGAGTTCCCTACTACTCGAGATTTTTGGGGTCCGGGTATGTAATTAGTTACTAGTTTAGGATATAGAATGACTTGGTAAAAAAACAAAAAAAAAAATTTTAAAATAAAGTATATGCATGGATTTTAGAGGAAAAAAAAATGAAAATGGTGTTTCAGAAATCTTATTTAATAGATTAAAATTGATGCTCAATCTTTAGTTAATTAATTGAGCATCAAACTTGAAGTCAAACAGCCAAACTTGAGTTATTCATGAATAAATATTGGAATTTTTTTTTATAGCCCTATGGACAGGAACAAACCAATTTGCTTAGAAATATATTATGTACCATTACTCTAATTTGCTGCCAGAATGGAGTGAAAGTCAACAAAATTTTTTTAAAAAAAAAGAGAAAAAAAGCAGAGGGACCGAAATCTTTCATTTAGGAGTTTTCATTCAGAGGAAAAAAAAAAAAGGATTTGAATTAATGAAAATCCAACTAGTCCAAGCTTGATGGAGTTTACTCAAAAAAATAAAAAGATTTAGGTATAAGTGATTTTACTAAAATCGCCCTTAATAGTAAAAAGGAATTAAAGAAAAGGGTTATATTCATACTTCAACTCAAATTATATGGTTTTCTCCTGACATTTAAAATGTGGAAGATAATATATTAATATCTATACTTTTTCCTCTCCTTTTCTTTTTTTCCTCACTTCTTATTCTCTTATTTCCTATTCATTTAAATTTGTACATAATGTAAATGTTATATATTGAGGTGGCATTAATAAAGAATGATTACTGATTTCCATGATGGCCCGACTTTGATTTAGAGCATGCCAAAAACAGATCTTGACCCAGTTGATTTAAATTTGCTTCCAATTCCACCTTTTTGACCATAGTTCTTTCGGCTCCAAATCTGCAAAACTTTTATGCAAGAATTTAGGGTAGGGAAAATAAAGGGATAAAATTTGACCCGCTTTACGGTTTTCTGAATCTTGCTTTCAAGTATCAATTTTCAACATTTTGAATTAGCAGCACGCACCTACTCTTTACACCAACTTTCTTCAATGATAGATATGATTGAAATTCAGCAACCGACATTGTGTTCATATTCACAAGAAGTCTGTCAACTATGTAATAATTATTTCATGTATCCAGTGTATCTATCATCTCTTTCATGATTCCACATTATGGAATCAATATATTGTAAGAGAGATGATACATGAACACTGAGATACGTTCTCATTCGTCACATCAAATTCCACCCTCCCTGTTAGGACATATGTGTTCACATGTTAAGAACATATGTCATAATGTTTATGTAAATTGGCTAATCCTTTGACAAAACGCACTCTACTTGTAACTGGATAGTTCTAGGTGTTTTTAATACTTCAAGAAACAAGGTTTCAAGATCAAGTGTTGAAGTCATCAAGTCTATCCAAGAAAAAGCAAGCTGAAGTGCACAGTTTTTAAAGCTCGACACCTGCTATCTGTCGAGATTTAAAAAGTCAGAATTTCAATATGATTTTTTTGGGATCCGTGAATATGTTTTTGGGCCTTCTTTTCTTTTAACCCTAAACATATAAATTGAGTGTTTTAAGAGCCGTCAATATAGACATAAGTTGCAAAAGCATTGAGAAATTCTTGTTCAAGCAAATTGTGATCAAAGACGAAGTTCTTGACCTAGTTCATCTTCTCTGAAGAAGTTGCTGTGTATTTGCACCATAGGGTTTTGTGACCAAGCATCTTCCAGATCTTCATCGCATAGGATGAACTGAAGAACTTTGCAACCAACCTCTCCTTCTAAAGTTGGTGTTTGAAGTCGCGTACTGGGATCCGCGCATCTGGTTAGTCACGTACTTGGGAGCTGTGCATCAAAAGGGGGAACTGTCACTACAGATCAAGTCCGATTGGGTATTGGGGTAAGGGTTCAACTGTAGGTTGGTAAGGTACTTGGGATTCCTTATTTATAACCGCTTGATTTGATAATAGTGGAGTTTCGGGAGTGGTGACCTGAAAATCACCCGGTAGGGTTTTTGCCGTTAGGGTTTTCCCCATTCGTGAACAAATCACCATGTCTTTTATTTTCCGCTGCATATTTAGTTATTCGGTGATT
The DNA here is from genome assembly GCA_023621385.1 of Quercus gilva. Classification (NCBI taxonomy): domain Eukaryota; kingdom Viridiplantae; phylum Streptophyta; class Magnoliopsida; order Fagales; family Fagaceae; genus Quercus; species Quercus gilva. The sequence goes on along the minus strand of CM042473.1, from coordinate 48,133,666 downwards.
TGTTTGTGCTGCCACGTGTTTGCATGTTAATTGAACCTAATTAATTCACTTGGCTAATTAATTGGTTAATTAATCACAATGGGTCATTCAGTTTGTGGCTTTTCAAGTGGTATCAGAGCAGGCACACTCTGATTAGGTTTAATCTTTGCTGTGATTGATCCATTGACCCCTGTTTGTCATGGATAGAGGACAATCTCTAATTATACCTCCTTTATTTGATGGGACTAACTATGCCTACTGGAAAGTACGCATGAGAGCTTTTTTGCAGTCCTTAGATGAGAAGGTGTGGCAAGCTGTTGAGATTGGTTAGACCAAGCCAAAAGAGGCGCCGGCTGATTGGGATGAAGCCAAGATCAAGGCGGCAAACTTCAACAGCAGAGCATTAAATGCCTTATTAGCGCTGTCACCAATGAGGAGTTCAAGAAGATATCCTTAACAGAAACCACAAAGGAGGTGTGGACCATCCTCCAGACAACCTATGAAGGAACAAAGGCTGTCAAAGATTCAAAACTACAAAGGCTTACTACTAGTTTTGAAGAAATTAAGATGGAGGAGGATGAGTCGTTTGATGAGTTCTATGCCAAACTTAAGGACATAGTGAACTCAGCCTTTAATCTTAGGAAAACCATCCCTGAACCCAAGGTTGTAAGGAAGGTGCTCAGATCTCTACCTGAGAGATTTCATGCCAAGATTACGGCAATAGAAGAATCAAAGGACATTGACAAAATTCCTTTGACTGAGTTGGTTGGGAACTTGCAGACCTACGAGCTAGGGTTATCAAGAATAGGCAAGTCAAGCAAGGGCAAGAGCATGGCCCTGAAGGCAAAGAGCAGTGATACAGATGAGTCTTCCGATGATGAAGATTCCAAGATGAAGTCCTACATTACGAGGCAGTTCAAGAAGTTCATGAAAAATGCCAATGGGAGGAGCTTCGACAAGGACCGCAGGCAATCCAGTACTTCACAATTCAAGACCCAAGACAAAGGAAGGAAGGATGCTAAGGAAGGCGGTCAGTACACTGTTCCGGCTGAACCCAAGTGTTTTGGGTGTCATGGGTTTGGACACATGAAAAATGAGTGTCCTACATATCTGAAGAGCATTGGGAAGAGCAAGGCTCTTGCTGCAACCCTGAGTGACACTGAGCCTGAAAATGATTCTGACAATGAGGATGACGGAATCTTGAATGCCTTCACTGCCACAGTTAATCCTACTGAAGGGATTGTTGAAGAAGTGGAACAAGAAGAAGAATTGGTGGACACTGAATATGAGAAGATGAATGACAAAGATGATATCCATTCAGCCTATGAGAAGCTTTACAAGCTCTCTGAGAAACATGAGAAGTTGTATAGGCTGGCCACCAAGAAGCTCAGTGATGTGGAACTTGATCGAGAAGAGTTGTCCACAAAGTTTGATGAGGCGAATCAAACTATTGGAGCACTGAGGTTTGAAAATAACTTCCTGACTAAGAAGACCAAGAAGCTTGAAGCAGAGCTATTTCAAGTCAGAGCTCAACTGGAGAGGACTTCAAGTGCAAAACTTGATGAGATGCTTAGCAACCAGAAATCTGCTTCAGATCGAACAGGTTTAGGGTATGGTCTTTCTTTCTCTAATTCTGCTTCTACTAGTTCTACTGTTTTTGTTCCTCCTGCTAATACTGTTAAAATTGAGAACATTGATGTTAAATCTGAATTAGCTAGTGAGAACATAGACAAGGGTAAATCCATCTTAGGAGCACCCCCTAAGTTAGGTAAGAAAGATGCTAAAAACCCTAGGGCTAAGAGGCTAACTCTCAAAAGCCTAAACAAAAGAAGCAGCATCTCTGTCATCATTGTGGAGTTGCAGGTCATACTCGACCAAATTGCTACAAGTGGCTAGCCACCCAACAGAGCAACAGCATAACTGCATCTGGAAGCCAAAATCAGCTCAAATCCTCTCTTGCTCCTCTTGGAGATCTTTTGAAAGCCCTCATGTTCCTTTCGAACTTGAACGGTTTTAATTCTTCCCCCTCACCGCCAGTTCAAGGATTTAATCAAAGGAAAGGTTCTTCCAAGGTGTGGAAGAAAAATGACTCTAAGTGATTTTATCACTTTCTTCTCCCTTTTTGTTTTTCTTGTTTGTTGCATTGCTTGTGTGTTTTGCATTTTTGCTGAGTCAGTCTAGTTTTATGCATTGTTTTTGCTTTGCTTAACATGTTTTTGTGTGTTTACTTTCAGTTTTGTTTATTTTATTTTTGATATAAAAAAAAATTGAAAAATACAAAAACAGTGTGTGTTTTGTGTACTTTGGTACTTGTGTACCTTGGATGGCCAATGAAACAAAGTTTTCTAAACTTTGTATCTCTTGTAGCTTAAATGAGCATCTTTATGCACAACTAAGCAAGTGAGCTTTGTGGCTCTTGTTTGTGATAAGTAAGATTAGGTTATTTCTTTAAACTTAACACTCATATCACTCTTTTTGACGGGTAGGACTAGAAAATCCTAAGAGAAAGGCATAAATAACCATCTCACCACTGTTGCCCGCCAATCATTAATGACATCTGTATGCTTAGGCATAGCAAAAGTGTGATGTCAATGACATTTGTGTGCTTAGGCATAGCAAAATTGAAATGTCAAATATCAATGGGTATTTCTTTTCTCTCTCTAATAAGCCTATGCATGATATGCTTAAATAGAAAATATGCAAAGAAATAAAAAGCAAAAAGATTAAAAATGCTTTAAAATGGTTGCAAGCGTGTATTCTAGGAGATGTGGGAGTTATAGGATGTACCTCGAAGGTGATAGTTCCCATCAAACAGTTATGATTGTGTGTGAGTTAAAGTTATTTTCTCATATCTCAGATCGTCATAACATGTATTCACATATGCAATCTTGCGATGTTTTTCACACACAACACACAATATTCTTTGCTACTTTTGATACATGTGCAGGTACAATGTGATTTGGCCATCACAAAGGTTTTACATGTACTTTTGTATGCTCACTAAACTGTCATGACCTATTTTTGAAATAAAAAATTTGTTAGACTTGTTTAGTGTGTGTGTGTGTTTTTGGAAGATCCATGTGCTTAAATTTTCTTTGAGAGATGATTTTGAGAGCTTTTTATGTTGATTGGATCATGGTTGAGGTGTTTGTCTTGATTGCATGCATGTCTGTGTTTTTCACTTCTCGAAAAACTGGTTTTATAAGCTGGCTCGACACCTCCTCGACACCTCCTTGATACTTGATCATCTGTCGAGCTTCTCCAACTTTTTCTAATCGCAATCTCGACACCTGTCTCGACACCTGTGGATCGATCGAGATTTCTCTTGTCTCCTCGATACCTCCTCGACACCTAGTCGATCAATTGAGCTTCTGATCTTTGAAATTGGTCTTGTACCTCGACACCTCCTCGACACCTTCAGCTGTCGAAGACCATTTCCTCGATACCTTCCTCGACAGCTTCCTCGATACCTTTCTACACCTCAGCTGTCGAGAATTACTGAGGTGCCTATTTAAGGATCTGTCGCAATTTTTCTTCTCACTTTCTCGATCTCTCTTCGATCTGTCCGAGGCTCTTCATCTCCCAAACCATTTTTCTCACTCAAAACCTTCATCCAACGTGATTTTCAGCCCTTCCTTGCTTCAAATCACTTGGTATGATCTTTTTATCCTTCATTCTTCATGCATTTCATGATTTTGAATCTTAGGTTTTGAAGTTTTTGAAAATTTTGGGGTTTTTCAAAATTGATGAGTTTTTCTTGAAATTTTGGGTTGATTTTTCACTTAAATTTTTTTAAAATGTCATACATTGCATTCCATGTGCATTAGAATGATATTTTCATGCATTTAGATGTGTGTTTCTTGTATGTGTGTTGCTAGATTTGGATTGGGCTGAGCCCATGATTTTTTTTTTGGTTTGCATGTCACATGTCCATGCATTCCCATGCATACGTATTTTTTTTTTGTTCAAGATATTATCATATTTGAACTGTTTGGGACTTTTCTGATTGTCTCCCTCTCTATCTCATTCTTTTACGTTAGTAGTGTCTATGGCACCCAAACGTAAATCCACTTCAGCTCGGAACCCTCTACGTTCTGGAGCTTCCTCTTCTTCTGATACTACTCCTCTTAACCTTCGGTTCCGTGATGGAGATGCCCACAAGGCATTTACTGAGAACTTTTCTAGACGAGGTGTTCATTCGGAACGCCAAGTCATTCTGGCGGACTTCGCCGACACTAACCTTCCCTCTGTCATTCACAGTAGGGGATGGGAGTTACTGTGTGACGTCCCGGTCACCTGTCCTCTCGTGCTGATTCAGGAGTTTTACTCCAATATGCACGGGATCGATCGTTTAGTACCTCTCTTTTTCACTCGCGTTCGAGGTACGCGCATCCCTGTCACACCGCAGCTAGTTGTGGATGTGCTTAGGGTCCCTAGGATAGAGTTTCCTGACTATCCTACATGTGAGCGACTGAGGACTGTGTCTAAGGATGAGCTCATTTCTACATTTTGTGAGCGCCCTTCTGACTGGGGTGAGCATCAGTATACATCATGTAGACCTTTTGCTAAAGGTCCTAGATTCCTAAACATGGTGATGACTTTTGTACTTCATCCTCTTTCTCACTATAACTCTATCATAGAGCCTCGTGCTCGATTTTTGTTATCTCTACTTGAGCATCTTACGATAGATTTTTCTTCACACTTCATTTTCTCTATCATAGATGTTCATTTAGATGCGGCGTCCCGTGATAAGCTTATCTTTCCTTCCGCTATCACAAGGATTCTATGCCACTTTTCCATCCCTTTCCCTGTGTCTGACCACTTCACACACATATCTGCCATAGATGTCGCTACTGTAAAACGTAGTGAGGCACAGTTTAGGTCGCGACAGCCGGATTCCACTCCTCCCTCGCGTTCGGCTCTATCCAGATCAGCTCCATCTACATCGGCTCCTTCTTCTTCTTCAGGCGATGTATCTCTTGGAGATATTATGGCATAGCTGCAGCGCATGGATGCTCGCCTCGATACACTCACCACTGAGTTGTATCAAGTGAACGTTCGTGTTGGTCGTATTGCACGACAGCAGGCGACCATGGGTGGTTTTGCTTCTGAGGCTTCTCCTCCACCACCTCCTCCAGTCGCTTCAGATTCTGATGCTTCGGATGATGATGATGATGGTGATGACGATGATGCTTCAGATGATGATGATGGAGATGCTAGCTCTACTGATGAGATGTCTACATGACACCCTACCCTTTGTCATTCGTGACAAAAAGGGGGAGTAGTTTTGGATTATGAGAGTAGTCATCTTAGGGGGAGAGTTAGTATAGGACATTTTTGATAGGGGGAGTGTTCATATTTTTTGAGGGATGTAGTGAGGTTTTGATGTATCTTTTCTTTTCTATTCTTGTTAGATACATTGATCTTGTATATGAGGTCTTGTGACCAGTTTACATACATTGTACTTGTTTTCTCTATATGTGGATGTATGTTTCTTTTTCACAGTTTTTATGTGTTGTTTCTTTTCTATCTTTAGACACATGTTCTTTATACTTGTATGCAATCTAATTATTTCTGTTTCACACAAGATGCCTTGATGAGTTTTGTTTAAAAGTGTTTCAGAAATACAGGTTGTCAAAGTCTACTTGCCATAAACTCTCTTCTTGCAAAGTTTTTCAAGAGTTTATGTTGTTATAGATTTTATTGTATTCAACAAGTGAATATGAGTTTAGTGATTTATGACTTCTCTCATATGTTCATTTGTTTGTTGTGGTTTTGTCACGGATTGCCAAAGAGGGAGATTGTTAGGACATATGTGTTCACATGTTAAGAACATATGTCATAATGTTTATGTAAATTGGCTAATCCTTTGACAAAACGTACTCTACTTGTAATTGGGTAGTTCTAGGTGTTTTTAATACTTCAAGAAACAAGGTTTCAAGATCAAGTGTTGAAGTCATCAAGTCTGTCCAAGAAAAAGCAAGCTAAAGTGCACAGTTTTTAAAGCTCGACCCCTGCTCGATAGCTACCTCGACACCTGCTATCTGTTGAGATTTAAAAAGTCAGAATTTCAATATGATTTTCTTGGGATCCGTGAATATGTTTTTGGGCCTTCTTTTCTTCTAACCCTAAACATATAAATGGAGTGTTTTAAGAGCCGTCAATATAGACACAAGTTCCAAAAGCATTGAGCAATCCTTGTTCAAGCAAATTGTGATCAAAGACGAAGTTCTTGACCTAATTCATCTTCTCTGAAGAAGTTGCTGTGTATTTGCACCATAGGGTTTTGTGACCAAGAATCTTCTAGATCTTCATCGCATAGGATGAACTGAAGAACTTTGCAACCAACCTCTCCTTCTAAAGTTGGTGTTTGAAGTCGCGTACTGGGATCCGTGCATCTGGTTAGTCACGTACTTGGGAGCCGTGCATCAAAAGGGGGAACTGTCACTACAGATCAAGTCCGATTGGGTATTGGGGTAAGAGTTCAACTGTAGGTTGGTAAGGTACTTGGTATTTCTTATTTATAACCGCTTGATTTGAAAATAGTGGAGTTTCGGGAGTGGTGACCTGAAAATCACCCAGTGGAGTTTTTGCCGTTAGGGTTTTCCCCATTCGTGAACAAATCACCGTGTCTTTTATTTTCCGCTGCATGTTTAGTTATTCGGTGATTTGTTTGTGCTGCCACGTGTTTGCATGTTAATTGAACCTAATTAATTTACTTGGCTAATTAATTAGTTAATTAATCATAAGGGGTCATTCAGTTTGTGGCCTTTCACTCCCCCCTCCTAAGAAATGTTTCAAAAACAACATTACTAATTGTGATTAAAGGTATATGGAAGGAAGTTCACATTCACCATCTTCTTTGGGAGTTAAAAGGAGTTTCCCTTACACGCCTACAATTTGCTTGACCAAAGACAAGTTTAGTACCAAGTACCTTGTCTCCTTTGACTATAACATGCATGCGTGTTATTTCCTAGGAAAAAAAAAAAAAAAAAAAAAAAAACATCACAAATTTAGGAGTATGTCTCAACATGTACCAGTAATGTAGCACCATGCACACTAATAAGGGTATTTCCAGCACGAGTGTTTTCTTCTAAGGACAAAGGACCCTCGCCTGATGGCTCATTAGGACAGGTCCTACGCTTCCTCCACGAGACCTGTCGGCCTCATGGAGATCCGTCAGCTTCATGAGATTCGTCGGGTACTCAGGAAATGATCCTAATGGGTGGCGAGCACTTAAGAGCGAACGGATGGATAAGATGCACAACGCGACCAGAGAATAACACCTAGGTCGACCGATGAGTTTATGTGAACCCAACCATCGGATGTGTTGGGCCCCACAGGCCTTTGCGTATTCTCCACACATAAGCCCCTACAAGGAAATTACTTATGCTCCACGCCCTAAGACCCTATTCCACATTTGTGCCTTCCTAACATGGGAAGTAAGGCCCTAAGATCTTGGAGTATCAACTCCATCTCCTTCACACAAGGAGAATCCCTACATTCATGGGTTCTTAGTTAACCCTTCACCGCTATAAAAGCACCAAGCCTTCTCATACCTAAGGTATGCAAAAAATCTCTAGCTTTCACACTACTGAGTTCTTGGTGATTATTTCACTGACTTAACCTTTGGAGGGTCTTTAGCCGGCACCCCACCGGTGCTTTCTATTGGTTCATTGTTCTCTTGTTCTTCAAGTACCCTAATTGGCGCGTGTGTGGACAATTAGCTCACTAACGATTTTTGTGCATCATTAGTTGGCATCATCTATGGGAACGATTGATTAGCCATATCATCATTTCTAAGACAAAGAGTTGCGTGTTCAAGACACAATCAATGACCACCATTAACTAGGAGACAGAAAGTCCTTCCAACGCCTTGGAAAGACAAGGGCAAACCCTAGCCACAATGGTTGAATAGCTCACCTAGCGCAACCAAGAGTTGGAGCAATAGTTGAATTAAAGGAATGAATGACGTCCCAACGACTAGCATGATGAATAGGATAATGAAGAGCAAAATGATAGTCACCTCTTGACAGGAGATCGATGGGAAAAGGGAGGATCAGGAAGAAGCAATGTCCCCAGCAGGCGGGATCGACAAGAAGACACTGACCGCCCATTTGAATTGGAGAATAGTGCAATATGCATGGCACAAGACATGCAGATGTTGAAAGAGAAGATGGACATGATGATGAATGCTATAAGGGGACAGGTTTCCACCAACTTGGATAAACTAGTTGTAGACACCTCATTTTGTATTCGGTTAATAAACTTTAGTACCCGGTCCCAATGATGAGCTTGAAATATCTACAAATGGTACTTGAAGTTCTTTTGATAGTTTGGAAGTAATCACAACTTTAAAGTGCTCAAATCGCTTTGAAAACGATGCTGAAAAATGATGTTTTCTCACTATTTTGATCATAACTTTTTATCCACAAAGTATATTTGAGTAGAGTTTATTTCATTGGAAATTAGACATCCTGAGCTTCAATTTGAACAGAAATATTACCAATTTGGATCTATATTGAGTGAGTTATGGCCATTCGAAGTTGGGCCATCAAAGCTGTCAAAATTAGGGTTTCTAGAGATGCATGCGTGCACGGGGAGCATGCATGCGTGCACATCCCCAAACTTGCGTATGCAAGCCGAGTTCCAGAGGCCCAGAACTTCATTTTTTAGGGCCCAAAGCCTCCTTCTTTGATGAGGCCTGGCCCCTAGACCCTTTAGAAAGTCCAAAACCTTTTAAATGAGCCCGAAAATCCTAATTTAAACATATAAATACAACCCTATGCCTCCAAACTCAAACTCTAGCAAGAGAGAGTTGATTTTTCACCTAAAATCTTCCAAAATTCTTTTCTAACTTTGAACTTTCTGCACACACAACATTAAGAACGTTTTTGGCTTTTCAAAACCTCTCTCTATTACTTATTAAGGCAGAAACTATTTTCTAATCTTTTTTACAAAACCTTTTTCAAACAATCTTTTCATGAACATCTTTTTATTTTGAGCTATGATTTCCTATGAACTATTGAATACTTTAATTCTCTTGATTATCGTTCAATCTTGTTGTGTATGCACTGAGGGGCCGGTTAAAATATCAACCTAGTTGTGTTCCATAAGTAAGGTGAATCTTTCCATGACTCTTCCTTAATTTAAGGTTTTATAACTTGTGTTCTTTTTGTCTTAATTTGATTTATATTTTATGAATGCTTAGAAATATGTTTTGCTTTGTTTAATTTTGTTTTGTTGTGTCTTATCATGTTTTGATTGGAGAGTTGAATGACTGGATACATTGATGAACATGTTTTGATGTGTTAAGTGTTGTTCTTGTTTGTTGTCAGATCCAATGCATGTTTATGAAGAGATTTTTTTTTTTTTTTGGTTTTGTTTTGTTTATCTTTGATATCTTTGTTGTTAGTTTAGATTGTTTAGTTTTGTATTAGAAGCATGTTAGTTTTTGTTTGGTTGTTGTTTTAAAATTGAGTTTCTGGGTGTGTATGCGTGCGCATGCTTCAAGCATGTATATGCATCCTCAAGGCATGCGTACTCATACTTCATGTATGCATACACATACATGAGGCATATGTACGCATAATTCATGTAAGTATGCGTACGCACACTTCATGTAAGTATGCGTACACATACTCGTGCCTAAAAATGCAGATTTAGGATTTTTACTATTTTGTTTTTTTGATTAGTTTTAATCACATGTTTAGGTCTTGTTGGGTCTAGTTTTCACATGTTTAGGTCTAGGGTTACTAGAATAACATGTTTCATTTGCATTGATTGTTGAATTGATAATTAGGGTTTATATCTTGGTTGAATCACATGAGCATACATATGAACATGAACATACATTGATGCATAGGTGTTATGGTTCTATAAGGTAAGTGAGGTAAGTCATGCAAATTGTATGAACATGCATTTGATTTGGTTGGTGAACATGTTGAGATTTCATGATTGACTAACATGATGAATATACTTGATGATTAATGCCTTGTTGATGTTTTTGTTTTGTGACATGCTTGCTACTCTTGGATATATATTGCTAGATGAATGGTAGGGGGATATGCTATGGATGAGTGTGGGACATATGTCATGTTTGGATGCTAGATGCATGTTAGTGTGTGTGAGTTTAGAATAACGTATTAGAGGATGGGATTAGGATTTGGAACACAATGAGTGGAGGCTGACCTACGTGTCAGGTGGGGTTAGATGCCTAACACCTTCCCATCCCCATAACTAAACTCCAAACCCAGACTCTAGTAGTAAGATTAGTCCTTCCATATAAGGGCACTATATTCATGGTTCCTATTCCATAAAACTAGGTGGCGACTCCTTGTGTTTTCTCCTCCCTGGTCCACTTGGCCGAGGTATACTCCTCCTTGCACCCACACTAGTCCAGCAGACTGAATCACCCTTCACGGCGCAAGTCACTTCCTTCCCCCTCCCAGCCAAGTTCTGGATGCCGCAAGTAGAAGCATATGAAGGATTGAAAGACCCACTCGACCATCTAGAAACGTTCAAAACTCCAATGCACATGCAAAGGGTTCTGGATGGAATTATGTGCAGAGCATTCCCCACCACGCTCAATGGACTCACAAGAGTGTGGTTCTACAAGCTGACTCTCAACATCTTTTCCACCTTTAAGGAACTAAGTGGGCACTTTGTCACCCACTTCATTGGTGGACAGAGGTACAAGTGGTCGTCAGCATGCCTGCTGAATATCAAGCAACAGGAAAATGAAAGCTTGAGGTCTTATGTGACTCGATTCAACAAGGAGGCCCTGCTAATTGATGAAGCCTATGACAATGTTCTAGTTACGACTTTTACCAACGGATTCCGATCCGGGGAGTTTCTCTTCTCCATCTACAAGAATGACCTAAAGATGATGGTTGACATGCTATACAAAGCCACAAAGTATATGAATGTGAAGGACGCCATGACAGCCCGAGGGGGTAGACCTAAAAAGAGAGAAAGGTAGGGGAACCCCCGCCAAGAAAAAGGAAGAAAGTCTGCTCGGTCGAACGAACCAGGGGACGAAAGAAGGTCTAGACCTTCGCTCAGCAGGATGGCCAATTTCACCCTGCTAAGTACAACGGTTGATCAAGTCTTCATGCAGATAAGGAATGACCCAACATTGGCATGGCCAAACAAACTAAAGGGCGACCTGAATAAGAGGCCAAGGAACAAGTATTGCCGCTTCCATCAGGACCATGGGCATGACACTTCTAAATGCTATGACTTGAAACAATAGATAGAAGCCCTCATCAAGCAATGGAAACTGCAAAGATTCATCGGGTGAGAAGGAGACAGTAATCTACCAAGGGATCCAGAACCCAATCGACAGGTCAAAAAGTGGCCAAGAGCTCACCTTGGAGAGATACGGGTAATCGTGGGAGGAAGCACCATGGCTGGTTCTTCCAAGAAAGCAAGAAAGACCTACTTACGAATGGTGAAAAGTGCGCAGATCACTAGGCGTCTACCTAAGTTGGCAAGAATCGATGAACCAACCATCAACTTCATAAAAGATGATGCCCGATGACTCCACCACCCTCATGACAATGCCTTAGTCATCAGTTTGTCGATAGCTAACTTCAATACTCGATGGGTCCTAGTAGACAATGGGAGCTTAGTTGCCATCCTCTATTACCCAGCAGATGAGGATCGACAAGGAACCACTTTTGCCGTTGGACATGCAACTCGTGGGGTTTGGAGGCACTAAAGTCTTCCTCGTCAGGACCATTACCCTACTAGTAACCATTGGCACTTATCTTCAGTAACTCACTAGGTAGATCACCTTCTTGGTTGTCGACTACTCTTCTGCCTATAATGCCATTATCGGGAGACCTATACTCAACGCATAGAGAACAGCCACCTCTACGTGCTACTTGCTGGTGAAATTCCTGACAGAGTAAGGGATAGAAGAAACGCGTAGAGACCAAATGGTGGCTCATGAATGCTACATAGCTATGTTGGAAATGACTGATCATTTGCAGTCACTAAACATCAAAGAACAATGGGTCACCGTGGAGCCAATGGAGGCATTGGAAGAAATCTCCTTAGATGACATTAGCCCAGCTCGAATCACCCGTATTAGTACATAGGCCAGCCCTTTGATTCGTAAGGAGCTCACTATCTTCCTTAAGAATAATTAAGAAGTCTTTGCTTGGAGCCACGAGGACATGCCAGGGATTAATCCCAGCGTCATGGTCTATTAGCTCAACATCTCCTCGTCCTTCCTTCCCATCCAACAGAAAAAGAAGGTCTTTACCTAAGAGAGAGACAAAGCCATAGCTGAAGAAGTTCATAAGTGATATAAGCGGATTTCATTAGAGAGGTATACTATCCTGAGTGGTTGACCAACGTAGTAATGGTAAAAAAGGAAAACGACAAATGAAGGATATGCATCGACTTCACTGACCTAAACAAAGCCTGCCTAAAGGACTATTACCTACTCCCACAGATTGACCTTCTCGTGGACTCAACGGTTGGACACCAACTATTGAGCTTCATGGATGCTTTCTTTGGCTACAACCAGATTAGGTTGGATGAACTCAATTAAAAGAAGACTTCATTTGTTACGAGCCAAGGACTTTATGACTACAAAGTCATGCCGTTTGGGCTGAAGAATGTGGAAGTGACATATCAAAGGCTTGTGAATAGGATGTTTGCCCCACAGATCGGGTAAAACATGGAAGTATATGTAGACGACATGTTGGTGAAAAGTAAGAGCGAAAATTACCACCTAGGCGACCTTTGGGAGACATTTGAGACCCTCCGTCTTTACGACATGAAGCTTTACCCCAACAAGTGTTTGTTCGGGGTATTGTCAGGAAAATTTTTTGGCTTTATGATGTCCCAAAGGGGTGTCGAGCCGAACCTCGGCAAAATTCAAGCCATATTGGAGATGACACCCCCGAAGAACATCAAAGAAGTGCAAAGTTTAAATGGGAGGGTTGCTACCCTCAACCGGTTTGTCTTTAGAGTGATGGATAATTGTTTATTATTCTTCGAAAAGCTGAAGAAAGCCTTTGAATGGACCAACGAATGTTAGAAGGCCTTCGAAGAACTGAGGGCACACCTAGCATCCCCGCCGCTGCTTAGTCTGTCCCAACCTAATGAAGAGTTCTCCCTTTACTTGGTCGTATCTCCTACGGCTATTAGCTCGGCTGTTATTCGAGAGGAGGACCAAGTGCAGTTACTCGTTTACTACACTAGTCGAGCATTCAAAGGAGCAGATGAAAGGTATCCCTCCATGGAGAAGCTGGCCTTTGCACTAATCACGGATGCCCGTAAACTTAGGCCACACATTCAAGTGCACACGATAGTGGTCCAAACAAACAAACCTTTAAGGAAGATAATGAATAATCTGGAGGCAGCTGGATGATTGGTTCTATGTGCTATTGAACTAAGTGAGTTTAACGTATAGTACTAGCCAAGTGTCACGATCAAAGCCTAGGCATTGGCCAACTTTGCTGCGAAGTTCACAACGAAGGACGAAGGCTGGGGGATAGTACCAGGGGTAGTCTGGACAGATGGATTGCCTAATCGACATGCTGGCGAGGTTGGAGTACTCCTGCAATCTCCACAAGGGGACAAGATAGAGTGTGCGGTTCACCTCTAATTCCCGTTGACCAACAACGAAGTCGAGTACAAAGCTCTGTTGACAAGCCTTGACTTAGTTAGAGCAATAGGGGCTTCGTTAGTAGTCATCCATAGTGATTCACCAGTCATCGTCGAATATGTTAACGAGGATTACAAGACCAAAGGGGAACAGAAGAAAAAGTACCTTAGTATTATTAAAAGGCGGATGGATTAGAATTTCACAGCAAAATTCGTACAAATCCTAAAGGAAAAGAACGAGCAAGCAAATCGCCTAGCCAAAGTAGCATCTGTAGAACACATGACCGTCAGTAATCAGGTACTATCATTTACACAGCACTCCCCCGCTATTAAAGAAACAGAAGTGTAGGTAATACCCAACGGAGCTGACTAGATTACTCTAATTGTCTCTTACCTAAAAATTGGAATGCTACCAGATGACCACAACGCTTCTCAAAAGATGAAGGTACGAGTATCGTGTTTGTGCTGATAGGAGACGTGCTTTACAAAAGATGTTTCTCATGCTCGTACCTAAGATGTTTAGTTTCCAACGAGGCAGACTATGTCATGAGAGAAGTCCATGTGGGGGTATGCGAAAACCACGCGGGGGCATGATCATTAGTTCAAAAACTCATAGGAGCAGGCTACTATTGGCCTACAGTGTAGAAGGACACCCAGTCCTATGTAAAGACATGTGACAAGTGCCAATGTTTCAGTAACGTTATCAGATAGCAGTTAGAATAGCTCACTCCGATGAGCGCCCCATGGCCCTTCACCCAATAAGGACTTAACATCATGGGACCTTTCCCTACGGCAATATGGTAACTCAAATTCTTCATCGTAAGAATTAACTACTTCACCAAGTGGGTGGAAGTAGAGTCATTAGCCACCATCACAGAAAAGAATGTTTGAAACTTTTTCTGGAGAAGAATAGTTTGCCAGTTCGAAATCCTTAGGGTCTTTATCTTTGACAATGGGTAAAAGTTCGACAACGATACATTCAGAGACTTCTATCAGCAACTGGGGATTAAGAACCACTATTCTTCACCTACTCACCCATAGGGCAATGGACAGGTTGAGGTTACAAACTGATCCTTGCTCAAGATAATCAAGACTCGACTTAAGGGGGTAAAGGGGATATGGCCAGAGGAACTACCAAGTGTCTTATGGGTATATAGAACAACAACGCGAACGCCAACAAGGGAGACGCCTTTCTACCTTGCATTCGGAAGTAAGGCCATCATTCTAGCAGAAGTGGGGTAAGCAAGCTATAAGATAGCTCATTATAATGAAGAGAGGAATGAAGAAGGGATGTATTTACATTTAAACATGCTGGATGAAGTCAGGGAGACGGCTGAACAGCAGTTGGCTCGCTACCAAGACTTGATGGCCAAGCACTACAATACAAAGTTTAAACCCCAACGCTTCAACATAGGAGACATTGTCTTAAGGAAGGTGACAATAGCCACCAAAGATCCCGCACAAGGAAAGCTAGGCCCTAATTGGGAAGGACCTTACAAGTTTGTTAAGTGCTACAGAAAGGGCACCTACCATCTGGAAACACTCAAAGGGCAAAGACTACACCACCTCTAGAATGCTGAACACCTAAAGAGATACTACCAGTAGTGCAACAACTACAAACTATGTTATTGCATTTATTTTTATAAAAAACCATTGGAATTCTTGTTTTTCTTTATTTTTTTGAGGTTTTTTTTAATAAAGGAACTATTCTCAAGAAATTGTGTCTACAACAAAGAGTTTGATAAAAATGATAGTCCTACCTACAGGGTGGACAGATGATTATGGTCACTAACGGGTGTCTAGTCATACAAAAAAATAATAAGTCCTACCTATGGGGTGGACTGATGAACGAAGACACCAATGGTTGCCTAGTCATCTAGGAAAATAATAAGTCCTGTCTATAGGGTGGACTGACAACTATGGTCATCGACAGGTGCCTAGTCATTAAGAAAAATAATAAGTCCTACCTACGGGATGGACCAATGACCAAAGACATCGATGGGTGCTCGGTCATTTAGAAAAATAATAAGTCCTAGCTACGGGGTGGACTGACGACCAAAGACACTGACGGGTGCTTGGTTGTTTAGGAAAATGATAAGTCACATCCATGGGGTGGACCGATGACTAAGGTTGTCGATGGCCGCCTAATCAAAGTGATTAGTCCTAATTACGGAGTGGAAAACAACTAAAGATACCGATGGGTGTCTAATCACATAAAAATTTTGAAATCTCCCACAAGTTAATCAATTAAGCAAGTCGACGGATGGGACGCACCGAAGTTAATAAATAAACATTTGATAGAAACGACGGAGAAAGTTCAAAAAGGCAACACTAAGTAAACCAGGTGAAAGCAATGAATAAAACACATGCAATAATAATTGTAGGGCCAAAAATTGGTGGCTGACCCTAAACAATAGAATTTGTAGAGCGTGGATAAAAAAAAGGGTAGGCACTCACGAAAACAATGGCGCAGCCAGTGTCCAAACCTCTTATGTAATTTTGGTAAGAATCAAAGGTTCCCTGGGGAATCACGATTGTGATCTTTCTCAGGCCTCAATGAAGATATTAGCCGTGTTTTTGGGTGTTTCCTTCTCTTCGGTTCAGTCCGAAGAGATTCAACCCCTCCCTCTGGCTCCTTTCCCTCCTCTACAGATAGGGGATCATTTTTCATTATATAGCCTCCTTTTTACTGATCTTAACCGTCCATTTGTCAGTTATCCGGACGTTGTGCATTAGGGCCTGTCCTATCGCCTACATTTTCAGATTTTTTGTTAGTTCCCAGACGTTCTGGCATACTTTAAAAGTTGAAGTGATTGAAGTCTCCAGGTTTATTAGTCATATCATCATTTAAAGAAGCCAGGGTGTTGGTGAGACACTTTTCAATGGGGGAAGGATATTTTCCCTTTGTCCACTTAAACTGGCCGAGGACACGGGCGTCTTCGGGCAGGCCCTTTTGAAGCTCAGGGCCCATCCTCTGTTTTCGGCCCATGCTTTCCTTGGTGCGAGCCTTGGGCCGGTTGTGGATTGGGCCATGCACCTTGACACTTAGGGCCCCACAATAATATAGAGAAAATGCAAATATATAATTAAAGGCTTCGCCAAACCCAACGAAGCCATAAAATGTCACTTACGCCCAAAAATAAGGCGTTCAAATTGTTTTCAAATTAACTTTAATACAAAATGGATAATGAAAATTAACTCTAACAAAGCTAAAGTAAGCTGGAGGAGTGTCAGACACAAGTGGACCAATAACAGTCGTCTTCTCGTTGGCCTCTTCATTCATCAGGCTTGCCTTCTCTGCCTTTACTTGTCCATTAGCTCCATCATTATCAACCTCCACAATCATGTCGCCCCCATGAGCAGTCATTGGGACTATGGTGTTGATTTGGATTTAAAAGAAGTCTAGACCAGGAAAAGAGGCGACGGCTAGCTTATAAAAATCCTCAAAGCCTTCACAATATTGGTCACCCAGCTCATCAAAGTAAGGCGGAAAATCTTTGTACTCCGCCACAGTGTCAACTTTGGCCTTGACGACCTGTTCACGAAGGGCAGCCAACTTTGTCGTCAAGTTAGTGTTAGCCTTGGTTAGCTCCTCCACTCGACGGGCACCCCCTTCCAGCTAAGCCTTCTGGTCATTCACTTTGCCATTAAGCAGAAGAAGGGCGTCCTTGAACTTCTTCAAGTCCTCGCTATCAGCAGCCATACGGGTACGCAAATGCCTAACCAATGCCTTTTGAGCTGCGCACTTGATCTGTGAAGTTTGCATTTTCACCAAGGCTTGGAAAAAGGCAACGAACAGTTTAACTTAAGATAGATTTAAGATAGATGAGGTAAACTACTAGAAGGGAAAGAGGACCTTACCTTCGTCAGGTCGAAGAGACCAGAATCCCCTAATAATTCCATATTGTGCCCGGAGCACTCGTCAAGGTCCGCATCCTTAATAATGGATTGGGCTATCTCTATAACATACCACTTGTCCCTCACAAGTAAAGCGACGGGTGTAGGGGTGACGAGTCCCTAAGTGGTTATAAGACCCTTACCCACACCATGACGAGAGGGCTTAGAGCACTTCTAAGAAGGCCCTTCTTAGTCTGGACAGATAGGAGGATCAGGCATCTTCTTGGATGGGTGATCATTATTGCCCTGACCTTTTCTCTTTAAGCCCATCTTTGCTGAAGGGGATGACGATTCCCTTCTTCACCTCTAGTGACCTCCTCTTCCTAAGATCCATCTCTAAAAACAAAAACCAAAACAACACATAGGTAATGTTGTTGACGAATCAAGTAAACAGATGAACAAAGTAAGAATGGAAATGGGACTTACACAAATGAGACTGAGCATCCAACCGTCAGGCTTCGTCCGTTGGTATGGGTCCACCATAGAAAGCGTGTAGACCGTTGAGTGTGACCAACTTTTTCCAACTTCTATTTACAAGAGGGATTGAGAGAATGTGATTAATAAAGTCCTCGTGCTCCCCACTGATCGTCGGGCACACCAGAATTGAGAAAAGATAAAGAGTGGCATGTGTCAAGGCTAGATAAGAGTAAAGGTCAACAAACAAGACACTAACTAGGGAATGATGACTAGCTAGACTTATCTAAAACCCCCCAAGTATTGTCAAACCCATCAGGCATGCTATCCCATTCGTCGGATTTGCATACCCAATTTGAACCTTGTACGAAGAAGTACCTACCTTTCCAATCACGGGTGGAATCAGGCATATTCGACACTAACCTAAGCAACGTTTTACAGTATACAAAGTTGAAGAAACCTTTGGATGCCGCGATCTACTGGGGCGTGTAACAAAAGAAGAATTCGTCAAAGGTAAGATGACAACAACCCCTACTCATTCGGCCCCTAGGAAAATCCTCCACACGTTTAGGGTGATCTGGCAGACGGACACATCTAGGTAATCAACAAGCTGACGGTGTAGCTTGGTGAGGGGCAACCTCAGCTCGGCTATGAATAAGGCTTCATAGAAGCCGACATCTGTTGTTTTCCCACAGTAGCACTTCTCATTTTTTCTCGCCATTCATATGTGAATGTCGTCAGGTATTTGGAAGTGAGGACAAAGCCTACTAAAGATGTCCTTCGTCATTTTATGAATAAAGTCGTTCACTGAACAAATAGGCGAAAGGATGAACGACATGAAATCCTTGACCCACGAATTAGAGGGTTTACTCTCCTCCTTATCTACCACTTCATTCTCTTCTTCCTCTTCCCCTTCTCCTTCTCCTTCCTCTTCCTTAAAAGAACATCCCGACAATTCCCTTTTTGGTAAGTCAACCAGATCCTTTACCATAGGTTCATGTCCCAATGTTAGACTTTGTCGTTGCCCGCAACTAGATGGACGGACGACGAATTTTCACTCGTCACTTCTCTATCACCTGGCATCCTCTCAACTACAATGCGACAGATGAATACTAAGTATCTACACATGCGAGGACTAAACACTAGGCTGATGACCGTACGGGTTGCAAAAGGGGAATAAAAGGAAAAAAAGGTATGAATGAAAATGCAAAAACTGGGCATAAAAGACTTACTTTGAAAACCGATAGTTGAAAGACTGTATCGACGAATTATCCCTGAAAGTGACAGATGATCTAATGAAAATTGACGATGGATGAAGAAGCCCAGAGCACGCGAACAAGTAAAACAAAAAAACAGAAAGGCTAATGAAGGAATTGGGCTATTTATAGGGTAAAGAGGCATGAGGAACGAAGCGAAGTGACTGTTCGAAATGAACAATCCGAAAGTGCCAAGTGTCACCTGCATAGGTGAAAGGCATTAATGCCTTCATTCAATGGTCCAAACCTCAAGGAAAGATAGTTAAATGCCCTTATTAATAATCCAGAAGATGAGGCAGTTAATGACCCAGAAGATCCTAATGTACTCTGCGATTCGTCGGTCGTCCCAACAAACAACAAAGTAAGGGGTAGCTAATAAGGGTATTTTTGGCATGAGTGTTTTCTTGACGAAGGACCCTTGCCTGATGGCTCGTCAAGACAGGTCCTACCCCTCTTCCACGAGACCTGTTGGCCTTATGGAGATTTGTCAACTTCATGGGATTCATCAGGTACTCAGCAAATGATCCTAATGGGTGGTAAGCACTTAAAAGCCAATGGATGGATAAGACGCACAATGCGACTATAGAATAACACCTAGGCCGACAGATGAGTTTACGTGAACCCGATGACTAGATGTGTTAGGCTCTATAGGCCTTTGCTTATTCTCCACGAATAAGCCCTTACATGGAAATAACTTGCGCTCCATGCCTTAGGACTTTATTCCATGTTTGTGCCTTCCCAACATGGGTTGTAAGGCCCTGAGATCTCAGAGCATTAACTCTATATCCTACACAAAAGAAAATCCCTACATTCATGGGTTCTTAGTTAACCCTCCACCGCTATAGAAGCACCAAGCCTCCTTATACCTAAGGTACGCAGAAAATCCCTAGCTCCTACACTATTGAGTTCTTGGTGATTATTTCACTGACTTAACCTTTGGAGAATCTTTGGTCGGCACTCCATCGGTGCTCTCTGTTGGTTCATTGTTCTCTTGTTCTTTAGGTACCCTAATTGGCGTGTATGGATGATTAGCTCACTAACAATTTTTGTACATCATCACACACGAAGCATGTTAAAGTAGAAACATATATTTTGTTTGCATGTAACAATTACTACAAGAAATTGATTCTATTACAAAGCCCAAACAAATGTTACAAAATATTTTGTAGCGCTTATCCAACCGCTGCAAGAGATGCACAACAATTTTCATATTGCATCACTTTTTTGAAATTGCAAAGTTTATGGAATGTTGCAAAAAATAACAAACTTGCAACAGTTTTTGACAGACACTACAATAAAGTATGTATCGTAGCATTTTTAAAGAAACACATTTTTTTAAAAAAATTTAAAAAGCATATTTTCACTATATATGATTTTTTTAAAAAATTAACATTTATTTTAATAACTTGATTACAGATACTAGCTCATATTTAAATTGCAAATACAAAATGCTCCAAATATTAAAGAGTACGCATGAAAAAAAAATTTTCATTTATTCAAATAATGTGATTACACCACTAAGTTTCATCAATACACAAATAAGTACAAACACCAATGTTGTGCAATTCAATAATTAAATGAATGTTTTATGTTTACCAAAAAAAAAAAATGTATGTTTTATTCAATTTATCAATAGTTTGTTAAGAATAATGATTTTTGTTCCACAATGAATGATTGTTGCACCAAACTACAACTTATGATTAGGGATGGCAAAAACACCTTGACCCGCGAGTACTCGACCCAACTCGACCTGCGAAACAATAGGATCGAGCTTGGGTTTTAAAAATCAAACCCGAAGCGAGTTCGGGTCGGGTGCGGGTTTTTGTGATACCCATCCTGAAACTGAAACCCAAACCCGAACCTGAACCTGACCCACATATACCATAATTACAAAAAAACTAGGATATATATATATATATATATACTGCTTATCTTAACCTAACCCTTACCCTAACTCTCAGTCTCCTCTCCTCTCATCAGCCACCCCCCTCAGTCCCTTAGTCCCTCACGCAGTCACGTACTCTCACTCACTCTCATTTGTTCCCTCATCCCTACATCCTTGCACCACTATCGTTTGTCACTCCCTCATTCCTGCATTGCCGCTATTCGTCGTTTTGCTCCCATAGTTCTCCAGAGGTTCAACTCTACTTTTTCTTTTTTCTTTTTCCTTTTTAGATTTTGGAAATGCGTTTGGTTGGATACTGATTGATGCTTTTTAATTTTAGATTTTTTATAAAAATTTTAAATTTCCCATGATTAATGCTCTGATTGATGCTCTTTTAGCTTAATTTTCCCATGATTGATGCTCTGATTGGATGCTTTCATTCTTCCCTATTGTTTAGTTACTGAGAAAATAATAAGGGAGATTTTTTTTTTTTTTTTTTATATGATATTATTATGCTTACCCATATGCTTATTTAGCTTGAATCTGATGATTTTTTCCTGTTTGGATATTATTATATTGCTTTTTTTTAAAAAAATATTTGATTTGAAATCTGCTTAAGTAAACCAATCAAAATAGATGGTTTAAGTAGCTTAGAGGCTTTGAAATAATTAAAGATTTTCTAGGTTTGTTATATTTTTTTGGAATTTTTGAATGTTTAGGTGATATTAAAAGAACATAGATCAATTTTGTTTATATGGTTTAAGGTTTATATGTTTCTGTATGTTTTTAGACCCCATAAAACACAAGTTGTTTAACCTAGTTATTTAGTCAAGTGATTACTTAGGTAAATTATTCAAATCTAGGTTAACACAAGTAAATCATATCATGTAAACAATGCGGAAAATAAAGAACACAACGATATGATAACCCAGGAAAACGAAACCGGTAAAAAACCTGGGAAGGATTTAACCTAGCTATCCTTAAGGTAAAACATATCCACTATGAAAGAATTGAAGTTTTATAATAGCAACTTAGATCACTAACATCCTATTGCTACCTCAAGTAAAAAACTTACTACCACGACCATGTAATAGCTCCGAGTCCACAGACTACTTCTTTCCTTGATCCACCACAACCACAAGTACTCCCACTTGTATTTTTCTTGAAGCTCTTAATTCAGCAACTGAAGAGATCACCAAGTTCTCGACATCAATCTTGATCATGATAACCCCAAGTATGTATGAAGGTATACACCTCTATATCTCACAAGAGATTCACACACATAGCATATCAACAACCTCTAAAACATGGCTAGGATTTTTCCTTTTATACTTGAAGAAAAACATTAAACCCTACACGTCATATGAGCTTAGGTTGAGTTGGAAAATTCTATAGAAAAACAATTTGCACGAGCTTCGATTGATCAAGTCTAATTTTTGATCGATCGAGCCTTGCAGAAATTGAATAGTAATTTTCTACAATTACTCGATTCCAACTTTACACATAATCACACTTTGAGCAGCATAAAACTAGACTAAATGTTTTGATCATGGTTTGCCAACATATACAAATTGAAGTTCTAATACATTTAGATCCTAAAGTCTTAGAACCTAATAATTTCGAAGTTCTATGATAGTGTGTATTGGACTTAGAATCCAATGAATGTACGTGTTTTTACACAAGGGAAAAAAATTAAGAAACTAAGATTGGTGGTGGAATCCTAAATGACACTACACACAAAATACACTATTCGAGTCTAGATTTTTACAACTTTATACAGGGTAATCTTATGAAATGCCATATTCAAGACTATAGAAGCAGTGATGTGTGCTTAGAATTGGTTATGGAGTGAAATCAAAGGTTAGCAATTGTATAATTTGTATTTATAAAATGAAACCAAAATTGTATTTTTATATTTGCTAGTTATAACTTGATAAAGTTTATTCTATTTTTTAATTCATTTTTGTTGTAGGTTCTTCAACTATGTTAGGAGATTGTACAATTCAAACAATTCTTGATAATGTAGAACCTAATGAAGAGGAAGAAAGTTGTGTCACAGCTATGGAGGACTAGACTTGTCAGGTTAATTTAGTAGCTTTTTAATTTCTTGGACTTGTTAGATTAACTTGTTGGTTCATAATTATCCTAAACTTGTGGGATTTATTTTGTAACTTTTTGAACTTGTTGTAATAGTCTTTAGATTTGGACTTGTGGGATCTATTTTGTAGCTTTTTTTTTTATATGTTTAACAGGTGGTCTTAGCTATGATTTATTGATTTATGATTAAATGGTGATCTTAGCTAGGTGATTTATTTCCCCTTAAAAAAGAATAGAAAAAAGCTAGGTGATTTATTGATTTTTGATCTTAGTTGTGATTTATTGATTTATGATTAACATGTAATTTATTGATTTATGATTAATAGGTTTGTAATGGTCCTATGATTTGGATTGATTTGGCATTTGGGCCACAGTATAGGGCTTGAATCTGGGCAAATGTAATTTTTTTTTTTTTTTTTTTTGATTGGACCATGGTATAGGCTTTAGTCCAATATAATTTTTTTTTATTGGGGCACAGTTTGGGCCTTGAAGTTGCATGGCTGGACGAGGCCCAATGGGGCGGGTTTGGGGGTTAAAAAAAACCCTTTTATTAAATGGGGTGAGTTAGGGTAACGGGGGTGTGTTCGGGCATAAAGAAACCCGCCCCGAACCCAACCCATTGCCATTCCTACTTATGATTTTTAGCCACAACACAAATTACAATAATAAACATTAGTAATGTCATCTACAAAATTTATAATTCCTTTATCACAACAACTCCAACATAAATCATGAAACATATGAAAGAGTCCTACCTTTGGTATGTAAACTGAGATCCTACCATACAAAGTTGTTTCATAGTTGTTTCACCAATCACTTTTAGTCCTAAATCCCAATTACCACAAGGCCACTACTAGTTATTTACTTTAGATAACACGTAATTAAAAGAATTATATATATTTTAAATTGAATCCCAATTTGCAAAGTTTGAAATGAAACTACAAAATAAAATCAATAAACCTAGATCCCCCACCAAAATACCTGCGAATAGAGCTTTAGGCTTATTTTAAAGCTGAGCTTGGCAATTACTTGCACTCCTTAAATCCAGTAGCTCTTCTGCTCAGTTCTTTTAGCTTCCAACCCTGAAAAATTGCTCTAAACTTTGCCCTGAACAATCTAGAAAAGCCCAATATTTCAATCCCCCCCCCCTCCTGTTAAGATTAAGTCTACAAAGGTATATTATCTCTTTTTATTATCGGTGGTAGGTGTGGGCCATGGTGACATGAGTTGTGGGATGTGGTTTTAGTGATAATGTGGTGGTGGGTTTGGGTTTGTGTGATGGTGGATCGTAGTGGTGGGCTAGTTTGGTGTGGTGGTGGTGATGGATTGTTGTGTTAGGATTAGTGCCTTTAAATTCTATTGTATGATGCTATGTATATTATTATTTATGACATTATGTAGTGATTAATAAAGTTGCTTTATTATTATCTAAAATGATGGTTACATGAATATTTGGACATTATCATATAGTCAATGAGATGCATAGTATGTGATTTATGTGAAAAGTCACAGAAGATATAAATCACAAGCTCTGTGTAAACGCAGAATATTAGTTCGTAGTCAGTGAAGAATTTGGGCATTTCATCTGCGAAGACTATAACATATCAAATAAGATGATTTATCTTGATCATAGAAGTGAAGACTTCTAGTTGATGTGTTGATATGTTTTAAGAGTTAAGACATATTGAACTGGATCACTGTGAGATTTATTATTCTCCTAATGACTATTAATTGAATAATAAATCTCACGACTTATATTTACATGAACTCTTAATCTTGAGAGAATAATGGACCTGATCATGGAGTGTAGGTTGCTTAGATATATCAGAAGTGAGATCTAAAGTAATGGTCAAAACCTCAGTATGTTGGGCAGCCACATTTAGTGTTGATGGAACATATATTCTTGAGATGAAATTCATAATTTCTTAACGGAGATATAAAATATTCCATTGAGATAAGTTTAATGGGATAGTTATTCAGAGAGTTATGCCTAACCACTTCGGTAAGAAATTACTAAAGTATATATTTATGAAATTTGATTTCATAAATATATGATGAATAACTTAAAAGGATTAAACCGAATACTCAAGGATTAAGATGTAGTAATTTACAAAGTGGCAGTCCACATTCATGACTTTGTATTATTACGAATATTTTATGAAGGCATTGCATGTACAATAAAGTTTTGGGATATAATTTATTAATAAGGCCTAGAGTGTAATTATATTTACATAGTGGTATTAAATATAATTAATGGTAACTTTGGAGTTGTCAAGAGTTGACAAAAAAGCCCAAAGCCCATTGGAGCTAGTGTCTTATTTGTTCCTTTTTGATCCCACTCCAAGCCGCACACTAAAGCCCAATTGGCAAGACCCAAAAGGCTAGCTCAATTAGATAATCAGTTATGTGGAGAGAAATATACATAATTTTTGTAAGAACATGAAATGTTATGTATGTGAGAGTTGGACTCTCTTCTAATTCTCTCTAGAATATACACATATAACTGATTGAGAGACCACACTTCTTGGGTGTGAAGATTAAAAGTGTTCCCAAGTGCTTCTAATCTTTAGTTTTGAATTTCACCGCATCAAGGTACACTATCTTGTTCTTCTATTCTAAAATTTACATAGCACATGTTATCAATTGCGAATGAAGTCAATTCGTTAATTTTCCACTACGTATGTTTTGTATACGATACAAACATTTATTTTTCCATAATGTTGGTGGTGGTGGATTTTGGCTGCTGTGGTGTAGTGAGGAGAGAGAGAGAGAGAGAGAGAGAGAGAGAGAGACAATGAGGAAGAGAGATAAAATAGAGTGAAATGAATAAAAAAAATTGAATAGTGTTGGGATTGATACGAAAAATAAAAATTGAGATGTTGAGTAAATTGTAAAATAATGTTGTAAATTCAATAAAGTAACTTTTGTGGTATCAAGATAGGTTTTGTTTTACAATCCCAAATGTGAATGCTCTTATATGATTTGATTACCATGAGTATTTATTACAATGCATGATTGGATTAGAGTTTGATTTTCAAGTTTTGTCCATGTAATCACATTGAACCTATTCTTAATATTATATCTATATGTTGCTTGATTTAGCCATTTATAAGTAGTATACCCACTTCAATTTCTCTTGATTATTAATTAAATCATTTGATGAGCGCTTGATTTTATGGATATAGTTTGATGATTACTTGAATTCATGCTTGAAATTCCATGTTCACCTATTCTTGCATGGTTTACAAGTTTTTCCATGATCAGCCTACAATATGCTATACTCAATTCTGTGTCCATAGGCATTAGTGCCCTTAAATCCTATTGTATGATGTTATGTATGATATTATGTATGACACTATGTATGACATGATATATGACTTAATATTGTAATTAATAAAGTTGTTTTATTATTATCTAAAATAATGGTAACATGAATATTCGGACATTATCATATAGTCCATGAGATGCATAGTATGTGATTTATGTAATTTAGTCACAGAAGATATAAGTCACAAGTTCTTTGTAAACGCAGAATTTAGTTCGTAGTTGGTGATGAACTTGGACGTTTCATCTGCGAAGACTATAACATATCAACTAAGATGATTTGTCTTGATCATGGAAGTGGAGACTTCTAGTTGATATGTTGATATATTTTAAGAGTTAAGACATATTGAACTGGACCATTATGAGATTTATTATTCTCGTAAAGACTGTCAATTAAATAATAAATCTCAGGACTTATATTTGCATGAACTCTTAATCCTGGGAGAATAATAGACCTGATCATGAAGTGTAGGTTGCTTTGATATATCAGGAGTGAGATCTAAAGTAACGATCAAAACCTCAGTATGTTGGGCAACCACATTTAGTGTTGATGGAACGTATATTCTCAAGATGGAATTCATAGTCTCTTAACGAAGATACAAAATATTCCCTTGAGATAAGTTTAATGAGTTTGTTATTTAGAATGTTAGGCCTAACTACTTTAGTAAATAGTTACTAAAGTATATATTTAATACATTGGAGTTCATAAATATATGATGAATAACTTAAAGGATTAAACCGGGTACTCAAGGATTAAGATGTAGTAATTTATAAAGTGGTAGTCTACTTTCATAACTTTGTATTACTACGAATATTTTATGAAGGGGTTGCATGTACAATAAAGTCTTGGGATATAATTTATTAATAAGGTCTAGAGTGCAATTATTTTATATAATGGTATTAAATATAATTAATGGTAACTTTGGACTTGTCAAGAATTGACAGAAAAGCCCAAGGCCCATTATAGCTAGTGTCTTATTTGTCCCCTTTCGGTCCCACTCCAAGCCACATATTAGAGCCCAATTGGAAAGGTCCAAAAGGCTAACCCAATTAGATAATCAGTTATTAGGAAAGAAATATACGTTATTTTAAAAAAAGACATAATAAGTCTATGAAATGGTATGTATGTGAGTGTTGGACACTCTCTCACTCTCTTAACGAAATAACTGATTGAGAGGCCACACATGTTGGGCATTAATGGAATAGGAGTGAAGATTGGAAGTGTTCCTGAGAACTTCTCATCTTTGGTTTTGAAATTCACTGTACCAAGGTACACTCTCTTGTTCTATGTTCTGAAACTTACATAATGCATGTTATCAATTCTAAACGAAGTAGATCCGTTAATTTTCCGCTGCGTATATATATATTTCCAACAATTGGTATTAGAGTGGTCTTCATTTTCGAATCTGTATAGTATGTTTAGTGAGTTTTAGAATTATAGAAAAACTTTTTCATAGTTGTGAAAATTCTGCAGTCATTTTTCTGCATATTATAGTTTTTGAAACTATTGTTTGATTAAAACTAATTTTGATGTTATGATGTTGTTTAAGTTTGATTTTAACTATGTAAAATTGAATTTTAACACTCAAACATCAATGAAATTCAAGTTTTAATCTTAATCTCATTGTTTTTTATCATTAATTATGTGTTTTGTTCATTGGAAACGTCAAAAACGGTTAACAAAAAAAATGACTGTTTTCTGGGCATTTTTCGCGACTGTCGAGTCGCGAGTGAGTCGCAAAAGCTTCTAGATGAACTCGCGACTAGGCGAGTCACCAAAACCAGTTGCCAAAAATTCTGACACCTGTTTTGTACATGTATGCACAGCAAGGCTTTGTGTAATTAGTTTATATATGTATTAAACAATTAAAAACCTTTAATTTAAAACATCTAGTGGGAGAGAGATACAAGGGTTGCATCTCACGGCCTCCATTATCAGTTCATAGTAGTGTGGGGTAAGCACTTCATCTTGGCGTATATGCCTCTCGATCCCAAAAGAGGGTGTTTACTTCATAGCACTACAAGATTGAACTTACCAGTTTAAAATACTGTGAACAAGCACCTTGTCTTGGTGTATATGCCACGATCCCAAAGGAGGGATTTTTGTTCCATGGTACTACAAGTTTAAACACCATAAAGGGAGATGAAATGTGGCTACACATGATTCTAGATAATGGTGTACACTAGACTAAGTGTAATGTTAACCTCCCAAAGGAGCTATGTCATTATCACTTAGAGGCTAAAGGTAATACGGCATATTATTAGTGTTTGATAAGAGTTATCAAGATAGCACTAATAATGAGAATAGTTCTCAATCAATTAATGTGTTTGTAATAAACTTGGTACCAAGAAATTATAGACATAGATTGGGTTGTCGTTGCATATATTATTTTATGGTTTTATTAAGGTTCCATATTGTATGTTTATATGCTAAATTGATAATGTCCAGTTTACTTATTATATTCATGTTTATTATTTTCAGATTTGAACATGGCATCATTTAGCCCACTTGTTACTATTCTTAATTAAAACAAACTGACTGGATCCAATTATGTTGACTGGAAAAGAAATTTGGACATAGTTTTCACTGCTCAAGAACACAAATATGTGCTAACTAAACCATGTCCTAGCTTTCCTTCATTAGATGCTCCTCTTAAGGAAAAACAACTATATGATCGTTGGCAGAAATCTAATGAGATGGTCAAGTGCTACATCCTAGCATCTATCTAAAATGTTCTACAGCATCAAATGCAAGATGTAGAACTAGCTTCAGACATTATGCTAAGTCTGAAAGAGATGTTTGGTGAGCAAGGCCGTTTTGCAAGGCAAGAAACCATGAGACAAATTTATAATACCAAAATGGCTGAAGGTAGTTCAATGAGGGAGCATTGTCTTACAATGATTTCCAATTTGAATACATTGGAAGTTTTGGGTGCCGATATTGATGGAGAATCCCAAGTGGATATGATACTTCAGTCACTACCAGAATCATTCAAGGAATTCAGACTCAATTATAATATGAACAAAAAGATTTACTCTTTGTCTAAATTAGTGAATGAATTGGTAGCGGCAGAAGGCATTCTTGGTACTTCTAATGTTAAAGCCAATGTGGGTGAAGCTTCTACTTCTCAACCTAAGTCGAAAGGCAAGGGTAAGAAGAAGAAAAAGAAGAAGGACTTCACCAAACAAGAAGGTAAACAAATTGTCATAGGGGTTGCCGACAAAAGAAAGAAACTCAAACGAAAATGTTTCCATTGTGGTGAGAAAGGACATTGGAAAAGGAATTGTCTGAAATTTAAGGCTGCTAATAATGAGGGTATGAATAGTTCTTTCCTCCTTAAAATATGTTTGGTACAAAATCCCACAGATTCCTGGTGTGTGGATTCAGGTTGTACTAATCATATCTACAGTTCTTTGCAGGGGTTCCAGGAGACCAGAAAACTTAAAGAAGGAGAATTGTTTCTTACTTTGGCTGATGGGAGCAGGATTCTAGTTATAGCCGTTGGTGTTTTTAATTTGTGTTTTGAATCTATAGTTTTAATATTAGAAGACTATCTGTATGTACTTAATGTTCGTAGGAATTTAATTTCTGCAACTTATTTGAGTAGACATGGATATTGTGTTATCCTTAAAGACAATATTGTAATAAAGAAAGGTAAAATGTTTATCTGTTCTGGCAATATTGTGGATGGTCTTTACATTTTAACTCCTGATAAGCATAAATTATATAATTCTAAATTAGATAATAACTCTCATGTAAAATCATTAAAAAGAAAATTTCCTTCTACTAATGAAGCATATCTTTGGCACTTATGTTTGGGTCATATTAATCCAAACAGAATTCAAAGATTAATCAAAGATGAACTTCTAGAGCCATTGGATTTTGATGAATTCTCAGTTTGTGAATCTTGTTTGGAAGGCAAAATGACCAAACAACCTTTTAATGTAAAAGGTAGAAGAGGCCAAGAGTTGCTTGAATTAGTTCATATGGATGTTTGTGGTCCTATGTCAACCCAAGCTAAAGGAGGTTATGAGTACTTCATCACTTTTACCGATGATTACTCAAGATATGGTTATGTGTACCTAATGAGACGGAAGTTTGAAACCTTTGAAAAGTTCAAAGAGTTTAGGGCTGAAGTTGAGAATCAATTAGGTAAATGCATAAAAGCCATTTGATCTGATCATGGTGGCGAGTACCTTCTTGGAGATTTCAAGGATTACTTAACTCAAAATGGGATCAAATCCCAATTGACCGCACCTGGAACTCCCCAAGATAATGGTGTAGCAGAAAGAAGGAATAGGACTCTTTTGGAAATGGTTAGGTCCATGATGAGTTACTCAACTTTATCAGTTTCTTTTTGGGGATATGCATTAAAAACTGCAATGCATATTTTGAATTTAGTTCCATCAAAATTTGTTCCTAACACACCTAAGGAATTTTGGAGTGGGCGTAAGCTTAGTATGAAATATCTCCACATTTGGGGATGTCCAGCACATGTGTTGAAAAGGAAGTCTGATAAGTTGGAATCTAAAACCGAAGTATGCATGTTTTTAGGGTATTCAAAAGAAACAAAGGGTTATCTATTCTATAATCATAAAGATAACAAAGTGTTTGTTAGCACATATGCCAAATTTTTGGAATATGATTATATGAATAATTTTGATCCTAGAAATAAAGTTGTTTTGGGTGAAATGAATGAACCTATAGTTGAACAACCAATAGATGAAACTAGGGATGATGTGGTTGTATTGGATACACCACAAGATACTATTGATGAGATGTCTAGTACACAGATGCCTCGTCGTAGTAGGAGAATTGTTCGGCCTCCTATAAGATTCATAGGTTTAGGAGAAACTTATGAGGCTATCCCGGAAGAGGCTGAATCGGATCCTTACACTTATAAAAAGGCAATGAGTGATATAGATGCGCATCATTAGGTCATAGCTAGGAAATCTGAATTAGATTCCATGTATTCCAATCAAGTTTTGGATCTTGTAAGGCACCTAATGGCATTAAACATGTTGGTTGCAAATGGGTTTACAATAGGAAGAGAGGGATAGATGGAAAGGGTGAAACCTTTAAAGCAAGGATAATGGCGAAAGGGTATACACAAAAGGAAGGTATTGATTATGAAGAAACCTTTTCATTATTAGCAATGCTTAAATCTATCAGAATTCTCTTATCTATTGCTGCTTATTATAATTATGAGATTTGGCAAATGGATGTCAAGACTGCATTTCTCAATGGCAATCTTGAAGAGGAAATCTATATGATGCAACCGGAAGGTTTCATAGCAAAGAACCAAGAGCATTTGGTATGCAAGTTGAAAAGGTCCATTTATGGACTTAAGCAAGCATCTAGATCATGGACCATTAGATTTGATCAAGCAATCAAGTCTTTTGGTTTTGAACAAAATCTTGATGAACCATGTGTGTACAAAAGACATCAAGATAAAGTAGTAATGTTCCTAGTGCTTTATGTTGATGATATTCTACTCATTGGGAATGATGTAGGGGTAATGTCATCAGTAAAGGTTTGGTTGTCAAGCCAATTTGATATGAAGGACTTGGGTGAGGCTAATTTTATTCTAGGGATCAAGCTTTGGCGAGATTACAAGAATAAGATGTTAGGCTTATCATAAGCTGAATATATAGATAAGGTTCTAGAACGATTTAGCATGCAAAACTGCAAGAAAGGACTACTTCCTTTCAGACATGGAGTTCCTCTGTCTAATGACCAAAGGCCTAAGACTCAAGAGGAAGTAGATATGATAAGACAAATTCCTTATGCTTCTGCAGTAGGAAGTCTCATGTATGCCATACTTTGTATTAGACCAGATATTTGTTATTCAGTTGGCATGGTCAGCCATTATCAATAAAATCCAAGACCAAAACATTGGCAAGCTGTAAAGCATATTCTCAAGTATCTACGGAGAATGAGAGATTATATGCTTGTTTACCGAAGTGAGGATTTGATACCCATTGGCTATACAGTTTCAGACTTTTAGTCGAATCTAGATTTCAAAAAATCCACATCAGGATGTGTTTTCACCTTGGGAGGTGGAGCCATAACTTGGAGGAGTGTCAAGCAATCTTGTATTGTGGACTCCACCATGGAAGTAGAATATGTTGCTGCTTGTGAAGCAGCAAAGGAAGCTGTATGGCTCGACCTTAGTGTAATGAGAATGGAACAAGTTCCCATCACATTGTTTTGCAACAATAGTGGTGTAGTTGCACAATCAAAAGATCCAAGGAATCACAAGAAAGGAAAGCACATTGAGAGAAAGTATCACATCATTAGAGATATTATTACTCGTGGAGATGTGGTGGTAGCAAAGATTGAAGGTGCAAGTAATCTAGCAGATCCCTTTACCAAAGCATTGCCTCAAAGGACCTTCGAGTCACATTTGGAGGGAATGGGAGTTAGATTAGTGCACAATAGTCTTTAGGACAAGTGGGAGATTGTTGGCATTAGTGCCCTTAAATTCTATTGTATGATGTTATGTATGATATTATGTATGACATTATTATCTAAAATAATGGTAACATGAATATTCGAACATTATCATATAGTCCATGAGATGCATAGTATGTGATTTAGTCACAAAAGATATAAGTCACAAGTTCTTTGTAAACTCATAATTTAGTTTGTAGTCGGTGATGAAATTGGGCGTTTCATCTGCGAAGACTATAACATATCAACTAAGATAATTTGTCTTAATCATGGAAGTGGAGTCTTCTAGTTGATATGTTGATATGTTTTAAGAGTTAAGACATATTGAACTTAACCGCTGTGAGATTTATTATTCTCCTAAATACTGTCAATTAAATAATAAATCTTCGGACTTATATTTGCATGAACTCTTAATCCTGAAAGAATAATAGACCTGATCATGAAGTATAGGTTACTTTGATATATCAGGAGTGAGATCTAAAGTAACGATCAAAACCTTAGTATGTTAGGCAACCACATTTAGTGTTGATGGAACATATATTCTCAAGATGGAATTCATAGTCTCTTAATGAAGACACAAAATATTCCCTTGAGATAAGTTTAATGGGTTTGTTATTCAGAATGTTAGGCCTAACTACTTTAGTAAATAGTTACTAAAGTATATATTTATGAAATTGGATTTCATAAATATATGATGAATAACTTAAAGAATTAAACCGGGTATTCAAGGCTTAAAATGTAGTAATTTACAAAGAGGCAGTCTACTTTCATAACTTTGTATTACTACGAATATTTTATGAAGGGGTTGCATGTACAGTAAAGTCTTAGGATATAATTTATTAATAAGGCTTAGCGTGCAATTATATTTATATAGTGGTATTAAATATAATTAATGATAACTTTGAACTTGTCAAGAGTTGATAGAAAAGCCCAAGGCTCATTGGAGCTAGTGTCTTATTTGTTCCCTTTTGATCCCACTTCAAGCCACATATTAGAGCCCAATTGGAAAGGCCCAAAAGGCTAACCCAATTAGATAATTAGTTATTAGGAGAGAAACATATAGAATTTTAAAAAAAGACACAACAAGTCTTGAAATGATATGTATATGAGTGTTGGACACTCTCTCACTCTCTTAAAGAAATAACTAATTGAGAGACCACACATCTTGGGTGTTAGTGGAATTGGAGTGAAGATTGAAAGTGTTCCTGAGAACTTCTCATCTTTGGTTTTGAAATTCACTGCAACAAGGTACACTCTCTTGTTCTATATTCTAAAACTTACATAATGCATGTTATCAATTCTGAATGAAGTAGATCCGTTAATTTTCTGCTGCGTATATGCATATTTCCAACAGTGTCTACCTCATCGATTTTGTCCATGTAGTGTGTACTTGAATAACATGCCTATATTAACATGATGATGTACTTTCATTGAATTCATGCATGTACTCGGAAAATCTTATGAATATATCTTAGTGTAAAGGATTTTTATGTGATGTTGATGGAATTATATTGCTAATGTTTATAAAAAAAATTATAATTCACAAAAGTTCCAGTTTGAGCAATTCTTTTGCGGTTTTTGAAACAATTCACATATCTTATCAAATTTTCATTTAGTTAATAATCTTTATGACTATTGTCACACTTTATTCTCATTACTAAGTCCAAAATCAACTATAGGCTTGTGATATACCATATAAATAAATTAAAACTAGTTTTTATGCCAATGTATAACACCCTTTAGTTGGCTCCAAAGCATAGTCAAATTGTTCAAATAATTTTCAAAAGTCTATCCAATATCACTTTGTCCATATTCCAAAATCATACATCATAAACTCATGGTTCAAACACATTTACACATGAAATTATATGCTTACCCACATGCTAGTTAAAGAAACCACATTTTGTATCCCTTACGACTTGGGCCCCCGTTCCCTAATGATGGTAAAATTCTAAAGCCCAAGATTGGTTTAGAGCCCAATCATATTGAAATTGACTTGAGGAAGGTTTTTAAGGAAAATATAACTCTTTTATAAGTTGAATAAAACTAATTTTGGAAAATAAAGGCCACAAAAACCCTAGGGCATGCGTACGCAGACACATGTATGAGTACGCATGCTCCAGACCTACGTACACAAGCATTATGCATGCATACACATACATGGGCAAGCGTTCGCATGTTAGGGTTTCAAAAACTATGAAAGACAAATTTTCTGCATTAAAGTTGAGTTTTGAAAGGAATTCCACATTGTCTAGAAGCCATTCCAAACCTTCATTTTCTCAATATAAAATGTTATATATGGCACCTTTTCAAAACACAGAAAAAATCCTAAGGGAAAATACAAGATTCACTAGAAATAATGAATCAAAGAGGGAATTTTTCACAAAACATTCTCAAGTCAATATTTTCTGAATGGGGCCTTTACTAGCCTTGATCTTCGAGTTTTAAGATTATTAACCACTTTTATATTTGATTGTGAATAAATTGAACGAGGGGAACAGTCAAAATCAAGCTTGGAAAGCTTTGTCTTTGAGGTATTGAATTCTAACCTTTTCCCATTCTTTTTTATTTGTATTATTTTTCCTTTCTTGTATTGTTCATGTTTTAATATGTTTAGATAGCTTAGGGTCTAGCGGCTCTCTATTTTAAAGCATGTTAGGTTGTTAGATTCAACTCTGCTCTGTGGTCTGTGTTTCTGTTTTCGGGCTAGGATATTTTGGCGCATGTATGCGTGCTCATGCCCTATGCACCCTGTATGCACACGCGTGCCCTATGCACCCTGTATGCGCACGCATACAGATGGGCTGCGTACGTAGGCCTACGTATGCGTAGATGTATGCTAGTGTGTGTGTGACTTTAAGATGCAATATTGAATATGCCTTTAATGAAATTAAGACATAAGACACAATGAGTGGAAGCCAAACCACCGGTCAGGTAGCCTTGGGTGCCTAACAACTTACTAAGCCGTACCTAAACTTCGAACCCATACTCTGGTAGTAAAATCAGTCATTCCACTTAAGGGCACTATATATATGGTTCCTAGACCTAAACTAGGTGGCAACGGCTTTTCTTTTCTCCACCACGTTCCACTCAGCCAAGGTGTACCCCCTCCCCCCCATTGCACCCACTGTGGTGACTCCGCTGGGGATAGATAGTTTAATTCCAATGTGTCATATTTCTTAATCTTAATAAAGGCTTGTTCAATTCTTATTTTTACACACTTCACTTGGTTCTTTTGTTCCTTTTACCCCGATTGGTGATAAGTGGGAAGATAATTATGCTCCATTTGGGCTAAAGTCTTTCAAAGTTCATCCCATCAACTCACAATCTGTGCCATTTCCTATGATGGGCTTTGAGTACGTTAGCGGTTTGCCACCAATCCATAAAGGTCCACTTAGGCTCTCAGTTAGAATCATGGCCCACCTAGTTATGAGTGATCTACTGATCTATCATTTTAGCTCTAAGGAGCCTACCACCACTTAGAGAGATCCTAGATCTTATCAATAAAAGGATACCCTTTTATATCTCTTGTTTATTCAACCATATATCTTGTGTTCACCTAATTCTAAAGGACAAAATAAAAGATGTAAATACTTGAGAATGACCCAAAAGTCATGGCATACCCAAAGATATTAGGATAAAAGAAAAGAAGCTCTCATATATAAGAGACTTATCCCAAAAATCCAAAGGCATATCTTAACTTGAAAGGTTCATAAGACCATAGCCTAATTGCTATCATAAGCCCAAATCAAAAGGCTTAAACCTTGGGCCCAAGGTAGCAAGTATGCTATGGACTTAGCATCCAACATCCTACAATGCCAATATGAAATTCCCTAATTTTAGGCCTCCTTGTTGTGTGCCTAGGCCCAAAATGATGAGAAATTCATGGACTTTGAAAGGAAGGCTACAATATATCCTATCTAGAAGGCTATTTCAAAAAAAATAAAAATAAAAATGATGATAATGAATGGAAAAAAGAAGAGCCCAAAAGTGATGATACTTTGTAAGCCCATATTTGAGACAAATGGTCGAAAATCTCTAAGCACATTCTAATGAAGCCCATGAGAGTAAGATAAGAGCTTGTTGTAAATAGACTAAAGCCCAATGAAATAAAGGGCAAGGTTCATGAGAGGAAACATAGTGACTTTGTAATTGGGTCTTTATTAAAATGGACTTAAAGACTTTTCTAAAAATATCTAATGAAAAGAACCTTTTAATTAGGACATGGGCTTAATAAAATAGGATTTCTTTTCAGGTACCATTGCACCACCAAGATCAACAAAGTAAATCCTCACTCCGAGAAAAGAATGGAAGACATTTGGTCCAAATTGAGGAAACATATCAAGAAGAGGTGTTCCAAGAAGGGACATTGCAAAGGGAAGCATCTCAAGAAGTAATGGCTGCTTCGATCGATGATGCAATTGCACAAAAGATATTCAAGGCAATAGAAGAACAAAGCGATGTTCTCAAGAAAATGGGGAGTCGTCTCACCAAGCTAGAGGAGAGCAAACTCAAGAAGTCTATACATGTGGATATACATGATGAAGATAAAGATTGGGATGAAAGGGATAAGGCCGAATATGAAAGGAATAAGCAATTTAAGAAGCTCAATGCAAACACCATGGCTATGAAGGAGAAGATGGAAAAGATGCAACTGGCCTTTCGCAAGGCCTAAGGGATGGATGATTGTCTCTACAATATGGGTCGCATAAGCTCCAAGACTCTCATTGCACTACCTCTAAAGTTCAAGATCTCCGATGTGGAAAATTTGATTGGACTGGAGACCTAAAGCAACATGTTAGGAGGTATCTAAGCATTTCTGAGATGAAAGGATTGGATGAGAAGGAAACTTTGCATGCATTTCCTCTCTCACTTACGAGAGGGGCATCGAGGTGGTCCTATAGCTTGGACCCAACTAAAACCAAAGTATGGAATGAGCAAGTGGAGTTGTTTGTGGATCAATTCATCTTTAATATTATGATTGATGTGACTTTAAGGGATTTTGAGATGAACAAGCAAGGAATAGGGGAGACATTTTCTGAAAATATGACAAGGTGGAAAAGGAAGGCATCTAGGATGGTTAATAGGCCAAATGAGAATGACCAAATCAACATGATTATCAAGAATTTGCTTCTGGCATATAATAGTAGGCTCCTGTCCTCGCCTATTAGATCTTTTGGGAAATTGTGTGATTATGGAACTAGAATCAAGGACACTATCAATAATGGACAATTGGAGAAAGGTGAGAGCAAACCTCCAATCAAGAAGACATATGGGGGAGGAGTTGCCACTTCTAAAGCACCTAACCTCGTGAATGTAACTGTTATCATACCTCAACAAATTTTAGTCTACCCAAGCTTCATCGAGAAGGCTCACTGAGAATTTTCCAACCTAGGAATGATCCTTACCCAAGCATTTGAAAACTTACCCTCCAAAGGATTCATTAAACATTTAAACCCCACACCTATGCCTAATCTTGTGCCTCCTACTTGGAACCTCGATGAATATTGCCATTTCCATAAAAAACCTGGCCATAAGACCGACAATTGCTTCTGCCTCAGGCATGAAAAAGAAGACCTCATAGACAATGGAACCTTATCAAATCCAAACATCATCACCAAGCCTAATAATAGGAAGAACCCTTTGCCTGATTATCATCGAGCTCCTCCTCCATATCAGAATTGGGTGCAAATAGAATAAGTCGATTGGGATTGCTCAAAGTTGATAGAAATCATGGAGGTTAATGTGGTAGAAGTCCAAGGAATATGGGATGAAGAAGATGAGATTTTGAATAGTGTGGTGGGGTCACTACTATGGGTGCAACGGGGAGTACGCCTTTGTCAAGTGAACCAGGGCAGAGAAAACACAAGGAGTCGCCACCTAGTTTTATGGCCTAGGAACAATGAATATAGCGCCTTTACGTAGAAGGACTAATCTTATTACTATAGTATAGGTTCGGAGTTTAGGTATGATTTTCTGAAGGTGTTTGGCACCAAAAACTGCCCAACCCGTGGGTCGGCTTCCACTCATTGTGTCCTACATCTTAATCCTATTAAAGAAACATTCAACATTGCATCTTAACTCACACACACACACACACTAGCATACATCTAAGCATAAAACATGGCATTTCATCCCAAGCCTAGCATACATCTATCTTGCTTATCACCACGTTACAAACCCTAGCATACATCTATCATCATGGTCAAGGTAGAGCATAAGCATGATAACAAACAAGCATATATCATATCTAAAGTTGGAAACACATGAAGAACCAAACAAACATGTTTTTACAAACTTCATCCACGTTCATCATCCAAGCAGAACCATATTCCAATCAATGCATGTTCATGTGAATGCATGTCTTACCTCACTGCATCACAGCCCCTATGGCATTAATGCATGATCACATTAATGCATGTTCATGGTATTAAAGCAAGAAAAGAAAAGAAACCCTAATCTAGCATGTTAAAGCAAACAAGCATACAAACAAAGAAACAAAAGCTTAAAATCATAAAATATGGGCAAAACAGAAATAGAAAAGCTTGAATTAGGGTTTCTAGGCATAAGTATGCATGCACAGACATAGGTCGTACGCAGGTTAGTTGTATGCATAGACATACTTCGAGCCTGCGTACTCATGTAGAAGCATGCGCACATAGACACACCTAAAACCTTAACCTAGCAACACAGAAACACAGAAAACAGAGTAGAACTTAAATCTAGCAACCTAACATGCATAAAATCATAAAGCAAAGAAAGCCTAGGCTTAAACAAACATATTATAATATAAAGAAACAAAGGAAATAAGGAAAACAGAAAGATTAAAGCAAGAAAATGTAAAGAAATGAAAAAGAAAAGCTTAGAACTCAATATCTCAAACAAGAAGCTTTTTGAGCTTGATTTTGACTGTTCCCCTCAGTCAATTTATTCACAATCAAATATAAAAGTGATTAGTAATCTTAAACTCTAAAGATCAAGACTAGAAAAGGTCTAAATCAAATAAAATTGACTAAAGGATGTTTTGTGAAAAACTTCCTCTTTGATTCATTATTTCTTAGTGAATCATAGGTTTTCCCTTAGGATTTTCTGTGTTTTGAAAAGGTGCCATGTATGGATTTATATAGTGAGAAAATAGGGGTTTAGAATGGCTCCCAGACGATGTGAATGCAGAAAACTTGTCTTTTATAGGTTTCTAAAACCTTAGTTGCGTGCACAGGTCCATGCTTGCGTACGTAGGCTGAAGGTTTCCTTGGTCTTTTATTTTTCAAAAATAGATTTATTTTCTTAAAAAAACTTATATTTTTCATTTTAACGCCTCTTAAGTCAATTTGTAATCTGATTAGGGAATGAGAACTTGAGTTGTAAGGGGTACAAAATATGGTGTCTACACGATGGCTATGTGGTGGATACTCCTTAAAGGAATGATCGAGTTAAAGAAAAGAGTCCTTGAGGACAATATTGCAAACATTACTAGGAGTGGGAAACACTACAAGCCATCCTCTTTATAGAAGGACCACCCTGGTAAGAACATAGGAGAAGGGTCCAAACCCATAGGTTTTAAAGGTAAAGAAGAGAAAGAAGAAGAGGATAGGGCCTTGACCCAATTAAAGAAGACTCAAGCTCATGTATCCATATGGGGCTTGCTAATGGCTTCTTACAAGCATTGCGGTGCTCTCTTAAATGCTTTAAATGGGAAAGAGGTGCCCATGGAAACTACTCCATAAGAAGTGCTATCTCTCATAGGGGTTGAGGCTCCATCTCATCCTTCCTTCACCTTTTCCAATGAAGAACTCCCTCTCGAAAGGACCACTCGCACTAGGCCTTTGTAAATCACCACCGAGTGCATGGGTGCCAAGGTTCCAATGGTGGTTATTGATAATGGATTTGCGCTAAATGTGTGCCCTTTTAGGACTGCTCTCATCATTGGGATAGATGTGGAGACAAACATCCCCTTTACTTTAACTATTAGGGCATATGACAATACTTTGAGGAAGGTTATAGGAACTTTCAAAGCTCCTTGCAAGATTGGTCCATCAAAAACAATTGTGGAATTTCACATGATGGACATCACTCCCCACTACAACCTTCTCTTAGGAAGAGCATGAAGTGATTGCAATGATGAAAAACATGGGGTACATGCCTAGTATGGGCCTTGGAAAGGAAGGAAGAGGAGTAGCTGAATTCCCCAACTTCAAAACTCAACTAACCAAAGAAGGTTTAGGATTCTTCGAAGGCTGTGATAGAATCAAAAAGAACCTTGGTACCCTAAATGGGAATATTGTGAAGGAAAAAGGAGACTTCCCTTTCTGTGGCTTTCTTGAGAGGTGGATAAGGACAGAAAGGTGAATCCCGACTGGGAGATATTCTTCAATGAGAAGCTCACTTTCA
Organism: Quercus gilva; assembly: GCA_023621385.1. Taxonomy (NCBI): domain Eukaryota; kingdom Viridiplantae; phylum Streptophyta; class Magnoliopsida; order Fagales; family Fagaceae; genus Quercus; species Quercus gilva. The sequence goes on along the minus strand of CM042473.1, from coordinate 48,092,346 downwards.
AGGAGAAACCTACTATGGTGATTAAGGAAGTTCAAGAAGAAGTCAATTGGGTGGACTACATGGATGCTGAAGCAATGGGAACAATGCTAAACATGGAGGGGGACATGCTCACCATCACCATCAAAGAGCCAAGCGATCCTTCTGCAAGTTCAGATGAACTTTTCAACATTTTCAATAAGATGAATTCTGATTTGGCTTATTTTGATTTGTCCCATAATATTGAAATTCTGCACTTAAATGATTCTAATGAATTTGAAAATGAAATTAATAAAAGATTGGAAAAGAAATTTGAACCTATGGAACCAACTTTTGAAACTCTTAATTTAGGCAATTAAAATTGGCTCAACCTGAAATAAAAAAGAAAGAAAAGATCTCCAAGAGCTTCTCACAAAATTCCAAGAAGTATTTGTATGGTCTTACGAAGATATGCTTGGCATTGATCCTGAGATAGCCCAACGCCACATTGATATTGATGCCCACATGGTACCTGTCAAGCAGAAGTTGAGACGTATGAGAACTGAATGGCTTCTAAAGATCAAGGAAGAGGTCACAAAACAGTTGAAGGTAAGATTCATCAAACCCTTGCACCAAGCAGATTAGATAGCCAATGTTGTACCTATACCTAAGAAGGATGGAAAAGTAAGGATATGTGTAGACTTTAGAGACCTAAACAAGGCTTGCCCCAAGGACGATTTCCCCTTCCCTCATATAGATGTCTTAGTGGATAATACCGCCAACAATGCCTTGATGTCATTTATGGATAGATTTTCGGAATATAACCAAATCAAGATGGCTTCTAAGGACATGACTAAGACTACCTATACCATAGAATGAGGAATCTATTATTACACCGTGATGCCATTTGGGCTCAAGAATGCAGGTGCAACTTACCAAAGAATGGCTATGGCTTTGTTACATGACATGATGCACAATGAGGTAGAGGTGTATGTTGATGACATGATTGTGAAGTCCAAAGATAGAGAAGGCCACGTAGCTAATTTGAAGAAATTCTTCAAGAGGATCATGGAGTCTAGATTGAGATTGAACCCATAGAAATGTACTGTTGGAGTAACTACTGGAAAGTTATTAGGCTTTTTGGTGAGTGATAAAGGGATAGAAGTTGACCTATCAAAGATCAAAGCCATATTAGACATGTCTCCACCCAAGAGTTAGAAGGAGATAAGAGGATTCTTAGGATGGTTACAGTACATCAGTCGGTTCATTGCCAAGCTTACCTTCACTTGTGAGCCCATATTCGAGCTTTTAAGGAAGAATGAACCCCATGCATGGAGTGATGAGTGTCAGAAGGCCTTTGAACTCATTAAGGAATAACTTCTCCGTCCATCTATATTGGTACCCCTGAAGCACGAAAAGTTGTTACTACTCTACCTCTCTATAATAAAAGATGCAGTTAGGAGTATACTTGCAAAAGAGGATAATGACAAGAATGAGAGAGTTGTATACTACTTAAGAAAGAGGTTCCATGATTACAAGACTAGATACGCACCCATAGAAAAGTAATGCTTAGCTCTTGTATGGGTCGTATAGAAATTGAGGTACATCATCCTACCTTTCCAAGTATGGATAGTAGCCAGAATGGACTTTTTGAAGAATTTATTTGTGAAGCCCGCCTTGAGTGGAAGATTTTTTGAGATGGTTGATCCTATTGGCAGAATTTGATTTGAAGTATATGGCAAGAAAAACTATCAAAGGAAGCGTAGTGTCAGATGTTTGTGCCAAGAACCCTATTGAAAAAGAGGATGGTAAAGAGGATTTTCCAGATGAGGATATTTTGGACATCGAACTAGGGTCATGGAAGATGTGTTTCAATTGAGCTATGAACCAATATGAAAATGGGATAGGAGTACTCTTAATCACCCTCGATGGATGCTATGTACCTTTAGCCGTCAAGTTGAACTTTGAGGCAACCAACAACATGGCAAAATATGAGGCTTGCATTGCTGGAATGGAACCTCTTTGAGAGTGAGGGGTAAATGAGGAGAAGTCTTTAAAGATTCGACTTTATTCATAGCCTAAGCACAGAAATTGTGGAAGGTGAAAGAGGAGCACTTGAAACCTTATCAACAATATTTAGAGGATTTGACCAAGACCTTTGACAAGATTGAATACACTATCATACCTAGGACTCAGAATCAGTTTGCAGATGTCTTGGCCACCGTAGCCTCCATGGTTGAAATACCCGAAGGAGCATGGACACGACCTCTAGAGATTGAGTAAAGTTATGAATTTGTACACAAGAGGAGGATATAGTCCTCAGTTATGGCTATAGAAGAAGAAGGAGTTTCTTGGTATTATGACATCATGAAGTTCTTGGAATTAGGAGTGTACCTTGATAATGCCAATAAGAGAGAGCGTCATTTGTTTAGGTTGATGGAGATACAATATATCTTATGTGGAGGTCAACTCCATAGGAGATCCTATGAGGGTATACACCTTCGTTGCCTGAAGAAGGAAGAAGCCAAAAAAGTCATGGAAGAAGCTCATCAAGGGATTTGTGGTCCCCATATGAATAGAAGGTTGTTAGCAAAGAAAATCCTAAGGATGGGGTACTATTGGAATGCGATGGAGACCGATTGTGTGGATTTTGTGAAAAATTGCCATGACTACCATACACATGCAAATCTGAACTATGTACCACCTAGTGAGCTATACAGCATGACCTCTCCATGGCCTTTCTTAGTCTGGGGCATAGATGTGATTGGAAGAATAGCCTCTAAGGCTTCAAATGGACACGAGTACATTCTAGTGGCAATCGACTATTTTACTAAGTGGGCAGAAGCCTTCTCCTATTCCGTGTTAAAAGCCAAGCATATGGCCCGGTTCATGGAGAATGACATCATTTGTCAGTTTGGAGAACCGCAAGAAATCATTTTAGATAATGGCACCCACTTTGAGGGAGAGGTTCGCAAGATCATGGAGTTTACAACATTGAGCATCATAAGTCTTCATCATACCGACCATAGACCAATGGGGTCGTAGAAGCAACCAATAAAAACATCAAGAATATCCTATTAAGATGGTAGTGACATACAAGGATTGGGCCAAAAAACTTCTGTTTGCCTTATAGGGCTAGAAAATTTCTATTCATGAATCAACTATGGTAACCCCCTACTCTTTGGTTTATGGGAGTGAAACGGTACTTCCTATTGAGGTGGAGATACGATCGTTGAGGGTACTAGTGGAAACCAAGGTCTTAAAAGAAGAATGGATGAGAGAAAGATATGAACAGTTGGCTTTGATAGATGAGAAAATAGTTAGAGCACAATACCAAGAGGAAAAGAGGATTGCTAGAGCATTTAACAAGAAGGTGAAGCCTAGAAACCTTAAAGAATGAGATCTAGTCCTAAAGGTACTTAGAGATGATACTTTCGACTCAAGAGGAAAGATGAAGCCAAGATGGTTTGGGCCTTTTCTTATCAAGAAGATCATGTCAAGAGGTGCTACAAGAATTATAAACTTGGATGGGGAAAAGATGCTTTGCCTAATCAACCTAGATAGATTCCAAAAGTATAACATTTGAAAAAGCAAAAAGCTTGCTAAGTTGAAAACCTGAAAGGGCGGCCTAGGCAAAAATTAAGGCAAAGAAACCCCGCTAGATTGAAAACTCGAAAGGGCTATTTAGGCGAAAGATAGGGGAAAAGACCATGGGCATGGCAAAAATTCCCACAAGGACATCATGGGCAAAAATTACATGGCATAGAAAAAAGAAAAGAAAAGAAAAAGAAAGAAAAGAAAAAGAAAGAAAAGAAAAGAAAATAAAGACAATAAGCTAAGATAATGAAATGGTTAATTCTCTTATTGCTCAAATTAAAAGATAATAAATAGTTTCCACAGGGGATTTGGAACATTCCAATCCTTTATTAAATTCAAAAAGAAAAGACATGAGAATCATAAAGTGTAGAAAAGTAAAATTTAAGGCATATCAAGGTAGTCTATCGGTCCTCATCCTTTTGTCGGGCTTTTGGTAATCTTTCTCTTCTGTACGAACTGGCCTCATGTCAATAATCAACCAAGTCTTGTAAGCCGAGGTTGGATGGAGAAACGAGGGAAACAGATATCTTTAGCCACCATCCTCTTTAACCAAGTCTCATGGATCCTGCCCAAGACCCTCTCAGTAAATACCCATATGTGAAAGATTACATTCACCAAATTGCCTCGCAATGTGGCTTGGGGAGTAGTAAGTGCAACAGCAAAGCTGAATCAAAGGAGCACAATTGTCTTTGAAGAAACGATTTACCATGCCTATAATGCACCACCATTCCACTACCCATTGAATCCCTAAAAGAGAGAAACATTTCAGGAACTCAGCAGGGTCCATCTCCTTGTTTTTAAGCTTACGGTCATGATAATGCTTTGGTTGATATTGACTAGGAGGGACAAAGGAAGGATGAAGCAATCAAAGCCTCTCATATAGCCATATCTGAGGGAGAGAAAAATAAAGCATGAGTACTGAGTGGAAAAAGGACAGAGAAAAAGTCAAAGACGATATAAGGAGCCTAGATGGGTTGAAAACCGAAAGGCGATCCATGCAAAAATAAGAGGAATCCCACTAGGTTGAGAACCTATGCAAAAGTTAGGGATCATACCTGAAGAAGGAGAGGGATGTAGGCATAGCGGTTTTCTCCTTAAAGGAAAGAGGAGTATGCCTTGGCCGAGTGGACCGGGGTAGAGAAAAGATGGAGTCCCCAACTAGATTAGGTCTAGGAACTATTAAATAGCTCCTTTACGTGGAAAGACTAGTCTTACTACCAGAGTGTGGGTTTAGAGTTTAGGTATACGGGTGGGAAGGTGTTAGGCACCCAACCTCACTCGACCCGTGGGTCGGCTTCCAGTATAGTTAAAAGCCTGAAGAGACAATATTTTGTAAGTTAATAAACTTTGAGTCCACACACACACATTACACATAAACACACAAACATGCAAGCAAACATGCAAACATGGGGGCGTGCTCAAAAAAAGGTGATTGGTGCATTTTCAACAAGAAGTGTGAAAAATCGAATAAAAGGAAAAAATTGAGATGCTTTCGAGTTTTAAGGACTCTGCCTTCATGACACACATACATGCAAACAAGAAATGTGCCATAAGAAAATCTAGGATGTTTTTGAGTTTTAATGAATCTACCTAAAGTTGGGGGACCACTTAAAGAGAGAAATTTACGTCTAAACACAAACATGCCACTCAAGAATGAGAGATTTACGCCAAAGGGGACTACTCGAAGAAAGAAGTTTACATCCAAACACAAACAAGACACTCAAGAATGAGAAATTTATGCTAAGGGGACCTCTTGAAGCAAGAAATTTATGTCCAACACAAACAAGCCACTCAAGAATGAGAAATTTACACAAATGGGACTACTCGAAGTGAGAAATTTACATGCAAACATAAACAAGCCACTCGAGCATGAGAAATTTACATCAAGGTCACCACTCAAAGTGAGAACTTTACGTCCAAACACAAACAAACCACTTAAAAATGAGAAATTTACGCCAAAGGGACCACTTGACTGAGCAATTTACGTCCAAACACAAACAGGCTACTTAAGAATGAGAAATTTACACCAAAGGGACCTCGATTGAGTAATTTATGTCCAAAAAAAACAAGCCACTAAAAAATTAGCATTTATACCAAAGACACAAATAGTTGTACATGACTCACATAAACACACAACCACACAAGGTTTACAAAAACAAACACACAAGACTCATGCAAACATGAAAGAACGCAAAACATAAACACACTTGACTCACATAAGAAAAAGAACAAATAAACATAGAAGACGCACATAAAACACGTGATCACAAAATATAACTAAAAGGATGAACACAACAACGTAGGAGGCACACAAACATAAACAAAGCACGCAAACACACAATAAGTTAAACAAGATGGGCTTAGGGCCCAAGATAAAATGAGGATAGGCCTAAGGCCCGACACAAAGCAAGGAAAGGCCTAAGGCCCAAATGGAGTATGAGATAGGCCTAAGGCCTAAGATGGAACAAGGATACAAACAAGTAAACAAACACACATGACATAAAAACAAATAGCAAATATCAAAGACCAACTGCAAGGATTGCAAACAAACAGGAAGACACTAAAAATAAGGACAGACACAACAACTTCTAAGGAAGCGATAAATGCATAAAACAAAGGGTAACAAAGATGACAAGGACACAAAACATGAGGTCAAATAAACTCTAAGAAAAGAAGACATGAAACAAGACCATCCCAAAAGGCGTGGTAAAAAAAGGGAACTGAACACTCGATTCATTATGGACAACTTTTGAGATGTTCAATTATTAGGACGCATCCTTCTTGTGGGGTCCATCTTGCCCCCAGCTTAACTGATTCACTTTCTTTTCTTTTCTTTTTTTCACTTTTTTTTTTACCCTAACTTTTGCCTAAATCGCCCTTGTAGGTTTTCAACCTAACGGGCTCTTTCACCTTTACAAAAAACAAAAAAAAGGAAAAACAATGAATAAGTACTACGACTTATCCTTAAAAAAATCTTGTTGATTCAAATTCTCAATACATGAGTTACACAATTTACATGATGTGATGTGGCTGCGCCTCATAGGGTTGCCTACATACCCAAAAGGGATCAAGCCTAACGTAGTTCACATGAACAACTTCAATTGATCAAAGAGGACTTTTACTTGGCTTATAATGAAGGCTTTGGTTCTTGGCTCACAAAGAAATGGATAACAAAGGCTCAAACTTACTTTCTTGAGGGTTACAACTTGGTCAAGGATTACTTTTTATCACTTTCGAACTTTCTTGAGGGTTACTTCTTTTTTTCCCCTTTTTTTTGTGCATTTCACTTCACTTTACTTCACTTTTTACTTTTTTTCTTTACATCACTTTATTTATGCATTGCCCCTAATGTAGGGGTAATCCTTGACATGGGTTACTTTGAAAGAAAACAACTTTGAAGGCCCAAAAGGGGTGAGCAAAGGGAAATGTGTTTAAGATAGCAGAATGATGGCCTCTCTTCATCCCAATTTCCATTGTTCAATTATGGGCAAACATGAAAGATCACATATTGAGAATCAAATTAACTTGAAACTTTGATAACTTATCATAAAACTCAAACCATTGCAAACCACTATATTGATGAATTAAAAGAGAGTACATGAATTGAAAGACTCATTGAATTGAAACAACAAAGACATGCTGAATTGAAATAATAATAGCACTTATGAATTGTAAAACACACTGAAATAAAAATAAAGAATAAAAAACTCTTGTGGATGCAACAACAATGACCAAAATTCTCAATCAATCAACCCCAATTAGGAGGAGGCACACCATGGTAGTCAGGAAGAGGATTAGTCTTGATGTTTGAGAGGTTGATGGGTGGCAAAAGGACATTGCTAGATTGAATAAGGTCTTCAATGTCATGATGGAGACGAGTGCACTTATCAGTAGAATGACCATGACTCTGATGGTACTTGCAATACTCAATTGCATTGTAGTTAGGAGCAGAGGTGTTTGGAGTATACCTTCCAAGATCCAATGGCTTGATGACTTCTTTAGTTGACAATTTTTCAAGTGCTTGGGATAAAGTCATTCCTAATGGAGAACTCTCTTAGAACATTAACAGCATTAACTTCACTTGTCTTACCACCATTGTTACCACTATTACTTGAATACCCTACCTGAAACTTCTTTTGAGGTTTTACATTACTCTTCTAAAAAAGTCCACTATTAATAGCATCCTTAACTTGTATACCAACATCATACAAGTCAACGAAAGTCTTCAAAGGAATTGGTGCAAGTTGGCACCCATAAGTAGGTAGAATGTTCTTCATGACCATCCTCACTTGGTCTTTCTTACTAGGACGAATAGGCATCTTAGAAGCTTCTCCTCTCCACCTCATTAGAAAATCAGAAAATAACTCATTGCTCAATTCCTTTGTAGTCTCCAAGTCTCTAAGGCTCACATCCAATTGAACATTGTATTAATATTGTTGCACAAAAGCTTCAGTCATCTTGTTCCAATCATTCATCTTAGCATTTTCCAATGAGAGATACCATTGTATGGCTACACCACTAAGAGTTCGAGGGAAACACAGAATGATTTGCTCCTTGGTAAGACCTAGAGGCTTCATGGCAAGAACATATTACTTCAAATGATTCTTGGGATTTCTAGTTCCGTCAAAAGAATCCATCTTTGGCATCTTGAACTTTGGGGGGAGTTGGACATCGGGAAATGGACACAGTCCCTCAATATCAAGCATGTAGTCCTCCATACCTTAGGACCTCTTAAGCATACCTATCATCTTCTCAATTTCTTTACTCATCTCTTTGGTTTCCTTTGAATTTTCTTTCTTTTTAGGTTCCTTGTTGATCTCAGCCTCTTTTTCCTCAAAATCATCATCAAAGATCAAGTCTTCATCTTAAGGTTCTTGCACTACCTTCTTCTTCTTTCCTTAAGCACCCTTAAAATGGTGAAGCCTCTCAATGATAGGAGAAGTCATCGTTGCCTTCATTTCTTCCATCTTCTTCAAAATATCTTGGTCACTTGATGCCATTTGGTCAACAAAAGTAAGATTAGTTCTTTTGAGGCGATTATCAGAAGTTCGAGACCAAGAAGCTTGCGCAATATTCTTTTTAGGAGCAATGATGGGTCACCTACAGGAGACTTATCCTTATGAGAAACATTTCATGAAGATCACCAACAATGAATTTTACATTCAATTCCCACTTAACCAAGCCCCTAGAATGAGAACAAAAAGAATAGACACGGCCCAAGAAGATGAGGCCCAAAAGAATGAAACTTGAAGACATAACAATGAAGACACTAAAAGATAACAAACCTTGAAAAAACATAGGCCTAGTGTCCCTAGACAAACAAGAGTGGGCCGAGGGCTCTTGACAAAAGATAAAATAAGGTAATAACCCTAGATGACATGACATGGGCCTAAGGCTCCAAGACACAGCAAAGATGGGCTTAGTACCCCTAATCAAAATAGGGACGGGCCTAAGGCCCAAGACAAGGCAAAGACAAAACACGAATGGACCTAAGGCCCAAGACGACACAAGAATGGGCTTAATGCCCCTAGACAAAACAAGAATGGGCCTAAAGAAAAACACAAAAGATTTGTTTGGAAAATTTTATTTTGAAAGAAACTCTTTCTTTGAAAACTCAATTTGATTTTTTTTTTTTATTTACAGAAAACTCTTTAAAAAAAAAAAAAAAAAAACTCTTTTTTAGGAATTTATATAAAAAAAAAAAAAAAAAATCTCACTAAAAACTCACATTTTATTTTTTGAAAATTTTTATCTTGAAAGCAACTCTTTCTTGAAAAAAAAAATTTACAAAGAAACCCACTCTTTGAAAAAAATGAATTATATATATATATATATAAATAAAAACCTAGCTGAAAACTCGCCTTTTTTTTTATATATTTTTTTTTTGGGTGAAAACTTTGAAAAAAAATTATTTAAAAAAAACTTGAAAACTTGAACAATTTTTTTTTTTTTTTTTTTTTTTTGAGAACATAAAAAAACTAAAAAAGATTGACCCATTTTATTAGCCCAACAAATAATTCAAAAAAAGCATACACATGCACACATAATTGGGTAACCCTACATTGTTGGTTAAGCTCCTCTACACGTGGGTAAGCTCCTTAAAGCTAAAGGGACAAATCAGTAGGTCACTTATAACTAGGTAGGCCATGATTCCAACTGAGGGCTTAAGTGGACCTTTGTGGATTGGTAGCAAACCGTTAACATACTTAAAGCCCATTATAGCCAATGGCACAGATTGTGAGTTGGTGGGATGAACTTCGAAAGACTTTGGCTTGAATGGAGCGTACTTATCTTCCACCAACCAGGGTGAAAAGGACAAAAGAACCAAGTGAAGCATGTGTAAACAAGTATTGAATAAGCCTTTATTAAGATTAAGAAATAAGATTGTTAAGAATTTAGACCCCTTAAAACAATAATAGGATTAACCTAGTGAATTAGCCAAGTGATTAATTTAGTCAAATTATGCAAATCTAGGTTATCACAATCAAAACAATCATATCAGGTATAAAGCAGCGGAAATATAAACAACACAATGATATGATGACCCAGGAAACCACACGGTAAAAACCTGGGGAGGATTTGACCTAGCTATCCTCAAGGTAAACTTGAATCCACTATGTGAAAGAATCGAAGTTCATACAATAAGACTTACAAGCCCTCATGCTTGACTTCCTATTGCTACCCACCAGTAGAACTTACTGACACGACCACGTGCAAGCTCTGAATCCACGGACTCCTTCTTTCTTGGATTCACCATCAAATACAAGCACCCCCGCTTATGTATCTTTAAGCTCTAGTGGCAACAACTGAGTTGATCATCAAGATGTTAAAGTAATCTCCTTCTTGATAACCCTAAGTTTATGTGAAGGAAAATTCCTCAAGGATCTCACAAGAGATTCACACAAACTGCAAATATGAGCAACAAGAGCATCACCAAAAACATGGCTAGGGTTTGCCTTATATACCTAGGGCAAAACGTAAAACCCTAAACGTTTTAGGAGCTAGGGCTAAGTTGGAAATTCTGCAGAAAAAACAATCTGGCCAACTTTCAATCAATCGAGTCTAAGCTTCAATCGATCAAGCCAAGCCAAAAGTAACAAATACTTCTGCAGCCTTTCGATTCCAACTTTACATAAAAGATACAACTTTGAGCAAGCCTAAACAAGACTAAACAAATTGTTTTGATCATGGTTTGCCAACATTACACATTAGAGTTCTAAATACATAAAATTCTAAGTCTTTAGAACTTAACAAAGACACATTGGAATCAAATTCTCTATCCCTAGTGGAGTTGCCATTGTGGGCGCAGCGGTTTTCTCCTTAAGAAAGGAGAGTACACCTCGGTTGAGTGGACTGGGGTGGAGAAAAGACGGAGTCGCTACCAAGATTAGGTCTAATAACCATAAAATAGTGCCCTTCCATGGAAGGACCAATCTTACTACAAGAGTATAGATTTGGAGTTTAGGTATGGGGATGGGAAGATGTTAGGCACCCAACCTCACCCGACCCGTGGGTTAGCTTCCAGTCATTGTGTCTTACATCTTAATCTCATTAAAGGCATATTCAATATTGTTATTCTAAACTCACACACACACACTAGCATACATCTAGCAATCAACATGGCATCAATCATCCCAAAACCCTAACATACATCTATCATGGCAACTCACATCAAGCCTAACATACATCTATCAGGCATATCATATTACCTCATCCAAGGCAGCAAACAACAAGATATCACAAAGGCAGAAACATAGACATGGCAACATCAAAGAAACATGTGATTGCACTCTAGACATTAAGAACACATCATCCAACCAAGCATGTTCAACTCATCATTAAATACATATCCAATGCATGTTCATATGGATGCATGACTTACCTTACTTACCTTACTATATCTCAACACCTATGCATCAATGAATGAACATGTGAATGCATGTTCACGGTATTAAAGCAACCAAAAAAAAAAAAAAATTTCTAATCTAGCATGTTAAAGGCAAACAAACAATTAAACAAAGGAATAGAGACTCAAAAACATAAAAAAAGAGCCAAAACATAGGAATATGACACAAGGAAATAAAGAAAAAGAAGTAGAAAAACTCAGATTAGGGTTTTTGGGTTGAAGTATGCGTGCGCATACATAAGCCTGCGTGCACATGCAGAATTACGCGTGCGCAAACATGCCCCTAGAAACCATAACCCAGAAACAAAGCAAAAATGAAAACTAAGGAAACTGACAGCCTAACATGCTTTAAAACGTGAAAACTACATAAACCTAAACTAAACAAGCATATTAAAACATATATAACAAATAAATCAATTAAGAACAATAGGAACACAAGCTATAAAAGATCCAAATTAAGGGAGAACCATAAAGAGAGGCTCACCTTGCATATGGAACACAACTTGGTTGATATTTAACCAACTCCTCAGTGCCTACAGCACAAAGATTAAGTTGAGAGAACAAGAGAATTAAAGAATACAATAGTTTTTGATAATCACAACTCAAGAACAAGATTAGTTTTGAAAAAGGTTTTCAGAAATCATATTCAGAAAATAGTTTCTGCCTTAAAACTAACTAAAGAGAGGTTTTTAATTTGTAAAAAAACGTGCTAAGGGGCTGTGTGTGAGTTTTATAGAAGAGAATTAGGATTTTAGAGAAAACGGAGGCAAAAAAATAACTCTCTAGTTAGGGTTTTGATTGGAGATATAAGATGAGTATTTATAAGTTAAAATTATGGCTTTTAGGGCTTTTTAATTGTCTTTGGACATTCCATACGTCTATGGGTCGGCCCACATCAAAGCATGATGTTTTGGGCCTTTAAAATGAAGTTTTAAAACCCATAAAATTGGATTGTTCAATTGGCCCACTTCAAATTTTCATAACTTACTCAATATAAGTCTAAATTAGGTAAAATTTATGTTCAAATTGAAACTCAGGATGTCTACTTTCCAATGAAACAAACCCCACTCAAATATTTTTTGTGAAACAGAAGTTATGTTCAAAACAGTGAGCAAAGGTCATTTTTTAGTATTGATTTCAAAGTGATTTGAGCACTTTTGAGTTGTGATTACTTCCAAACTATTGTGAACTCTTTAATTACCCTTGGTTGACATATTTCAAGCTCATTATTGGGACCGGGGACCAAAATGTATTAACAGGTACAAAATACAGTGTCTACAAGGGCTCCCTGCAAAGAAAGTTGCTTCCCCTCTATGAACAGCATCCAAACCATTGAGAGTCTCGGCCAAGATCATGCCTACGTGACTTCCCCTCTCTAGATTGATGACCACCGAAAGCACCCTTTGACCTACACAAGGTGTCTCATGCACCACGAAGTATCTCGCAAGATGTCATTGACAAAAGGCATTGGGATAACGAGAGCGCTGTTCCCCAACCAAATGAGCATTCTTTTGAGAAAAGTACGTGGAAACCATGCAGATATTCAACTTGTTAAAATTGCACCATCTTTGAGCCATAGCAAGAGGAATTCCTAAGAGTTTATAAGCCATGTTAGAGAAATCCTTGCCAATAGTGGGAAAAATAAAAGTACTAACGTTAGGTTTGCCCATGATTGCATTAAATTCTTCAAGAGTAGGGCATAATTCCACACCATTGAATTGGAAGACATGTCGAGTTGGGATCCAAAATTTAGCCACAGCACGAAGGAAAGGTTCATTCACTTTTATTTGATGGTAGGTAAGGATGCAAGAGAGGCCAAAGGGATAAGAGCATCTTTGAAAATGGGACCAAGCTTCTTTATCCATGCTGAGACCTCCAAAGGGATGAATTTTGCCATTGGGGGACCTTATTGAGTGTTTCCTAAGTTTAAAACATGTTTTATGGGGGTTTGGAGGCCCCAACTGCTATTTTATACTTAAAAGAGGAGGCTAGGATTTTTTGGCCCATGGCATGCACGATTGGTCAACACCTACATACGCAAGCCCAGGTATGCATGCATAAGGAAAAGGGTAGAATCAAATACCTTTTCCTATTTAGAGTGTGATTCCTCCATCAAGGCTCCTCCCATGATTCCCATAACATATAGGACTACTCATGACAATCCAATACAATTCAATGTCTCAAATAAAATCCAAAAAGTAGAAATACATGCTAAATAAAAAATGAGAAGGAAATAAAAAGGAGAAATATGCCGTATGTCTATGTCTGTGTGTGTTTGTCTATCTGCAGGATCATCCCTAGTGGCACCTTTTCCTCAGCTAATAGCTGGGAGTACTCTCAGAGCTGCCGATGCCAACACCATCATCGCCATCATCATCATCATAGTCACCATCACCTAGGTGAGCAAACCCTCCAGAACCGTAGATTCGCCTGGAATACTCAGTCACCTCTAGCTTAAGGTTTCCAACAAGCCAAACAAGCTCCTCATGCTCCTCTATAGTGGGCTAAAATTTGAGAAGAAGACAATGTTAGAGCGGGTGTTAAGAGATGCAAGAAAAGACAAGACAAGGATAAAGGAGAACTCACTACTTGTGTGCCCTCAGGAAAAAGGTAGCCCATGACATTTGTGGTACGTCCCATTGCACACACCCAAACAAAGTTGTAAGGGCCGTCAGAATAGATCGACCAGGGTAGATAAAGGGGTCAATAAGACCACTAGCAGTGGAGTCAGCCTAATTTAAGCATCATATTTTGTTAGGATATGTTCCCTTTAAATCCTATTGTATGATACTATGTATGACATTATGTTGTGATTAATAAAGTTGTTTTATTATTATCTAAAATAATGGTAACATGAATATTTGGACATTATCATATAGTCCATGAGATGCATAGTATGTGATTTAGTCACAGAAGATATAAATCACAAGTTCTTTATAAACTTAGAATTTTAGTTCATAGTCAATGATGAAATTGGGCATTTCATCTGCGAAGACTATAACATATCAACTAAGATGATTTGTCTTGATCATGGAAGTGGAGACTTCTAGTTGATATGTTGATATGTTTTAAGTATTAAGACATATTGAACTAGACCACTGTAAGATTTATTATTCTATTAACGACTGTCAAATGAATAATAAATCTCACAACTTATATTTACATCAACTCTTAATCCTGAAAGAATAATGAACCTGATCATGAAGTGTAGGTTGCTTTGATATATCAAGAGTGAAATCTAAAGTCACGATCAAAACTTCAATATGTTGGGTAGCCACATTTAATGTTGAGGGAACATATATTCTTAAGATGGAATTCATAATCTCTTAACCGAGATATAAAATATTCCCTTGAGATAAGTTCAATGGGTTTGGTTATTCAAAATGTTAGGCCTAACTACTTTAGTAAGAAGTCACTAAAGTATATATTTATGAATTTGGATTTCATAAATATAAGATGAATAACTTAAAGGATTAAACCAAGTACTCAAGAATTAAGATATAGTAATCTTTAAATTTGCAGTCAACATTTATGACTTTATATTACTATAAATATTTTAATGAAATGGTTGAATGTATAATAAAGTCTTGAGATATAATTTATTAATAACGCCTAGAGTGCAATTATATTTATATAATGGTATTAAATATAATTAATGGTAATTTTAGGCTTGTCAAGAGTTGACAAAAGAGCCTAAAACCCATTAGAGTTAGTGTCTTATTTGTCCCTTTTAATCCCACTCCAAGCTACATACTAAAACCCAATTGGGATGGCCCAAAAGGCTAGCCCAATTAGATAATCAGTTATATACAAGGAGAGAAACATACAAAATTTTATTATGTATGGAAATGGTGTGTATATGAGTGTAAGCCTCTCTCTTATGTGTAGAAGAAAAGAAGAATAAAGGGAAATGGTGAGGAAGGGATACATACACATTGTAAGCTGCTAGAAAGGATGAGGGAACTAACCACAAGGAGCTTCCAAGGTCACACCAGCTGGCGTAGAGTCCATCCACTGAGTGTTTCCAAGGAAAAGTACAGGTGTTGAGGTTCAAAAAAATTGATCAGAGACTAAGGCCCAAAGAAATAAAACGTTGGGCTTAGTTCACAAAAAAAAAATAATAATAATAAAGCTAAGAGGAAAATGAGAGAAAAAGGAGGGTTAGGCTCACACAATGAAAGAAGAGAAAGAAGAAAAGGGCAAGAGGCCTAAAGGACTGAGATCCAAAGACCCATGAAAGAACAAAGTTTAAAAGACATAAAGCAAGAGAAAGGGGCAAACCGGCCATGGCCAATAAACCAAAAGGAGTCCGGTAAGAAGAACTGGGCCAGGATCCCAGAAGTCACCAGAGTCTAGGGATCCCTGAGGGCACGTGAAAAAGGATTGAAACAAAACATGGATCAAAGACAAAAGCATGCGGATTTCATGCTCTAGACATGTAGTGGGACCAGGGAGTACAAAGCAAAAAACGCATGAGCCGTGATTCCAACCATTTGGGAAAATGACAAGGAAAAGTACAACTGAAAAAGTTGAAGAAGTGAAAAATGCCAAATAGCTGAAGATCAGCTAACGGAGAAGCGGGAAATAGAAAACTAGCTAAGGGACTTTCGTTTGGTCGGACCAAAAGTAAGAAGCTATGAGAAAAAAGAGAAACGACATCGCCCTGAGCAAAACTGACACAACACAAACTCTAAGGGGCAAAAGGGAGAAATCATTAGTGCCCCGAAGCCCGATCTGTGCTATAAAAGGAGGAAGGGGTCCATGTTGTTAGGGGATAGACATTCATTTTTTATTAGATCATTGAGGCATTCATGGTCATTTTCTAAAGTCTCATAGAACTATAGAAAGATCTCTGTAAAATTAAAAGAGAGCAGAGGAGTCGCTCTCGGTATCCCAGAGACAACCACTATAGCACATGCTCGGATTCAACAAATTCAAACTTTGCAAGTATTGGAAACTTAAATAGCTATCAAAGTCTGTAATTTTTTAACTTAGTTGAACCTTGTAACCCGTCTTAGTGAGCATTGTAACAATAACTAAGGAAAATTAATCAAATGCACCTCACTAATTCGAGGATCCCTAACCTTTCTAGGATTATATTTCACTTGTTGTGCATTCCTTTGCTGTTGAAATGTCATTCAATACAGATATTTTTGCTTGTCAGCTATTTGTATTGTAGGAAACTTGTTTTGTGCACCACTCAGTTCTTAAATAGCCCTTTAGCTGTGGTGAACCGAGCCCAGACCACCAAAAATATTTATTTGGCCCAAGATCTTTGGGCCACTGTGCTGAGAAGAAAAAGACACTCTCACATTTTGGCAACTTCACTAGGGGCTGGGAAAAAAGAAAAGGGAAGAAGCAATCCCTTCGCAGAGCATGCCTCTAAAACTAAGGAACAGCAAAGGTGCCAATGTGCCACCCGCGGCCTCTGAGCCTGTGGAAGAAAATGAAGTGGCCTCCAGACAAAGAGGCGAGGTACCCCAAACAGAACATGAGGTTGTGTCGGAACAGAGAAACGCAAGGCAGGAGCTAGACCCCATAGCTCAAATAACTACAATGTTGAAAGACTTACAACAAGAAGTTCGCCTTCTCAAAGAGGGCAAAACACAGGAAGTCAGAGACAATGTCCTCCATGTGGGCAACCAAGATAGAACCTAGCCAGAGGGAGGGTCAGCAGTGGGAGGAGGAAACAACCCCCAGTACCTAACACTGGCAGATGTTAGTGCCCTCCTAGACCAAGAAAGGGAAAAACTTTCAAGGATCCCCAAGCAATTTTCTCAGGATCCCCCATTCCCACCAGAACTCCTTGGCAAGTCATACCCCAAGGGATATGAACCACCAAAGTTCCATCCTTTTGATGGAAGGAATGGAAGTGCAATGGAACACGTGAGTAGGTTCGTCCACACTATGGGCCCCTACGCAGGAGACCGAGAGCTATGTCTAAGAGAGTTTGCTATCCCTAGTGGACAGAGCATACACGTGGTACACCACACTGAGACTTGGATCCATTAAGGCCTGGGACGAAATGATGGAGAGATTTTGTGCAAAATATTACCCTGGTGAGGACAAGGTTACTTTCCAAAGCCTTCAAATGGTAAGGCAGAAGCCTCGAGAGGATCTCGTCCAGTTCATCAAAAGATTTGAAGATGTGTCCCTGGACTGTTATGAGGACCATGAAGAAAAAGAACTCGTAGAGACTTGCATATCTAACATGCTTTTCGATTACAGGCTTAACCTCAAAAATTTATGTATCACATAGTTCGCTGACCTGTTACAGAGAACTAGAAGGATAGCACAAACTATGAGGGCATAGAGGATGCCGGCGTCCCAAGCCATGACAGCATCAGTGGGAGAAAAAAGGAAGAGGCCTGATGGAAAAATGTTCGAGGAATCACTGGTGATCCCATGTACCGTAGAAAAATTAAACCATGTCCTGGACAAATGGATCGGGGATGGAGTGGTCAGGCCATTCACTGTGTCTAGGCCACCAACCGAGGAAGAAAGGAAAAATCCTTTGTTTTACAGGATTCATAATTATGTTAAGCATTCCACCAAGGATTGCTGGGCCCTCCGCAGGCTCTTTCACAGGAAGCTAAGAGAAGGAACCCTAGAGCTCACCTAGAAGGAGCGAAAAGTACAAAGGAACCCCTTGCCCAACCACAAAGGAAATGGGGGTGGTAGCTGTGGTAATCCATGGGAACCCCGCAGAAGCGGAAGAGTTAGAAGGATCTTTCCACCCAAACACAGTCAGGACCCTCCAGAAGAATCCTAAGTTCAGCTTACTATTCATCCAGCTGGGATTTGGACCAGAAGCAAGAAGGATGGCCATGGAATCTCTCATGAATATAGCAGCAGATTCTGGAATGGAAAGTTTCACAGCAGAATCACATGCTAGTCGAGCTTTACTGGAGACAACCAATGCCATAACTTTCACTGATGAGGACATGGAGGTTGAGCATCCAGACCACTGTAGACCTCTTTATTAATGGCCACCATAAACGGTGTCCAAATCAGAAGAGCACTAGTGGACACAGGGGCATCACTCAACCTCATAGCCCTGAGCACCTTAGAAGCCGTAGGCCTAGTTGGAAGGAGGATCCTAGGGGCTCCCATGGAGATAACCGGATTTGGAGGATCAGCAGAATCAACCGAAGGATATATACAGCTGACCCTAAGAGTGGGGCCAATAGTAGCCTTGACTAGATTTCATGTAATCAACTTAGATATGTCCTATCATGTACTGCTGGGACAGCCATGGCTCCATAAGCACTGCCTTATACCATCCACATACCATTAGTGTGTTAAGAGGAGATTGAACCGGAGGCCTGTAAGGATCCCTACCAACCATAACCCTTTTAGCCAAGGAGAAGTAAACTTTGTAGAAACAATGTTCTATGATAAGTTAGAACATGATGATAAGAGTCCCATGCCAGGGACCCCAAGAGCACCTATCTTGGAAAAAGAAGAAGGAGGAGGCACCCATGACTTAAGAAACCTCCTAAAGAGAAAAAGGCAAAAGAAGGAGCCCAGCACCTCAGAACCCCGGGAATGTGTAGTAGTGCGGGAACTCGGGGGAAGATTAATTTACCGCTTGTGAAGGTGCACAGAGCCTGAATGCATCGTGCAGGAGGGTCTCGGACCACCAGAATGTATGATAACTTAAGAGGAAGTCCCAGAGGAACTAGTTAAAGAGACACAAATCCAGCCTGAGGAAGAGTTGAAAGAAATAAACTTGGGGGCTGAGGTAGGATCCTAGAAGCCTGTTTTCATCAATAGCCAACTGAGAACACAAGAAAGGGAGCCGCTGGTAGCCTTACTCAAAGAATACATGGATGTGTTCGCATGGACCTACGATAAGATGCCTGGCCTGGATCCTAGGCTCGTGGCCCATGCTCTCAATGTAGACCCAAGAGTCAAACCAGTAGTCTAACCAGCTAGGGTCTTTCACACTGATGTAGAAGTTCAGATAACCCAAGAGGTTAAGAAGCTGCTAGCAACTAGTTTTATCAGGCCTATTCAACATCCAAAATGGCTTTCCAACATAGTACTTGTGAAGAAGAAGAACGGCAAAATTCGTTGCTGTGTGGACTTCTGCAATCTAAACAAGGCATGTCCAAAAGATGAGTTCCCTCTGCCTATTATTGACTTCCTTGTGGACTTAGCTGCGAGAAGTTCTATGTTCTCATTCATGGATGGGTATAGTGGGTACAACCAAATTCACATGGCTGCTAAGGACGCTGAGAAGACAGCATTCAAGACCTCAATTGGAATTTTTTATTACATTATGATGCCCTTCGGCCTCAAAAACGCAGGAGCCACGTACCAATGAACCATGACAGCCATCTTCCAAGACATGATGCATAAGGAAATGGAAGACTATGTGGATGATATTGTGGTCAAGTCAAAAACCAGGACAAGACATCTCCAGGTACTTGAACAAGTTTTCAAAAGATGCAGAGAATACAAACTACGCATGAACCCCATGAAATGTGCCT
The DNA here is from genome assembly GCA_023621385.1 of Quercus gilva. Lineage (NCBI taxonomy): Eukaryota > Viridiplantae > Streptophyta > Magnoliopsida > Fagales > Fagaceae > Quercus > Quercus gilva. The sequence goes on along the minus strand of CM042473.1, from coordinate 48,072,393 downwards.
TTGGAGTATCTGCAGGAAAGTTCCTCGGGTTCCTGGTACATCACAGAGGCATAAGTGTAGATCCAGCCAAAGCTACAGCCATTGCCACAATGAAAAGACCAACAACAGTGAAGGAACTCAAAAGCTTCCTAGGAAGGGTCTCCTACATCAGGAGATTTGTGCCAAGGCTAGCTTCGATCACAGGTGGCTTATCCAAACTATTGAAGAAAGGATCGAGTTCACCTGGGGAACGGAGCAACAGGAAGCCTTCCAAAGGATTCAGTAGATTATGAATCACCTACCCACTTTCCAGGCACCAGTACATGGGCGACCCCTGTTACTATACTTGGCATCAAATGCCCAAGCAATAAGAGCCCTGCTAGCGCAAAAGGATGATGATGGAAATAAGCAACCTGTTTACTATGTAAGCAAAAAACTTAAGGATGCCGAGACCAGGTATCCCAGGATAGAAAAAGCTTGCCTAGTGGTTATTTACGCATCCCAGAGGCTGAAGAGGTATTTCTCAGCTCACCAAATCCTTTTAGTGACTAAGTTACACCCTATAAAAGCACTCTTGCATCAACCCCTCCTAACAGGAAGAATAGCACAGTAGCTGGTCCTACTTTCTCAATATGACATAGGCCTCAAAACCCCCAAGGCTGTCAAAAGTCAAGCCATAGCTGACCTCCTGGCACAGTTCCCAGGGAAGGAGGAAAGCTCACTAAGTGAAAAGATCCCATGTGAGGTAGCAGTAGCAGAAATCCCAGGAAAGAAATGGACAATGAAATTCGATGGGTCAACTACAACAACCTCAAATGGAGTGGGAGTTGTACTAAGCTGTGAGGATGGGGACACCATACCCCTGTCTTTCAAGCTTGGGTTCTCTTATTCCAATAATGTAGCTGAATATGAGGCATACTTGACCGGGCTAACTATAGCATTCAGTATAGGGGTAAAACACATGAGGGTACTAAGAGATTCTAATCTTGTAGTTTCTCAGGTGAAAGGTGACTTTGTATTAAGGGAACAAAGTTTAGCAGCCTATAGGACTTGGGAGCAAAGAGTGGAGCAGGAATTCCAGACCTTTAGCATAGAGTACACACAGAGAAGTGAAAACAAGTTCGTAGATGCGCTTGCCACCTTGGGGTCCCAAGTACCATTCAAGGGAAAAGACACTTTGGTCAAAATAGGAAGGCAGGATCATTCCATCTTAAAAATCCTCCAAAAGATATCCCCGGCGAATCCAAACAGTGGGACTAAAGGAGCGAAGTGAAAGAAAAATGAAAGAAACAGGATCCGAAGGGAGTGTTAAAGAGCTGAGGGACTACGCTCTAATAGAAGGAGAATTGTACAGGAGACTGCCTAGAGGGATCCTATCCAGATGTATCAATGAGAAGGAAGGGAAACTAAGGTTGGAAGAACTACATACCCAAGTCTGCGGGACCTTAGAAAAGATCAGCCTATATAGGAGAATACAACGCATGGGATATTACTGGCCAAATATGAACAAAGAGGCAACAACTATACAGGAAAAATGTCAAGAATGCTAATCCTCGGTGGACAAGGAAGAAAGCTACGCTGTATTTATTACAGAAGATTAGAGGACTCCCTTCATGGAATGCTTGGCTCAAGGGGTCCTACTGACTGACAGGGCACTGGCCCACCAACTCAAGAAACTCGCAGTCAGATACTTCTTGCAAAATGGGATCCTATTCAAAAAGGGATACAGCGAGGATCCCTTAAGATGCCTGGGGTCGAGGGAAGCCAAGGAAGTAGTCAAGGAAGTCCATTCCGGTGATTGTGGAAGTCACCTAGGAAAAAGGAGGTTCTATAAACAGTTACTGCTGTTGGGGTACTACTGGCCAACAATGAAGGACTCCGAGGAGTTAGTCAAAACCTGCCACGCATGTCAAGTCCTCGGAGACGCAATCCATACTCACCCAAATATGTTACAGGATATGACAACCCCATGGCCTTTCCACACTTAGGGGCTTGATCTCATAGGACCTATAAATCCCCCATCCAGTGGTTACATATGGATCTTGGCAGCTACTGAGTACTTTACAAAATGGGTGGAGGCCATCCCCTTGAAAAAAGTCACTGGAGCAACTGTAGCAAACTTCATTCGAGAGCATATCATTACAAGATTCGGGATCCCCAAGAGGTTGATCAGTGACAATAGAACCCCATTCATAAACAAAGACATGAAGGGGTTGATTGAAGCTTACTACATCAAGCATGGAAGGTCCACACCATACTACCCACAAGGAAATGGCTAGGCAGAGGCCACCAATAGGGTGATATTGAAGATCCTTAAGAAAATGAAGCAAAAGTATGGAGGAAAATGGAGTGACCATTTGGCAGATGTACTTTGGGCATGCAGGAGCTCTATGAAGATAGCCACGGGATTCTCACCATTCTCCCTGGTCTATGGGACAAAAGTCATCAGCCTTGTAGAATTAATTGTTCCTACACCAAGAGTAGTACTTGAAGAAGGCCAGGTGGACATCGAAGACACAAACAATGAAAGGAGATTAGCAGACCTTGAAGGGGTAGAGGAAGAAAGAGAGCTAGCCAAGAGAAGAAGCCAGAGGTACCAGCAAAGAATGACTAGAGCATATGCACAAGCAGTATGCCCAAGAACCTTCACTAAAGGGCAGCTGGTACTAAGGACAGCAGAGCATGTGAGAAGAAACCTACCAGGACCCTCCAAATTTGGCCTAAAGTGGGAAGGACCCTACATCATTAGGGAGGCCCATAATAGTTGGTATTACTACCTTACAAAGGAAGATGGGACAATCCTGACAGAGCCCATAAATAGGAAGTGGCTAAAACAATACTACGCATGAGAAGGGAGATGTCTCAATACACTGGAATCCTTTTTGCGAAACTCTCCAACCTGTTAAGTGTTTCTTTCTTTTTATATACTATCGTTTGAGTAATTTTGTTCAGGGACTCGTGGTAGAAGGACACTCTATGATCCTTACTATCTTTGTTAGATTTACTGTGTTCCTTGAATGACATTTATGTTTTAAATTCAATGAAATTTCTTCTTATTTCTCAACTATTAAATCCTAAGTATTACAAAGTCCTAACACAGACGGAATCAGGGGAGGATACCTGGGGAAATCTTTTTTTGATGCATGACCTAGGATCACCCCCACAGATAACTACAAACAGTTAAGTTTCAAATACATGGTCTAGGATCTTAGGCATATACAAAGGACACCTAGCCCAGTACTTGACATAAGGAAAAAAAAAAAAAAAAAAAAAACCTGCCAAGTTCATGAGCTGGGACAAAAAATATATGTTGCCCAATGTATCCAGTTCAGTACTTGCGCAACCAAGAGGAAAAGGGAGGATACTTGGGAAATCTTTTTTGATGCAGGACCCAGGATCACCCCACATATAACTACAAACAGTTAAGTTTCAAATACGTGGTCTAGGATCTCAGGCATATACTGAGGATACCTAGCCCAGTACTTGATAAAAAAAAAAAAATTTTGCCAAGTTCATGAGCTAGGACAAAAAAAAAAAAAATATCGCCCAAGGTACCCAGTTCAGTGCTTGCACAATCAAGAAGAAAAGGGGTGGGTACCTGGCTGGAACCTGCAGCAAAACTTGTAGGAATCATGGACCAGGACTCAGTGCAAAAAAAAAAAAAAAGGAGAGAGACAAGAGAAGATTCACATGCCACTAAGAAAGATTAGAAGCAATCTGAGAAACATAAATACTTAGAAGCAATCCTGAAGCACAAGTACATGGAAGCAATCTCAAAGCACAAATGCAGATCTAAAAAAAAAAACCAGAAGCAATGTCCAAACAAAGAGATAGAAAACTTATACAACCCCAAATTGTTCATACACATCCAAACCAGCTAAAAAAAAAAAAAAAGAAGGCTAAGAAATGAGGCCAGCCAACAAAGAGCCATCTGAGGAGAGAGCAGGGACAGCCGTAGAAGAAAGAACCCTCTGCCTTTTAATCTTCAAATCTTGCAAAGTCTTGTGAGCATGAGCTAAAGCTTCCTCAACAACAGCAATCTCAGCATCAATGCTCTTAGAAGCTTGCCTCTGGAATAGCACTTGGGCCAATGATCGCAGATACTCCAGCAAAAAGGACAGGTTGAACTTGGCTTCCAAGAGATCCTGAACCACTCCCCTCCATTCCAAGAGTTTTTCCTCAGATAAAGAGTCTAGCGAAGAATCTCTCAAGGAAATCAACACGACGCACAGCAGCTCCCTCAAAATGTTCCCCAAAAATACTTCTCCTCTGAAACCAATGGTAAAATTCCCATGACTTTTAAGCAGCCCTTCTAGCAGGGGCAGGCCTTCCACAGGCACAAAGAACCGCAAGAAGTTGCCATAGAAGGGCCCGAAGTGGCAAAAGTGACTGGCAGGGAGGCTGTTGAACTCTAAAAGATCAAAGCGGGCCAAAAAGGTAGGGAGCCTTGAAGCAGGATCTAAAACAACCATCTCTGGAGCCTCCCCCATTATTGCATTACCGCCTGAAGGAGCTGAGGAACCTTCAAACCTCTTAACAGAACGAGGGCCAGGAACCTGAGCAGATCCTACACCCCCCTCAGGAATCACAGGTTCAAGATTTTTGACACCAGTATTAACTCCTGCAAAAAAGAAAGAGAGAAAAGGGGGGGGGGGGGTCGGACTTAGCTTTTTCTTAAAAAAAGAAAGATAAAGAACAAAAGAGGGTAGAGGAGAAACTAGTATCGGCCTCTTGGGGCAGAGTTTCCTCCTCTTGCTCCTCTGACTTCTTGAAGGACTCTGAGAAAGAACACATGGCAAGTTGAAGAAAAAGCGAGGAAGCCTCAACAAAATGACTAAAAGAAGGCAGGGATACAGAGGGCTTCGCCATAACGAAAATACAAGAGAAGGGAAGAAAGAGAGAGAGAATGCAATAAGGACAATCAACACCCACCTTCAGAATCCTTTGATTCTAAAAAGGAAGCAACACCAGAGACAGATCTCGCAATGGCTTAGCCTGGAAAGAGATAGAAAAAAGAAAGAAAGAACTCAGAGGAGAGGAAGGAAAAAAAAGGGGGGGGGGGGATGTAAAAGAAATAAAATTAAAATGCTATTATAAAAAATTTAAATAAATTAAAAAAAAAAAAAAAAAAGGCTCGCCTGTTTGCCCAGATGGTGATGCACCTCCTAAAGTCTTTGTACTTAACCCAATCTGAGGTAACACGGTCCTAACAAGACTGGGAATCTGTTCAAATTAAGGACCTGGGGACGCGGGAAGCTTGGGAGCCTCAGGATCCTGAGCAGCCTGGACATCTTGCATTGGTTGCCCAGTCTCCCCAACTATGCCACCACTGGGAGCCTTCTCTGCCGTACTCTGAGATGCAGTTGCAGCCATCTCCTCCTCCAAAGTCTCACCAACCACAAAGGGAGGAACCTCCACCTAAAGAAAGAAAAGAAGGGGGAACAACATAAACAAAAAAAAATTGGGGGGGGGGGGGGGGGGGCATGAGCAACAGGGCAGCACGAATACACAAAACTGGTGAAATAAATAAAAGCAAGCAGCAGAAGACACAGATAAGGGAAAACCATACCACATCTTTACCAGAAGATTGGCTTCTACCCTCCCTGGGATCTGACTTACGTTTGGACTGCAGGAAAGACAATCACTCATTAGTTCAAAAAGAAACAACAAAACTGCGACCTAAAAGAGAAAAGAAGGAAAGAGGCCTTGCCCTTCTCTTTCTCTCAATAGGGTCTCCAGGTCTCTGTTGTTTACTACGGGTGCGTCCAGAGGGTCCCAAGGAACCATGAACTGAAGCAGGGGCAGAGCCATGTTGCCTTTTGGGGGGCCGTGGCCCTTGCAAAAAAAAAAAAAAAAAAAAGTCCACCAACCTATATAGAAATTTTAATTGGGCCCCCCAATGATGTAAATCCGGCCCCCCTCCCATTTCTTTTCAATTCACTCCCAGGCCCCAGCATTCTCTAGTTTCAATTGTAGGCCTCTTTTATCCTCTAATAAAACAAAACATGGCCCACTTATATTTAAATACCCAATGGCACTACCCAACAAAATAACACTTTATCACCCATTCTCAAACTCAAAATCAAAACCCTTTCTTTTGCTATTCTTTTTATTCTCTTCTTGTCTTCTGTGTACACGCCACTGCCCACTCCACTGATACCAGCAACCCCCAAACAAAACAAAACATCAGCTCAGCCCTCCTCTCAAACTCAATCCTCACGATCCCAAAAAAAAAAAAACCTGATCATTATTTTCTTTCTTCTTGCTTTCTTAAAATAAATCATTCAGAGGGTGAGTTTTCAGTTTTCTTTTCTTTCTTCAGCGCTACACCTTCATCTCTTTTTAGTGTTTTTTTTTTTTCTTAACTATATACACTTACTTAAATATTCACATGCTCTTTAATTTTTCATAAATTTTTAGAGAAATATATGAGTGAAGGCATGGGGAGGTTGTTTGTGATGAGTCTTGAAGGGAAGATCTACTAGGCATTGCCACATCCACATGGCCCACACCCCATCTTTGCACTTTGTGAAGACAAAGTTTCAAAGGTAAAATTTTTTTGATTTATTACCTATTTTTTATTAGTTAGATATCATGTGGCAGTTGGTGTTGTTAAATTGTTTGGTTTATGTTGTGTACTTATGTGTTTAATTTTTGCTTTTGTTTGAGGGGTTATTCTTAATTTAAAAAAATTAAAATACAAGAAAATTTTAATAATAGAAATGATGATGGGTTGACTGTTTAAATTATAGTGGAATTTTGTTTTTTCTTGATTATGAATAACATCCATATAACTAAATAAAAATTTCTAATTAAAATTTTATTTTTTTAAAGTTCTTTTTTGGTTAATAAGATAGTTTATATAGAAAATGAAATTGTTGGGAATTTCACCATGGAAATTATTACGGATGAATTCTATTCCATGAAAAATCGTCGTCAGGCATGATTTTGATGTGAAATATTTTTTTTTGTGTGGATATTTTTGTATATGTCTATAGTAAACTAGACAGTTTTTGTATGTTCATTAATGTGTAAGATATATCAAAATTCAAATTTCATATTCAATAGCCTTATGAATTATGTTTTTTATATCAATACTTCGAATCGGCCCCCCCATGTAAAAATTCCTGGCTACACCCCTGAACTGAAATAGTTACAGGAACCTGGGGAAAAGAAGACTCTACCTTAGTCTTCACCCGGTCCCTTATGGCCAAAGGTTGCTCAACTTCTTTTTCCTTAGCAAGTATCAACTGCTTCTAGGATTTCCTAGTCTTCTTCTTCTTTGTCTTAGGGCCAACACCCTCTACACTCTCTTCAGCTGCGGCCTTCTTCAACTTTTCCAGTTTGATTGCTCTCCCTTTGCTTATGCCAATGGGAGTATTAGCACTTATGGCCTCTACAGCCCCCCCCCCTTCTTAATTGGTACCCCAACAGAAGAACCAATCATAAGATCACATCTTGGCCAAGTTTCTGGGAAATCCTGAGCATAAGTCACCCAACCTTCCCTGGAAGCGTGCCATTCTGCGAAACCAATTTTGCTACTTACAGCAGCAGAAACAACACCAGCAGTAGGCAGAGACAAACGCTTGTTGGGTGTTGGGGCAGAAGAAATGTCAGGGTTGGGGACTCTCCCAATCGTGTCAGAGCCAGCATAATCAATAAAGGACTTTTGCACCCTTCTCCAATAGTTAGTATAACCGCTGGAGGCAAAAACTCCTCTCTGGAAGTTGGGCACTACGAACTGAGGACTCCTTCGTAACCAATAAGAGAAAGCCTGAAGTCTCATGAAAGGATCCAAAGAAGGAAGAGAGGGAACTATGTCATTAAACACTGGAGGGATATCCTAATCAAAACCAAACTGCCGAAGTACTCGATGCGCCGAGTAATGGGTATACCATGGGCCATTCGAACAAAGCATAGGAAGCCAAGAAGGATTAATACAGGCCAAGTAGGCTAAGCTACCTTCATCACCACGACGTAAATCAAAAGTATTTCCTGTAGAAGTCAGAAAAGGAGATAACACAGAATCACAAACAAAACCGGGGCCAAACTCCCGGGGAGAGCGCCAATGCAAATGGCCTACTTGATCAAATAATTCAACCAAGTTAAGGTTGCCACCTTTCAGACCCAGCCAACGGAAAATAATAGGGTGGCTGTCAGTTGAACTGCCACAAAGCCCTTTAACCACATCAGGGGATCCCTGAAACTTATCTTTTACAAACTTTAAATTCCTACATCTTACTAAACTAACCGAAGAACGATCCCACATAAATACCTGGAGAATGGTGCAATGAAGAGAAGAAGTAATAACATAACAAGAATCACCTTCGGCTTTATCTCCATGAAGCTGATCCAATTGAGAATAGACATGGTCCAAAAACATGGGGGCTAGAGGATATTGAGCGCCCTAAGCCAACTTAATCGCCAAGGGAAAAAGAGTGGACTTGATTCCATACCCAGGGAACTCACTGAACATAAACTTGCTAAGCCAGAATGTGAGAAACCGGGCTCACCAAACTTCCTTATCCTTCTCGCGTGAAAGATTCATAACCCACCTACCCATCCTGGCTGGTTTCCCACCAGGAGAAGCAGTACGTCCACCAAAGTAAGCAAATAACTTTTCTTCCACCTTAAGATCCTTGTCAGAAAGATTAATATCAAAGGGGTTTTCATCCCCAAGCACCGGAAGAAGAAAATTGTTGACCACGTCCTCCAAGGTGATGGTCAGTTCACCAACAGAAAAAGAGAAAGTGTGCAGAGCAAGACACCAATGGCACACCAAATGCCTAAGGCCTTTGGCATCTCTGAAACCCTCAAGATTCCTGGAAATAGCCACTGCCTTCAGGACGTTGGCGCGCTCTAAGCGGCCCACAAATTCCTCGTCAGAAAGTTCATTATCCACCTAGATGGGCCAGCCTTGAATCTTTCCAGCAACAAAATCAAAAAAGATAGGGACCGCCTCTCGAAGTCCCCGCTTGATCTGGAGATAAAAAATCTCCGTAGGATCTGGAACTTGTGCAGAACCAACAAAACACACTTGGCTAGAGAATACCCAAGCATGAGTGGATGAAGGGGTCTCGCCATGAGACACCTGAGGGAAGAATAGGCTAGGAGTGTACCAAGGGTCTCGTAAAGGAAAAGCAAGGCGCCCAATGACAGATTCATCTTACGCAGAACTAGAGGAATCCTCACCTTCAAAGGGACTAGGAGTACGCTCTTTTCTTTTTCGAGAAGAGGAAGAAGCCATTGAAGTAATGGGTATCTTGAAAGAAGAAAGCAGGTAGCAACGAGACTAATCGAAAGAAAAGAAAAAGAGACTGGGAATAAAAGATTCAGGCAAAAAAAAAAGGTAATGGGAAAAGGCTAGAATGAAGAAATAAAAGAGCAGTTAGAAAAGACAATATATGGAAAGACGCGCCAGTTGCCAAGAATTAAATTTGAAGAGGTAAAAGTTATCAGCAGCTATTAATGGGAGTTATGGGAAACGTAAAAGTAGGTGGTGGAAGTTCCTTTTCAAAGCTCAATTGCCACGTCTCATGTAAAAGGGAGGAGTTACAAAAAAAAAAAAGCGAAGGGGCCAGGATACCAAAGACCAAAAAATTGAAGATCAAGATTCCTGAAGAAAGATCAAAATGGAAGAAATCCTGCAGAAACTCACGCATGGGCTGTAGGCAAGCCATGAGCTCGAGGGGCTAAATGTTGAGGTTCCAAAAAATTGGTCACAGACTAAGGCCCAGAGAAATAAAACGTTGGGCTCAGTTTACAAAAAAATAAATAAAAAATAAAGCTAAGAGGAAAATGAAAGAAAAGGAGGGTTGGGCTCACACAATGAAAGAAGAAAAGGGCAAGAGGCCCAAAGGATTAAGATCCAAAGACCCATGAAAGAACAAAGTTTAAAAGACATAAAGCAAGAGAAAGGGGCAAACCGGCCATGGCCAATAAAGCAAAAGGAGTCTGGTAAGAAGAACTGGGCCGGGATCCCAGAAGTCACCAGAGTCTAGGGATCCCTGAGGGCATGTGAAAGAGGATTGAAACAAAATAGGGATCAAAGACAAAAGCATGCAGATTTCATGCTTTAGACATGTAGTGGGACCAGGGAGTACAAAGCAAAAAAACGCATGAGCCGTGATTCCAACCATTTGGGAAAATGACAAGGAAGTGTACAACTGAAAAAGTTGAAGAAGTGAAAAATGCCAAATAGCTAAAGATTAGCTAACAGAGAAGCGGGAAATAGAAAACCAGCTAAGGGACTTTCGTTTGGTCGGACCAAAAGTAAGAAGCTATGAGAAAAAAGGGATCGACATGGCCCTGAGCAAAACTGGCACGGCACAAACTCTAAAGGGCAAAAGGGAGAAATCACTAGTGCCCTAAAGCCTGATCTGTGCTATAAAAGGAGGAAGGGGTCCCTGTTGTTAAGGGATAGACATTCATTTTTTATTAGATCATTGAGGCACTCATGGTCATTTTCTGAAGTCTCATAGAACTATAGAAAGATCTCTGTAAAATTAAAAGAGAACAGAGGAGTCGCTCTCGGTATCCCAGAGACAACCACTATAGCACATGCTCGGATTCTACAAATTCAAACTTTGCAAGTCCTGGAAGCTTAAATAGCTATCAAAGTCTATAATTTTTGAACTTAGTTGAACCTTGTAACCTGTCTTAGTGAGCATTGTAACAATAACTAAGGAAAATTAATAAAATGCACCTCACTAATTCGAGGATCCCTAACCTTTTCTAGCATTATATTTCACTTGTTGTGCATTCCTTTGCTGTTGAAATGTCATTCAATACAAAATATTTTTGCTTGTCAGCTATTTGTATTGTAGGAAGCTTGTTTTGTGCACCACTCGGTTCTTAAACAGCCCTTTAGCTGCGGTGAACCGAGCCCAGTCCACCAAAAATATTTATTTGGCCTAGGATCTTTGGGCACTGTGCTGAGAAGAAAAGGACACTCTCACAACAGGTAAGCAAGGCATGCCTGGCCCCAGTTGGCCTCTTGAGACTCCTTGAAATCACGGAAGAGGGACAGCCACCTCAAGAACACTATCTGCCCCCCCATTAGCAAAGAGATATGCCCCCAGAATATACTACAAGAAGGCCTTAGCCATCTAGGCACAGTCATTAGGAGTCACCTGCGGGAAAGGCCTATAATCTATCTCAATGTCATAATAACATATCGTATCCATCGAGTACCTCCTCTCGAGTAACTATATACCTAACTGCACACCCGACGATCCCAAGGTTGATAAGCGTCCCATTGCACCTAAGGTCAGTTATCTGGTGAAAGTCATAAGGAGTCACCATCATCTCCCGATCAATAATATGGAAGGTGTAGGTAGTATCTCACCACCTCTTAACCAAGTACTGCACCAAAATGGCGTTGGCAGATTTCTCCGGTAGCAAACAGATTATAGGCTCAAAGTGCACAACACGTATGTGGCCCCTTGTCTCCTCGGTCAAGACCCTATACCATGAAGCAACACGATTGGTGCTACCCCTACTCAAGAAGGCAGGCAAGACCTGCAACAAGATGAAAACAGAGCATTAAAATAGCAGTTTGACAAGAAAATAATTGAAAAAAAAGAGTTAAAACTGTCAAAATAGTGCCAGCGTGCGTACGTGGGCCTGCGTCTGTGTACGCAGGGATGCCACACGCGTACGCAAATTGGATCATGCATCCATGTAAAATGAAGAACACGGACACGTAGCATGAAGGGAGTTTGCATACGCATGAGTAATGTATGCATACGTATGGGTACAAGTCGCGTATGTAAGTCGATACTGGCATACGCATGAACACAGACAGAGAAATGTTCTTCGACATTTTCAGACATATTTCAATCAAAACTCATCTTAAAGATGTTCCTACCCCTCCTAAAGTGTCAGGTTTTCATCTAAACGCATCCCACAATAAAACCCAGGCATTTACATGCCCAAAAATAGATTAAAATGGAAGATCAAAGCAAAACTCGAAAATGAGAAAAGTTTGAAAAACTTATCAATCCGGTCCTTGCACTTTCTAAGAGATGATCATGTGGCCTATGGGTTAGTGGAGGGGACTCATTTAGCCTCACAACCTCATTCCTGCGGGTGAGGTTGAACACAATGGCAAAAATCATGTAGGAACTTTTCTTGGAATTAGGTGCCATGGATATGAGAAAGTTTGAGAGAGAAATAGAGTTTTGGATGAAAGAATTTGAGAGGAAAAGATTAGTTTGTGAGGAAATGAGAGAGATGCAGTGAGTATTGATAGAGAGAAAAAATGGAAGTTGGAGAGTTAGAGAGAATGTGAAGAGATGAGGAAGATGAAGAGAAATAAGAAGAAAAAGAAAGGGTTAGTAACCATTGGAAAAAATTTGAAGAGGCGGAAAGGTCTGATGGTAAACTACGCGTAGTTTAGGCCTCTCTACTAAACTATGTGTAGTTTAATAAAAAAACAAATTCCAAATATCTCTAATGGGTTCCCAAAAGGTAGGAGGTGCAAAAGAAAATTTAGGAATGCATCCCAAAATGACGAAAATACCCTCAGTTTGGTAAAAGACATAAAAACTCTCAAAACACTCCCTAGTGGATTAAGAGCATCAAGAACATTCCTTGGCAGAATAGAAATCCCTAAAGGAACTCTCCCATGAGTTAAGATCATCAACCAAATCCCTAGTAAAGTACAGTATCATGGAAGGACTCCCCCACGAGTTTAAGGCACAAGAACAACCCCTTCAAGAGTTGTGAAGAAATTTCCCCATGGAGTTGATAAAACCCACTCGTGAGTGGAATCAACACAAGTTCCCTAATGAGTCATGAACAAGAAGAAGAAAAATTTCTCCAGTCGACTACACACCAGCAAAGACTTCCTTGTAGGTCAAAATCACCACCAAAACTTCCCTGCGAGTTATATTTTCCCCAGTGGACTACACACCATCAAAGACTTCCTCGTAGGTCAAAATTACCAAGAAGGCTCCCTCGCGAGTCACCAATACACTCCTTAACAAGTCATTCTCCACAGTAGGACTTTCACCAAGGACTTCCTCGTAAGTCAGAACACCAAGGCCACTTATGCACATATCCTCTAGGAATTGAATATACAGGCACAGATTCCATACAAGTTAGAAAAGAAGAATACAGAACTTGTGCACATATCCTTCGGGAATTGAATATGCAGGTACAGATCCTATGCAAGCCAAGATTCATGCACATATCCTGAGGGAGTTGAAATACAAGCACAATAGAAGAGGTAGAGATAGAGACATAGACCAAGGTCACCCCGAGGCAAGAGCCTTACCAAAACAGGTAGAGATAGAGATGGAAGATAAGAAGCAAAAGCCACTCAGAGAAATTTGAGGCAAGAGCCCTAGATGGATACCATAGATATGTATCCCTTTAAGCTCGTAAGAGCACCTTGTTTGTTTGGTCGATGGTTGCTGCTGTTGGCCATGTTTGTTTTTCTTTTTTAGTGACTCTAGGATAGTGAGTCAATCGCCTTTTACTTGCAATTGGCAAAACATGTTCTGGGATAGTGAACCTGTTGTTGCTCATTTCTCAAGTAATAAATGTGGGAATTCAGGCATACAAATCCCATCCAACTCTACAGAGTTGCACCCCGCCCTATGTATGCGTGTTGTATGCCGTGTGCGTGGGCTGTACATTGAAACATTGAATATGTTCGTGGAGCTCATGAATCAAAAGAGGGGCATCTATAAATACCGCATTCTATACCACTTACGACACAGGCCCCCGTTCCCCAATGATGTTAAAATTCTAAAGCTCATAGTTGGTTTAGGACATAATTAGATTGAAATTGACTTGAGGAAGATTTTTATGAAAAATATAACTCTTTTATGAGCTGAATAAAACTATTTTTGGAAAATAATGGACACAGAAACCCTAGGACATGCGTTAGACCTACGTACGCAAGCATTATGCACATGTACACATGTTAGGGTTCCGGAAACTATGAAAGGCAAGTTTTCTGCATTAAAGATAAGGTTTGGAATGAATCCCACATCGTCTGGGAGCCGTTCTAAACCCCCATTTTTTCAATATAAAAAGGCATACATGGTACCTTTTCAAAACATAGAGAAAATCCTAAGGGAAAACAAAAGATTCACTAGAAATAGTGAATCAAAGAGGGAGTTTTTCACAAAACATCCCCAAGTCAATGTTTTTTGATTGGGACCTTTTCTGGCCTTGATCTTTGAGTTTTAAGATTACTAATCACTTTTGTATTTGGTTGTGAGGCCTTGCCTCTATCTCTATCTAAGTGAATTTCTTGTTTTGTTTATGTTTTATTATGTTTAGATAGCCTAAGGTTCAGTAGCTTTCTCTTTTAAAGCATGTTAGGTTGTTAGATTTAGTTCTGCTATGTTTTCTGTGTTTTCATTTCTGGGCCAGGGTTTTGGGAGCATGTATGCGTACATATATAGATGGGCTGCTTATGCAAGCCTATGCATGCACATGCATAATCATGCCCAAAAAACCTTAATTTAATCTTGTTTTCTTTTTCGTTTGTTTTCTTTCACATGTTTAGCCTCTATTTAATCTCTTTTGTTCTATCCTTGAGTTCCTCTCTCCTCTGTTTTGTCTTGTTTTAGTTTGTTTAGCTCCTTGATGCTAGTTAGGGTTTTTGATTTATTTATTTAAATGGACATGCATATGATATAAACATGCATTGATGCATAGGTGTTGTGGTGGAGTGAGGTAAGTCATGCATTCATATGAACATGCATTTAGAATATGTTGTTTTGATGATAAGTGTGAGTATGTTTGTTTGGATGATGTTTAGATGCAATCACATGTTTGTTTAATTTTACTATGCCTATGTTTCTGTCTTGATTTGAGATATACATGTTGTTGCCCTGGATGAAATATGAGATGAGATGCATGGTGAGATATGTGTTAGGGTTTCAATGTTATATGTGATGTGATTTTAGGGTCTGGGATAGGACAAGATGCATGTTTGGGTTTTGGGATGATTGATGCCATGTTGTATACTTAGATGTATGCTAGTTTGTGTGTGTGAGTTTAAGATGCAATATTGAACATGCCTTTGATGAGATTAAGACAAGACACAATGAGTGGAAGCCAACCTACAAGTCGAGCGGCCTTGGGTGCCTAACACCTTCCTAAGTCATACCTAAACTCCAAACTCATTCTCTAGTAGTAAGATCAATCCTTCCACATAAGAGTGCTATATATATGGTTCCTAGACCTAAACTAAGTGGCGACTCCTTTTCTTTTCTCCGCCGAGGTGTACTCCCTCCATTGCGCCCACACTAGTCAATTTCAGTATAATGCAAAAGATAAAATATCATGAGATTATTGGCATGATTTTGGCATAATTACTCGTATACATTCCTATATGTTCACATGTTCATGTATGTTCACATTCACATCTTCATGCATGATTTATACTATATGATGTCAATTTTTGAGCATGTATGGATTTATCCTAATGATATGAAAGTATATGCATATTTATTGATATTCACATATTTACATGTTCATGCATATGTGTGATGTATTGTGTGCATGGATGCAAAGATGAGCTAGTGTGGCAATATGTTTTAGCATAGATATATGCCACATGGTGTTAACATGCAATGGTAGCTCCATGAAATTTTTTTTTTCCAGGGTGGTCATTTAGAAAATTAAATTAAACCAATTTTAATAAAAAATAAAACTTGAATATATTAACATTACAAAGAGAAAAAAAATCATGTGCAAATACATAAAGTTTTGAAATTTTATTCTACGAGTTTTTATATTTTGAGATTGTTGTATGATAGTTTCATCATCAATGCAATCAACTACATTTTTTTCAATGAAAACAACCAAGCAATTATTAAACTATTGATCTCTCATCCAATTCCTAATATCTTACCTAAATAAGTAACAATATAAACAATATGCATCATCCTTGTTTTATGACCTGTTTGTATTATTTAAACTAGTCAGGATTAAATTGACGCAATACTTCACTAGTTTCTTTCTTTAGGGAAATTATGGCCAAGAGGTTGACAATAACCTCTTTGTAAATATGATCTTTTTATTTCATCCTAATCATTAAGATGAAAAGACGAGACATTATTTCATAACTTGTAAAGAAAATTATTCAAGTCAATACAAATTTTCTTGGAAGATGAATCTTGCAATACAAGTGATTTTCTTATAAGACATTTGTCCATAGTACTAGCAAAAGAATAAAGTATTAACTATAAGTTCATTCAACTTAGTCAACTTAAGCATTCAATGGTTATATCAATCATTTTCAATAAAGTATTCATGCATTATTTTAGTGCATACGCATATATACCAAATGTATCATATAAATCCAACAAATTCAGCCAAAAACTAAAGTAGAGGCAAACAAATTTTCCTAAAGTAAAGGCTGTAAAGTTGTGATTTCCAACTAGCCTTTGTTGGCTTTAATTCCGTGCCAAATTTGGTTGTAATTCATTCAATCATTTCCTTGTATTTATGTGGGTCTAATTATAAGGAATGATTGTGAGAGATTGGTGAAGAATCAAGTTTGTAAAAGAAGATCAGTGCAGTTTGCGACTAGCTCGCGAGAAGCTCGAGAGTAAAACAACTCACAAAAAGGCCACATGTGAAGCACATGACTAGAAGCTGAAAAGTCATGCCAACCTATCATTTCGTGAGTACTTCGCAAGAAAAGCCATCTTGCGAGGTACCTACGAGACTCTCTGTTTGGCAAAAATGAAAAGTGATTTACCAAATTCTTTTCACACACTATATATACCCTAATTACCCACGAAATTGTAAATGAGTGCTTTTCAAAGAGAAAAACCTAGCAAAACACTTGAGACTTAGAGATTGTCATACCCACAATCATCTATACAATTTCTCTTGGTTTTCCTCTACTCCTACCTTTCCATCTATACATCCTTGAGAGGTGCTTAGCCTAAACACTTGCCTCACCCATTATGAGTATTGAGGTAAGTTTTGGTGCCTTTGGGAAGTATTGGAAGAAACCATTGAGTGGCAGATGCAATCGGATTGAATTGCGGGATCTGAAAAGTTAGTGAAGACAAGAATTCAAGAAGTCCGTTGGTAGCAGGAGCTTAGAGGGCTCAAGTACGTTGGGTAAATTAGGCTTGGAGGATCTTTCTGATATTCTTGTATTTTAACTTCTTCACTAGTGGATTGATTTCGACTTGGAGGGTTGCGGAGAGGTTTTTTGCCGAGTTCTTCGGTTTCCTCTTCAATAACACGTCTCAGTGTTATCTTGTGTTTGCATCTCTCTTCCCTACTATTTAAGCTTTACTTTTATTGCTCATTGTGGTTGCTTATGGCTTAAAGTAGTGTTACCAGTTTATTGCGCTTCATTTACTTTTGTTCTACACTTAGATAAGTTAGAGTAAAAGCAATCTAGCCATAATTTAAAAATGGGGGTCTAAACAAGTTTTAGTATTTTCACACTAACTGAGCTTTCAGAGGCTAAATCCTAATTTCCCTAAATTTTTCCAAGTGGTTAATTTCCTTCAAGTTCCCTAAGATACAAAACTCCTTCCTTGTTCCCCCTTGATAGAAACTTCTTCATACTTTCCTTTAAGCTGTCTTGGTGGATAATTCCTTTGGATCTCCCAAAAACAAAGCAATAAAAAAAATAAAAAAAATCCTTGAATCCCTAATCAACCAAGAAACCCCCCACAAGCTACATGGGCAACTGTCAAGCTTCTATGGAACTTCATCCAGCCATCACAACCACTATCCATATTCTCCCATTCCTGCAGTAGAGGCAAACATAGAAGAATATGAACATGGTCATAATTCAAAGAATTAGAATCAACAAGTTGAAGGAAGTAGGTGTAATCAATAATAAATGATGTACCATGCAAAGATGGATGTTAGCAAGGCTGTTTGTTTAGATTATTCATCAAACATGTGTCTAGAATGTTGAGAGTGACTAAAACAAAAGGATTAATAGCCACCCGTCTGTGAGGAAAAATGTATCTTGAAAAAATGTATCACCAATGGAGGATGGACCTACACTTGAAGCAGCTTGAGAACCCAATGTGTCATGGGTGGCCCCAAGAAAAAGGCGTGCTCTAACCCGCATTAGTATGGTGCCTAGGATCATCATCAGATAATGTTTCCTCTTTACTATAGAAATACTCCAGAAAAAATTGCCCTTTGCCCTTTGCCCTTTTCGGGCAAATTATATAGCTTTATGCCCCTTTTCCTAAACTAATTAGGGAAATACCCCTCTTTTAAAACTCGATTTGTGATAAATCGAGTTAGGCCCTATAGTGGCCTTTTTAAGGAGCCTATAGTGACATTTTAAGGATCTATAATGGCGTTTTGTAACTCGACCTCAATGAAATCAAGTTATAGATAAAAAAAAATTGTCTATAACTCGATTTCATTGAAGTCGAGTTAAAAAACACCACTATAGGTCCTTAAAACGTCACCATATGCTCCTTAAAACGCCACTATAAGGTTCCAGAATTTTTTTTTTTTTTAACTCGATTTATCACAAATCGAGTTTTAAAAGAAGGGCATTTCCCTATATAATTTGCCCGAAAAGGGCAAAGGGCAATTTTGTCCAAAATACTCCTCTATAGAAAGCTCAGGATTGATCATAGATGCCTTAATTCGTTCAGCAACAAAACCTTTTCCACGTACATATTAATGTAATCAATACCAAGTCGAGATAAGTTAGTAGAGTAAGCCTTCAAGAATATGAGTCATCATATGCATGCATGACATGAACAAAAAAGGAATTTCAAGACAAATTTCCAAGTGAATCCAAACCATCCTATTTGGATTCAAATCGACCAAGATTCGACTAGTATAATCATTTGAATTCAAATCAACCATGGTTTGATTGATCCCTTAGATTCAAATTGATAATGATTCGATAAATCCAACCCCCTTGGATTCAAATGAGCCATTATTCAATTAATCTTGCCTCTCGAATTCAAATTGACAACGATTCGATTAATACAACGTCCCAATTAACCCATTTTTCCTTATTTGTTTTTTAAATTGACCATAAATGGTTTTTAATCATCAAAGAATCGCATGAAGAGCTAAAATTAAGTTTTCTTATAATTTTTCCTTAATTACACAAGCATTAAATGCATGTCTTTCTTTTCCATGCATTGTAAAAACAATATGTGGTTCTTATATGACGCCTATATTAAATGCATGCTTGCCGACATGAACTTTTCTTTTGCAGAGCAATATTACTGTGTGGAAGTTGGTAGTTTTTTGCTCTATATATGCAGCTTGTTATCCAGAGATAGTGTGGTGTAGTGCAATTCAGAAATTTTCTTTTTTATTTTGACTTTCATATTTGTGAGAAAGAGCTATTTGGGTGTGATAGACCTGATCGTACCATCGTTGTCCATAATCACAGACGAAGACGAGGAAGATTCCAAGATTCGTCCAGACAGTAAAGGTCGCCAAACGAGGACAAACTAATCTGTCTTCGGTCATTAATGAAAACGTTACAAAGCAATGATTAGCCTTTATACCGTTGGGAGGATAACTCACCATAAACATCCAGTAGAGACGTTACCAGGAGGATAAATTCACCATCAAGGCTTCACCAACGGCTAGAAAGAGGCACTTGTATATATATATATATAGCCATGAAACCAAAAGGAGAGGTACATGCACAAAATACTCTAGCTCATACATACTAATTTCTTGGTGCTCTTTAGCCAACTTTTCTAACTTTGGCATCGGAGGCTCTGTGACAGGCACCACACCGGTGACCCACATTTCTTCCTTTCATTATTCATCTTTCAGGGTAGGGTTGGCAGAGGACGACTCCAATCTGGATGATTACTCTTGACTGACGATATCAGTTTGGTGTCGTCTGTGGGAACGATTATTCTTTAGCACGTAATTTAAGAGTACCGTTCCATTCAACTCACAAGTCCAAATGGAATCCAATGCTAGCCAAGATCCTATAGTGTTGGCCCTACAAATTTAGTCACTCGCAGCCACTGTGGAGGAACTTACCAAGCAAAATCAGGAGATGAGGCAGCGGCTGCAACAAGAAGATAACCACACAAAAATCAACAGGGATGATGATGTAGACAGTAACAAGAGACGAACTAGCATTCCAGAATAGGCGAACTCGGATCTCCTCAGGGAGATGAGAAAGGAGATGGACGAATTGAGAAACGCCATCAGAGGAAAGACAGATTAGTGTTTGGATAGAATAGTCAGGAAAATGGATTCACTTTTCACTGTGGCAGTCCAGGAGTGCTTGGTGCCCTCCAAGTTCTGTTTACCCAAACTTGAGCCCTTCGATGAACTAAAAGACCCGTTGGATCACCTGAATACATTCAAAACGATTTTGGGTCTTCAGCAACCCCCTGACGAGATTTTATGCTGCTCCTTTCTCACTACCCTTAAAGGGGCATCCAAGGAGTGGTTCAACAAATTGTCAACGTCATCCATTGATAACTTCGAGCAGCTAAGCAGCTCCTTTGTTCGTCATTTTGTCGGTGGGCAACGTCCAAAAAGGACTGCTGACCATTTGCTCACCATCAAACAAGGAGAGAAGGAAACTCTAAGGTCCTATGTAACATGCTTCACCCGAGGAATACTGGAGGTAGACGAAACAGACGATAAAGTGCAACTAACAACCTTTAAGGCGGGATTGAAATCCAGAGACTTTGTGGTCTCCTTGGCGAAGAATCCCCCCAAGACGATGGCAGAAGTGCTTTTGAAAGCGCAGAAGTACATGAATGCTGAAGACACTCTAGCAGCAATAGATGGGGCAGAAAAGCCAAAGGAGAAAAAGAAGGAAAAGGAAGACAATCGAAGAGGAAGAAAAAGGGATCATGCGGACAGGCAGAATGACAAAGGAAATAGGTGCAGGGATGACAAAAATTTTCGTTCCTTGAAGTTCACGCCTTTAGTGATGCCCGTTGACCAGATTTTAACGAAGATTAAAGACGAACAATATCTCAAATGGCCTAGGCCACTCCACTCGTCACCCAGCGTGCGCGATAAGAGGAAATACTGCTGTTTTCATAAAGACCACGGGCATTACTTGGAGGATTGCCGAGATTTGAAGGAGCAGATAGAAAAACTTATACAGAAAGGGAAACTACAAAAGTACGTGAAAAGGAAAGATTCCAGCAAGTACAGAGACAATAAGAAGAACCAATACGAAGGTCCCCAGAAAGACGAAGACCACCTACCACCTCGTCCACAGAGCATCATAGGGGAAATAAAAACCATCACCAAAGGACCAACCACAGGAGGGTCGTTCAGATCCCTCAGGAAGTCGCATCAGAGGCAGGTAAACAGTGTTCATAGCCAACCTCCCCCGAAGCAAAGACAGAAAAACCAAGATATGTACTTCTCAGAAGAGGATGCCAGAGGAATAAAGCAGCCTCATGATGACCCACTTGTCATTATGATCATGATCGAATGATTCAATACAAGAAGGGTTCTGCTAGACAACGGGAGCTCGGCAGACATTATCTACCTTTCCACCTTCCAGCAATTAAAGATAGACCTGGACAGGCTTCGTCCTTTCGAGTCCCCCCTCATCAGTTTTAGTGGAGACAAGGTGTATCCTAATGGAATAGTAACATTGACAATCACGGCCGGCTCTTACCCCCTCCAGGTAACCAACAAACACAATTTTTTAGTGGTAGACTCACCCTCATCCTACAATGTGATCATAGGACGACCTACCCTCAACTGCTGGAAAGCTACTACTTCCACATACTGCCTTAAGGTGAAGTTCCTAACAAAACATGGGGTCAGAGAGATAAGAGGGGACCAAGTGTTGGCAAGGGAATGTTACCAGGCAGTCTTGGCCTCAAAAGAGAACCACACATGGATAATCAAAGATAAAACACCAGAGATTGTCGAGAAGCTAAAGACGACAGAACTGGTCGAAGGAGATCAAGCGAAGACGACTCAAGTAAGAACAAGTCTAAATCCCAAGACGAAGGAAGAGATTATCAACTTCATGAAAGATAACCTCAATGTATTTGCATGGAGCCATGAAGATATGCCAGGTATCCCAGCAAACATTATCCAACATCGCCTGAACATAGACCCTTAGAAGAAACCCGTCCAACAAAAAAGAAAAGTCTTTGCCCCCGAACGGAACAAAGCAATTATAGACGAAGTGAATAAGCTGCTTGCTGCAAATTTTATTCAAGAAGTCTACTACCCTGAGTGGCTGGCCAATGTCATCATGGTAAAAAAGGCAAATGGGAAGTGGAGAATGTGCATTGACTTCACGGATCTAAACAGTGCCTGCCCAAAGGATAGTTTTCCTTTACCTAGAATTGATCAGCTGGTAGACTCAATAGCCAGGAACAAGCTTCTCACCTTCATGGACACATTTTCTGGGTACAACTAGATACAAATGGCCAAGGAAGATCAGGAAAAGACAGCCTTCATCACCAGCCAAGGACTTTACTGCTATAAGGTAATGTCGTCTGGTTTAAAGAACGCAGAGGCCACATACCAGAGGCCGGTAAACCAAATGTTCAGCAAGCAGATTGGAAGGAACGTAGAGGTGTATGTCGACAATATGCTTGTCAAGAGCAAAGAAGAAGAAAACCACCTGAATGATCTCAGGGAGACATTCAACACGCTCATACAGTACAACATGAAGCTAAATCCGTCCAAATGCGCCTTTGGAGTCTCCTCAGGAAAATTCCTCAAGTTCATGGTCTCGCAAAGAGGAAAAGAAGCAAATCCTGAGAAAATAAAAACTATCCTCGAGATGTCTTCTCCAAAAATGGTGAAAGCGGTGCAATCCCTCATAGGAAGAGTAGCTGCCCTCAATAAGTTGGACTCGAAGGCGACGAATAAATGTCTTCCATTCTTCAAGACCCTAAAGCAAGCCTTTGTTTGGACAGAGGAATGCGAGAAAGTGTTTCAAAAGTTAAAATGCTACCTAAGCAATCCCCCCATTTTAAGTCCGTCCATCGAAGGAGAAGATTTATTCCTCTACCTGGCAGTATCCGTAACGGCAATCAACGCGGCCTTGATCAGGGAGGAAAATATAATACAATGTCCAGTGTACTACATTAACCAAGCTTTCCAAGGAGTCGAGGCCGGATACCCAAAGATAGAGAAGATTACCTTTGCCCTAATAGTTGCCTCAAGAAAACTCCGTCCTTACTTCCAAGCTAACCCAATCATAGTGATGACGAACCAACCCATCAAGAAAGCAATGAATAAGCCTGAGGCCACTGGACGGATGGTACAATGGGCAATTGAGCTCAGTCAGTTCGATATAGAATACCACCCCCAAACGGCCATAAAAGTGCAGGCATTGGCACACTTCATAGCGGAGTTCATCGCCCCCGAACGTGAAGAAAACCAGGAAGAATTATGGATGATCCACAAAGATGGTCGTCCACCCAAAAGAAAGGCGGGGCAGGGGTTGTTATTACCTTGTCTAAAGGAGATGTTTTGAAATATGGGGTCTAGCTCAAATTCCCTGTAACAAACAACGAAGCAGAGTACGAAGCCATATTGACAGGACTAAGAATAGCTCGGGCACTTGGAGCTAAGAATATTTCGCTGAGGAGTGATTCACAACTTATAATAGGGCAAATCAAGGGAGATTTCGAAGCGAAGGAAACAAGGATGCAGAAATACCTCAAGTTAGCAAACCAGTTGTTAAGAGACTTTGATCATGTAGAATTTGTCCAGATCCCAAGGGATCAGAATGCTGAAGCAGATGAAGTGGCACGAAGTGCATCAGCAGACGATCAGGCAAGGGCAAATGATTGGAAGCTGGAAGAACAAAATTCCCCCAGTATCGAAGAGTTTCAGACCTTACCTATTTATAATCGTTCTAGGTGGACAAATCCCATTCTGTCTTACCTTAAAGACGAGCAGTTACCACCGAACCCCGAAGAAGCCAAGAAGATTCAGAAACATGCTGCAAGATTCACAATGCTCAATGACGAACTTTACAAAAGAGGCTTCTCCCAGCCTTACTTGAAGTGTATTGAGGAAGATGAAGCCAAGTACGTCTTGGAAGAAGTGCACGCCGGAGTCTGTGGTGATCATTTCGGGTCCTTTGTTAAGAAAATTATGAGGGCAAGTTACTTTTTGCCTTCGATGTAGCAAGATGCAACAGAGTTCGTAAAGAGATGTGACTGTTGCCAAAGGTATGGAAATGTCCAGCGTGTCTACAGTGAGGGATCAACATCATGGGGCCTCTACCACAAGGGAAGAAACAAGTGAGGTTCTTGCTCATCACAATAGATTACTTCACGAAGTGAGTAGAGGCAAAAGCACTAGCAACAATAACAAAAACCAAGGTACAAAATTTTGTTTGGAAAAATATTATATGCAGGTTTGGGATCCCAAGGATGATAATCTCAGACAACGGTCGTCAGTTCGACAGTCATGGATTCAGATTGTTCTGCTCGAGCTTAGGCATCAAAAACAAGTACTCATCCATAGGACACCCTCAAGCCAACGGACAGATGGAAGTAACAAACTGAACCTTGCTTAGGATCATCAAGGCCTGGCTAGTGGGGGCAAAGGGAGCATGGCTCGAGGAGTTACCAGGAGTTTTATGGGCCTACAGGACGACAGCACGAACCCCAACAGGAGAAACACATTTCAATTTGACATACGGTTCAGAAGTAGTCATCCTAGTCGAGGTAGGACTCACTAGCCTCAGAAGGGAGTTCTTCAACGAACAGAGTAGCGATGACCAGCTGAAGCTAAACCTGGATTATTTGAACGAAGTTAGAGACCAGGCCTCTCAGAGAATGACCAAGTATCAACAGAAGATGGCAGAGTACTACAACCAGAGGGTAAAACTCAAAAGATTTAACATTGGAGACCTCGTCCTTTGAAAAGTAACTCAGGCAACAAAAGACCTAGCACAGGGCAAGTTAGGGCCATCCTAGGAAGGACCCTACAAAGTCATCCATTATTATCTCCAAGGAAGTTACCACCTGGAGGATCCAGAAGAGAACAAGCTGCCCCGTCCGTGGAACGTCGAGCATTTAAAGAGGTATTATGAATAGGAACTTTAATCCAATTATATGCATGATCTCATACTTTTCAATAAAAGTCGAGTAAACATGTTGTTCAACAATCCATGTGTTCTGGTTCTTTCTTTTTTCAAAATATGACCGGTGTCCGGAGGCAAAAACCTTTCCAAACAAAAAGACGATAAGATTCCTTTAATGGATGTACATCGTCCAAGCAAAAAGACGATAAGATTCCTGTAACGGATGTGCATCGTCCAAAACGAAAAGACGATAAGATTCCTATAACGGATGCACATCGTCCAAGCAAAAAAGACGATAAGATTCCTTTAATGGATGTACATCGTCCAAACGAAAAGGCGATAAAATTCATTATATTGATGTACATCATCCAAGTGGGAGCCGATTAAATTTCCTGACTGCATGAACAAAAGATTTCTTATACAAAGCGTTGTTCTCTAACAACAAGGCCAACATTTGGGTAAAAATTGGGCCAAATCTTCTAAGTCCCTGAAAGGACGAAGACAAACAAATATGCCAACAAAATTTTTCTAAGTCCCCAAAGGGGGAAGGATAACATCCAGATGTAAGTTCTAGCGGAATGCAAACAAGAAAGTTTAACCAACCAAGAAGGCAGAGGTAAATGCATAAACATATTATAAGATTGAACTATTGAAAAAGCCCCAAAAACAAGTAGGGCATCCCAATGTAAGGTGTCCAGTAGCCCCAAAACATATAGGGCATTTTTCAACAAAAAAAAAAAACACACTTTTGCAAGGGGAAATAGGTTCAAGCTTCAGGAGGATCGTCATCGTCCTTGTTAGCTTGGGAAGGTTCTGCACCAATAGACGCCGCAATCTGGGCTGATGCCTCGGCTGCCTCGTCCTCCTCAATCTCTTTATCAACGGCCTCAAAATCCAACTCCTCCAGATCCGTGCTAGGACCATGCTTAATCAGATATCTCCTCAGAAGTTCGAAGCCTTTGAAGTGCCATTGAAACAGTATAGTATTGTATTTGTCTGTGGTCTAGAAAGCGAGGATGGCCTTAGCTACGACAGCCTTCATCCTTTGAACAGCTGATGCAAGAAGTTCATCCTTTTGCTTTACCAACTGCTTCTCGAACTCCAGCTGCTCAGTCAAAACCTTGATCTGCTCCTCAGAAGTGTTGTGAGCATCTATAGCAACGATCAAGTCCTTCCGCAGCCCCAAAGCTTCAGCCTCCAACACTTCCACCTTCGAATTGGCCACAACGGCCTTCTCCTCGTTCGCCAAATACTGGGCAGTGATATGCATTGTTTCTCCCAATACCTTACAACAAAAAGTTTCATCATGATCAAAGTCAATAAAGGCAAATTAAATGCTGAAGGACGAAGTAAAAAAAAAAAAAATGGGGACAAGGACAAGAAGGGTTACCTACACGAGCTTATGAATGTGACGACTCACCATCTCATGAGAAGGCACGCTTGAAATCTCCTTCATCTCCCCATGAGTAAAGAGTTCATTAACACGGTCCATGGCTGTCTCGGCATCAGCCCAAACATTGGAACCCACCTTTTCTTTTCCTTTTTTCCTTGTCTTCTGCTTCTTCAAAGGACGAACAACCTCCTCAATAGAAACGCCAAGAGAAGCTACCTAACCTTCCTCCAAGTCCAAGGCAGGGGTGGACGAACCTCTCTCCACCGTTTCTTTCTCTTTCTCTTTTTCCTTGTCAGTAATTCTTAACTTTCTTTGGCCAATGTTGGAAAGGGGCTCATTCTTCTTCTCCTTAATCTTCTTGTACATTTCCTTGTTAAACTTGGTCGTCATTTCTACACCGAAAAGAACAGAGAGTTAAAACAAAAAAAGAGTGGAAGAGACAATCTCATATGCCATGGCAACTCAGGTTTTCTCTCTTCCTGATCAAGCGTACTAAGGACGTAAAGAGAAGGCTCCGGCCCTAAGCAATGACGAGCTAACGTGCGTGGATCAACTAACTCGTCAAAATCATCAGTAGTTCTTGCGTACTTAATTGCTGCTTGAATTTGTCCCTCAAACTTACTCTCGAGTTCAGGACGCTCTTTTGCTGCAAAATAGAAAACCAAGAAAACATCAGGAGTGATAACCAACATGAACAAGAAGCCCAAAAAAGAAAAAGCAACTCGTGAAGGGCAAATGCACCAAGCAGAGGGATCTCCCACCGATGCAGCAACCTAGGGACGTCCCCCAAAAAGTCATCAGAAAGAGTCTCCCAACCGTCGCCCGACACGAAGAAATATCTAGATTTCCAGTAACGGAAGGATGATGGAAGATCAACAATAAGACGTGACTTTCTACCTCAGGGTACAAACTCATAATACCCAAACTCCTTAGACTCTTTCAAATGATAAAGATGGACGAACTCATTCAACGTGATCATGTCCCCATCAGTAATGGTCGTCCAAATCACCATACAGCTTATGACGATTCTCCACGAATTCGACATAAGCTACCCTGGTGCAAGGTTTAGATAGTGAAGAAGCTCCATGATAAATGGATGGACAGGGAATCTGAGGCCACACAGAAACGCAAGTTCATAAAAAGAAACCTCCCCATAAGCAAAGGCACAAGCCTTCTCACCTTTCCTAGGAAGACGAGCCCTAGTCTCCTTGAGAAACTAGAACCTATCCCTGAACTTGCTAAATACCTCTATCATCAAGGAACATTTTTCTTTAAGGGCATGAAAAGAACGAGAAACGACCGGGGCAGAAGGATTAGACGACGAAGGAACATGAGAAGGCACAGAGGTGGCTGTGTTTACCCCAGCCCCTTCCCTGCCAACATTAGAAGACGAACCTCTCTCCAAATCACCTGACCTCACCTCGGACCCCATATTTTCCCTCCTTAAGACCTCTCGAACAGATTTAAACCAAACCTGAGATTTATGCACTAAAGGGTATAAGTCACCCAACACCAAACCAAGGCCACTACCACCAAAAACAAAACCCCCAATCTGTGGGTGTAAATCACTAGATAAGAGTGCACCTAATGGGTTACTAGAAGATTCTACTAATGCCCCTAAGCGGGCAAAAAGAAAGGCGACAGAGGGGGAGGCGTGTCTAATTTCAAAGTAACTCACCATTAAAGGAAGCAATACAACTCGAAAGGGAAAAGGGAAGCACAAAAAGAAAATTGGAACATAAAAGAAAGGAATGCAGGTAAAATTCAGAAAGGGAAAAAGTGTAAATAAAGGGCGTACCTGGAAATTAGGGAGGAAACTGAGAAGACTAAGAGCAAAATGCGCAACTAAGGAAGTCAGAAAAACCAATCGCAGAGAAAAAGTGAAGAAGTGAGAAAAGGAAGGCAAAGATCAAAAGGTTTTGCCTTGAAAAATGCGGGAAACCTGAAAAGGTCTTCACCGGAAACAAGACCCCTCGGCTAATCAGAGTCAAACACATGGCCACGATGTGTGCCTCACCACCACAAAGAAATCAATGTGGGAGCAGAACCTTAAGCGCCACAACCGAAAAAAAAAATCCTTTCATATTCCTGTGACCGTCCAAAGTGTGAACGACCATGGAATAGGGGGGCAACTGATAGACTCGATCATACCATCATCGTCCATAATCACAGACGAAGACAAGGAAGATTCCAAGATTCGTCCAGACAGTAAAGGTCGCCAAATGAGGACAAACTAATCTGTCTTCGGTCATTAATGAAAACGTTACAAAGCAATGATTAGCCTCTATACCGTTGGGAGGATAACTCACCATAAACATCCTGTGGAGACGTTACCAGGAGAGGATAAATTCACCATCAAGGCTTCACCAATGGCTAGAAAGAGGCACTTGTATATATATATATATATATATAGCCATGAAACCAAAAGGAGAGGTACATGCACAAAATACTCTAGCTCATACATACTAATTTCTTGATACTTTAGCCAACTTTTCTAACTTTGGCATCGGAGGCTCTGAGGCAAACACCACACCGGTGACCCACATTTCTTCCTTTCATTATTCATCTTTCAGGGTCGAGTTGGCAGAGGACGACTCCAATCTGGACGATTACTCTTAACTGACAATACGGACATCATCAGGGTGTGTTAGGATTTGGGTTTTGTAATAATACCTATACACTAATTTTGTATTCTCCAAATTTGTTAGCGAAATTTCTCCCTACCACAACTTGTGAACATAGGCCAAAAATTGAGCTATATATGTAAATTCTTGGTGTTCTTTGTTATTTGTGTATGTGTCTTTTTTTTTTTTTTAATAGTTATATTCGTTTATATTATTTTTTATTATTAATTTTTGGAGAGCTTTTTAAACCCATAATATTTTATAATTAATTGTGTCCCAAAAATTTGATACAATTGTAACAATATTATCCTACATAGGCTAAATCTTTTTACATATTTTGTATTGCACATTTTCATACACACTTGTGAAATCATCTTTTCAAAACATGATTTCAATTGGTATGACATTATATCTCGCGCGTGAGTGTGTCTAGAAAGCCAAAGAGAGATTTCAATTGATATGACATTATATCTCGTGTGTGTCTAGAAAGACAAATAAGGAGTAGAAAACGCTAACTGCACACACACGGAGTGAGAGGTTGATGTACCAAAGTAGTATCGAAGAAAAAAAGAAAACCAAATTTTAAATTTTATTCAATATAAATAACAAAAGACATAACAATGAGAGAGAGGTTGGTGTACTATTGTAAAGTACATGACCACGCACAAGGAGTTAACTGACATTTTGTGATAGTAACTCTACACTGATTTTGTAATTTTTAAATTTACTAGTGAATTTTTATCTTTTCATTTGGATGTAGGTTAAAAGTGGAATGAGGTAAATCCTTGATACTTTTACTGGTGTAAAAAAAAATATTATTATGATTATTTTTAATAATTTCTGGAGATATTTAAAAAAGTCATAATATTTTTATAATTAACTTTTTTTGTGGGGGTGGTGTTGAAGTTTAGAAGAGCATTACACAATATATAATACGGCTTTAAAATTAAATTAGTCGAGGGTTCCATTTGATCATCCCACAGGACGCAGGGACAGGCAAAATCTAAAAAATTTGAAATGGCATTTTGGTCCTGAGAGAGAGAGAGAGAGAGAGCAGATGTACATGTACAGGCCAGGCCAGGCCAGGGTGAGAGGAGTGAGTGATATTTTTTGGTTGAGATAGTACACACTAACACTACACACAGCTCAGCAAGAAGAGAGCAAACACCAGCCTGTCCTTTCTTTCTCTTTCTCTCTCTCTCTCTCTCTCTCTCTCTATGAGAATAGAGATGAGTCTTGTCCAGTACTCTTATTCCTCTACCCAGGCCCAGTACTCTTCTTATTCCCACTATTCTTTTTTCTCTTCTTCCAAACCCAAGCTCTTCTTCAAAAAACCCCGTTGGCCTCGCATGGACTCCACTCCTCATCACCGAAAGACTAACCATAATCATAATCACAATCACAATAACAAGAAGAAGGACAAGATTGTTGTTATCATGGGGGCCACTGGGACAGGAAAATCCAAGCTTTCCATCGACTTGGCCACTCGATTCCACGCTGAGATTATCAACTCCGACAAAATGCAAGTCTACAATGGCCTCGACATCACCACCAACAAAATCCCACTTCACCAACGTTGTGGCATCACTCATCATCTCCTCGGCGAGGTCGACCCGGTCCTCCACGACGACTTCTCACCTCTCGATTTCCGAAACCTCGCTGGCTCAGTCATCTCCGACATCGTTTCCAGAAGAAAACTACCACTAATCGTAGGTGGCTCCAACTCCTTTGTACATGCTCTCCTTGTCGACCGCTTCGATCCCGACTCAGACGTATTCGACCCCTCGTCCCGCTCCTTTCCCTCCTCCACTTTAAGGTACAACTGTTGTTTCCTATGGGTCGACGTGTCAACGAGGGTCTTGTCGGAGTACCTGTCGCTCCGAGTCGAGGACATGTTCGACTCGGGGATGTTGGACGAGTTGACCGAGTTTTTCAGCGAGTTTCCGAGTCGCTCCGGGTTGAAGAAAGCAATCGGAATACCTGAGTTTGAAAATTATTTTAAAAAATACCCACCACATGATGGGCATGGAGGCGGAGGCGGAGGCGGAGGTGGAGGTGGTGGTGATCCGGTGCGGACGGAGGAGGCATATATGGACGCGGTGAGGGAAATAAAGGACAACACGTGTCAGCTAGCAAAGAAGCAGATAGGGAAGATCGTACGGCTAAAAAGGGCAGGGTGGGACCTACGGAGATTAGATGCCACGGAGGCGTTTCGAGAGGTTATGTCAAATTCAAACGTTTCGGGGTCAGAAATTTGGGAGAGGCAGGTGTTGGAACCAAGCGTGAAGATTGTGAAGCGATTCTTGGAGGAGTAGGTTGAAAATTCCAGCCTTTTCCAGCTATTCATTTAGGTTTGTTTTGGGCTTTTTTTTTCTTTTTTCTTTTTTTCGGCTCTCTCTCTCTCTCTCTCTCACTCAAACTCTAACTCAAACTCTTACTCTAACCCATTCATTCAATATTCTTTTTTAGTTCTTTACTCTTGTAAATAGGGTTTGGACTCTAGAAAAATTGGGTGGGAGGGTCCTCAATTCAATCGGGTTGGACTTTGGGGTTGAGTTAGGTGAATGGGGCAGAGAGAGAGGACCAATTTTGCTCAATTTTTGCTATAATGAGTTGAAACTTGAGAGAGAGATTCCCAATACTAACATACGAAAAAAAATGAAATTGATTGCAAAAACTTTGTGCATTTTTTTTTTTTTTTTTTTAACTCCAGCTCTATCACTTTCTTTTATGTTTTTAGTGCATGTAGAGACATCAATCATGTATCACATTTGGCGTGTGGAGTCTGGAATAATCACCAACTCTTATAGCTCATTCTTTCAATAGCGTCAGCCAGCCTCGGCCACATGTGGTTACAAATTTTGCCTTTATGGTTTTCCAGCTTTTGGCCGCACACAACAAAATGGCTCTTTTTTTTTTTTTCAAGGATAAACCAGTCATATTAACTTCTATATTTATTTGGATCTTGTTAACTGATGTTGTTATTGCATTAAATTTAATATAACTTTTATGAAAAATATAAAAAAATTATAATTTTTCTATAAAATATTTTTAAAATTATTTTCAAAACCAATGACTTTAAGTCATTCATTAACAAAATCCAATATTTGTCAACATTTTTCTAAGAATAGCGCCTTCAAAGATCGCTTAAAAGCCTTAAATTATAGTCATAGTATCTTTAAATTTAATCCTCAAACTTTGTGCTTCCTCAAGTTTATTATTTATTAACTAGATATTTCCTAAATTAACTATTCAATATGGAATGGCCATATTAGACTCTGTTTTATTAATGAAATCCGATGCCACGCCTTAAAAAAAAAAAAAAAAAAAAAAAAAAAAAAAAAAAAAAAACTGATAAACCATTCATTAAAAAAGAAGTAAACAAAAAAAGAAAAAAGAAAATAAACCTAGATATTTTCCTTCACGTAAAATATGGCTGAAATTTTGTCTGAAGTTTAATGCATGTACCAGTTCTTTTTCCCCGGGAAGAAAAACTGGGGGCAGTGGAGCTCATCTACCAAAATTGCACTGTCTTTTTTATGAACCCAGAAATACATAAAGAGTATAAAAACAAAATATGATTCTCCAAAGAAAAAAAAAACAGAGAGAGAGTAATGAGTATGTGAAGTATGTTATAGAGAGTATATTTATTGGGAATGTGGTCCAAAAATGGCAGTCCCAATGGACAGGTTTTTATAGTTAAGCCAGGATGTGGTGGAGGATACCTTATTTCTTTTTTTGTACGATGAATTCAATCTCTTGTATCTATCAAAATAAGTTACGGTGGAGAATGACAACTCGGATTTTCAAGTTGTGTGACTTATTTATTATAATTTAATTTAATTCTTTCCAATCAATGATTGACACGTGGAAACAAGAAAGAATCTTATGTGAAAAACAGGTGTCCAACCATTAAGAAGTCAAATACATCTTTTAAATTATTATTATGTGCCATTCCCATATTGCCCAAAGGTATAGTTATAATAATCTGAAATTTAAAATGAAAAACAAAAGTTTTAGGCAAAAATTAAGAACGACTTTTTTTCTTTTTTGAGGAAAAATTAAGAACGACTTGACAACGCATTTCTCAATAATTAATTGAGGTCATGAACATATGTGTCCGACAATAACTTTTTTTTTAATATTTATTTTTATAATATTTCTTACAATAAGTTATAGTAAATGTCTGTTTGGATACAATTTATTTTGTTGAAAATTGAAAACTAAAAACACTGTAGCAAAATAATTTTTAAACATGTGAAAAATTACTATTTCCTCTTTTTTTATTGTTCATATGCCTTGGTGCACTGTTCATGTCCCATGAATAGTGCACCAGGTGCTGGTCTTTAATAAAATAAAATAAA
The DNA here is from genome assembly GCA_023621385.1 of Quercus gilva. Lineage (NCBI taxonomy): Eukaryota > Viridiplantae > Streptophyta > Magnoliopsida > Fagales > Fagaceae > Quercus > Quercus gilva. Next base: position 48,039,039 of record CM042473.1, on the reverse strand, counting down.
ATAAAAAGCTGAAAACGCACCAAACATGAAACGTGAACGTGGATCCAAACTCCACCTAAGGATATGTTAGATACCACTTATTGCTGAAAACTGAAAACTGAAAATATTGTAGCAAAATAATTTTTATATGTGTGAATAGTGCTGTGAGACCTAATTTTAAAGTTATATTTGATTTTTTTTCATACTTGCAGGTCCCATAAACAATGCACAGGACCTACAGAAAAAAGCCAAACGCAAATTTTTTTCCTTTTCAGTGCAATCCAACATACACTAACAGTGCATTTGGATATTACTTATTTTGCTGAAAACTGAAAACAATAAAAAATAATAAAAAATTTATTATTCACGCTGAAAGTACTATGCATTTTCCTTAATGCAATGTTCATGTCCCATGAACAGTGCAAGAGGCATTGGTTCAAAACAAAAAGTAAACATAGCTCAAATAATCTGAATCCAAACGCATACTAAGTACCAAAATACAAATATAAATATATATTAAGATTATATTTAATAGAAAAACCCATTCCAACTCTATACCAAAACCTTATTTGTTTCTCAAGATCCTTACACCTTAGAATCAAGGTTGAAATCTTTCCTCTCACATTTATAATAATTTAAAAAAAAAAACAAAATAATTAAAATTTACTTATTTATAATTTGTAATCTCAGCCTCTAAAATTTATTGAACCTCTATTGTAGTAGTTCTCTTACATTAATGCAAGTAAATTTAGGCTAGATCTTTAATTTTTAGTTCGATTTACTTGCTTTATTATTATTTTTTAGTTCGAATTAGTCTTGTGGTTAATTTAGTCATGCCTTGATCACAATTAATCATGTATGCATCATTTAATCATTATACCTTACCTTAAGCGCTTAAGTTAAGGCAGTAACAAACCCTCAATTCTTTGAATGTTCAAATCAAAAGTAAATACCAATTGAACATGAGTTAAACTTTTAGTTGTCTCAAATTTATTCAGTTGAATAGAGATAACAGTTGTAGATAAACTAAAAGTGCCTCTAAAATTTATTGAACCTCTATTGTAGTAGTTTTATTACATTAATGCAAGTAAATTTAGGGTAGATCTTTAATTTTTAGTTCGATTTACTTGCTTTATTATTATTATTTAGTTCGAGTTAGTCTTGTGGTTAATTTAGTCATGCCTTGATCACAATTAATCATGTATGCATCATTTAATCATTATACCTTAACTTAAGCTCTTAAGTTAAGGTAGTACCAAACCCTCAATTCTTTGAATGTTCAAATTAAAAGTAAATACCAATTGAACATAAGTTAAACTTTTAGTTTTCTCAAATCAAAATTATTCAGTTGAATAGAGATAACAGTTTCAGATAAACTAAAAGCCATGAATATTCAATTTAGTGGAAATAAAGAACTTTCAGCATATGAATATGAGGTTTGATGTTGGATTTATGGCATCTAATTTGCAAATTGGCCGTACATTTTAGGTGCAATAACGTTCACTTGAGAGTCTTGGGTATTCTCGTTTATCCCATTTTTGTACTTTTAACTTTATGTGCAATGAAATCTATTTTTTTTTTAAAACCAAAATAAAGAAAAAGGAACTTAATAGTTTTGATAATTAAGTGGCAAATATACCTTCTATTAATGGCTTGTTTAGAAGTTTAGAGAGAGAGGAGAGTAGAGGGGAATGGTTATCCTCCACCTTGTTTGGATGTTTTTAAAATTAGTAAGGGGAAAGAGAGTAATTAACCATTTCTCTTGTTTGAATGTTTTAAAATTATGATGGAAATGAGAGAAAATTATTTAAATAGACAAATTTACCCCTATTTAAAAATAGACTTGCAACATTGGTTTATGATTAATTTATTAGATTAAATAATTATTTAATCAATATTCTCATTCCATCAAATACCACTAATAAAAGTATAAAACTACTATTAACTATTATAAAATAATTTTTATTACCTAAAAAAAATTATAATAAAAATAAAAATAAATTTTCTTATATACCTGTGATAACAAAAAACCTAACCAAACACAGACTTAAAAAAAAAATTCAAAAAAAAAAATTCAAAATTCCAAACAGAGAAGAAGAAATATAGATGCCGGCCATGGCGTGTTGGGTAGACCTTGTTGCAGCTAATTTTCCTCCTGCCTACTCTATCGCCGCTGCCGGGCTGGGTTCTTTAACCGAATTGCTAATCCTGCTGCTAACGAGCCACATGGAGGCGTGTCATTGGTCGCCCACGAGAACGACTCATCCAAATGGCCCGTACCAAGCAGACAGCTTGTAAGTCCACCAGAAGCAAGGTGCCAAGGAAGCAACTTGCAACAAAGACCGCTCGCAAATCAGCTCTAGCGACCGGAGGAGTGAAAAAGCCACACAAGTTTAGAGCAGCGCCATCACGGCTCTACAAGAAGCTGTCGAGGCTTACTTGGTTGGGCTCTTCGAGGACACCAACCTATGCTCCATTCACGTCAAGAGAGTCACCATCATGCTCAAGGATATCCAGCTCACACGGAGGATCAGAGGCGAGAGGGCTTAAGATTAGTGAAACAGTGAGTTTTTTTTTTTTTTTCATTCACCTTAAATTTTCTCAGGAAGCAAACAAAGATTTTTATATAATCACTTTGTAATTTTGTTAATTTAGAAAGAGTAAATTAAAGAATTTATTTGTTTAATAATTTATTTACTTTACTCTCCCTCCAAATCTCTTCAATTTGGAGGAATTAAAAATGAGAGGTTAGAGGTAATTAAAACCCCTTCAAACCCCTCCAAATTCCTCCTATTTCTTTTAAAAAAAAAACTTCCAAACAAAGTAATTGAATTACTCTTCCTCCCTCTACTCTACTCCCACTCCTTTTTTAAACATCCAAACAAGCCATAAGTTCCATCTTCTTTTACATTTATGTGAAATTTGTTATGAAAGAGCCTTTTAATTTGATTTTTCGTTAAAATATATACTGGTTTTTCCAAATAAATTGTTTATTTTGAAAGTGATTGGTGTATTTTTCTTTTAGATTGTTAGAGGTTAACTATATTTATGTGTTATTTGAGCAGAACAATCTCCGATCGATGTACTACTTGTAAAAATAACCACCATAGAATACTATTTTCGTTTTACAACTAATTGATTCTTTAGAGTGTAATAGGAACTTTGCTTATTCTTTCTCATCCAGTCATCCTATTACGACTCTCTCTCTCTCTGAGGAGACTCACGCTTTCAAGTCTTTAATAATTGACAATAAGTTAGCGACTTTGGATTGTGGTAGAATTGTCACATTACCAATTTAAGATCATAAAGGACCGTTCTTTTGCTTCAACATATGGTTCGGTTCTTTTAGCGCTCTCTCTCTCTCTCTCTCTCTCTCTCTCTCTCTCTCTCTCTATATATATATATATATATGTATATATATAAGAGAATTGTCACATCGCCAAATTTCAGATCATTAATAGGAATATATATACTTTTTCTTCAACAGTTGATAATCCAGTAAAACTAATAATAATAATAATAATAAATTTTTTTTTTTGAAAAACAGTACTGTGATGCATTCAATTAAGGAATACTAGTTAAATCAGCGTGATAAGAAGATAGTACATTAGATGGAACATCTTCCATTCATATTACACAATTTAGGTGGTTAACTGCTAACTAAGTCAAATTGTGTGTAATTGTGTTGCTCTTTCTCTTAGTGTGAGAGTAAGACAATTTAGAGAAACACGTAGAAACATTTAAAAAGAGTCTTGTAACAATAATAATAATAATTGATAAATAGAAGCAAGCTTCTGTTGTATAATGCAAAGTTTCAGGAGGAGCTACTGAAAATATGTCTAGATCATCGTCGTCATGTCAATTCAAAGGCATGTAGTTCTTTCATTTGGTTTCCGTTATCAGCTAGAGAAGTTAACTTTAGGTTCATAGCACGGGTAGTTGACATTGAATTGGGTCCCAATTATAGGTTGCCCTACCTCTATATCTACTATCTAGCCATCCAGCTCATTCGATGAGACTTATAAATTAATTAATTTCACTGTAGTTGACCATTTTTGCATCAATATATAGAGCTGTCAATGTGGCCAAAATAAATAAATAAATAAAGACCAACGATGTTTTTCTTCCAAAGAACTGCAACCTATATAACCACTTATCAAATATAAGTTTATTCGTATGCTAATATGGCCCAACAAACGGCAAATTTGATTTACAAAATAACGTAATCGTAGTTCCTTAGGTGATGTATATTTGGTTTTTTAATTAAGTTCCAATGTATTAATTAATAAAGTACAGATTACAAATAACGCTTTCTTTTTCAAGGATAATTAAATTCAAAAAAACTATATATTTAAATTTAGTTCATTAAATTTTATTGAAAAATTTAATGTATTGTATCTAAGTTTTATCTAATCTCTTATGGGTTGTTTGCAAGTAATGTCTCACCATTATTTTGAACCACACATCTAGAGATTCCATATGTTTTATACAAACAATGCACAAGATACTACATTAGAAGTTGTCTCAATTTTCGTTCTTAATTTGATTTGGTTTGTGTTTTTCCTAGGAGTAGAAGGAAAGTCTACTCCTTGTTAAGTAAATAAATTTTAATTCTTTGTCTACCAAGACATGTATTTCTAGTAAACAAAGGAATTTATATTGAAATCTTATATGAGGACAGTGATACAAAGGGTTTGGTGGCTTTGACCAAAGTGGCCTCCCCCACTTACAAAGATGAGAAGACTTTTACTAGAACATGAAATGAGTTTATTGAATTAGATTGAGAGAGTTCCATAAATAGTTTGTTATTTGTGAATGTTCTTTGAACATGTAACCTCTCTCATTAGTTTCATAAAAAAAGAATTTTAGAATTGATCTAATTATTAATTCTTCTTTCTTGATTGCAAAATACTTAGATTTTGAGGTTGAAAAATATATTCTTTCTTTCCCTTTTCTTTTATTTTTCTTAGTTAATTTACTAATTTTAGTTATAATTATAAAAGTTAAGAACATAAACAACAGGAGATTAACTATATTTGTATGTTTGGGTGATGCTAAAATGATTAAGAAAAAAAAAAATTATGTTTTGAAAATCATCTTTGTTTTTTTAATTGGTTTTTCAATTCTAGTGAATAAAACATGATGATGAATAGTTTCAATAAGTCGAATTGAAAGCACTATTGTAGTGTCAAATTGTTTCGTTTTTGCATTTTCTTTAAGTTATACAATTTTATTTTCTTCATTTTTATAGTTATCAATTCATCAAATTTTTTTATTTATTTAAATATGTTTTTTTATATTTATTTTTTTTGAAACCAGAACCAAATTAATTTCATTAATGCAGAAAACTAGAATCCAAATACAAAGCATCAACTACTGGTAGAGGATCCTCCTCCAACCATACAATTTCATTATTAGATAATTTAGCAAATCTTGCCAACACACGAGCAACACCATTGGTACTACGCCTAACACAATTATCTGAAAAAAATCTAAAACCTGCAATCAAGCATCAAATATCTTCATAAATAAACCTAAGCCGAGCTAAATCTAGTTGAGCATGTGCTACTGTCTTCATCACCCTTGCATTGTCACCTTCCAGAATCACCTCCATAAAACTAGCATCTATAGCAAATTCAAGAGCTTTGCGACAAGCCAACACTTCCACCTCTTCATTGTCCCTCACAGCCCCACCCTTTGCCGAAATAGCAGCCATCACTTCGCCATTCTCATTGTGAACCACTGCCCTATAACCCGAAGCAGCTCCATTATTAAAACATGCTCCATCAAAGTTTAGCTTGAATAAGTTTCCTTACGGTGGCTGCGATGCCTGACTTGCTGAAACATGAGCTGTCACAGGTACACTCAGATGCTCCTACGCTTCATGAAACTCACCCAAATAATCCAAAGCCCGCTAATATGATCAAGATGGATGTTGAAAAAAACCCCCATGCAAGACCGTGTTTCGCTGAAGCCAGATTTGCCAACATATCACCCAAAATAAATCCAATGCCTCAAGTGACAACCTCAACATGAGACTAGCAACCAGTTGCCCAAAATCCACTTGCACCGTACCGACCTTTTGAAACCTAACTGCACTGCCAGCCCAAACGTCCTGTGCTACCCCACACTCCCAAAGCACATGCAGCACCGATTCATCAGCTCTATGACAGAAACAGCACCGAGCATCCTCCAACACCCTCCTTCACACCAGGTTGTCCTTCGTAGGCAATATATTATGGCATGCTCTCCATGAAAAAAATTCTAACCTTATTTGGAACCTTAGCCTTCCAGATCCGTGACCACAAGAAAATATTTGACCTTTGCATCGAAGCCTCCCCACGAGGAAAAATTCTAACCTTATTTTTTATTTTAATTAGTTGCTAGATAGAATATATAAACATAATTTGGTTGTATAAGAGATTAGAGTAACCCCTAACTTTAGAATGAAAGAAAATTGCTAGAAAATTAAATATCAAATCAATTATAGATGATTTTTGGGATTTTATAAGAAAAATTTAGAATAATATCTCAATAAATGATTAACTGAAATGTATTTAGGGATAATTATTCTATTTTTTTTATATTTTTTTTATATTTTGTTAACACTTATTGTATGCTAGTTTTATTTTTAATGTATTAATTTAATATAAATTTTGGTGCTAAAATAGTGATTTTTATTATTTTTTGATACTTTTTGGTCCCTCAAAAATGAATTCCTAATTTTGTTCATGTGAATATTCATATTTATGCTTTTTTAAATAAAAAAATCGCAAAATGTTTTGAATTTTTTTGTTTGTTTATTCTATTCAATCATTTTTTAAGTCATTATAATAACTGTATAATAATGGCTATAGTAAAAAGCTATTATTGTAGTTGTAAAACCATTAGTTTTTATTTATTTATTCATTTAATCTTGTAATAATTTATAAGAGCAGAAGATTGCTGACAGAGGCATGGGAAAATATCACTGATGGGCATATGCCCATATGCTCTGTCCCGCCAGCAACGGCATGGGGAGGCATTTTCTCGAGCTCTTAAAACTTAAAAAGTCTAATTATTTCGTACAATTAAATTGATGACCAAAGCTAGCTAGAATAAGCAACTAAAAAAAACATTGTTGTAATTTTCTTTTCAAAATTTATAACTATCCCGCCCGTAGATAAAAACACAAACCTTTTTACTACTCTCTGTTTTTTTTTAAAAATAATTTTTATTTTTATTTTTCCTGATAAGCTTAAGAACTTTATTAACTAACACAGAGCAATAACATAACATAACAATAAGTCTATAAATAATTGCAATGGTTATTCACATATTTTTTCATAACTCTTAAGATAGCAAGTTGTCAATAAATTAGGAGTCATCACGTATTCTTGACGTATACTCCAAAGTTATTAGTGTAAACAAACTAACTTAACGCACTGTCTAGGGCCTATTGCGACTTGGAATCATCACATTTTTATATGTACTAATAAATATAAACAAAGCCACTTGCACCAAGCACAAAATGCAACAATGCTTTGTATTCAAATTGCTGCGGTGCATGTGCAATGTGCACGAATAAGCATGAAAAATTTAGAAAACTAGGATTTAGGGACCATGAATGAGAGTGATATGTACTGAAGTACTTGTATTTAACAAAAATCTATGCGTATTATAATTACCCTAGCAAGCATGTTTGTACATACCCACAAGAAACAAATTAAGGAGAATAAGAAAACAAGAATAGCTAGGTTGGTCCACAAAGGTTTGAATTCAAGCAACAGATTGTAATAGAATTATGATTAAAATTTTGCAATTAAAAAATTTGTACAGTATAGGTGAATAAAGCCTAAACGAAATTAGTAGATTTGAACTTGTAAACAACTAGGAATTAGAAATATGGGGCAAATGGAACTATTTTATAGCATGCATTGATGGCTGGCAACACACTGGAATGAGATGTTTGCACACTCTTGAAAGGTTCTTCAAGGTCTATTTGTATTTTGATTTGCTTTGAAAAGCTGTCATATATATATATATATATATATACATATATATAATTATGTAGTTGTAATTAAAAAATTACTATAGTGAAACATCAATACAACTACAAAACACAAAATCTTGACTGTAAAATGAGACTTTATTTTCATTTCAATTTCAAGAAGATCATCATCCATTAGAAAAGCATGAGACAAACAAATTAAAATAATAAGATTGACAGTAAGCGTGGGTCCCATAAAGAGCACACGTGGTTTACAAAATTGAACCCCGTGCAAATCATGGCCAAACCTGTTGGTTTTAATTAATGAAGTTGTATCTAAGAATGTTTGCTTCAAGAATTAAAAACCAATAGAAAATATTTTTAATAAAATCAATGACAGAAAGGGGAATTGATCAAAAGGGTTTATGGGAGATCCAAGATTACAAGAAGGACCAAAGGTGTGAAAGACAAAAATATCGAGAAGAGAGTGAGTCTCAGTGCTCCTGAACAAAAATGTTTGCATATACACCCCTCATAATAAACCATTGCATTACAATATGCATAAGGTACAGAGGAAAACACGATGGTTTTGGCAGCAGAAACCAAGAGCAGAACTTCTCTGCTAAGTCTCAGACAAAGAGAGAGAAAGGCAAGCAAGTCAAGTCAGTGCGCGTGCGGTTCCTTTGCGCATGATCCTAAAACTCAGTCTCATAGTAATTTTTTAATGGCACATTTTTATGGGGTAGAGAGTGTGTGTGTGTGTGTGTGTGTGTGTGAGACAATACTTGATCACTGCATGTTCCAAACAATATTGGTGCTATGTCTCATAGATTGCAGTGACCATTTGCAAGCAAAACGAGAACATCGCGGGTTTTGTGAATTGCAATTTTTCATGCCACATTTTACTAATCCATTAATCATTACTACTCTTTTCTACCCGGAGTTTATCTAAGTTGACTCACTTTGACCACATCACATACTTATACTTCACGCTTAAGTCTTAACTCTTAATAGAAGGGCATCTTTGTGCATGTGTACTCACCCTAATTAATTTCTTATAACTCAAGTTACATTTTCTTTGTTTTCCTGACTAAATTTGAAAGAGTAGTTTAATCTTATTAAACGTAACACTTAATTCACCTCAACAGTAGTTTTCATTGTTCATGAATATATAAATTACTTTTTTGTCTACTAATAACAACCTGCTACTTAAAATTTGTTTTGAAAATATTATGAACATAGTATTTTTCTACTTATTTTTTGTTAGTAACTTGCGTAAGTGATAAAAATTTATACCTCCGAATTGTAGGATTAAATTATTTCAAATCTATATACCATAATGATTAAATTCAAAGTCTTTATAAAACTTGTAGTTAGTAGAAACTATAAAGGAGGGGTGGGGGGACTTACTAAACAAAATGAAAAGAAAGAAAAGAAATTATATATAGCTTGGCCAAAAAGAAAAAAGAAAAGAATTTTAACCTTGTAAAATCTGAGAGTTTTGGTGACTCTCACTCTCTCTCTCTGATGTATGGTGACTCTTCAAAATGGTATCTTGCTATGCTGTAAATGTATGTGTGATAATTGCGTAGTGCAACATTTGTCTATTGCATAAAATTATGTGTTTGGGAATGTATATTTATGGAACTTTGATGGAAGAATATATGGTACATACTGAGCTGCAAGTTTCTCCAGGATGATCGGAGAATTTCTTAAGCTATTATGTGATCAACTGTAACTGTATTCTCCCAATCACCATTTCTTTGTTGCAAACTTGCAATGCATTGTTTTTAAAATGTTTTCCACAGAATATAAATTCAAAATGGAGTCAAATAGGTTGCATAATTTGTGGCTCCGCGAAGCTATTTCACGCCAGTTGATAAAATTAGACTTTGCTGATTGCCTGATTGCATCATCTCTTGAAAAAAAAAAAAAAAAAAAAAAAATCATGAGATGGTGAGGAAGATAAGGGCTCATTCAAACATGATGTTAAAGTTGAGCCCATTATTTTAGTAAGATATCATTGGACCATGTAAATGTAGACTATCAAAATTGGGCTTTGATTGTTTCAAATCCAAACTTTTTTTACATCGTTTCACATTATATCCTTATTCTTTCATATTATGTGTAAAAAATGTGAATAATTAGTATGAATATGTGAATTTTATGTGACACATTTCACATCAAGCAGTGTGAAGCAACAATTCCTGGATGAAAATTTCGCTTAACTTTTGCGCAGCTGGTTGCTGCTAATGTTAAAAGTCCGATAATAAAGAAGAGGAATTATAAGAAAAATAGGCTTCAGGCCCGGGCCCAGCTAATGCAACAGATTTCCCTAATCAATTTCTTTTAAATAAGCCCTACATATCGGGTTGCACAAAATTTTTTAGTACCACAAAAATACAAAAAATACAATTTTTGCTAGTTATATACGCTGCATACTGTAAGTGATGAAGAGAAAATTATGAACTTATGTGAAAAGAATAGATAGTTAATAACAATTTACAATGTTGGATAATTGTGGTAAAAATTATTAATTTTATGTAAAACTATTAATAGGGTTGCATACTTAGTTCTTAAATTCCCTGGTTTAATTTTCAATTGTTCTTTGTACTATATATGTTCCTTGAAAATGCAAGTTACATTTTCGCCCTCTCGTCTATGAGAAATTATTAGATCTACCGGAAGGATTGATGACATGGTCCGTCCAATTAATGAGATGATGTCATTTATGTAAATATGTGAGTGAGTTTCCTAATTAACACAAGGAATAAAAAATAAAAAATTACCAAATGATTTCACATTTATATAAATAATATTATTTTATTAATTGAGAGATCAGAAAAGACCACATCAGCCCTCCTCCGGTGCATTTAATAATTTCTGTGGTAAAACTCCACTTCCCGAATGCCTTGAAATTTGAGTATTAAGTTATTTTTAGAGTTCCAATGTTAAGTTCTGAATTTAGCGCCTCTTTCATCCTGAGACTATACTTTTACTCTTGTTGAATGCTTGTGTAAGTCAGTGTCAAGCACTAGGTTTATTTTATTTTTTTATGCCTAAATAAATTTTAGAGTAAATTACATCTTAGAACTTTTCTTCAGGATTTATTTCAAATTAAATTCTTTATTTTATAGTTTCAGGTTGAACTCCTAAAAATTTAAATATCCCCCAAAAAAAAAAAAAAAAAAAAGTTGAACTCCTAATTTTAAAATTATTGCAAATTTTTTTTTTGAGCAAAAAAAATTATTGCAAATTAAATCTTAACATTAAACCCAAATACAAGTGGAGGGTTATAGTATGTTGACAACCAAACTAAAATTTAATCACTCTTCTATAAACAGGGCTAAATTATATATCAAATATTTCTCTCTTTTCTTTCTATTAACAGGGGTTACTCATATTTTTAAATGGATTTCTTCATTTGAATTATATATTTCTGTGTATTTCAATTGATTGATCTTAACAGTATTGTCATTTTAGTTGCACTCATTTATGAATATTGTAAATAGAAAATCCTAATAAATAAATGGAAACTTTTATAAGATTGTTGGAAGACTAGATGCTTTATGGTATTGAATGTTGGGCTGTTTAAAAAAAAACACATATTTTGAAAAAAGAAGAAGGAGAAGAAGAAGAAGAAAAAGAGAGGAGCAAATGAGACTTATTGAAACTCATCTCAACTTTACCCCAAAAGTAATAACCTATGCATGAGAACTAGTTCTTGACTCCTCGTAACAGTACTTTTCCTTTCTTTCAAAGAATGAGATCTTCATTATGAAACAAACAAATACAACTAATGTCGATATGTACGTGCAATTAAGGCTACAGAAACAAACTAATATTCCTTGAGTAGGTCACTAGGTTGGCTTGGACAGTAACATCTTAATGTACATTGCCCAAATTTGAGATTGGCGTGGGCTTCAATATCAGATTGAACTTAACCCATATCTCAAATACGCATTAGTAGTACATAGTTTAAATCCAGGCCTGGCCCAGGTCAAGCACACCTTCTAATTATATCAAATGAGCCTCCAAAACAAGTCATTATATATTACTAGTGTCTATGCACGTGGGTTGACTCTTCTATTTTTTAGTAATTGGATAATATAACAACCCCAAATTAGTATATATGAAATTTATTTTTTTAGATTAAAAAAAAAAAAATTAGAAGAGCCTCAGAGCACACGCAACACACGTGCGTAGAGGCTACTTGTCTATAAAGAGGATGAGATGAACAATTTTGTAAAGAATGTACTGGAAGAGGATGGGTGATCCTAGTTATTGAGGGCCCTCCTAGAGTACACTCTCTCTCCAAATTTTGTATTTCTGATCTACTATTGTTTTGCAAATATTTCAAAAATTAATTATGAAGTGAGATTAAAAAAGAAAACGGAAAGATGAACGTGATATTAAAAAAGGAAAGATGAACATGATATATATATATATATATATATATATATATATATTTCAAATAAAAGGATAAACTTTAGAGATAAGCATAAAATGCAATTTTTTTAATGTGTTCTTGAAAGTGGTGTAGTGATATAGGGAAAATATTGGGATAAGAATAAGTAATTATTTTTTTAAATGAGTAGTATGATCTTTTTTATTAAAAAAAGTGGAGGTGTTTTATTCGGAATTAGGACTTCTTGTGATGTGAAATTAAAAAAAAAAAAATGAACATGATTTTTTTTTTTTTTCAAACAAATAAAAATGATAAACTTTAGAGATAAGCAGTAACTATAATTTCTTTATTCACCGTGTGTTTGAAAGTGGTGTAGTGTGATAGGAGCCCAATAGTTCTATCAAGACACTAGATTAGCTATAGTAGTTCTTTGAGGGAACTAGGCCTCCTAGAGAAGATTAGAGATAGAGATAGAGATAGAGAAAGAAGAGAATTAGAGAAACAGAGTAGAAGTACCGTGTTATTTCATCTATATCCCAATTACAATCCTTATCCCTTACTTATAGGAGTACAATTGGTACATTCTGTTATACAAACAGTTTTAGTCCTTTCTAACTAACTAACTAACCAATCAATAATACAGTTGCCATAAATAACTAACTATTCCACCCATTGATGCAATGGCCAAACTTTAGCTTCCAACTTATTACTTTAATTGATAACAACACAATAGCCAAACCCTATCATTCCATCCCCCTTTAAACACATTGTCCACAAGGTACACTGTTTGCACTCTGCAATCACTGTCTGCACACTACAATCATAGAAAACTCTTTCTCCCTCTAAAGAACCTTGCCCACAAGGTGGGGAAATTGAAGTTGAAGCTTGTAAAGGGATTCCTAAGTGGCATTCTCCTGTGGTTGGCCCTGCCATTGAACCAACACCTCAGTGATAGTTCTAGTTCTAAGGTGTTTGGACCGTTGCTACAGAATAGCAATTGGTTTAGAATTGAGGAAGCCTTCTGAATCCAATCATGGAAGAGTGGGGATAGGACTAATGTGGGTACCTAAATTAACTTTCAAAGAAGAGACATGAAAGACTGGATGAATCAAATAACTAGGAGGTAAAGCCAACTTATAGGCTACCTGACCAAGTTTCTATAGAATTTGGAAGGGCCCAAAATATCTGAGGGACAGCTTGTTAAAGCCTTTAATGCTTAGGGATAGTTGTTTGTAAGGTTGGAGTCTAAAATAGACCCAATCACCAACTTGAAAAGTCTTATCAAACTTATGCTGGTTAGCTTGAGCTTTCATTCTAGCTTGAGCTGCAATCAAGTTTTGTTTGAGAAGAGTGAGAACAACAGTTTTGCCCTGAAAGCTCGAAAATGTGTTGAAAAACACAAGAGCTGTTTAGACCCTCAAATAAAAATTACGGCTCGATAGGTTTTACACAACTTTAATACACAGTGCGGAATAGTGTAAAAGCGAGCGGATGAACAAAAAAGCTACTCTAATCCATAAACTAAGCAACACAGCAGTATAATGGAATTAAACAAGAGTAGGGAAGAAGGATGCAAACACAGAAAACACCGAGACGTGTTCTCGAAGAGGAAACCGAAGAACTCGGCGAAAAACCTCTCCGCCGCCCTCCAAGCGGAAATCGATCCACTAGACAATCAGTTGGGATACATGGGTTAGCAAAAGACCCTCCAAGCCTAGTCTACCCGCTGTACCTAAGCCCTCCAAGCTCCTACTCCAACAAGGCTTCTCGGAACCGTGTCTTGTCCTAGTTATCCGGATCCCGCAACAAGCTCCATGTTGCATCTGCCATTCAAGGCTTCTTCCAATGCTTCCCAGCAGCACCAAAAACGTCACACAGCACTCACAAGGTGTGGTAAGTGTTTGGGCTATCAACCTCTCAAAGATATGGATAATGGAGAGGGAAGGATTGAGGAAATACCACAAACAAATGTATAGAGAAAGGTGGGGAAGACAATCTCTAATTACCAATGTGTTTGGCTAGGGTTTTCTCTCTGAAGCATTCCTCAACAATTGTGGGTAATGATGGTATATATAGGAGAGGTGCAAAAGGTGTGACTCAAAAAGTACAGGCTGGCAGAACAGCTAGTCTCGCGGGTGTCTCGCGGGAAGGCCTTACCCGCGAGATACTCGCGAGACACAACTGTCTCCACCTGGCCTGACTCTTCGCATTCCAGCATGTGCCTGGCACATGGGTCACTTCGCGGGATGCTAGGTCGCGAGATACCCGCGAGAATCTTCAGTTCTTCAAATGCTTGAGTCTTCAAACACTCTCTCTAACACACAACCCTTACAACAAGTCCCACAACAAATACAGGGTTTTAAACGATTGAACTCAATTACAATCAAATTTGGCACGGAATAAAAGCCAACAAAACATAGTTGTAAATTACAACTTTACAATCTCCCCCTTTGGCTATTCCGTGACAAAACCCTAAAACAGACTCTAGACTTAACCGTGAGTTTGGGAACAAAGGCAAAACTCACTCACACCTAATTCTAGATTCTGATAAGCTCTTGAAACATATGAACAAGTAACTCCTGAAACACAACAACACAATAACATCATTGTATGCAGAAAACTTGAAAACATATGGAGCAATAATAGCATGATCGAGCAAAACGAAATAGAAACACTAGATCATGGCAGGATCAAACAAGTAATCACTATACATAAGCAATTACTATGCTCATTCACACATGGAACGAACATCTGGATTTGCAAGAAGATACGCTCAATTGAAGAGAGTCACTTGCAACTCCAACACTCAACCAATGCGAAATACACGAAGTATTTGCATCTAGGAACAATCCTACTAGGGCACAAGAGTGTTCATCACTCAACCAATGCATAGAACGTATATGCATCTAGGAACAATCCTACATGGGCACAAGAGTGTTCATCACTCAACCAATGCATAGAACGTGTATGCATCTAGGAACAATCCTACATGGGCACAAGAGTGTTCATCACTTGAAGTAAAATGCATGACATTGAACAACAAGCAAACATGCATGAAGGTTGCATAGGCAAGGTATTGCAAATGCATGGCACAAACCACAAAGACCTACAAACAATGCATGAAACAAACCCTTAAAGCTTACATAAGCACCATGGGTACAAACAAAAAGTGCCACATAGCATATATGCCACAAAGCATAGAACATAAACACACAGTTCTGAAAATATACTGAAATAAAGTCTAAGAAAACAAAAAGACATCATCTCCCCCTATCATTACACTCCCCCTGTCGATGACATCATCTCCCCCTTTTTGTCATGGAATAGCTAGTTGTCATTCTCTTCCAACTTTCTTTGAATTTCATCCATCTGAGTTTCGATGGAGGTTAGCTGTTTATCCAGACGGGAGTGTTGGGAGTACATGATCTGAGTAAGTCCAGAAAGTTTGGTGCTGAGATCTTGCAGTGCACCCATGATGGTGTCAAACTTGTCATCATAGGAATGAGAAGTAGAACTTGAGGTACCGTGAGGAGCATGATGTTCTTGTTTGACATTTTTCTTGGTGTGACTCAGACTTGCTTGAAGGGTACGACCGTTAATTGGACTTGGCCTAGGAAAAGTGTGCTCATCAGCAGAGGGACGCACACCTTTGAGTTTTAAAATCCGAGAAATAAGACGACCAAAGGGAATGCAATTCCTTGAGGCAGTGCGGTTCACCGTCTTAGCTAGTATGTGGAAGATGTGGGAGCATACATCAATTTCCTCATCAGATACCAGATCATGAAGAAATAATGCTCGACCAAGGTTAATATAACCTGTGCTTGACAACGGATAGAGATTGTTGCACATGATCATTGACAGAAGCCTTAATTCTGGAGAAAGTGAGGCCACATTGATTGATGATCTGCTGGAGGAGAACTCTAAAGTATCTCCTAATGCTCTCTGAAGCGTGCCCTCAGATGGAACCAGCTCATCATATACGGGTGGGATTGGAAGTATGGGCCGGTTGATGTGAAGAATCTCGGAAAGATAAACCGGGGTGATGGAGAACCGCTTTCCTCTAACCCAGCACTTGATCACTTCTCCTTCAACCACAGCATTTGCATAGAACTCTTTCACCATGTTCTCATATGCATCTTCAAGATCGGAGAGAAGAAAATTCCAGTCTTTGGTGGCGAACCAAGTGGGAATTTGAGTGTCCAACAGAGATGACTGATCCACAGCTCTTTCAACCAACAAAGGAGCATCTCGGAAGAGATTTTTATAGGATTCAAAAGCAGCATGAGAGCGAAACAGGCTAGGATCAAAGGTTCCAGTTGAAGCACGAGCTCTCTTTGGTCTCGGGGAGTCTTCATCAACATCGATGATTGGTTCTTTCCCTTTGTTGCTGCCACCTTTCACAGCTGAAGTCTTGAACGGAGACATCTGTGCAAAAGAGCACCCAAAGATACCAGGAAACATGTGCACAGCACACAAAACATAGCACAGAGTTTGATTAGATTTAAGATAGTTCCAAGACAAATGTAGTGCCGTGTATGATGATTGACAGACACACAGTGCATAAACCTAAGTAACTGGGCATGTGTGTGTAGGTGATATGCATGGGGAGTGTCTCAGTGTGCCTAGGAAAGTGCAGAATGAGTAAAGTGTTAGACACACACACTCAATGACCAAATGGAGTGAGAATCCACAGATCGAAATCACATGATTTCAATTAGGCACAAAAATGTCAATAAGACATTTTATCAAACACCTGATGTGCAAAAGAACACTTTAAGTGTGAGCAATGCATGAACATGGTAAAATCGTGCCTAAAAACATGATAAAATGCCACAAGGGGCCAACACAGATGCAACAAGATCAAATGCAACAGAACCCAATCAAAAATAAGACACAAACTTCACACAATTTTGTAAAACAACCCAAAGAAACGAAAATACCCAATAAACAAAACCCTAACCACAAATTCTGCAAAATCTAAGTAGAAACTTAGAAGGAAATGGTTAATTAACATACCTTGAAGAAGAAAATGCAGAAAAATGCTTGATTTGGAAGGGGATATGATGAAATAGTGAGTTGGGTTGAGAGAGGTTCGAAAAGAGTTTTTAGGGAGGGAAGTTTTTATGTTTTGAAGCAACTATCACATCAGCCCTATAAAACTGAAAACACGCGATTTTCGCGGGTACTGGAGTCGCGAAACAGTCGCGATACAACCGCGAAAGGTGCCACTGAAGCACAAAATTTTCGCGAGAAGCTCTAAGTAGCGACGCAGTCGCGAGACAGTCGCGAGATTCTCTGTCTGATTTTAAGAAAAACTCAGTTTTTGCCAAACCGCATTTCGCGAGAAGCTGTTGGTCGCGAGACAGTCGCGAAATAACCCCTGAACCAGTTTTCTGAAGAAAAACACACAAAATGCATTTTGACCAAAAAGAAACACACGAAAGTCTAAACTCACTTTCAAAAACAAATAAAACTCACAAAAATCTTTTTGGATTTGATCAACAAAGATTGAGCATGTGAAACTCATTTAATCAAGTACAATCACACAAATGATTATGGCATTCATAGAACATAGACTTGTGTGTTGTGTGTGGATATCAAAAATGAGATAGTCCTTAGTCCAATGTGAGGCTTCAATGATCAATTCAATCAAGGCATACACAACTAGCATTAGATTATGTGACCTATCTCAATTATGGAAACATGCATATATGACCTCCCACACGTACTTGATAACAATTCAATGAAGCTTTTCATTTGGCTCCATTCTTAACACTTCATTTGCAACTTTTGAGCAAAGAGAATCACATTTAGAGAAAGATGCCTGAAATTTTTGATATTTCATTTTATGAGCTAGCCTTTGGCTTTTTGGGCATCATACATTTTATTTTGGTCGCTTTCCCTTTTTCCTAGTCGAATACTAGTTTGTGCGACAGGCTTTTACAGCTCTATATCTCTTTTCATTTGGAGATTTACATTTAGAGAGCTCTTTTAAGCAAGAAAAATAAAAGTGGGAAGATATATAGGCATGAGTCTATGCATGTATCAAGATCAACACAACCATTCACTAATCATTCATGACAAGGTTGAAGATCTATTTACAACCGTCACATAGATTTCAGAATTTCTTCCACTATGATATGAGTGCATGAGGGACAAGCTAAGCTCGTTAAATGCACAAAGCCATAAGTACAAAGGTACAAGGCAAAAACATGTTTTGAGACAAAACTCAACAAAGTGATCAAACTTTTTAGATTTTATAATTTTTATGGGTTTTTGAAGTTTTGAAACACACCCAAAACAGAACAAGAAGAATAAGACCAACAGATAACTGTGGACCAAAACAAGAAACATAAACATCTAAAACAAAATATGTGACACCATACTAACAAGTATGCAACCAAGAGCAGTGTAGGTTCACACAAGAGATAGAGTTCAAGGAATGATACCGACGCCGATGGTCTTACGCAAAGACTCAAACTTAGGGCCATCGAGAGGTTTTGTGAATATGTCTGCCTTCTGATTGTCGGTGTTGACAAACTCCAAGTGCACAATCTTTTCGTCCACCAAGTCTCGAATAAAATGATACCGGATTTCGATATGCTTTGATTTCGAGTGTTGAACTGGATTTTTTGACAAATTTATGGCACTTGTGTTATCACAGTACACACACATCGTGTCTTGAGTGATTCCATAATCATGAAGGAGCTTCTTCATCCACAGTAATTGAGCACAAGCACTTGCAGCAGCTATGTATTCAGCTTCGGCTGTCGATAGAGAGACTGAATTTTGCTTCTTGCTCATCCATGACACCAAGTTGTTCCCAAGATAGAAACACCCACCGGAGGTACTCTTCCTATCATCAACACACCCGGCCCAGTCAGCATCAGAATATCCGGCTAGGCATTCATTTGAATCTCTTGAGTACCAAATTCCATAATCAGATGTCCCATTTATGTATCGGATGATTCTTTTGACTGCTGTTAAATGTGTCTCTTTGGGGGCTGCCTGGAATCGAGCACATACGCCGACACTGAAGGCAATGTCTGGTCTGCTGGCAGTGAGATATAAGAGACTTCCTATCATGCTCCGATAGAGTGTTGGATCCACTTCTACACCTGCAGCATCCCTACTTAGCTTTGACGAGGAGCTCATTGGGGTGAAGGTGTGCTTCTTGGAGTCTAGACCAAATCTTTTAACGAGATTTTTGGCGTACTTTTCTTGAGATATGAATATCCCATCTTTCCGTTGCTTCACTTGAAGTCCTAGGAAATAGGTTAGTTCCCCCACCATACTCATTTCAAACTCCTTTTTCATTTCTTTGGAGAATTCAAGAGCTAAATGATCAAGTGTAGATCCAAACACAATGTCGTCCACATATACCTGAGCAACCAGGAGCGACTTCTCATCTCTCTTTACAAACAACGTTCGATCAGCTTGACCTCTTATGAATCCACGATCCAACAAGTATGTTGTGAGACGATCATACCATGCTCGTGGTGCTTGCTTTAACCCATACAGTGCCTTTTTCAACCTCAGTACATGGTCTGGAAAATGAGGATCTTGAAATCCCTTTGGTTGTTCAACGAATACTTCTTCAGTTAGAAACCCATTCAGAAATGCACTTTTCACATCCATTTGGTATAGTTTGAAATCCATAACACAAGCGATGGACAATAGAATTCGAATCGACTCTAGTCTTGCTACTGGTGCAAACGAATCATCAAAATCTATGCCTTCCACTTGGGTATATCCTTGAGCTACCAGCCTGGACTTGTTTCGAACAACCTCACCGTCTTCATCAGTTTTGTTCTTGAAGATCCACTTGGTGCCGATCACATGAGTATCTTTTGGCCTTGGAACCAATTCCCATACATCATTTCTAACAAACTGATGTAGCTCTTGATGCATAGATTCTATCCAGTTCTCATCATTAAGAGCTTCCTCTACCTTCTTAGGTTCGAATTGAGCAAGGTAGCAATTGTATGTCACATGATTTGCACTGTATTTTGGTCCTTTTCTCAACCGAAGTCCTTCATTGACATCACCAATGATGTTGCTGGATGGATGATTAAGAATTACCCTTGACGACGGTCTCTTGGAGGTAGAAGGTTCTTCATCTCGAGAGATTGGAGGTTGAACTTCCGGAGGGGTAAGAGGACTAGGAGGCCCTTGTGCTAATCTAGTCTCCCTTCTTGGTATGGTTGGTGTGGTCTCTTTTTCCGGTGATCCT
This sequence comes from Quercus gilva, assembly GCA_023621385.1. Classification (NCBI taxonomy): domain Eukaryota; kingdom Viridiplantae; phylum Streptophyta; class Magnoliopsida; order Fagales; family Fagaceae; genus Quercus; species Quercus gilva. The sequence continues at coordinate 48,018,450 of CM042473.1, read as the reverse complement.
ATCTCAATATCATCAGCTTGTGACATGTTGTCCTCACCATCCCTCTTCTTGTGGTCAGATCCTTCACCCTCATCAATATTCCTTTCAGTTATGGTGTCATCGATAACCACATTTATGGACTCCATCACAGTCTTGGTGCGTTTGTTGAACACTCTATACGCTCGGCTGTTTAAAGAGTAGCCTAGAAAGATCCCTTCTTCACTCTTGGCATCGAATTTTCCAAGGTTCTCTCTGTCATTAAGAATATAGCATTTGCTCCCAAAGACACGAAAGTATTTAACCTTTGGTTTCTTTTCTCTCCAGATTTCATAAGATGTCTTTTTCGTTCCAGCTCGGAAGTAGATCCTATTTCCAATATGACATGACGTATTCACCGCTTCAGCCCAAAATTTCTGTGGAAGGTTTTTGTTGAGTAACATTACTCGAGCCATTTCTTGAATTACTCGGTTCTTCCTTTCTACTACTCCATTTTGTTGTGGAGTCCTTGGGGCTGAGAATTCTTTCATGATGCCTTGTTCATTGCAAAATTCATCAAACTTCGCATTTTCAAACTCCTTCCCGTGGTCACTCCTGATCTTGACAATAGGTACTCCTTTTTCATTAATCAGCCTCTTGCACAATTTTTTCAGCTTATCACATGCCTCTGATTTCTCCCTAAGGAAGTCCACCCAAGAATACCTTGAGAAATCGTCGACCACCACCATAATATATCGTTTTCCACCCATGCTTTCTGTTTTTGTTGGACCCATGAGATCCACATGCAGTAACTCTAACGGGCGAGATGTTGCAATCACACTCACTTTCGGATGGCTTGACTTTGTCTGTTTTCCTAATTGACATGAACCACAAATATTCTTCTCAATTTTCCCAAACTTTGGTAGACCAACCACTGCTTCAAGCTTTGAGACTTTGGCCACTTGTTTATAATTGGCATGTCCAAGACGCTGATGCCACAACTCCAAGAGATTTACCCGGGCACTCCGACATGCTATGCTTGGTTTGGGAATGACCCCATAACAGTTGTCAGTGGTCCTAAGCCCCTTCAGAATTTTAACACCTTCTTCATTCAAGATTAGACATCCTTTCTTGGAGAATTGAACTAAGAAGTCATCATCACAGATTTGAGTGATACTCAGCAAGTTCACCTTCAATCCCTTAATGTACAGCACGTCATTCAGCAGTGGCAGTCCCGGAATGTCCACCGTTCCCTTTCCAAGAACTTGTGAGTGACTGCCATCTCCAAACGTCACAAAGCCATCTTCCTTCTCTTTAAGTGTTTTGAACAAAGACTTATCTCCAGTCATATGTTTTGAACAACCGCTGTCAAGGTACCACAAACATGAATTAAAAACTTTCAAAGCGGTGTGAACAAAAAGACACGCATGAGAGAGACACTCTTGGCCCTCGAAGCAAGACTCTTTTTCTTTTATTTCGTTCAAGGATGAGTGAAGTTTTCCTCTTAGATGATCAAGTTCATCACACAAGTGTTTATTTCTTCTCTCATATTTATAGACTAAAGCCTTTGACTCACACAAGCTATTATGAATATCATGGTTTCTTTGTCCTAGTGATCTTAGCATGTGACAGAAAATTCTAGCATGTTTCTTTGTCTTAAAAAGCTCTAAAACCACATCACTAGAACAGAATTCAGAATTACTGACAGAGTCTTTATCACACACACCTTTGCTTCCCTTCATGTTGATTTTAACAAAGACACTATCCAAACAACACCAAGGGGTCAGGGATCACACTTAGGTAATTACACCTCAGCAAGTGTACCCGCTCTGATACCAATTGAAAGCTCGAAAATGTGTTGAAAAACACAAGAGCTGTTTAGACCCCCAAATAAAAATTACGGCTCGATAGGTTTTACACAACTTTAATACACAGTGCGGAATAGTGTAAAAGCGAGCGGATGAACAAATAAGCTACTCTAATCCATAAACTAAGCAACACAGCAGTATAATGGAATTAAACAAGAGTAGGGAAGAAGGATGCAAACACAGAAAACACCGAGACGTGTTCTCGAAGAGGAAACCGAAGAACTCGGCGAAAAACCTCTCCGCCGCCCTCCAAGCGGAAATCGATCCACTAGACAATCAGTTGGGATACATGGGTTAGCAAAAGACCCTCCAAGCCTAGTCTACCCGCTGTACCTAAGCCCTCCAAGCTCCTACTCCAACAAGGCTTCTCGGAACCGTGTCTTGTCCTAGTTATCCGGATCCCGCAACAAGCTCCATGTTGCATCTGCCATTCAAGGCTTCTTCCAATGCTTCCCAGCAGCACCAAAAACGTCACACAGCACTCACAAGGTGTGGTAAGTGTTTGGGCTATCAACCTCTCAAAGATATGGATAATGGAGAGGGAAGGATTGAGGAAATACCACAAACAAATGTATAGAGAAAGGTGGGGAAGACAATCTCTAATTACCAATGTGTTTGGCTAGGGTTTTCTCTCTGAAGCATTCCTCAACAATTGTGGGTAATGATGGTATATATAGGAGAGGTGCAAAAGGTGTGACTCAAAAAGTACAGGCTGGCAGAACAGCTAGTCTCGCGGGTGTCTCGCGGGAAGGCCTTACCCGCGAGATACTCGCGAGACACAACTGTCTCCACCTGGCCTGACTCTTCGCATTCCAGCATGTGCCTGGCACATGGGTCACTTCGCGGGATGCTAGGTCGCGAGATACCAGCGAGAATCTTCAGTTCTTCAAATGCTTGAGTCTTCAAACACTCTCTCTAACACACAACCCTTACAACAAGTCCCACAACAAATACAGGGTTTTAAACGATTGAACTCAATTACAATCAAATTTGGCACGGAATAAAAGCCAACAAAACATAGTTGTAAATTACAACTTTACATGCCTTACAACATTGTATCCACTGCAACCACCTGAGTAGTACCAGGGACATAGTTTAGGACCGTAGGAGGGGAAATACCAAAGGGAGCCTCAAATGAAGTCATCTTAGTGGAGGAATGGTAATTGATATTGAACTAAAACTTAACCAAATACAACCAAACATCCTAAGTGTGAGGTCTGTGACCTACAAAGGCTCTCAAATATTGCTCCAAACTCTTATTCACCACCTCAGTTTGGCCATCAGATTGAAGGTGATAAGCTGATGACATAGCTAATTTAGTCCCATGAAGTTTGAAAAACTCTCTCTAGAAATTAAAAGTGAAAGTAGCATTCCTATCACTAACAATAGTTCTTGGTAAACCATGCAATTTGAACACACCTCTCATGAAAACCAAAGCCACTTTAGCAGCAATGTAAGGATGTGATAAAGGCATGAAATGGACAACTTAGTGAGCCTGTCAACCACCACAAAAATAATCTCAAATCCATGAGATTTAGGAAGACTAGTGATGAAATTCATACTAATATCAAGCCAATGCTTAACTGGAATTGGAGGAGGTTGCAATAAACCAATAGATTTAGAAGTATCCACCGTAATTCTCTGACACAGTTCACAAGTCTTTATATGGGCCTTAATGTTCTTCTTCATACCAAACCAAAAGAAATCATGTTGCATTCGATGAACAGTCTTTAAATAACCAGAATGACCCCCAAGTGGACTATTATGCGCATGTTGAAGGACCAAAGACTTTAATGGAGAATTGGAACTAAGGAACACCTTACCTTTACAAAGTAACAGATCATTTTGAAGAGAGAAATGGGAAGTATGAGGACTGTTGGCTACCACATCAGTAAGTAACTGCTGATACTTAGAATCATATTTGTAACTATCCTTTAGCAGATTTAACCACATAGAACAAGGAAAGGAAATCAAGTATAGCTGAGCATCTTTTTGGTGTTTAGTCAAAGGTAAAGGGTTTGGGGAAGAAGTAGAATCCTCCAATCTCCTAGAAAGAGCATCTGCAGCCTTGTTTTTTTACCCTTCTTGTACTCAACTAGAAAAGAATACCCCAAAAGCTTTGTGATCCATTTTTGTTGAGCAGGTGTGCCCACTTTCTACCCTAGAAGATATTTCAAGCTCTGTTGGTTAGTTCTGATGATAAAAGGATTCCCCACTAGATATGGTCTCCATCTCTTTACTACAGTGATCAAGGCCAAAAATTCATTTTCAAAGGTAGACAAGTGTAAGCTTCTTCCTTTAAGAACTTGATTGTGAAAAGCCAATGGTCTGTGACAATGCATCAGAACAGCTCCAATACCAATACGAGAGGCATCACATTCCACCACAAAAGGTTTAGAAAAATCAAGAAAAGTGTACAGGGGGATTTGAAATAGCTTGTTTGAGAGCCTCAAAAGCTAATTTTGCTTGTGTAGACCGTTGAAAGGCATCTTTCTTGAGTAATAAATCAAGGTTGCTACATGATACCATAATTTTGTATGAACTTCCTTTAGTAACCAGTCAGTCCTAAAAAACCCCTTATGACTTTAACTGTCACAAATATAGGCCTTTGTTGCATAGCTTTAGTTTTTTTAGGATATGTTTTGACCCTTTGGCCAGAAATGAGATGTCCTAAGTATTCAAGCTCTCCATAACCAAAAAAACACTTGCTTTTATTAGAATACAATTGATAAGAAAGTAGAACTATTAACACAACCCTCAAATGAATAACATGATCCCCCAAATTCTTACTGAACACTAAGATATCATCAAAGAAAACTAAAAAAAACTTTCTCAAATAAGGTTTAAAGATTTGATTCATCAAGGACTGAAATGTGGAAGGAGCATTGGTTAAACCAAATGGCATAACAAAAAACTCATAATGCCCTTCATGAGTCCTGAAAGCAGTTTTATCAATGTCACTTTCTTTCATCCTTATTTGGTGATAGTCTAATCTGAGGTCTAGTTTAGAAAATATAAAAGCACCACAAAGTTCATCTAACAATTCATCCACTACTGGAATGGGGTACTTGTCTTTAACAATGGCTTTTTTTAGAGATTGATAATCAATTCACATTCGCCAACTACCATTTGCCTTTCTCACCAATAAGACAGGTGAGGAAAATGGGCTTTGACTCACTCTAATGGAACCAACCTTAAGCAACTCATGAACAACTTTCTCTATTTCAATTTTTTGATAAAAGGGGTACCTATATGACCTTTCATAGATTAGTGGAGAGCCCTCCTTCAAAACAATATGATGCTCATGACCTCTTAGTGGTGGAAGACCAACTGGAACTATGGCACAAATGGTAATGGACGGGTGCAAGAAATAATCTGCAATACTAATCCCTTTTTGACAGTAGGCTAGAAGAATTGATCTCCATCTTAAAGGATAGGAATAGAGGGTTTTAAGCCTTGCAGTAAAACTGATTTTCCTAGGTGGTCAAATTGCATAGTGAGCTTCTTGAAATCCCACTGGATCAGTCCCAATGAATACAACCATTGAGTCCCCAACATAACATCATAACCACCCAAGGATAAGACATTTAAATCAACCTGAAAAAATGACCCTAAATCTTGAATTGAACTCCATGACAAGCTCCTTCAGTTGAAGAACAGCCCATTAGCCATTTTCACTTCAAAACAATCTTGAGTTTATTGGCAATTGCAAAAGCCTCCAAATTGAAACATCTAGAAAATTGTGGGTGCTGCCACTGTCAATCAATATCACCATGTATTGATGATTAACTCTTCCCCACACTCTCATAGTATCTGGTGAAGGACTACTCAACAATGCATAGAGAGTAATTTCTATAACTCCTTCGAGAATTTATCCCTCCTCATGTTGCTGCAACTCTAAGTGAGAGTCATGTTCGACAATCACTTTCTCTAATTGTATGTCTTGCACATCATTATACATTTCTTCCTGCCTACCCTCCATAAAGAAAATCCTTGGAGTCTTGCACTTATGCCTCATATGCCATTTATCTTCACAATAGTAACACAACCCCTTTTTCCTTCTCTCTTCCATTTGAGAAGGGGAAATATTTTAAATAGGCAGTTTTGTACCTTTAAACTCATTCTTGATCATTGGTGGAGGACTAAGAATTGAGGTTTTAATCCCATCACTCCAAGGTTTGGTGCTTCTTCTGCTAGCCACAAGATATTCTTCTTGGATTTTAGCAAGTCCAAATGCAACACTCAGGTTCTGTGGATTCAACATTCGAACAGGTAATCTAATTTCATCTCAAAGGCCACTCAAGAAACAAATCAATTTATGCCTCTCTGAAAATTCCTTGATTCAATTAGATAAAGCTTCAAATTAGCCTTTATATACAACCACACTGCCTACTTGTCTTAGTCTTGTCAAGGTTTCCATTGGATCATCATAAGTTGTTGTTCCAAACCTGACATGTAGGGCCCTAACAAAAGCTTCCAAACTAGTGAACTAACCAGCTTCCTAGCTAGATCTCTGTTGCCATCTACTTCCTGCTTTTGATAATCCTTGCACAGTTTTTGTCAGAGTCTTCAATACACTAGTAACAACATCCATTTCTAATTAAGACCACGTAATTCTTGATCATGTTGATTTCTTGTCAATGAAAGAATGTTCATTTTCTCATTAAGAGAAGTTAAGGATCGAGTTTCTCCCATATTAGCTGAACCAACTTTAATAACAATTTGATAGGAACCCAATAGTTTTATCGAGACACTTGATTAGCTATATTAGTTCTTCGAGGGAACTAGGCCTCCTAGAGAAGATTAGAGATAGAGATAGAGAAAGAAGAGAATTAGAGAAATTGAGTAGAAGAATCGTGTTATTTCATCTATATCCTAGTTACAATCCTTATCCCTTACTTATAGGAGTACAATTGGTACATTCTATTATACAAATAGTTTTATTCCTTTCTAACTAACTAACCAACCAATCAGCAATACAACTGCCATAAGTAACTAACTAATCTGCCCATCAATGCAGTAGCCAAACTTTAGCTTCCAACTCAGAACTTTAACTAATAACAACACAATAGCCAAACTCTATCATAGTGATATAGAGAAAAGGTTGGGTAGGAAAAAATAAGATGAACTTGGGGAAAGAAGGCTAAATTTTAGGAGTTCTTTCAATTTTTTTAATTTTTTTTTATAAATTTATTTTTAAACTGGAGGTGTTTTATTAAGATGAAAAAGGAATAAAAAAGGGCTAAAGTTTAGGGAATAAAAAGATGAACGTGAAGGAAAAAAAAAAAGCCTAAATTTTAGAAGTTCTCTTTTTGAATTCAAAATGATAGTAGCTGTAGGTGTTGTAGAAAGTATAGATGAATTTGTTATTTGTTTGACATTTATAACCTTATTTCTAAGAGAAGCTACCATTTATTAATAAGGGTTTTTTTGAATCACATAAAAATTCGGTTCAAAGAGGGGAATCCTCTTATAGATAGTCTAGATAAGTCACATTTGAATTTCAAAATAAAAGAATGACACTATGGTTGTCCTCAAAGATGTGACCATACATGGAGTCTTTGGATACATTATGGGTATAGTAGTCAGTATTGAACAATATATATGCGATATGTGTTGTATTGTGTACAAAAATTTTGTGACACAAGGGTGTAAAATTACTCATGAATGGTATGATATATATATATATATACATCTGTGTGTGTGTATTTTATGAATTGTATGTATCGGATGGTACATGAACATTTGGTTTAAAATTAGCTTTTTACTAAAATTTTGGGCTATGACATGAGCTCAAATAATTTTATACTTGTTTTTAAATACAATCATTGGGATACTACTATTTTAGCCCAATACAGAGACCTAGCACGAGTTTTTCTTACCCCCCTCTTTTTCACTAAAAATTTTATACTACACATTTTCCAACTTTTAGATTCCAAATCCTCCTATCAAAAAAAAAAAAAAAAAAAAAAAAAAACCACCCAATGACCTCCCTCTCTCTCTCTCTCTCTCTCTCTCTCTCTCTCTCTCTCTCTCTCTCTCTCCTATGAAGATGAATTTGATTAGGCAATGTTGAATATGATGAGGGGAAAAAATGATTTTGACTTATATATTATGTATTTACACTTTAATATTTAATAAATTTGAATATGGATATTATAAATATATTTTCATTTGGATTTTTTTTTTAATTTGGTCAAATGTTATAGCATAAATGATAATTAAAGTAGTCATTAGTTGTATATGTTCCAATTTTTATAATAAATATTCCATTTAAATATGTATATTTATAGTTTTTCATAAATTTTATATAGTGTTTGTGTATCTTATGATACATGATACAAAGATACATAAAAAAAATTCACGATACGATTCACGTTTTGACAACTATGGTCGTAATTACAACTTTTTTTTTTTTTTTTAATTATGTTTTTCCCCAATTCTATTTTATTTTAATCAATTATGAGGTTTAATGGTTATCTAGCTATCACAAATTCCTTTAATAAGAGCTCTCCTCAAGCAAGCACAATGGACAAAGTTAAGAAGAAGAAGAAGAAGAAGGATAGTAATAGAAATATAGAGCAGAAGAAGAAGAAAGTATCAGAGGCAAATGACAAGTAGGCTTAGGTGTATTAGTGCCAAAACTACCTATAGCTTAGTAATGTATTTATGTTTCTTTGAGTAGCACGTGTGAGAGTTAGTTTTTTTCTCACGTGCCTAGTGTAGTTAAGAGGATCTTCTGCTTTTGGGTTTTCTGTTAGTTTGTTTAGCACCTTTTTCGCTTCCGGCAACTTCGATTCTTAGCTATATATATATATATACTGATGGTTCCTTGAAGGTCAATGGGCTGAAAGTCTCTGGGCGTTGATGATCTTGAAGGCTAAGTCCTGAAAAGTCAAATAAAATCAGAGAAGACTGGTGGAGGTCAGTCTAGAATCCTTCGATGGTAAAGTCAGTGAATTGAAGTAGGAAGGGAAGATACTTCTAAGACTTTACATTTTTGTTAGAAAATGTCTGAATCTCTTACCTTCTCATCCAAGAATGTTTATATAGTGTAGGTGGAATGGTTATCTTCCTCGATAACCGTTCCTACTGTTGAGGAGTTCAGAAGATCTTGGAGATAACTTCCATAACTGCTAGGGAAGTTATTTTATTTGTACCGGTGCTTCAAAACAGTTAATTTAGAAGATTGTTTTTGTATGCTTATGCTTCAACAGACTTGTCCACCTTTCACTATGGATGAACGAACTTTGTCCATCCTTAACAAAGGCCGGACGAAGTTCTTAAGGATAGCCAATCTTTCCATGTCTCGTCTCTCTACTTATTTCTGATGGATGAGCCATTTGGACGGAATAAGATGAGCATTTTCATTACACCATCATATATATATATATATATATAGCTCATTGTAAGTAGCTTGTTAATTCATGAAATCATTTCTCTCATTCATATTTCATATGGTATCAGAGCAATTTGCTTCCGTTTAGAGCTTTTCCCTTTTTCTCTATTTTTCAATCCTTAGAAACTTTGATAAAGTTCTCAAAGCTTTGAAGCTTCTCTAATGGCTTCCACTGAATCCTCTACCTCAGCTTCTTTAAGAACCATTGATGAATCTCATCCTTTCTTCCTGCATCATGCTTAAAGTCCAGGAGCAATCTTGACTTCACAGCCTTTAGTTGGAGGAGAAAATTACTTTGCTTGGGCTAGATCAATAGAGAGGGCACTCAGTTTTAAGAACAAGCTTGGCTTTATTGATGGAACTTCAATTCTCACACCTTCCATGGCGAAAGAGCCTTTGATTGCTTAAGCATGGACTTGCTGCAACAACATAGTTGTTACTTGGATTCTCAATTGTGTATCACCTAGAATTGCTACAAGTGTGACATATCAGTTGTAGAAAGATCTTGCTAGCATTTCATAAGGTGATACCTCTGTTGGTGACTATTTCACTCAATTGACAATTCTTTGGGATGAAATTCATAATTTTGTCCTTTTCCTTGTTGCTCATATGGTAAGTGCATATTCAATGTTAATGGAAAGATTAAAGAGCTTCAGCACAAAGATTTAGTCATATAGTTGCTAATGGGGTTGAATGAATCATTTGCCAAGTTTAAGGACAAATTTTGCTAATGGATCCACTACCTCCTCTAAACAAAGTTTACTCTTTGTTGATTCAAGAGGAGAGGCAAAGATCAATTGGAGTTGGTAACTCTAATGGACCTTTTGTTGAGTCCACTACGTTTGCTGTAAACGTCAATTTTGGATCTGGCTCTTCCTCAACTGGTGGTTACAAGAATCACAAGTGATAGGCTAAGAATGTATTGACTCCTTGTGATAAATTAACCAATTAATTAGTCAAGTTAATTAATTAATTCAATTAACATGCAATATGCATGGCAACACAAACAAATCACTAACTAAGTTAATATGCAGTGAAAAATAAAGTTGACATAGTGATTTGTTTACAAATAGGGAAAACCTCCAACGCAAACTCCACTGGGTGATTTTGAGGTCATCACTCCTGAGAATCCACTATTATCATAACAAGTGGTTACAAGTAAAGGAATCTTAGTACCTTATACCAACCTACAGTTGAAGCCTTACCCCAATACCCAATTGGACTTATTCTGTACTGACAATCTCCCCTTTTTAATGCATGGCTTCTAGTATATGACTAACCAATCGATGCATGAATCCAAGTATGTGACTAACCACCAATTTAAGAAGGATGTTGGCTACAAAATTATTTAGTTCATCAACACGATGAAGATCACGAAGCTCCTTGGCTACAAAACCCTACGGTGTACAAATGCAGCAGCTTCTCCAAGAGAAAGATGAACTAGGGCATATGTCTCCGGACACAATATACTTGTGAAAAACATTTGCATTCAGTTGCATAGCTGTGATGGCCCTTAAAATAGTCCTTATATATGTTTAAGGTTGTGAGAAAAGAAAGCCTAAACAAATATACACAAATTGGTGTGAAATCAGATCTGAAAAACTGATTTTCGTAAATCTCGATAGATAGGTTATCTATCGAGCAGTTGTTGAGCATCGGGATAAACAAGCCTTTTAAACCTCAATAGATGCTATCTGTTGAGCTAGTTGTCAAGATTTAAAATCCAACACTTCTTCACTTGTTTCTTGGATAGATTTGCATGGGTTTAATACTTGGACTTGAACTTTTGTTCCTTGAAGTATTAAACACATCCTAGATCAACCAAATTACAAGTAAAATGCGTTTTGTCATAGGATTAGCCAATTCTAAATGACATATGTTCCTAACATGATTCGCATATGTCTTAAAAACAAGAAAGACAAGGAACTACCTGTATGCAATCACTGTGGTGTGGTTGGGCACACTGTGGACAAGTGCTATAAAATCCATGGCTATCCATCAAGGTGTAAGCCCATCTCAAGGAATGCTAAGGTTAATCAAGTTTCAGGAACTGATCTTGGTCCTGATTCTTGTGCACAATCTCAAGCTCATTTTGGATCTCAGCCACAGTTTTCCCATTTTCAATTTGGGAATCAATCTCAAGCTTCTATGCAGAGCCAATTCACTACTCCAATTCAATTTCCATTCACACCTGAGTAGTGCCAAAAGCTCCTTGCAATGATTGGTGGACAAGAAGCACTTTCAACATCTCTAGGAATGGCAAATAATGTTTCTTTCCTTACACAGCAGACTACTCCTTTGGCAGGTATCTTCTCTCAACCCAATCTTGCTCTTAAACATTTAGTTTTTGCTGCCAAGGCTGTGAATAAAATTGCTTTTTGTTATAAGACCTGGGTTATTGACACAGGAGGTAGTGATCATATTGTATGCTTAATGACTTTGTTACATTCTATCACTTCAGTGACAAATTGCATTGTTGAATTACCCAATAGAGAGTCTGCTGAGGTTATATACATTGGATCTGTCCAATTATTAGCCACTTTAATCATTCATAATGTCCTTTGTGTCCCTTCTTTCTCTTTCAACCTCTTATCTGTTAGCAAACTAACTCAAAAGTTGTCATATTGCCTTGTTTTCTTGGCTCAATATTGTTTTATTTAGGACCTTACCTATTGGAGGACGATTGGAGTGGGTGAAATGAACAATGGACTTTACTTGTTGCAGCATTCTCCATCTGCAACAACAAGACTGCCTTTCTCTCTTCCTGATTTTGTCACTCAGTTCAGAAAATCCAATGTTCAATCAGCTAAAGCTTCTACTCTGGATATGTCTAATATTTGGCATTTTAGGTTAGGTCACCCTTCATTGAACAAAATGTTACCCCTTAAATCTGTTTTACCTTCTTTCTCTGGTGAATGCACAAAAACCTGTACTGTTTGTCCTTTGGCAAAATAGGAACGTTTATCATTTCCTTTCAATAATAATGTGCTCTTCTGCCTTTGATTTGATTCATGTGGATATTTGGGGGCCTTATTCTATTCCTACTCATGATGGTTATAGATATTTTTTAACTATAGTGGATGATGCAACTAGGTCTAATTGGACTTTTCTAATGAAGTTTAAGTCTGAAGTTAGACATCTCATTGTTTCTTTTCATAAGATGATTTGTACTCAGTTTGGTATTGGTTTTAAAACTATTCGTTATGATAATGCATTTGAGTTTTGTGTGGTTGACTTCTTTAGTGCTCATGGTATTATTCATTAGAAGAGTTGTGCTTATACTCCACTACAAAATTCTGTTATGGAAAGAAAGTATCAGCATATTTTATTATTGCAAGAGCTCTAAAGATTCAATCCCATATTCCTATTGCATATTAGGGTGAATGCATTCTCACTGCAGTTCATCTCATCAATAGGCACCCTTCTCCCTTACTTAACAATTTAACTCCCTTTGAAAAGCTTGTCAACAAACCACCAACATATACTCATATCAAAGTCATTGGTTGCCTTTGTTACACATCCACTATAGCTTCTAATAGGCCAAAGTTTGCCCCTAGAGCTTCTCTTTGTGTCTTTTAGGTTATCTTTTCAATACCAAAGGTTATAAGGTTCTTAATCTCAAAACTATAACTATTTTTGTTTCTAGGGATGTCATTTTTTATGAACAAAATTTTCCTTTCTCTCCCATGTTTTCAAAATCTGATTTTTTGCCTCCTTCCATTCCTTTGCCTAATACAACTTTTGATTTTCTTGACTATCTTATGCCCATTTCAACTGACATTACTGCTAGTCTTGTTGATGTGCCTCATTCTGCAGACCTTATTGTTTCTGCTGATGCCTCAAGTTCAACTTCTTCATCACCTTCACCTCCTGAGCCTGTTTCAGATGGTCCTGTCCCTAACCTTGTGCCTGTTCCAGCTACTTCTACTCCCATAGTTGACCCCATACCTATCCCTGAGCTTGTCATGGAACCTATCTTAGCTGACCACATACCTGAGCCTATCATTGAACCTGTCCTAGCTGTTCGCATACTTGAGCTTGTGCCTGCTCTTCCTCCATCACAGGTTGTTCCACTTAGGAGGTCCTTTAGGCCTACTCACAAGCCTTCTTATCAAGCTTCTTATCATTGCAATCAAGTCCAAGTGCCTTTACTTGCTATTTCTTCCACCATAGGTACTCCTTATCCTTTTTCTTCTTTCTTATCATATGACAAATTGTCCCCTAGTCATAGGCATTTTTGCAATATGATTTCTATTGCTGTTAAACCTAAGTCCTATGGCCAAGCTGTTCTAGACCTTAGGTGGAGGGATGCCATGGCTGTTGAGATTGTAGCCTTGGAGGTCAACCATACTTGGACTTTAACACCATTGCCTTCCCACAAGAAATCCATTGGTTGTAAATGGGTCTATAAGATCAAGTACAGATCTGATGGTTCAATTGAAAGGTATAAAGCTCATTTGGTTTCCAAAGGTTTTTCATAAAAGGAAGGGTTGGACTACATTGAGACTTATTCTTAAGTGGCCAAAATGGTTTCGGTTAAGTGTATTCTTGTTGTGGCTGCTGTGAAAGGCTGGTTTTTGTGCCAGTTGGTCATGAATGATGCCTTTTTGCATAGTGATCTGAGGGAAGAGGTTTACATGGCTATTCTCCTAGGCTTTCACAGCAAGGGAGAGTTGGTTTGCAAGCTCAATAAGTCACTTTATGGGTTGAAGCAAGCATTTAGGAAGTGGTTTTCTAAATTTTCCACAGCCTTGGTGCCTCACTTAGGTTTTCAGCAATCTAAATTTGACTACTCACTCTTTACTAAGAAGACCAAAGCTGCTTTCATTGCCTTATTAGTTTATGTAGATGATATTCTCATTGCAAGTGATAACAAGGTAGCTATGGAAGAATTGAAAGTGATGTTAGCTTAGAAGTTCAAGTTGAAGGATCGAAGAGCTGAAGTGTGTCTTGGGATTAGAGGTGGCTAGATCTACTCATGCATTAATCTTTGACAAAGGAAGTACACTATTAAGTGACATTAGTATGCCTGGCAGCAAACATGTGAAGACTCCTATTGAGCAGAATTTGAGACTTAGTAAGTATGAAGCAAGCATCTAGGCAGTGGTTTTCTAAATTTTCCACAGCCTAGGTGTCTCACTTAGGTTTTCAACAATCTAAATCTGACTACTCACTCTTTACTAGGAAGACCAAAGCTACTTTCATTGCCTTATTAGTTTATGTAGATGCTATTTTCATTGCAAGTGATAACAAGGCAGTTGTGGAAGAATTGAAAGTGATGTTAGATCAGAAGTTCAAGTTGAAGGATCTTGGAGAGCTAAAGTACTTCCTTGGATTAGAGGTGGCTAGATTTGCTCAGGCATTAATCTTTGCCAAAGGAAGTACACATTGGAGCTGTTAAGTGACATTGGTATGCTTGGTAGTAAACCTGTGAAGACTCCTATGGAGCATAATTTGAGACTTAGCACATATGAAGGGTAGAAATTAGAAGATCCCAGTTCATATAGGATGTTGATTGGCAAATTATTATATCTCACCATCACCAGACCAAATATCACCTATGCTATACATAGGTTAAGTCAATTTATGTCACACCCAAGAAAGCCTCACCTTCTTCAAGCAAACAAAGTTCTGCAGTACCTAAAAGCTACTCCAGGACAAGGAATTTTGTTCTTAGCTACTTCAGAATTGCATGTCAAAGCTTTTGTAGATGTAGATTGGACATCATGCCCTGATACCAAGAGATCAGTGATAGGGTTTTGTGTTTTCCTTAGGGATTCCTTGGTTTCATGGAAGTCCAAGAAATAACAAACTGTCTCTAGGTCCTCCACAGAGGCAGAATACAGGTTCATGGTAGTGGCAGTGTGTGAAGTAGTTTGGTTGCTTTATCTTCTTAGAGATTTTCAAGTGGCACATCCGAGAGCAGCTTTGTTGTTTTGTGATAGTCAGGCAGCCTTGCACATTGGTGCTAATCTTGTGTTTCATGAGAGGACTAAGCACATTGAGATTGATTGCCATGTTGTTAGAGATAAGGTGTTGGAGGGAGTCA
This sequence comes from Quercus gilva, assembly GCA_023621385.1. Taxonomy (NCBI): domain Eukaryota; kingdom Viridiplantae; phylum Streptophyta; class Magnoliopsida; order Fagales; family Fagaceae; genus Quercus; species Quercus gilva. The sequence continues at coordinate 48,003,179 of CM042473.1, read as the reverse complement.
TTAAGTTGCTCCATATCATAACTAAATCACAACTTGCAGATTTGCTTACCAAAGCACTCAGTGCTTCACAATTTAGCTTTCTTTTGTCCAAGATGAACCTTATCAACATACAAAATAAGATTCATCTAGAGGGGGAGTATCAAGCTAGCTATCACAGATTCCTTTAATCAAAACTCTCCTCAAGCAAGCACAGTTGACAAAGTTAAGAAGATGAAGAAGGATAGCAGTAGAAATGCAGAGCAGAAGAAGAAGAAGAAGAAGAAGAAGAAGAAGAAGAAAGTATTAGAGGCAAACGACAAGTAGGCTTAGGTGTATTAGTGCCAAAACTACATGTAGCTTAGTAACATATTTAAATGTCTTTGAGTAGCATGTGTGAGAGTTAGTTTTTTTCTCACGTGCCTAGTGTAGTTAGGAGGATCTTTTTGCTTTCTAATTTTCTGTTAGTTTGTTAGCACCTTTTCGCTTCCAGAGACTTTTTTTTTTTTGGGTGAGAAACCAGAGACTTCGATTCTTAGCTCTCTCTCTCTCTCTCTCTCTCTCTCTCTCTATATATATATATATATATATTGCTCTCTCTCTCTCTCTCTCTCTCTCTCTCTCTCTCTCTCTCTCTATATATATATATATATATATATATATTGAAAGCTCGAAATATGTGTTGAAAACACAAGAGCTGTTTAGACCCCCGAAATAAAATTACGGCTCAATAGATTTAACACTAACTTAATACTAAGTGCGGAATAGTGTAAATGCGAGCGGATAATCAAACAAGCTACTCTAATACATAATCTAAGCAACACAACAGTATAACAGAATGTAAAAGAGTAGGGAAGAATGATGTGAACACAAGATAACACGCCGATATGTTATCGAAGAGGAAACCGAAGAACTCGGCGAAAAACCTCTATGCTGCCCTCAAAGCGGAAATCGATCCACTAGACAATCAGTTGGGATACATGGATTAGCAAGAGACCCCCCAAGCCTAATTTACCTGATATACCTAAACCCTCCAAGCTCCTACTCCAACAAGGCTTCTTGGAACCGTGTCTTGTCTAGCTCTCTGGATCCCACAACAAACTCCATGTTGCATTTGCCATCCTTGGCTTCTTCCAATTACTTCCTAGCAGCACCAAAACGTCACTTGACATTCTCAAAGGGTTTGGTAAGTGTTTGGACTATCAACCTCTCAATGGTATGGAAATGGAGAGGTAGGAGTTGAGAAAATACCACAAGCAAGTGTGTAGAGAATTGTGGGTATGACAATCTCTAATTCTCAATGTGTTTGGCTAGGGTTTTCTCTCAGAAGCACTCCTCAACATTTGTGGGTAATGTGGGTATAAATAGTGTAGGCACAGAAAGTGTGTATCAGACTGGATAGGATGGCAGAACAGAATGCCTCGCGAGTGTCTCACGGGAAGGCCTTACCTGCGAAATACTCGCGAGACACAACTGTCTCCATCCTGGCCTGACTCTTCGCATTCCAGCATGTGCAGGGCACATGTGTTACATCGTGGGAAGCTAAGTCGCGACATACCCGCGAGAAATCTTCAGTCTTCAAATGCTTGAGTCTTCACACACTCTCTCTCTCTAACACACAACCCTTACAAAGAAATCCCACAATAAATACAGGGTATAAAAGATTGAAAGCAATTACAATCAAATTTGGCACGAAATAAAAGCCAACATAATACATAGTTGTAAATAACAACTTTACAATCTCCCTCTTTGGCTATTCCGTGACAAAACACCCTATAACAGACTTTAGACTTAAACGTGAGTTTGGGAACAATGGCAAAACTCACTCATACCTAATTTAGAAGCTATGAAGCACTTGCACGTAAATACCTGTTATAACCTGAACACTTGTACACAAACAAAAACTTTCATTTAGCTTATAACAAGTTGAACACAAGGTACATACATGAACAAGTAAAATGCGATAAAAAATGTAAGCACTATAAAGCATGAAGGCATATCTTGATCAAACAAAAACAGTCATTAAAGAATGACTACAATGAGCATTTAGCAAGTAAATGCTCATCTGGACATGCAATGCAATTAAGACCAATCTAAAGGATTAATTGCATGTCCCACACTTAACCAACGCAAAATACATGAAGTATTTGCATCTAGGGAAAATCCTACAAGGGCACAAAAGTGAGGTACTTAAGACATATTAGCAACATCTTAAAAGTACAAACAAGTATGCTACAAAGTATAGAGATAATCACAAAACTATTGAAATTAATATTGAAATTAAAACAGAGTATCAAAGCTTTAAACAAAAGTAGTGGCAGTAAAGACTGTAATCATAAAGCAATTATAAAAACTAAAACAAAACAATAAATCACCTGTGAACCAATAACCAATGTTTATAAGCCTAAACCTATGCTCCCCCTAACGCTGTGCAAGCTCTTCTTCAGCTCCCCCTCACAATTTTCTCCCCCTTTTTGACCGGAATGGCCAAAGGGCTAGAACTGATCTGACTTTGAGTCTGATCCAGGCTCCATGGATAAATCTTGGATCTGTGATGACAATGTAGTGTTCTGGCCCTGAACGTATGCAAACTGAGTCTAGCATGAGGAACATCTGGTCCACTCTGTCTAGGAGACGATCTAGTCTGTCTGGTCCGCGAGCTGGTGCAGACGATGACGGCTATGCTGAAGTCTCTGGAGCAGAAGTGAATCTATCAATCTCCTCCTCTATATCTCCACCTTCATCCTGCTCAACACATGGCTATGGTATGGTATGCACACCAGTCTTGGAACCTCTGATGTGGACTATGCTCCTAGTCAATGTATTAGCACCAATGGGGTAGTGCCTCTGAACCACAGTAAGACCACTTGGGAATTTCAGCTTCGTCTTAGCAATAAATCCTATGATCAGTGAGGGAAAAGGCATTATGGTTCTTGAATTCTACTTTGTAATGCTCTTTTTTAGAATGTGGAAGATGTGACTACATATGTCAATCTCCTTGTGAGTAAAAAGGTCATAGAGAAATCTCGTCCTTGGAGCTAATAATGTGGTGAGGTTGGTGACCGGATACAAGTTATGGAACATCATATAACCCAATGTTCTCATCTCTGGTGAAACCGGATTGTATCCATTGATGATTTCTTTGGTGATCCTCCAAGAGTCGTTATCATTTCCTCAATGGAACCCAATCTTTCTTCATATTGAACTGACATTGGTTGAAAGGCAGGACGAATCTCCAAAAAATCTTGAATACTGTCCCTTGTGATCATGAATTCCTTGTGCCTCACCCAGCAAATTATCTTGTCATCTTCCACAGCAGCATTGAGAAAAATTCTCGAATGATCTTTGAGTACACAGTCCCGGCTGGGTTTAACAGCTTGGTCCAAGTTCTTTCTTTTAATGTGTCCGGAATGAACGTGTACTCAAGAGCCTCTAACTGAACCACCTTTTCCATGATAATAGTTGCTCTCTTGTAGCAATCATTGTACTTCATATTAGCTTCAGCAAACTTGAAGTGATCAGAGTCAGTATGTGCTCGCTTTGAGGATGATTTCTTGTAAGCTGCATGCTTAGTGGGAGACATCTGCACAATTTTACAAAGTAGACAGAAAAACAAGTGCACAAACACAAACCAAAACACAAAAACATGATTAGATACATGTTAGTTCCAAAACAGATGAAATAAAACTTAAGACAGAGCATAATTAACTCTAAACAACATGCTTAAACACATAAAACAAAGGGGTAGATCTCATTGCTTTCGATCAAGCTGCTTGGGTGCTCTCGTGTCTCTGTGCACGTAGTAGCAGTTTTTGTCTTGCAGCCCTTGCAAGAGTTTGTGTGACCTTCCGTGGGTGAGGTCGGGGTGGACGTTGGTTTTTGTACGGTAGCAACATCCTCTGGGGTGGGTTACTTTTCAGAAGTGTACAAATGGCTGAGGAACTGGAAGTGATTTGGAGCAAGTTATCCTTTACGGAGGAAGAAGACGCAGGTATTGAACTTGGGAGCAACAGTACAAACGCATCAAAGGAGGTTGGTAAAAACTGTGCTTTCATGAAGATCCTGTCCCTTAGAAGCATAAGTTTAGATGTTTGGAGGAAGAATCTGAGAATGCTGTGGAAAACAAATAAATGGGTCAACATTTCTGAACTAGAAGCTGAGGTGTTTTTGGTGGAGTTTGGAGATGGGAAAGACAAAAAGAAAATTCTTGATATGAGTCCTTGGAGCTTTGAGAAACAATTGGTGATTTTACAAGAATTTGATGGTGAGTTAACTCCAAAGGAGTTGGAGTTAAAATGGTCACCTTTTTGGATTCAGATTTTCAATCTACCTCTGATGAGTAGGACAAGGGAAACGGGTTGGGTGATTGGGTCCTCTTTGGGGGAGGTCATGGAAGTTGATGTCCCTGACTCAGGGGTGCACTGGGGTAAGTGCCTGAGGGTGCGTGTCCAGATTGATGCTACAAAAAAACTCATCCGTGGCAAAAGAATTACCATTGAAGGGGGTGAGTTCAGGTGGGTTCAGTTCAAGTATGAACGACTCCCAAATTTTTGCTACCGTTGTGGATTGCTAAACCATGCTATTAAAGATTGCTCTGCATCACCTGTAAATGGCCAATCGGTGGAGGAGGGCCTTCAATATGGGCCATGGTTGCACGGCGACCCTCACGGAAGGCTTCAAAAGGAACCAGCAAAACCTAGTGGTGGTGGAAACGGAGGAAGTAAGGGCGATAGCGCCGGAGTAAGGCTGGAACAAACACGTGATCGGTCCGTGGTGCCTGGGGAGAAGATGTTGGAGGCTGGAAATCATGTGACAGTGCCTTTTACCGTAGGTAGCAATAGCTTGATACGGGATGACGCTATCTGGGGGGCGCTAGGACATCTGACAGCGACACCACTTGAAGAAGGAAAGGGTGAAGGTGAAGGTGAAAAGTCAGAAAATAAAAATTCCCCAATGCATGTTAACTTAGCTGTCACATACAACACAAGGGTCGAAGCTGCAGAAGAGATGCAGTGGGAGAAAGGGCATCATCAGGCTTGGAGGAAAGCGCCTATTGAGGTAATCCCTATTTCCATGCCAACTTGTCCTCTTTCCCCATCTGCATCTGATCATTTAGGATTTGAGGAAGATATCCCTTCGGCTTTTGAGGGTCAACATGTGGGGGTAGCTGTTATGAATAAGGTTGTTGATAAGTTTGAGGGGGATAAAGGGTTTGGTGAACATGCGGACAAAATAAATCCTGAGAAAATATCCTCCCCTTCAAAGAAATCAAATGGGCCCTCTCTTGATGTAAAATGGGCCCTCTCTTCTGAATTGGGCCTTCAGCAAGACCAACTCATGAACTCAAAATCTCACGTGAATCAAAGCCCAATATTAACTGATATCTCAAATCATCATGATATAAAACTCTCCTCTCTTGTTTTGGGTTCAAAATGGTCCCGCGTACTTCGTTCTACACCAGGCAGCAAGGGAGCTCTGCTTTCACACGCTGGACAAAAAAGAGGCTCTGCTGAGGACTCTGATCAGCTTGAATTACCAAAGAAGAAGATTCGGGTTTCTCAAGATGACAAGGAAAATTCTTTTTATATGGCGGTGGTTGGTTCCCAGCCCTGCCAAGAATTATGAGTTTCATGTGTTGGAACTGTCGCGGGCTTAGGAACCGGCAGACAGTTCATGAGCTCGGGAATTTAGTCCGGGCACAAGATCCTGCAGTGGTGTTTGTAGCCGAAACATGGTTGGATGAAGCAAGGCTTTTAGCTATTCGTGATACTTTGAAGTTTGGTCATCACCATGGAGTGTCAAAAATAACTCTTGGTGGTGGTCTGGCTTTATTTTGGAAGAGGGATTTCGACTTAAGAGTTGAATCATCATCCCTAAATCATATCGATGTTATAATCAATGGTGGTAAAGTAAATGCGTGGCGTTTTACGGGATTTTATGGAGCTCCCGAAACTCAGCTTCGGACTGTTTCTTGGAATTTATTGAGGAATTTAAATGGACAGTCTTCATTACCTTGGATTTGTGCTGGCGATTTTAATGAGTTGCTTAAATCTCATGAGAAATTGGGTGGTCGCTTACGTCCTTATGGGCAAATGCAGCTTTTCCGTGAAGCCTTAGATGAATGTGGGCTGTTTGATCTCAACTTCATTGGCAAAAAATTCACTTGGCTCAAGCATTATTCGAATGGCGGGTCTGTTTGGGAAAGATTGGATAGGGCGGTGTGCACAGCGGAGTGGTTTTCTCTTTTTCCAGCAACAAGAGTCCGAACTCTTTCTTGTGCTTCTTTGGATCATAGTCCTATTATTATTCTCCCGGATGGAATTACACCTAAGAAACAAAAGCCATGGAGATTTGAGCAATTATGGCTTGAGAATGAGGGCTGTCACGATATTGTTACAGCAGCTTGGAGTGAGGTCTCTTGGGGTCCACCCATGGTAGAAGTGATGAAAAAAATTGAAAATTGCCAAAACCAACTTCGTAAGTGGAGTAAAAATTCAGTCTGCAATATTTCAAAAACTCTGTTGGAAAAGAAAAAGTCTTTAGAATTGGCTGAAGCAGCAGCAGTGAGGGGGGGAAATATGGATTTTTTTCTTCAACTAAAATCAGAAGTAAATGATCTCCTCAGAATGGAAGAGAAATTGTGGCAACAAAGAGCTCATGACCATTGGATGGTGTCGGGGGACAAAAATATAGGGTATTTCCACAATAGGGCTTCTCAAAGATTTATGCGAAATTCTATCACTGAGCTGAGAGGTTCTAACGGTGAGATGGTCTCAGGTGAAGATGAGATTGCAGCTCTTGCCGTGGAGTACTACAAAAACCTGTTTTCTTCCTCAACACCTACCAACATTGAAGATGTAGTGCAGCACACTCAGCGGGTTGTTAGTGAGGAAATGAACTCAGATTTGATTGCCAAATTTTCCAAGACCGAGGTGGAGATAGCTTTGAAACAGATGGCCCGTCTTAAGGCTCTCGGTCCGGACGGGATGCCTCCAATCTTTTTTCAACACTATTGGTCTAGTATCGGTGATGACGTTGTCAAGGCTGTCCTCTCTTGTCTCAACTTAAATCATATTTCTTCGGGTTTGAATCATACATTCATCGCTCTTATTCCTAAGGTAAAGAGTCCTGAATCCATTACTAAATTTCGGCCTATTGCTTTATGTAATATTTTATATAAGTTGGTCTCTAAAGTTTTGGCTAATAGATTAAAAAGAATTTTGCCTCAGATCATTTCTGAGTCGCAAAGTGCTTTTCAACCTAACAAAGCAATTTTGGATAATATCTTGGTTGCCTTTGAGACTCTCCACCACATGAAGACAAAGAAGTATGGAAAAGTGGGTCACATGGCGCTGAAATTAGATTTGAGTAAGGCCTATGATAGACTGGAGTGGATTTTTTTGCAAAAGACCATGGAGAAAATGGGTTTTCATAGTATTTGGGTTGGCTGGATTTTGGAATGTATAAAATCTGTTACATATTCTATCTTGGTGAATGGAGAAGCGAAAGGTCATATCATTCCAACACGAGGTATCCGCCAGGGAGACCCCCTCTCCCCCTACCTTTTTCTCCTTTATTCAGAAGGCCTAAATGGTCTAATCCAACATGCAGTAGATGAAAGGAAGGTTGTTGGTGTTTCTCTTTGCTGTTATGGTCCAAAAATATCTCATTTGTTTTTTGCAGATGACAGCTTACTTTTTTGTCGAGCTCAGATTGAGGATGTCAATACTATCCAAGAAATCTTGGGAAAGTATGAAAAGGCTTCGGGTCAAAAGATAAATTTAGAGAAGACAAATCTTTTTTTCAGCAAGGGTGTTCCTGAGTCCTCAAAAGAGCTTTTAAAAAATTTGCTTGGAGTTCCGGAGATCAAAGAATATGAAAAATACCTCAGTTTACATGCAGTGGTTGGTAGAAGAAAAAAGGCAAGTCTAAATTATATAAAAGATAGGGTGTGGAGCAAATTGCAAGGGTGGAAGGAAAAATTATTTTCTCAGGCGGGAAAGGAAGTCCTTTTGAAGGCGGTGGTACAAGCCATCCCTACTTTTGCTATGAGTTGCTTCAGATTGCCTATAGGTCTATGTCAAGATATTGAGATGCTTATTCGGAAATTTTGGTGGGGGCAAAGGGGAGATAAACGCAAGATTCACTGGAAGAAGTGGGAAGTTTTGTGTCAACCAAAGCTAGAAGGGGGTTTGGGCTTTAAGGACTTATGTAAGTTCAACGAAGCAATGTTGGCAAAACAAGGGTGGAGATTAGTCCACGATACAGATTCCCTTTTTTATAAAGTTTTCAAAGCTATATATTTCCCCCACGGTTCGATTTTTGAAGCAAAGTTAGCATTGGGTTCCTTTGCCTGGAAAAGTATTTTGTTTGCTAGAAAACTTGTTGAGAAAGAAGCTCGGTGGAGGGTTGGAGATGGTAAATCTATTAGGATTTTCCATGATTCTTGGTTACCAAATTCTCTAGATGGTAAAGTGGCTTCCCCTCAAAATTCTTTAGCACCGAATTCTACGGTTGATACACTTATTGATGCCCAAACAGGTTGGTGGAACACTCATCCCATTGATCTCTACTTCTATCCGCCTGAAGCTGCACTTATAAAGTCCCTGCCTCTGTGTACCGTTCCTTAACCAGACATCCTCATTTGGCCTAAAGAGAATTCTGGTACTTATTCAGTGAAATCAGGGTACAAATGTCTCATGGAAGTTGATACCTTTGATACTGTTAAACCACCAATTTCAGCCACTCAAAAGTCCTTTTGGAAGATTATTTGGAAATTGAAGGTACCGGGGAAAGTTAAGCACTTCTTATGGAGATCATGCACGAACTCTCTGCCCCCAAAAGAAAATTTGTTGAAAAGAGCCATTCCAATCGATCCCATATGCCATCTATGCCAAGGGGAGAATGAATCTATTCTACACGCACTGTGGGGTTGTAATAAGGTACAAACGGTTTGGGCAACAGACTTTGGTTGGGTTGACAAAAACAAAGCGGCTTCGGGCTCTTTCTCGGATTTAGTTCAGCAAATTCTGGAGAAACCTCACACAGCTCCTTTATTCAGCATCACAGCATGGTCTATATGGTATCACAGGAATAAATTTCGCATTCAAGCACCTTCTTTGCCACTGGAAAAAATTGCGGTCTTCGCACGAGATTATCTCCGAAGCTTCAAGACTCAGGGATCCCAAGAAAGCCATTTCACGAGCTGTAGACATCCCTCCCCAAAGCACTGGCGTCCTCCACCTCAGGATTGTTTCAAGACAAATTTTGATGGGGCAATGTTCGATGAATCAGATGAAGCAGGTCTCGGTGTCGTCATTCGAAATTCTGAGGGACAAATCATGGCTGCTCTATCCAAAAAGATCAAGAAACCTCCCTCAGTTGTGGCGTTGGAGCTATTGGCAGCAAGAAGAGCAGCAGCCTTGGTTTCTGAAACAGGTTTCAAACAATCTTGTTTTGAGGGTGATTCGGAGGTTGTTGTTAAATCTCTTTGTGATAGGGGTATAGAAAATTTTGTTGTTGGTCATATTTTAAAAGACACTTTGTCTTATGTTAGCTTGTTACATAGCTATTCTTTCTCTCATGTTAATATGCAAGGCAATGCAGTCGCACACGCCTTAGCTCAGAGAGCAAGACTTTCTTTTCCTTTAAAAGTCTGGATGGAGTCTGTCCCACCAGATTTAGATGCTGTTATTTTGGCTGATTTAAAGGCCCTTGTTTAATGCTATGAAGTCTATTTTCTTTCTCAAAAAAAAAAAAAAAAAAACACATAAAACAAGGAAATATAAACACAATGCATGAAAACAAGTAATTGTGCATGTGTGTGCGTCTGTGTGCATGTGCTGATGCATGAGGGTGCCTAGGTGTGTGCCTAGTGTGTGCACATAAATAATGACCAAAACAAGTGAAACAAGGTCAAAAAGATGTAAACCCATAAATTGGAATTCACTTGAATCCAATTTAGCACAAAAATGTCACTCGGACATTTTGTCAAACACCTAGCATGCACAAATGCACTCTAAGTATGAACAATGCATGAACAAGGTAAAATCAACCCTTAATACATGATGAAATGCCTCATAGGGCCAACACAGATGCACAAATGACAAATGGGACTCAGCCCAATCAAAGAAATTAAAAAATTTCACAAAAAAAAAAAAAAAATTGAAAGCTAACCCAAATTTCGAAAATCCCCAATTTTCAAAACCCTAACATACATTACTGCAAAATCTAAGAAAATTATGAAGAAAATGTTGAAGAAAACATACCTTGATGTAGAAAATGCAGAAAAATGCTTGAAATTGATGGGGTTATGAAAGAAATTGATTTTGGGTTGAAAGGGGTTCGAAAGAGGTTGAGCGAAGGAAATATGTTTGATTTGAAAAACTGTCACATCTGCTATATAAAATTGAAAACATGCATATTTCGTGGGTTAGAGAGTAGTGAGGCAGTCGCGAGAATAGCTATTGAAGCACAAAAGATTTCACAAGAAGCTTTAGGTCGCGAGACAGTCATGAGACTGTCGCGATACTCTCTGTCTGAATTAAAAAAAAATCCAGTTTTTGCCTAATAGCATTTTGCAAGAAGCTGTTGGTCGCGAGACAGTCGCGAGAGTCTCTGTGTGAATTTGCAAAAAAGTTTATTTCCCTCAAACACTTTTCGCGGGAAGCTCGAAGTCGCGAGCTTCTCGCGAAACAACCCCTTTTCGCGGGAAGCTTGAAGTCGTGAGCTTTTCGCGACACAACCCCTGAACTAGATTTTGATGAAAAAAATAGAAATGCATTTTGATCAAAAAATAAACACACGAAAGTATAAAATCATTTTCAAAAACATATAAAACACTTAAAATCTTTTTGGGTTTGACTAGCATTTACTTGAGCATACACATCACATTTGAACATATACAATCACATAAATGAGATAGGCATTAATTGAATCAAAGTCTTGTGTGTTGTGTGTGAGTATCAAATGTAGAATATTCCTTAGACCAGAGTGAAGTTTCAATGATCAATTCAATCAAATTATACACAACTGATACGAAATCAAGTGAACTATCTTCATTATAGAAATGAGTATATATGACCTCCCACAAGAGAATGATTACATATCGTAGAAGCTTTTCATTTGGCTTCTGCATAAAGCATAACAATTAATCCATTTTTGGATAATACATCTCTTTTTGAGATCGGTGTTTGAAATTTTTGATATTTCAACATTAAGGATAAGCCTTTGGCTTTTTGAGCACCATACAATTTACATTAAAAGAGTCGCTTTCCCTTTTTCCTAGTCAAATACTAGTATGTATGATAGACTTTTGCAGCTCAATATCTCTTTTCATTTGGAGATTTACATTTGGTGAGCTCTTTTTTTGCAAAAACATAAAAATAAAGTGGGAAGAGATATAGACACAAGTCTATGCAAGTATCAAGACCAACAAGACTATTGACCAATCATTCATGACAAGCTTGAAAATCTATTTACAATAGTCACACATAGTTTTCAAGATTTCTTCCACATAGAAAAAGTGCATACATAACAAGCCAAGATCGTAAATGCACTATGCCATTAGTATGAAGGTACTAGGCCAAACTCACATGTGATACACACAAAACAATCGATCAAACTTTTTAAGATTTTTCAATTTTTATGGGTTTTTGAATTTTTGAACACACCCAAAACAGAATAAGAAAAGTAATGATAGGCCACAAACTGAATGACCCCTTGTGATTTAAACTAATTAATTAATTTAGCTAAGTTATTAATTAATCAATTTAACATGCAAATACGTGGTAGCACAAACAAATCACCGAATAACTAAATATGCAGCGGAAAATAAATAACACGGTGATTTGTTCACGAATGGGGAAAAACCCTAACGGCAAAAACCCCACCGGATGATTTTCAGGTCACCACTCCTGAAACTCCACTATTATCAAATCAAGCAGTTACAAATAAGGAATCCCAAGTACCTTACCAACATACAGTTGAACTCTTACCCCAATACCCAATCGAACTTGATCTGTAGTGACAGTTTCCCCTTTTTATGCACGGCTCCCAAGTACGTGACTAACCAGATGCGCGGATCCCAGTACGCGACTTCAAACACCAACTTAGGAAGAGAGGTTGGCTGAAAAGTTCTTCAGATCATCCTATGCAATGAAGATCAGGAAGATGCTTGGTCACAAAACCCTACGGTGCAAAGTACACAGCAACTTCTTGAAGAAGATGAACTAGGTCAAGAACTTCGTCTTAGATCACAATTTGCTTGAACAAGGATTGCTCAATGCTTATGCAACTTATGTCTATGTTGACGGCTCTTAAAACACTCCTTAAATATGTTTAGGGTTAGAAGAAAAGAAGGCCCAAAAACACATTCACGGATCCCAAGAAAATCAGATTGGAATTCTGACTTTTTAATTCTCGACAGATAGCAGGTGTCGAGGTAGCTATCGAGCAGGTGTCGAGCTTTAAAAATTCTGCACTTCAACTTGCTTTTTCTTGGATAGACTTGATGACTTCAACACTTGATCTTGAAACCTTGTTTCTTGAAGTATTAAAAACACCTAGAACTACCCAATTACAAGTATAGTGCGTTTTGTTAAAAGATTAGCCAATTTACATAAACATTATGACATATATTCTTAATCATGTGAACACATATGTCCTAACAATCTCCCCCTTTGGCAATCCGTGACAAAACCACAACAAACAAATGAACATATGAGAGAAGTCATAAATCACTCAACTCATATTCACTTGTTACATACAATAAAATCTATCCTAACACAAACTCTTGAAAAACTTTGCAAGAAGAGAGTTTATGGCAAGTAGACTTTGACAACCTGTATTTCTGAAACACTTTTAAACAAAACTCATCAAGGCATCTTGTGTGAAACAGAAATTAAATAGATTGCTTACAAATATAAAGAACATGTGTATAAAGAGAGAAAAGAAACAACACATGAAGAGATAGGTGAAAAGAAAAACATACATCCACATATAGAGAAAGATAAGTACAATGTATGTAAAACTGGTCACAAGACCTCATATACAAGATCAATGTATCTATAAAGACTAGAAAAGAAAAAAGATACATCAAAATCTCACTACATCCCTCAAAAATATGAACACTCCCCCTATCAAAAATGTCCTATGCTAACTCTCCCCCTAAGATGACTACTCTCATAATCCAAAACTACTCCCCCTTTTTGTCACGAATGACAAAGGGTAGAGTGTCATGTAGACATCTCATCAGTAGAGCTAGCATCTCCATCATCATCATCTGAAGCATCATCGTCATCACCATCATCATCATCATCCTCAGAATCAGAATCTGAAGCCACTGGAGGAGGTGGTGGAGGAGAAGCCTCAGAAGCAAAACCACCCATGGTCGCCTGCCGTCGTGCAATACGACCAACACGAACATTCACCTGATACAACTCAGTGGTGAGTGTATCGAGGCGAGCATCCATGCGCTGCAGCTGCGCCATAATGTCTCCAAGAGATACATTGCCTGAAGAAGAAGGAGGAGCCGATGTAGATGGAGCAGATCTGGATGGAGCCGAACGGGAGGGCGGAGTGGAATCCGGCTGTCTCGACCTGAACTGTGCCTCACTACGTTTTACGGTAGCGGCATCTATGGCAGATATGTGTGTGAAGTGGTCGGACGAAGGGAAAGGGATGGAAAAATGGCGTAGAATCCTCGTGATAGCGGAAGGAAAGATGAGCTTATCACAAGATGCCGCATCTAAATGAACATCTATGATAGAGAAAATGAAGTGAGAAGGAAAGTCTATCGTGAGATGCTCAAGTAGAGATAACAAAAATCGAGCACGAGGCTTTGTAATAGAGTTATAGTGAGAGAGAGGATGAAGTACAAAGGTCATCACCATGTTAAGGAACCTAGGACCTTTAGCAAAAGGTCTACATGATGTGTACTGGGCTCACCCCAGTCAGAAGGGCGCTCACAAAAAGCAGAAATGAGCTCATCCTTGGAAGGGCGCTCACCCCAGTCAGAAGGGCGCTCACAAAAAGCAGAAATGAGCTCATCCTTGGACACAGTCCTCAGTCGCTCACAGGTAGGATAGTCAGGAAACTCTATCCTAGGGACCCTAAGCACATCCGCAACCAGCTGCGGTGTGATAGGGATGCGCGTACCTCGAACGCGAGTGAAAAAAAGAGGTACTGAACGATCAATCCCGTGCATGTTGGAGTAAAACTCCTGAATCAGCACGAGAGGACAGGTGACCGGGATGTCACACAGTGACCCACATCTCCTACTGTGAATGACAGAGGGAAGGTCAGTGTCGGCAAAGTCTGCCAGAACAACGTGGCGTTCCGAATGAACACCTCGTTTAGAAAAGTTCTCAGTAAATGCCTTGTAGGCATCTCCATCATGGAACCGAAGATTATGAGGAGCAGTATCGAAGAAGCTCCAGAACGTAGAGGGTTCCGAGTCGGAGTGGATTTACGTTTAGGTGCCATAGATGCAACTAACGTAAAAGAATGAGAAAAGAGATAGAGAGGGAGACAATCAGAAAAGTCCCAAACAGTTCAAATATGAAAATATGTTGAACAAAATGGACGTATGCATGGGAATGCATGGTCATGTAACATGCAAACATAAAAAGCATCATGGGCTCAGCCCAATTCAATCCTATCAGCACACAGACAAGAAGCACACAACTAAATGCATGAAAATATCATTCTAATGCACATGGAATGCAATGTATGACATTTTAAAAACATTTGAGTGAAAAACCAACCCAAAATTTCAAGAAAAACTCTCCAATTTTGAAAAACCCCAAAGTTTTCAAAAAAATCCCAAAACCTAAGATTCAAATCATGAAATGCATGAAAAGGAATGGAAAAGAAGATCATACCACTTGATTTGAAGCAAGAAAGGCTGAAAATCACTTGGGATGAAGATTGGAGTGAAGAAAAGTTGTCTGGAAGTTGAACCGCCTCGGACAGATCGAAGAGAGATCGAGCAAATGAGGGAGAAATCGTGATCGCATCTTAAATAGGCACCTTAGTAAATCTCGACAGCTGAGGTGTCGAGAGGTATCGAGGGTGCTATCGAGATAGGTATCGAGATTTTTGCCTTCGACAGATAAGGTATCGAGGAGGTATTGAGGTACCAAACAGCTGAACCAATAAAGAAGCTCGATCGATCGACTAGGTGTCGAGAAGGTATCGAGGAGACAGAGATTTTCTCGATCGATCCACCAGGTGTCGAGGAGGTGTCGAGATTGCGATAAGAAAAAGACTTGAAAATCTCGACAGTTGATCAGGTATCGAGGAGGTGTCGAGGAGGTGTCGAGCCAGCAGAGAAAAGCAGTTTTTCGAGAAGAGAAAAACACAAACATGTATGCAATCAAGACAAACACCTCAACCATGATCCAACCAACATAAAAAGCTCTCAAAAATCATCTCTCAATGAAAATTTAAGCACATGGATCTCTCAAAAACACACACACACACTAAACAAGTCTAACCAATTTTATATTTCAAAAATAAGTCATGACAGTTTAGTGAGCATACAACAGTACATGTAAAACCTTTGTGATGGCCAAATCACATCGTACCTGCACATGTATCAAAGGTAGCAAAGAATATTGCGTGTTGTGTGTGAAAAACATTGCAAGATTGCATATGTGTATACATGTTATGACGATCTGAGATATGAGAAAATAACTTCAACTCACACACAATCATAACTGTTTGATGGGGACTATCACCTTCGAGGTACATCCTATAACTCCCACATCTCCTAGAATACACGCTTGCAACCATTTTTAAAGCATTTTTAATCTTTTTGCTTCTTATTTTCTTTGCATATATATATATATATATATTTTTTTTTTAAACATATCATGCATGGGCTTATGAGAAAGAAAAGAAATACCCATTGATATTTGACATTTCAATTTTGCTATGCCTAAGCACACAAATGTCATTGACATCACACTTTTGCTATGCCGAAGCATACAGATGTCATTAATGATTGGCGGGCAACAGTGGTGAGATGGTTATTAATGCCTTTCTCTTAGGATTTTCTAGTTCTACCCGTCAAAAAGAGTGATATGAGTGTTTAAGTTTAAGAAATAACCTGATCTTACTCATTACAATCAAGAGCCACAAAGCTCACTTGCTTAGTTGTGCATAAAGATGCTCATCTAAGCTACAAGAGATACAAAGTTTAGAAAACTTTGTTTCATTGGCCATCCAAGGTACACAAGTACCAAAGTACACAAAACACACACTGTTTTTGTATTTTTCAATTTTTCAATTTTTTTTTTTATATGAAAAACAAAATAAACAAAACTGAAAGTAAACACACAAAGACATGTTAAGAAAAACAAAAACAATGCATAAAACTAGACTGACTCAGCAAAAATGTAAAACACACAAGCAATGCAACAAACAAGATAAACACGAAGGGAGAAGAAAGTGATAAAATCACTTAGAGTCCTTTTTCTTCCACACCTTGGAAGAACCTTTCCTTTGATTAAAACTTTGAACCGGCGGTGAGGGGGAAGAATTACACCCGTTCAAGTTCGAAAGGAACATGAGGGCTTTTAGAAGATCTCCAAGAGGAGCAAGAGAGGATTGAAGCTGATTTTGGCTTCCAGATGCTGTCATACTGTTGCTTTGTTGGGTGGCTAGCCACTTGTAGCAATTTGGTCGAGTATGACCTGCTGCACCACAATGATAACAGAGATGCTGCTTCTTTTGTTTGGGCTTTTGAGAGTTAGCCTTCTTATCCTTAGGGAGTTTAGCATCTTTCTTTTCTAACTTAGGGGGTGCTCCTAAGATGGATTTACCCTTGTCTATGTTCTCACTAGCTAATTCAGTTTTAACATCAATGTTCTTAATTTTATCAGTATTAGCAGAAGGAACAAAAACAGTAGAACTAGTAGAAGCAGAGTTAGAGATAGAAAGACCATACCCTAAACTTGTTCGATCTGAAGCAGATTTTTGGTTGCTGAGCATCTCATCAAGTTTTGCACTTGAAGTCCTCTCCAGTTGAGCTCTGACTTGAAACAACTCTGCTTCAAGCTTCTTGGTCTTCTCAGCCAGGAAGTTGTTCTCAAACCTCAGTGCTCCAATAGTTTGATTTGCTTCATCAACCTTTATGGACAACTCTTCACGGTCAAGTTCCACATCACTGAGCTTCTTGGTGGCCAGCCTGTACAACTTTTCATGCTTCTCAGAAAGCTTGTAAAGCTTCTCATAGGCTGAATGGATATCATCTTTGTCATCCATCTTCTCGCATTCAGTATCCACCAATTCTTCTTCTTGTTCCGCTTCTTCAACAATCCCTTCAGTAGGATTAACTGTGGCAGTGAAGGCATTTAAGATTCCGTCATCTTCACTATCGGAATCATCTTCAGGCTCAGTGTCACTTAGGGTTGCAGCAAGAGCCTTGCTCTTTCCAATGCTCTTCAGATATGTAGGACACTCATTCTTCATGTGTCCAAACCTATGACACCCAAAACACTTTGGTCCTGCCGGAACAGTGTACTGACCGCCATCCTTGGCATCCTTCCTTCCTTTGTCTTGGCTCTTGAACTGTGAAGAACTGGATTGCCTTCGGTCCTTGTCGAAGCTCCTCCCATTGGCATTCTTCATGAACTTCTTGAACTGCCTTGTAATGTAGGACTTCATCTTGGAATCTTCATCATCGGAAGACTCATCTGTGTCACTGCTCTTCGCCTTCAGGGCCATGCTCTTGCCCTTGCTTGACTTGCCTATTTTTGATAACCCTAGCTCGTAGGTCTGCAAGTTCCCAACCAACTCAGTCAAAGGAATTTTATCAATGTCCTTTGATTCTTCAATTGCCGTAATCTTGGCATGAAATCTCTCAGGTAGAGATCTGAGCACCTTCCTTACAACCTTGGGTTCAGGGATGGTTTCCCCAAGATTGAAGGCTGAGTTCACTATGTCTTTAAGCTTGGCATAGAACTCATCGAATGACTCATCCTCCTCCATCTTGATTTCTTCAAAGCTAGTAGTGAGCCTCTGTAGCTTTGAATCCTTGACAGCCTTTGTTCCTTCATAGGTTGTCTGGAGGATGGTCCACGCCTCCTTAGCAGTTTCTGTTGAGGATATCTTCTTGAACTCCTCATTAGTGACAGCGCTAAATAGGGCATTCAACGCTCTACTGTTGAAGTTTGCCGCCTTGATCTTGGCTTCATCCCAATCGGCCGGCGCTTCTTTTGGCTTGGTCCAGCCAATCTCAACAGCTTGCCACACCTTCTCGTCTAAGGACTGCAAAAAAGCTCTCATGCGTACTTTCCAGTAGGCATAGTTAGTCCCATCAAATAAAGGAGGTATAATGAGAGATTGTCCTCTATCCATGACAGCAGGGGTCAATGGATCAACACAGCAAAGATTAACCTAATCAGAGTGTGCCTGCTCTGATACCACTTGATAGGCCACAAACTGAATGACCCCTTGTGATTTAAACTAATTAATTAATTTAGCCAAGTTATTAATTAATCAATTTAACATGCAAATACGTGGCAGTACAAACAAATCACCGAATAACTAAATATGCAGCGGAAAATAAATAACACGGTGATTTGTTCACGAATGGGGAAAAACCCTAACGGCAAAAACCCCACCGGGTGATTTTCAGGTCACCACTCCCGAAACTCCACTATTATCAAATCAAGCAGTTACAAATAAGGAATCCCAAGTACCTTACCAACCTACAGTTGAACTCTTACCCCAATACCTAATCGGACTTGATCTGTAGTGACAGTTTCCCCTTTTTATGCACGGCTCCCAAGTACTTGACTAACCAGATGCGCGGATCCCAGTACGCGACTTCAAACACCAACTTTAGGAAGAGAGGTTGGCTGCAAAGTTCTTCAGATCATCCTATGCAATGAAGATCAGGAAGATGCTTGGTCACAAAACCCTACGGTGCAAAGTACACAGCAACTTCTTGAAGAAGATGAACTAGGTCAAGAACTTCGTCTTAGATCACAATTTGCTTGAACAAGGATTGCTCAATGCTTATGCAACTTGTGTCTATGTTGACGGCTCTTAAAACACTCCTTAAATATGTTTAGGGTTAGAAGAAAAGAAGGCCCAAAAACACATTCACGGATCCCAAGAAAATCAGATTGGAATTCTGACTTTTTAATTCTCGACAGATAGCAAGTGTCGAGGTAGCTATCGAGCAGGTGTCGAGCTTTAAAAATTCTGCACTTCAACTTGCTTTTTCTTGAACAGACTTGATGACTTCAACACTTGATCTTGAAACCTTCTTTCTTGAAGTATTAAAAACACCTAGAACTACCCAATTACAAGTATAGTGCGTTTTGTCAAAGGATTAGCCAATTTACATAAACATTATGACATATGTTCTTAATCATGTGAACACATATGTCCTAACAAGTAAGATAAAAAAAAAAAAAAAAAAAAAAAAGGTACAAACCAAACAAGTAAAAGAAACATGCTAAAACTGATATCAATGCATGATATGATGCATGAGCAAATGTCCCTAAACATCGGAAGTATTAGTGCATGGACATGTTCTAATGCTTATGCATACCCCTTTTCACCCACACGGCACGTGCGTTTAGGGTGATATCTCTATGGGATTGGGTACGAGAGTTAGGACTTTCCAAACCTCCTGGAGAAGCTTTCTAAGCATGTGGTGAATGCGCCTATCATTTTCATCACGTCCATCATACTTGGATCTCCATTTTCGACCTCTTGATGGCTTAGCATCCCAATTTCTCTTGTCATTTGTTAGTCCACTTGATCTTTGATCTGTTGCATTCTTTAATGCACTCAACTTATGACAATTAGGTCAAGTATGTCCTTGAAGACCACAATAATGATAGAAGTGGTTTGTTCTAGGACCTCTTTGTGGTCGTGGATGAGATCTCCCTCTTGCTTCAGTCCTCACTACAGGTTGGTTCCTGGGCTTATTCACCACCCTTTGATCAGTTACCATCTTCTTCTTTTCAACCTTTGCCTTCTCCACAGTGGGAGCGACTATAACCGGCTCTTTAGCCTTACAAACCTTACTTCTTTGGAGATATTCACAGCAGTTGCATTGCTTTCTCCAGTGTATCCTAGTCCGGATTTATCTGAGAATTGCTTTTGAAAGGAAATTACATCATCCAGCTTCTTGGTGGAGACCCTTTCTACCTTGGCATTGGCTTGAACCACCTCAAGCTCCAAGAATTTGATCTTTAAGTAAGCTTCTGACAGCTCACCATTTAGCTTTTCTATTTCGCATTTGGCCTCCTTATGTCTGACCAAGAGACTCCGGTAATCTTCCTCTGCTTTCTTCATTTTCCTCACAGCCGCCTTCGCCACCCTTGCATACTCTCCTGACTTCTCAAGGAGCAAAGTGTAATTCTCTTAAAGACCAGCTATATCCTCATCCTCTTCAGCATCTGATTCTTTCACAATTCCCCATGGATTCTTCATTGCTTTGCTCTCAAAGTTCTTGTACAAGTTGTTTCAAGTCCTCCGAGGGCTTAATTTGCTCAATCGCCATAAAGGCGGAATAATTTCCTTCTCCATCATAGCTCTCTTCTGAGTCAGAATTGGAAGAATCTGTATCACTAAGTGTTGTGGCATAAGCCTTGCCTTTTCCTCTTAGAAAATTTGGACACTCCTTCTTTAGATGTCCATGGCCATTGCACTTATAGCACACGATGCCTTGGGGCAATTGAGACTCCTTCTCTTCTTTCTTCTTATACTCTTTTCTATTACTTTTTGAGGATGAGAATTTTCCTTTACTAAACTGTCTTCCACTGTTCTTTATCCTCAGGAATTTTCAGAAGTTTTTCGCAAGAAATGCAACCTCCTTCTCCACACTATCTTCTTCAGAAGAATCACCCATTCTTTCGGCGATGGTTTTAAGTGCGAGAGAATTACTCGACTTATGAGAAAGCAGTCCCAGCTCATATGTTTGGAGAGACCTTATCAGCTCTTGGATTTTGATCTCATCCAAGTCTTTACTTTCTTCTATGGCTGTGACTTTTGCTTTAAAACTTTTTGGCAAGGACCTCAGAATCTTTCTAACCACCTTAGTGTCTTCAATTTTCTCACCAAGATTGAGTTTAGCAATTACAATTTCGTTGAGCTTCCCATAGAACGAATCAAAAGGTTCATTATCATCCGTCTTGAGCTCTTCAAATTTGGTGGTAAGCATCTGAAGCTTTGTGTCCTTAACTTTCTTTGTACCCTCATAGGTAGTCTCCTAAATCTTCCAAGCTTCTTTGGCTACTGTCATGTGAGAGATCCTGTGGAATTCATCTGGAGACACACTATAGAAAATAGTATTTAAAGCTTTACTATTAGCATTGGCTGCCACGAGAGCTGCCTTATCCCAAGTGGATTTGGCTGCCTCCGGCCTAGTTCAGCCTATTTCAACCACATCCCAAACGGTATCATCTATAGAGTATAAAAATGCTCTCATTCTAACTTTCCAGAAAGCATAACTGTTACCATAAAAAAATGGTGGAACATTTAGAGATTGATACCTATCCATCTAAAAAAGGGTCAAGGATCACACTCAGGTATTTAAACCATAGCGAGTGTACCTGCTCTGATACCAATTAAAAGCTCGAAATATGTGTTGAAAACACAAGAGCTGTTTAGACCCTCGAAATAAAATTACAGCTCGATAGATTTTACACTAACTTAATACTAAGTACGGAATAGTATAAATGTGAGCGGATAATCAAACAAGCTAATCTAATACATAATCTAAGTAACACAGCAGTATAACAGAATGTAAAAGAGTAGGGAAGAAGGATGCAAAAACAAGATAACACGCCGATGTGTTATCGAAGAGGAAACTGAAGAACTCGGCGAAAAACCTCTTCGCCGCCCTCCAAGCGGAAATCGATCTACTAAACAATCAGTTGGGATACATGGGTTAGTAAGAGACCCTCCAAGCCTAATCTACCCGATGTATCTAAGCCTTCCAAGCTTCTACTCCAACAAGGCTTCTTGGAACCTTGTCTTGTCTAGCTCTCCAGATCCTGCAACAAGCTCCATGTAGCATCTGCCATCATTGGCTTCTTCTAATTGCTTCCCAACAACACTAAAGCGTCACTTGACACTCTCAAAGGGTGTGGTAAGTGTTTGGGCTATCAACTTCTCAATGGTATGGATATGGAAAGGTAGGAGTTAAGGAAATACCACAAGTAAGTGTGTAGAGAATTGTGGGTATGACAATCTCTAATTTTCAATGTGTTTGGCTAGGGTTTTCTCTCAAAAACACTCCTCATCATTTGTGGGTAATGTGCGTATAAATAGTGTAGGCACAGAAAGTGTGTATCAAACTGGATAGGCTGGCAGAACAGAATGCCTCGCGGGTGTCTCGCGGGAAGGCCTTACTCGCGAAATGCTCGCGAGACACAGCTGTCTCCATCTTGGCCTGACTCTTCGCATTACAACATGTGTAGGGCACATGTGTTACTTCGCGGGAAGCTAAGTCGCGACATACTTGCGAGAAATCTTCAGTCTTCAAGTGCTTGAGTCTTCACACTCTCTCTTTCTAACACACAACCCTTACAAAGAAATTCCATAATAAATACAGGGTATAAAAGATTGAAAGTAATTACAATTAAATTTGGCACGGAATAAAAGCCAACAAAATACATAATTGTAAATAACAACTTTACATATATATATATATATATAGTTCATTGTAATTAGCTTGTTAATTAATGAAATCATTTCTCTCATTCAAATTTCATAATGGTAAGACATTATTGACAAGAATTTGATATGTTAGTATATTATTTTAAATATAAAGGTTGATTGAACCTTGTACGGAATGTATATTCGTAAATTTTTGAAAAGTTAAATTTTAGACCAAGTATAGCAATATTGATTTTGTTCGTATTGTTATAATTGCTTTGAAGAAAAGCAACCAAAGGAAGGTCGTAACTGGAAAAATGTTTGTTTGTTTTTTTTTTTCTTTTTGAGAAACGGAAAATGTTTGTTGAAGCGCAGCTTTGCTTGATTTTTGACCATGGTGATTTTTGACTTATGCATAGTACGTCATGGCTGGAAATATTTTACCGACAGTAGTACTTCAAATTGAATACAAACTCAACAATAAACATTGTTAATTACATTTTATCAAAAAAAAAAAAAAAAACATCGTTAATTACAAAAGATTTATCTTGGGTTTTGAGTGTTACGATAAAAATATAACGTTTCTTAGGACAAAAAGGCATTAGTGGTCAACACTCAACACAAGAAAAACGTGTTTTTATGGATGACCATGTTGCCAATGCTATCCTCAGCAATCCCGCAATTTCAAAACTGAGGAAAGGAAACAATATATGAAGTTATATAATCAATCCTCAGAATTGGTACTAACCAGTATTTATTTAGTGACCATTATATGAATTACCTTTTCCGGCTGCTATAATTGACACGGTTTCTAGTGAATCATGCGTTGGGATAAGTTTGTATAAAGTTTGACTTAAAAAAAGGGTAATTTTCTTAAGGGCTGAATTAAATAACTAGGGACTTTTGTTTAGTGACTACTCAATGGGTTTTTGGCTATTTCAATTGGGGAAGCATCAGCTGGCGTATGAAAACTTTCATGAATATGATATTGATCATGACCAACTCCTCTTGAATACACTAAACAACTCCAATAATCTTAATGTGCATGACAAAGATCCATCTTAGAGCAGTCATATTTGCAAACTGTTGGGGAGATAAACACCTTAGAGAGATTCATTGAATAATTAATATAACATAAAAAAAACGTACTTTAACTCGAAAGGCATAAGCCCAATGAGTACGTGCTCAATTATGTTATATTAACAACTCATTATTTTCATCATTATTCAATGAGGAACCTTATTCACACCTGTATACCCAACACAAACTTTTAGATAAATTGTAGGGAAGCAAAGGTGGAGTTCGAATCACAGACATAAGGTACTATAGATGATATAACCATTGAACTATTATTACCTTTTCTATTTTAGTTAAACCAATAGATATTTATAAGGAAAAATTTTCTCCTACTTCTTTAAGGCAAAGATATAATAAATTGCTACTTCATCTACAAAATGGAAAAAAACTTAAAAGAAAAATAACAAAAATCAATCGATTCCATGATTATAAGTTCATTCCATACCGGGATAGACCATAATAGGGTTATAATAAAAAAATATAAAAATTTGTCACAACTAATGCATCATCCTCCCCGAGTTGGGGAAAATTATTCCTCAAGTTCTAATCATTCCTACCTGGATCTCTTGGATGCCCAACCAATCCTTTGCAAGACAAGACTTAAATTAATATGCTACATATATAACTTTTTTCACTCATAATGAATCTTGCTGAATGAATTATGATTCTTCCCATCTTTTGCTATACTGGGAAATTGGGATTCATGAAACAAATATTAAAAAGGAATCTATGCATACATATGTTTTCGTTACCTTATTATCCCCCCCACCCCACTTTAACCGTTGTAGAATTTCATTGATGTCACACAGAAATTGAGGAAATCCTATGTTAAATTGAAATGAAAATCAGAAGCGCTAAACTTTTCCAATTACCACAATTCGGAGATAATTAGACAAACTAGGATAAACGTAGGGTTTTATCACAAAATGATATTTGACTAAGTTTGACCGACTTTGACAAAAATTTGGTTGAGTTTAATTAGAAGACCGGACCTCTGGATTGAAGCAAATGTTGGACCAAAACAAAGATATTTAATTTTCTTCAAGACAGGTGTTGAATCATAGACATTAGACTTAAATCGAATGAAATATTGTAAAAACACAAAAAAAAAAAAAAAAAAAAAAAAAACTTTCACAAGTTATAACTAATTTTGTTGAAGTATAGGAGAGTAAGTTTTACTTAGATCAAACTTTGGTCATTCTATCAAATTTAAAAAAAAAAAAAAAGGATTTTATTAATAGATTTAAAAAAATTCAATTCTCACTTCTTAGGCATGCAAAACTTCCACTTAAAAACATACCTAGAAGTTTAAGTAATTATTTGTTAATTAATGTGAGAGCAATGTTCTTTCCATGTCACATAATAGTAGGTCCTATTATTTAAATTCATGGTGGGACACACTATTCTTGAGATGGGTAGATACCCAAATTTGTTTCACAAAATTACATACATTATTACAATAAAAATTTCCCAAATCTAGCTTAATGTCATCTATAACAAAGCTGATGGCTATGGGGGAGTTAGCTTGGGTTCTTAAGATGTGGTTTGGGCTCATAAAGGAAAGATATAGAATGAGTAAATTATAGAAGGGATAGAAATGAATGAAATGGAAGAGAATGAGTAAAAGGGATGAAAATGGAGGGAATGTAACTAAATTTTCTTATTTGGATGTTATAAAATGTTAGAATTTTATAATGTTGGCATATTTTGTGCCAAATTTCATTGTATTCACAAATCATTCACACACACATATATATATATATATATTGTGTCGAGTTTTATTGCACATGAGATTAAAGGGTCATAGGATGAAAAGTAGAATTGTTGTTTTACGGATTTCGATCAAGCAAAATCCTCAAAACTCTGTCCTAGATTCGCTTGATCGAAACCAAATTTAATTATATTTACAAATCATTAAGGTGAAAGTACAACCTTTAAAAATCCGTTCGGTAGAGAGTTTTACGAGAATTTGCAACCAATTTGATCAAGCAATGCAATTTCTATCCAATTAACCCTCTTATATATCTCAATATACCCATGAAAAAAAAAAAAAAAAAAAAATATCTCTGATTAAAAAATGAGAGAGCTACCCATTTTCCTAGGGATATTTGCTAAAGTGCTGGGAATTATTGGAGCATATCCAAATCTTTAAGAGGCTTTAAGTGGCCATGGATACTCGATCTTGCAATCAGTTGCTAGCAAGACACCAGGGAGCTCAAATACATCTACGTTACTTTGCTTGGAAGATTTTGTAAGTGTAATGTATAGCAAGTATTCTTACTAGTGGATTGGTTGGTGCTATAGGTCTAAAATGTTTTTTAACTATTGTGAGATTTCTCTTCATAAACACATCTTCATGTTTGGCATGTGTTTGTGGGATTTGCTACTTGTGTTTGTTTATCCAAGAATAAATTAATTGGCTAAATAATTTGTAAAGTTGTGATTTACAATTATGTTTTATGTTGACTTTATTCCATGGCAAAAAGTGTTGTATTTGCAATAAATTATTTTCTTGTATTTTGTGGGATTTTATTGTATTGGGTTTAGTATTAAGTTGGTGAAGAATTAAGCATGCAATGAAGATCAGTGAAATTTCGCGACTAGCTTGCAAGAAGTTCGCGAGTAAAGGTTCTCGTGAAAAGGACACATGAGAAGCACATGCTGGAAGCTGAAGAGTCAAGTGCCAGGTTGCATTTCCCGAGTACTTCGCGAGACAGGCCATCTTGCAAGGTACCCGCAAAACTCTTTGCTTGGAGGATTTTAAGTGTGACTTTCTTACTTTTCAACCATACTATATATACCATTATTACCCACAAAAGTGTAGGAGGTTATTGATTGAAAACCCTAGAGAGGTTTCTACAACACACCCACCCTTGTTTAGAGAGATCTACTCATCCTTTAGTGAGAAATCATTGTCGTCTTTTCTCCAAGAAGACTCTGAGAAGTCCGTTGGTAGCAAGAGCTTGAAAGGCTCAATTACATTGGGTAGACTAGACTTGGAGGGTTTTTTGTTATTCGTGTATTCTAACTTATTCACTAGTGGATTGATTTCGACTTGGAGGGTCGCAAAGAGGTCTTTCGCTGAGTTCTTTGGTTTCCTCTTTGATAACACGTCTTGGTGTTATCTTATATTTGCATTTCTTTTCGCTTACTCTTTAAGTTTTATATTTATTGTTGGTTGCTTGTTTATGGTTTAGAGAGTAGTTCCGATGATTGCGCTTCATTTACTCTTGTTCCACACTTAGGTAAGTTAAAGTAAAAGAAATTAGGCCGTAATTTTAATATTGGGGGTCTAAACAAGCATTAGTGTTTCACACTAATTTGAGCTTTCAATTGGTATTAGAGCGGGTACACTTGTTTTGGTTTAAATACCTAAGTGTGATCCATGACTCCTTGTATTTATTGCCATGGATAGTGCTTTGTATGCTTCTTTGTATGTTTTGGATGATGTTGATTGTAACATGCCATGTGTTTGTGAAAATGTCTCTATGAGTGTTTATCCTCATGCTTGTGATGACATGTTACATGAATCTTTGGGTGTTGTTAAATTCCAAATGTCAAACTCTTAAAGAAAAACTTTAAGAAGTTTCATGAGAATTTGAGCAAGTTCACTAGTGAAAAGGATGATTTGATTGCTAAGCACAATGAATCTAACAAATTGGTTGAAAAGTATAAGAAACTTGCAGAAAATTCTTTTGGAAAGAAGAAAAAGTTTGAATGTTTGAATGTGGACTTGGATGCTAAACTTGTTTTGTCTAATAAACTTGTTGATGATCTTAAATGTGAAAATGAATCTCTTAAAATGCATGCCAAGTGTTTGATTGCTGAACCTATTACTAAAAAGGAAGATGTTATTTGTCGCAATCATGTTGTAAGACCCGATTTTGTGCCAATTGTGAGTTTTACCTTTAAAGACAAATCGGTGTACATTCCTCCATACAAAAGAAACCAAAAAGTGGGAGAAAGGCTCTTAAGCCTAACCTTTCGTTTTGGTCTCATCCTAGGTATTTGGGTGGATCTAAGTTTGTTTCTACTTACCACCATTGCGGTGTGATCGGTCACATAAGACCTCAATGTTCCATGTTGAAGAGAGAACAAAACCATGTTGCTAGATCCCTCCCAAAAAAGCCTAGTGGACCTAAACTCATTGTTTGTCACCATTGTGGTGCCTTTGGTCATCTAAGACCTCATTGCTCTAAGTTTCAAGCTCTTAAAAGAATCAAAAGAAAAGAGAAACTTGAGTTTTTTGGAAGTTGTGCTTTGCAAGCTAAACCGGATTTGATTGAAAGTGATAAGTTGTTAAAACATGTGGTTAATGCTCTTACCTCCTTGTCTATGTGCATCTCTAGTTTTCATTTTTCCAACCCTCGTCTCACTTCTCATGAGACACTCATTCAAAATGATTATCATTCCAAAAAATCGTTTCGTTTGGATGAGAAAGAGTTCCTATGGTTGAGTTTATGCTCTTTTAGTCCTTAATCTAATTCTTTCAATCTTTGTAGAACTCTTCTTGCATTAGATGCTTCATTATCATGCATTTGTGTATCATGCATCTCTTTATATGTATTGTTTTTGTTTTTGTTGTTGATCTTACTTTATTGCATTTGCTTTGTGTGTGTAAAAATCCAAAAATGCATTAAAAAATATAAAAAATCCAAAAAGTTTGATCGTGTTTGTTTGAGCACATATCACATGTGAGTTTGGCCTAGTAGCTCCGTAATAATGACGTAGTGCATTTACGAGTTTAGCTTGTTATGTTTGCACATTTTTTAAGTGTGGGTGAAATCTTGAAATCTATATTTGATTGTTTTAAATCGATCTTCAAGCTTGTCATGAATGACTAGTCAATAGTCTTGTTTGATCTTGATACATGCGTAGACTTGTGCCTATATATCTCCTCACATTTATTCTTATGTCAAAAAGCTCTACAAACATCAATCTCTAAAAAGAGAAAGAGCTAAAAAAGCCTTACTTCGAAAACTAGTTTGATTAGGAAAAGGTGGAGCAAAACATATTCAAAATGTATGATGTCAAAGCCAAAGGCTTATTTGTCAAAGAAATATAAAAAATTTCATGGCATCGCTACTCGAAAATTGACTTGTATTGATCAAAAAGTATGAAAAATGGAAGCCAAATGAAAAGCTTTCAATCAATGTAAACACTTTGGTGGGGGGGTCATATATGTTCATTTTTACAAGTGAGATAGGTCACTTGACTTCATGATAGTTGTGTATGACTTGATTGAATTGATCATTGAAGTTTCATACTAGACTATGACCTAGTTCATACTTGATTTATACACACAACACATAAGTTTAATGTTCAATGAATGCCTATTTCATTTGTGTGATTATATGTGTTTAAATGTGATATGTGTATACTCAATTGCTTGATGATCAAACCTAAAAATATTTTTGAGCGTTTCTATTTGTTTTTGAAAGTGTTTTTGTGTATCACTTGTGTTTTGAAAGTTTTTCCAAAAAGCCAAATCTGTTTTGTTGAAAAACTCCTCTAGAAGCATTTTTGCAAGTATGTCGCGAGTAAGGTATCTCGCACCTTAGTCACGAAAATGAGGAAGTAAATTTTCATTTCTTCCAAAATTTTACACAGAGAGTTTCGCGACTCACTCACGAGTGCTTCGTGAGAAACAACTTCCTGCGAAACTTGCCCTGTGCATTTGAGGAATTTTGTGAGTAACTCGCAAGTAGTTCACAAGTAGCTATCTCGCGAAATGAGCGGATTTTCAGTTTTTAAAGGGCACACAGTGCAAAATTTTTCAAAAACTCTATTTTGCCTCCCTCGTGCCTCTCTCAACCCCAAACACTATTTTCTCTCAAAGGTGATAGTCTCTTTCATTTAATTAAATCGTTTAAGTTTCAAATTTAATTAATTTAAGCATTCAGTTCAATTTCATTAAAAATTTGCCGTTAAACATACAATTAACTAATAAAAAAATTAAAAAAAAAAGAATAAAATTTCTTACATGAAAAAAATTTTTAAATTTTTTTAAAAAATTTATTAGCAAAATTTTTTTAATGGAATTAGATTAAAAATTTGAATTGAATAAATTTGAAATTTAAAGAACTTTGTAGGGATAAAGGCCCAAAATTATATATTGGGCCTTGGGCTTAATTCGCAAATTGAAGACATAAGTTGGTCCGAAGAGGGGTAAACAATTAGGGAAAACTCAAATCTCAGAATCCCGTAGGTAAGAGACGAACAAAGAGTGGTCCGAGGAGGAATTACTCCTTGGATATGTTGGATGTGGTACAAACCTATATTCCAACCACCAACGTGACCTTCTAGAAAACTCCAGTGATAAGAACAAGCTTCAAATATATACAAGAATAATGGAAACTGATAAATATCTAAGGAAAAGCTGCTACCACTGCATTTAATGCCCTGCAGCTACTTTTCTGGCCGCATTTATGTGGAGAAGATCACTAAACAGTGCTGCCTTGATTACCACAACTTACAGAAAGCTAGAGAAGATGTTTGATGGGATAGACACTCAAGTAAGGGCACAGATAATTGACAAGTGTAAGGTGAGAATGATCCAATGGAACTATATAATGTAAGAACCCCTCCACGAAGAAGGGGATCAAGAAAAGATAGGAGGAACACTGTAGTAATTAAAGTTGCACCTATAATCATCTTGAGAAGATATATAATCCAACTAATCTCCTCGGGCATTACGTTCATGCAGTATTATTGATTTCGTTATTATTTGATCATACTTAAGAATCCAGACTAGACGTTGTCAATTTCATTGAGGCCTAGTTCTTCAACCCATTCTCTACAAATTTTATTGTATTGGGCTCACTGGGCTGAGGTTTCATACACTTTGGACTTGGGCTGCAAAAAGGGTCCTTACAATTGGCGCCGTCTGTGGAGAGAACTTGTGTGACAGTGAAAGCAATGGTCAACCATGGAAGGATTAGGTCCACATTAAGCGGAGTCTTTGGAATCCTAGCATGGTGATCCTTCTGTTAACCTGGAGCAAAGAGGTGATCGCGAAGGAAGTGTACATACCACGCATACAAAAAAGAACTAGTCTCAAGGGGGAAGCCATGTCTCCCATGCAAAGGGCAACAAAGGCATGCAGTTGGAGATCGACCAATTGAAGAGGAAATTGCGTCATGCACGACGAAGAAAAGTCCCCTCTAACTCTGATACCTCTTCCGATGGCGAAAGGGATGCTAACTACAGGCGAAGGTCTCGAACCCTGCCTAGCGAGTCATTCTCCTATGAGGAAGAGCAGTGACATGAATGGAAGGTTCGAAGTTCGACCCAGAAAGGGGTGGGTAGTGATGCTATGAGTAAGGCATTGCACCAACTCTTTAGGTTACCTTTTACACGTAGGATTGAAGGAGCTACACTTCCTCAGCGATTCCATCAGCCCACTTTCACCATGTATAATGGCAATACTGATCTCGTTGAGCATGTGAGTCACTTCAATCAGCGAATGGCTATCTATTCCAAAGATGAGGCCTTGATATGTAAAGTTTTTCCATTCAGTCTAGGACCTGTGGCAATAAGATGGTTTGACAGCCTTAAGGTAAATTCCATTAGTTCTTTTCAAGAGCTCACACAAGCCTTTGGCTCTTGATTCGTCACCTATAGCAGGGTTCCTTGGCCTTTGGCTTTCCTATTGTCCTTGAGCATGCGAGAAGGGGATACCTTGAAGGTGTATTCGAATCGATACTAAGAGATGTTTAATGAGGTAGATGGTGACTTTGATGATGTAGCCATCAGTACCTTCACGCTCGGCCTTCCTATCGATCACGGCTTGAGGAAATCGTTAACTAGCAAACCTGTCATCAGCGTGCGCCAACTCATGGACCGGATTGATAAGTACAAAAGGGTTGAAGAAGATCAGTAGTAGGGGAAAGGGAAGGAGAAGGTTATCCCTTAGGAGATAAGGGATTGCAGGTCGAACTAATATAATAATAACCGACCACGTAGAGATTTTGTTGGGCAGTCAGGATTTGCCAACTATCAGGAAGTCAACGCTGTGTTGTGAGAGCCAGTGCCTCAAGTTCTGGAGAAGATTAGGCACAAGCCATTCTTTAAATGGCCAAATAAGATGGTAGGAAATCCCAAGAGGCGAAATCGAAACCTCTATTGCCAATACCACAAAGACCATGGACACACCACTGAAGATTGTAGGAGTTTGTGGGATCACCTAGACCAACTCGTCCGTGAAGGGAAGCTAAAGCAACTCTTGCATCACACCAGTGGCTAAAGGGGCCAGACAAACTCAGAATCCAAGAGAGATGACTCCTCGAGGCCTCCTCTAGGAATGATAAATGTCATCTTCGTTGCTCAAGGGAGAACTGGATCCTACCCTTCTAGGGTAATATCTGTGGCTCAGCTGCCAGCCGAGGACTCAAAGCCGGAACCAAAAAAGGTGAAAATGGAAATCCAACTAAGTTTGGGCTTTTCGGATGAGGATAAAATCAAGACCATTCAACCACACGATGACACTTTGGTGATTACTCTTAGGATTGGGGGATATGATGTGAAAAGAGTATTGGTAGACCAAGGTAGTGGCGCCGAGATTATGTACCCTGATTTATATAGGAGGCTAAAGTTGAAACTCGAGGACTTAACCGCGTATGATTCACCCTTGATAAGTTTTGATGGGAAGGTAGTCATTCCGAAGGGCCAGATTCGACTACCTATGTAGACTGGGTTAGAGGTGGTCGGGGTAGATTTCATTGTGGTGGATACCTATTCCCCTTACACAGCCATTGTGGCCAGACCTTGGCTTCATACCTTAGGGGCTGTTTCTTCTACCTTCCATCAAAAGGTGAAATACTCGTCCGAGGGCCAGGTTATGGAGATATTGGGAAACCAATCCACATCTATGCAATGTTTAGTGGCTACCATCTCCTATCAGTCTGCCATCGAGTCCTCAACCTCTGCCGAAAGGGGTTTATAGCAATTAACAACCCCGGTGCTACTAGTAAAAGGATCAGCCAAAGGGGCAAAATGTGAGGATCTAGAAAAAATTGTTGTAGGGGACGATCCGGAGAAATTCTTTCAAGTTGTGGCTCAACTACCTTGTAGAGAAAATGAGGAGCTGATAAACTTCCACGGTAAAAACATTGATGTGTTTGCGTGGGATGCCTATGAAGCCCCGGGAGTGGATCTGAGCTTCATCTGCCATCATTTAAATGTTAATCCATCCATCGCTCCAAAAAAGCAGTTGCCTCGACGTCCATCCAAGGAACATGCGGATGCCGTCAAAACCGAAGTGTTAAAGCTCAAACAGGCTGGGGCTATGAAGGAAGTTTTTTATTCCGAATGGTTGGCCAATACTATGGTGGTGAAAAAGAAGAGTGGGAATGGCGAGTATGTGTGGATTTCACGGATCTCAATAAGGCGTGCCCAAAAGATCCCTTTCTTATGCCTTGGATAGACCAGTTGATGGACGCAATGGTAGGCCATCCCCGGATGAGCTTCTTAGATGCCTTTCAAGGATACCACCAGATACCACTAGCTTTGGACGATCAAGAAAAAACGGCCTTCGTTACACCCACTAGAAACTACCATTACAAAGTGATGCCCTTCAGCTTAAAAAATGCAAGATCCACTTACCAAAGGATGATGACTAAGATGTTTGAGCTGCAATTGGGCAAGAGTATCGAGGTCTACATAGACGA
Organism: Quercus gilva; assembly: GCA_023621385.1. Taxonomy (NCBI): domain Eukaryota; kingdom Viridiplantae; phylum Streptophyta; class Magnoliopsida; order Fagales; family Fagaceae; genus Quercus; species Quercus gilva. The sequence goes on along the minus strand of CM042473.1, from coordinate 47,969,832 downwards.
CATGGTGGTAAAAAGCAAAGTAGTGTCCGAGCACATAGGAGATCTTGAAGATATTTTTGAAATCCTGAAGAACCACAAACTATGACTCAATACTTCCAAATGCTGTTTTGGTGTCGGATCAGGCAAGATTTTGGGCTACACGATCACTCATTAGGGAATTGAATTTCAATCCAAATCAGATCAAGGCGATTACTAACCTACAACCACCTCATAATCCCAAAAAGGTACAAAAGCTAACAGGGATGACTGCTGCCCTAAATAGATTTATTTCTCGGTCAGCAGATAGATGCAGACCGTTCTTCCTACTGATGAACAACTGGAAAGGGTTTAAGTGGACCGAGAAATGTGCCTTGGCTTTTCAGCAACTTAAAGAGTATCTATCTCGACCACCAATCATGTGCAACCCTAAGATGGATTTAGTCATGTTCGCCTATATCGCTGTGGCACCTCATACTGTAAGTTTGGTACTAATACGAGTGGACAGTGGTATACAACGACTAGTTTACTATGTGAGCAAATCCCTGTAGGAGGTAGAGGTGTGTTCTCTACCACTGGAGAAAGCCATTCTGGCAGTAATGCATGGTACACGAAAACTTCCCCACTACTTCCAGGTTCATACAGTTGTCATCCTAACTCATTTCCCACTTAAGGCTATACTTCACAGTGCTGACTACATGGGGAGAATTGCCAAATGGGGGACGGTTCTAGGGGCTTTCGACATCAAGTACATGCCTCGCACCTCTGTCAAGGGTCAAGTACTCGCAGATCTAATAGTCGAGTTTGTTGAAACCCCCGTTAGAAGAATCGGCGGAAGTATGACACATGGATAGAAAATCGGTTGGCACGATCTCACAACAGGCGCCCTTACCCTGGAACGTTTATGTTGATGGTGCATCGAACCAGAAGGGGTTCGGAGTGGGGCTAGTGCTTATCTCACCTGAGAAGATCACCATTGAAAAATCATTAAGGCTGGGATTCTCAACCACAAATAACGAGGCCGAGTATGAAGCTCTGTTGATGAGAATGACCATAGTTCAAAAATTGGGTAGAAGAGTCATGCAGGTGTTCTCGGATTCAAGGTTGATTGTTGGCCAAGTAAAGGGGGAGTTTGAAGCCAAGGACGAGAGGATGTAAAGCTATCTAAGTCAGGTTAAGCGCTTGCAGTCAAGCTTTGAGTCTTTCAACCTACTGCATGTCCTAAGATGCGGAAATACATACGCAGACTCCTTGGCCACACTTGCAACTTCCTTGGCCCAAAGCTTACCTCGAGTTATCCTCGTAGAAGACTTGTACAATCCCAAAGACTTAAACAAAGAGGCAATCCATGTTCACTAAGTCAAAGTAAGGCCTAGCTGGATAGATCCCATGGTACTATTCCTGAAAGAGGATACCTTGCCAGAGGATAAATTAGAAGCTAACAAAATACGGAAAAAGGCACCTCGTTTTTGGCTATCTGAGGACCAAAAGTTGTATAAGCGCTCGTTTTCTGGGCCATACCTACTTTGCATTCACCCCAAGGCATTGGAACTGCTCCTTGAAGAATTGCATGAAGGAATTTGTGGAAGCCATACGAGGGGCCAATCTTTGTCTCACAGAGCCATTACTTAAGGCTATTGGTGGCAAAATATGCAGAAAGATGCGCAAGAATATGTCAAGAAGTGTGATCAATGTCAAAGATTTGCACTAAACATATATCAACCTGGTGGAGTCCTTAACCCCCTATCAAGCTCTTGGCCTTTTGCTTAATGGGGTTTGGACATCGTTGGTCCCTTCCCCAAAGAAGCAGGAAATAAGAAATATTTGTTGGTCGGCACAGACTACTTCACCAAATGGGTGGAAGCTGAGCCTTTGGCAAACATCAAGGACGTGGATGCTAAGAAATTTGTTTGGAAAAACATCGTTTCACGATTCAGGGTCCCTCGTACCCTCGTTTCAGACAATGGTCTTCAATTTGACAATAAATCTTTCAAGAGATACTGTTGTGATCTAGGAATTACAACTAGGGAAACCTCTTTTTCAATGACTTATGGGGCCGAGGCTGTTATTCCTCTGGAAACTGGCTTCCTTACACTCAGAACTAGCCCCTTCAATCCGAATAGTAACAACAAATTGCTAGAAAGGGGTTTGGACCTTATTGAAGAAAGAATAGAAAAGGCAATGGTGTGATTGGCATACTACTAACATAAACTCAAGCAAGATTATGATGTCAACGTGAAGTTGAGACTATTAGCACTTAGTGACTTGGTATTAAGAAAGTTTTGGGTACGGCAAAGAACCCATCATAGGGAAAGCTATGGGCCCAATTGGGAAGGACCATATTGCATCACCTCGGTGGTTGGTATAAGAGCCTATTTTCTAGAAGATTTGGATGGACATGTAATACCACGCCCGTGGAATGTAAACAACCTAAAAAGGTATTATTATTAATGAAAGTCTCCTTTGTCAATATGTCCTTTCATTATATTTAACATTATAACATCTTTTATAAGTGTTTAAATCGAACCTTATTTATGCCTGAAGTCCTCAGACTAGATGATAAGGGGAGATTAACACATTATGACATCCTTTATAAGTGTTTAAATTGAGCCTTATTCATGCCTGAAGTCCTCGGACCAGATGATAAGAGGAGATTAAAACATTATGACATCTTTTATAAATGTTTAAATTGAACCTTATTCATACCTGAAGTCCTCGGACCAGATGATAAGGGGAGATTAACACATTATGACGTCTTTTATAAGTGTTTAAATCGAACCTTATTCATACCTAAAATCCTCAGACCAGATAATAAGGGGAGATTAACACATTAGGACATCTTTTATAAGTGTTTAAATTGAACCTTATTCATGCATGAAGTCCTAGGACCAGATGATAAGGGGAGATTAACACATTATAACATCTTTTATAAGTGTTTAAATTGAACCTTATTCATGCATGAAGTCCTTGGACCAGATGATAAGGGGAGATTAACATATTATGACATTTATAAGTGTTTAAATTGAACCTTATTCATGCCTGAAATCCTCGGACCAGATGATAGGGGGAGATTAACACATTATGACATCTTTTATAAGTGTTTAAATCGAACCTTATTCATGCCTGAAGTCCTCGGACTAGATGATAAGGGGAGATTAACACGTTGTGATATATTTTAAAAGTGTTTAAATTGAACCCTATTCATGCCTAAGTTCTCATACCAGATTTTAAAGGGAGATTAACACACTATGACATTGTTTATATACCCATTCGTTTTTCACTAAGTGTCAAGATAGAACTGTAACAATTACCAGTTCTTCAGGCTAAGGGTTTAGAGTAAGTTAAATGCCTTGATTATTTAGCCAAGTATAAGTTTGTTACTGAATAATTCTTAATATTTGCATTGGCAAGATGTTTTTTGGGTTAGCTTTTATAGAAACTGAGTTAGCAGCAAAGCAAATTCATATGTAATAGCAGTAAGATTAAAGATATATGAAACAAGAACACACGAGATAGAAAGTGAATGTTCAAAATGGGTATGAAACACTCTTGAACGTTTAGACCCCAAATTACAAATTATCAATTTAAGCTTATTATCAAACAATTAATGTGCGAAACATGAACATAAGCCAAACACAGAATTGATAAAAAATCTAAGCCAAATATAAACACATCCACAACAGTAAATACAAGGCAAAGATAAAGGGAAGGAAGATGCAAACACACGAACAATACACAATGTGTTATCAAAGAGAAAACCGAAGCCCTCGGCGTAAAACCTCTCCGCCGCCCTCAAAGCGGTAAATAATCCACTAAAGAATGTAGTTGGGATACATGAACTGCAGAAGATCCTCCAAGCCTAGTCTACCCGATGTACCTAAGCCCTCCAAGCTTCTTGCTCCAACGAGGTTACGCCGAACCTATTTCTTCTTTAGCTTACCGGATTCCGCTATTAACCATATGGTGATTGTTTAGGTGATTGTTTAGGTTACGCCGAACCTGTTTAGAATCAAGTGAACAAATATGGTGATTGTTTAGGTACAAATCAGTGTCAAGTGAACACTTAATATCACAAAGTCACACACTGATATTGTGACAAATTGCCATGTGCATGATATGCATAAAACAATATAGCCATGAGACATGCCAAAATGCACAAACTTCATAAAAACAACAGTAATATAGTAAAAAAAAAATACTCAAAAACCATAAACTCTCAACCAAAAAGCATTCAACAGATTGAAACTAAGTCATGTACGAACATGCTTTTTCTCAAAAACATAATGGCATCAACACCACTCATGGATTTAAGAAGATAACACTAAAATCATGAAATCTGAAGTGAGAGAGAGAAAACCCATACCTTTTTCTTGAAGATTAAAGTGAAAATGGTGCAGAAATGAAGGTTTTTCGAAGAATGATACGGTGATTTTCAGAGAGAGAAATGGGGAAGACAATGAACAGTCACTAAATTTCGAGGGAAAAACTGAAAAGTTTTTGAAAACTGACCTTAAAATACAAAACACGTGTTTTTCGCGACTGGGTTAAGTCGTCAGGGTAAGCCGTGAAACACTTTGAAACCAAAGATTTTGAAAAATTTTCTAAGTGTTTTTCGCAACTGGAAGGTCGACCCGCGAAGGAGTCATAAGCTGAGTTGCAAAAATCTCTGTGTACCCCTCACAACTGGACCTTCCATCCGCGAACAAGTTGCCAAAACTCACCTACAAGCATGCGACTGGGGCATGCGACTGGACTTACCCGTGACTAAGTCGCCAAAACAGGGTAAAACAGTTTTTGAAATTTTGACATTTTTGTAAAAACAAAACACTTTCCAAAAACAACTAAAACACTCAAAAATCTTTTTGTATTTGATCAAACAAAGATTGAGCATGTGAAAACCACATTTAATCAAGTACAATCACACAAATAAATATGATATTCATTGAGCATAGACTTGTGTGTTGTGTGTGGATATCAAACGTGAGATAGTCCTTAGTGCAATGTGAAGCTTCAATGATCAATTCAATCAAGACATACACAATTAGCACTAGATAATGTGACCTATCTCAATTATAGAAACATGCATATATGACCTCCCACATAAACTTGATTACAATTCTTTGAAGCTTTTCATTTGGCTTCATATATATCATATCATTTGCACTTTTTGAATCAAAATATCTCATTATGAGATCGATGCCTGAAATTTTTTATATTTCAATTGATGAGGTAGCCTTTGGCTGTTTGGGCATCATACATTTTATTTTAGTCACTTTCCCTTTTTCCTAGTCGAATACTAGTATGTGTGACAGGGTTTTGCAGCTCTATATCTCTTTTCATTTGGAGATTTACATTTGAGAGCTCTTTTAAGCAAAAACAAAAAATAGTGGAAGATATATAGGCATGAGTCTATGCATGTCTCAAGATCAATAAAACCATTCACTAATCATTCATGACAAGGTTGAAGATCTATTTACAACAATCACATAGATTTCAAAATTTCTCCCACAATGATATGCGTGCATAGAAACAAGCTAGGCTCATAGATGCGCAAAGCCATTAGTACAAAGGTATAAGGCAAAACATGCTTTGAGACAACACTCAACAAAATCGATCAAACTTTTATGGATTTTCTACTTTTTATGTGTTTTTGGATTTCTGACACAAAAACAGTAAAGGTTGATCAAAACAAAATAGCAATGTAAAAGATATTTTAAACAAAAACTCATAAACAAAATTTTCAACTCAAACTTGCAATAGCAAACAACCAAGCATATACACAAACTATGAGAAGTATTAATGCATGGACATGTTGTAATGCTTATGTATGAATACCCTTCGTCACCCACGTGTCACATGCATTTGGGGTGATATCCTTGACAGATTGGGTATGAGAGTTAGGACTTTCAAACCTTCGTGTGAAGCTTTCCAGGCAATTGGTGAAGACACCGATCATCTTCATTACGTCCATCATTCTGAAATCACCGTTTTGACTTCTCGGTTGCTCACCACCCCAAGATCTCTTGTCATTTCTTCTTTCTCGTGACCGAGGTGCACTTGCATTGTTCAATGCTCTTAATTTTTGGTAGTTGGGTCTGGTATATCCTTGCAATTCGTAATAGTGACAAACATAATTCGATCCAGGACCCCGTTGTGATCTTGGGAGAGTTCTTCCTCTAGCTTCATATTTGGCTTCTGATTGATTACGGGACTTATTAACCATCGTTGATCAGCCACCTTCTTCTTCTCAACCTTAACTTTCTCATGAATAGGCTCTTCTACAACCGTCTCTTTGGCCTTTACAAATTTTACTTCTTTGGTGACATTGGTCGATGAGCTATTCCCTTCTCCTAATTTCTCAAGAAGTAAGGCGTAATTCTCTTGAAGTTTAGCTGTATCTTTCTCCTCTTCAGCATCTGATTCCTTAACAATCCCTAAGGATTCATCATTGTTGTGCTCCCTAAGTTCTTGAACAAGTTGATTTAGGTCATCTGTGGACTCAATATGCTCAATGGCCATAAATGCAGAGTAGTTTCCTTCTCCATCACAGCTGTCCTCAGAGTCAGAATTTAATGAGTCCGAATCACTTAAAGTAGGGCCTCTCCCTTCGACTTCAAATAATTGGGACATTCCTTTTTGAAGTGCCCATGTCCATTACATTCGAAGCATGCAATTCCTTGTGAAGATTGGGAATTTCTACCCTCTTTTCTTCTGAACTCTTTCTTCTCCTTTCTGGAACTCTGAAATTTTCCTTTGTCACTGGATTTCCCACTGTTCTTGAGCTTTAAGAACTTCCGGAAGTTTTTCACCAGATACGCCACATCTTTATCTACTGCATCCTCCTCTGAAGAGTCATGAGATACTACTCTCTCATCAATAGTTTTAAGAGCAAGTGATTTACTCTTCTTCTGTGTGGGTAAGGACAACTCATACGTCTACAGAGAACCAACCAGCTCTTGAACTTTAATGTCGTCAAGATCTTTGCTCTCTTTAATGGCTGTAACTTTGGCACGAAAACTCTCTGGTAGTGACTAAAGGATCTTCCTTACTATTCTCGAGTCCTCCGTCTTTTCCCCCAAATTGAATTTACCAACAACCACTTCGTTCAACTTACTATAAAACGAATCAAAAGATTCATCCTCACTCATCTTTAGCTTCTCAAAGTGAGTGGTCAACATCTGAAGTTTGGTGTCCTTCACTTTCTTAGTCCCTTCATAAGTTGTCTCTAAAATCTCCCATGCTTCCTTAGCAATGGTAATATGTGAAATTCGATGAAATTCTTCTGGAGAGACACCACAGAAGATAGCATTCAATGCTTTGCTATTTGCATTGGCCGCTGCAAGTGCAGCCTTATCCCAAGTGGACTTGGCAGCCTCCGGCCGTGTCCAACCCACCTCAACTGCATCCCACATGGCATCATTAATAGAGCAAAGAAACGCCCTCATTCAGACCTTCCAAAAAGCAAAATTATTACCATAAAAAAATGGTGGTATATTAAGAGATTGAGACCTATCCATCTCAAAGGGGGTTAGGGATCACATTTAGGTATTTAAACCACAACAAGTGTACCCGCTCTGATACCAATTGAATGTTCAAAATGAGTATGAAACACTCTTGAACGTTTAGACTCCAAATTATAAATTATCAATTCAAGCTTATTATCAAACAATTAATGTCTGGAACATGAACATAAGCCAAACACAGAATTGATAAAAAATCTAAGCCAAATATAAACACATCCACAATAGTAAATATAAGGTAAAGATAAAGGGAAGGAAGATGCAAACACACGGACAACACACAATATGTTATCGAAGAGAAAACTGAAACCCTCGGCGTAAAACCTCTCCGCCGTCCTCCAAGCGGTAAATAATCCACTAAAGAATGTAGTTGGGATACATGAACAGTAGAAGACCCTCCAAGCCTAATCTATCCGATGTACCTAAGCCTTCCAAGCTTCTTACTCCAACGAGGTTGCGACGAACCTATTTCTTATTTAACTTACTAGATTCCGCTATCAACCATAGCATTAACCAATGGATATTGGTTCCTTCCTAAATGCTTCCCAAAGCACCAAATAAATCTTCTCACGGATATGGGTATGGTGAGAAAAGGATTTGGCTAAGAACTTCTCAAGGATTTAACAATAGAGAGGGAAGAGAGTAAAGGAATTTGAAGTCTCTAAGGTAAAGATTGGAGATGAATCAATCTTGTTTTCTCTAGGGTTTTTCTCACAAAATTCTCCTTGGAAGCTCTCTACATTTGGTGGGTATAAGGGTCTATATATAGTGGTGAGTGTTTGAAATACGAAGAGACAGTTTTTCCTAAACAGGGCTGGTTAGCGGCCTGGCCTCGCGACTGGTTTGAGTCGTGAGTTCCAGTCACGAGTTAACTGCCTAGCCAGCCTGGGTCTTTTGTCCTGTAGTGCACCAACTGGCAAAATGCTTCAGCTTCCCGTATGCTTGGCACGTACTCTCATCTGGCGGCTTGCACCTACAAGCCACCTGCAAGTCCCTGCTTCTTTGCACATTGAGGAACATTTCTTTACACTCTCTCACACATTACCCTTATAATAATCTCACCTCAATACAGGGTTACTAAATGCTAAAATACACGCAAATTTGGTACGGAATAAAGCTAACAAGATGGTTGATTAAATTCAACCTTACAAAAAGAAATAACCATTCATTAATCAAAAAAGTACAATACATCATGTTCTATGGCATAACGCCAATACCAAAAAAAAAAAAAAAATGATAATAGACTATAGGGATTAAGTCTTTGGCTTAGGAGTAGGAGGGTTTGCACTTTGACTTGGCTAGGAAGTGGCACTATCCTTAGCCTTGGGATTAGCTTCATTGTCTTTTGGCTCTGTGTCTTTGGCTCCAGCTTCACCTTCCTGGGCTTTGGCAGGGTCCTTAACTATTGCTGAGAGCTTTTTCTCCTTGCCTCTGCTCTTTTCATTGACCCTCTCAACCCCCTGACCTTGGTCAGTAGCTTGGATAGTCAGGGGCTGCTCCGAGGTCTCTTGAGCAGGATCTGTCGAAGAAGTGGTAACATCCTGGGCAGCACAGATTTTCGAATGATAGTAAATGCTCACAGGTTGTCTCCACACTAAATCTACAGGGACGCCTGCAATATCAAGGGCTCTACCCTATGATATGGCACAATAGTCCCTACAAACCTCAGAAAGCTCCTCGGCAAGCCTCAGTTGAGTTTCTTCAACACCGAGCTGGTAAGAGGCTTGCTTTTCATCCTCTAAGGCTTCCTTGGCCAGCTAGGCTACCTCCTTGGCCTTCTTGAGCTCAGCCTTCAAGTCCAGAACATGTTGTTTCTTTGTGGCTAAATCAATTTCTGTCGGGTGGAGTTTCTTGCGCTGGTTCTCTGCCTGAGTCTCAGCATTCTTTAGATCGGTCATAGCACTATTGCGCTCCCTTTCTAAGATGGTGAACTTATTAATTAGCTCAACATGTTCCTCCTTGAGCGTCCCCAAGACTTTCTCAGTCTTGGCACGGGAGTGAGCTTCTGCTCGGGCTTAGTTGCTCTTACTATTGACCCACTCCTCGGCCACATAGACTTGTTGGGTAATCTGTGCAAAGACAACTAAAGGAGTCCACATAAAAAAAATGGGGGGGGGGGGGGAAGAATGAACGAATGTTAATAGTGAATAAAGCAACTAAGTATAGAATGCGAAAGTACTTAAGCACTTACCATAGCCAAGTCCCACTTTAGGGACAGGAAGAGCTTAGGTTGCTTGAAGCGCCTATAAGCCTCCACATCTGTCGGTAAGAGAAGTGGTCGCTCAAGGGCTTCGGCAATGTGGTCTGCATGCCCCCCTTAGAAGTTTCGGACTGAGGCATCCAAGGAGATAGGGGCACCGTCTACATTCAGTCGAGGGGACCATGTGTGAGGGGGTCGGCGCACATCGACGTCGTAAGTGTCCTCCCTACTTTCCACGGAGGAAGCCCGTTTGTCCTTTGCACTTTTAGGCTGTTTTGCCCCTTCTGAGGGATTATTTCACCATTTTCTATCTCCTGTACCTCTAGATCCTTCCTTTTCCTCTTCATATTCAGGGTTGGGGAGTAATTCAGTCGAAGTCACTAGGAGAGAGGGGGGGGGGGGGGAGGTGGGAGATTAGCTGGGACTTGGGGCTTGCCAGTTTCTTTGGAGGTAGAACCTTTGCCCATCGCAGCCATAAGGTCTTTCAGGCTCTTGCCTCCTTTGTTCAAAGTCATTTCCTCTTCTTCCTTGGAAGAACCGTCTTGACGAGCTATCACCAAAGTAGGAGCGTGAATACTGGAATATCTGTTTGGCTCATCCTCGATGTCCGAGATTGGGATTATTTATACACCCTGGGTTTCCTCCTCTTTGAATCGAAATTTATCAATTTCTTCGCCAAGTGAGGGTTTTGAGGATGCAATCCCTTCTCCGGCTGTTGCTGCTTCTGGAGGAACTTGGTGAATTGGTTAGACGATCAGAGGAATGTTCTGCTGATATGGGTGTGCTACTGGGGGAAGATCGTATGGGGCTAAGAAATTGGGCTGAGATACATCAATCCGAGCTATCCTTTGGTCACTTGCTCTTATAGCGTGGCCGACCTCTTGGAATATCTCCGAGATTGACTGAAAGTCCAAAATCAAGTGGACGGCCCGCAGCTGCCTGTCTGTACTTATGAAGATCTCAGATCTAAGCAGGTAATTAAAGGCTTGGACATTGGTTAGACTAATCTTTGGGGCTATATGCCTTTTATCTGTGAGCACAAACAAAGAACGAAGCATAATTAGAAAGGCGAAATCCATTAGTAAGAAAGAGCAAGGCAAAAAGAAGCAGAGCAATGTCAGGGTTAAAGAATTTAAATCTATTGTTAGAAAACCTAATTCTAAGGCATCTCACCTAGCTCTCCCTCTTCGACTGGGCAATGAAGTCCATCATGTCATGCCCTCGAATCAATCAAGTAGTCGTCTTGCATCCCCTTGTTAGACTTGGGGAGACACGATATGAGCCTAACAATATCCGATCGGGATTTAAGGTAAAATCCCGCCTCTTTTTGTTTGTGGAACTCATACATGTGAACTACGTCGTGCCAGGTGAGTATTAAGCCTAGATACTCGTTTAGAGCATCAACACTTCCTAAGACCTTAAAAAGGTTAGGGGCACATTGGTGAGGGCATATCCTATGGTTAAAGAGGTAGTCCTTCATTATCCTACCCATAGGAATGGTCATTCACCCCCTCTATGAAAGCTATTATGGGGATTATGACCTTTCCCTCTTCTCGGTCTGTTACTATATACTCTAGGGGACAGTATCTCAGTGCGACCTCCTGTGGTATATGGTATTTCTTCTTAAAGGCCTTTATTTTGGCAGGGGAGTCAACTAAATGCTTAAATCTACCTATTTTAATAGACTAAAGAGAAACTACTGAAATTGACAATGGGGTAAATAATAATTAGAAGGTTGAGAAGGTTGTTCGAGGAGAAAAGAAAGGTTTAAAGACACTAGAACTTACGAGAACTAAGACGAATGGTGATCGCTAAAAACTTTAGAGAAAATCCCCAAGATTTCTTGGAAAAATAGTGTGGAAAGCTTAACAATTTAGGAAGCTTGGTAGGTTTGAATGTTTGAAATCTCTAGAGAACTTGAAAGTATACGAAGTGAAGAGAAGTGGTTTCCCTTAAAGATTTTATATAGAAGACAAAACTGGAGGGATTTACCACGATCAAAACCCAAGGGAAAATGTCAGCTGTTGGATGGACGCTTCACCATCAGATGTGAGGGACATAGCACTGCCTGGAGCAATTAATGATGGCTCGTGGTCTCTGAAGCATCAGAAGTAATTATGAGGCGCATAAAACCGCCCCCCCCCCCCCCCCCCAACACATGTAAACTAAAGGATTTAATGTTCCTGACTATTAATGAATCAAAACCCCACTTTTCCTCCTCAGATGCAAGGGAAAAACCATAGTTTTGAGGGGATATTGTAAGGATAAAGGCCCAAAATTATATATTGGGCCTTGAGCTTAATCTGCAAATTGAAGACATAAGTTGGTCCGAGGAGGGGCAAACAATTAGGGAAGACTCAAATCTTAGAATCCCGTAGGTAAGAGATGAACAAAAAGTGGCCAGAGGAGGAATTACTCCTTAGATATGTTGGACGTGCTACAAACCTATATTCCGACCACCAATGTGACCTCCCAGAAAGCTCCAGTGATAAGAACAAGGTCCATATATATACAAGAATAATGGAAACTAATAAATATCTAAGGAAAAGCTGCTACCACCGCTTTTAATGTCCTGCAGCTACTTTTCTGGCCGCATTTATGTAGAGAAGACCCCTGAACAGTGCTGCCTTGATCACCACAACTCACAGAAAGCTAGAGAAGATGTCTGATTGGATAGACACTCAAGTAAGGGCATAGATGATTGACAAGTGTAAGATGAGGATGATCTAATGGAACTATATAATGTAAGAACCCCTCTATGAAGAAGGGAATCAAGAAAAGATAGGAGAAACACTGTAGTAATTAAAGTTGCACCTATAATCATCTTGAGAAGATATATAATCCAACTAATCTCCTCGGACATTACGTTCATGCAGTATTATTGATTTCGTTATTGTTTGATCATACATAAGAATCCAGATTAACCATTGTCAATTTCATTGAGGTCCAGTTCTTCAATCCACTCTCTACAAATTCTATTGTATTGGGCTCATTGGGCAAGGTTTCATACACTTTGGACTTGGGCTGCAAAAAGAGTCCTTACAAACTCAATTAAACAAAAATAAAGCTAAAAGCCTAGAATGAATTTTAGTTAAATTTAGAGAATGTAATTTACATTTTAACATATATTATATTTACTAACATTATTTCGATATTCATTTTAAGAGAATTATCACATGCATTTAAAACACAGGTGAATGATCTCAAGAGGGAAAAAAAGAAGAGAGAAAAAAATAGTATATACATTGATAGATTATCTATACATCTGTCCCTCCACCAAAAAAAAAAAAAAAAAAAAAAAACCTTATTTAGACATCTACGGTGCCTCTGTCGAGCCAACAAAGACGCCGAAGTGAGCAACTAATTGTAGCGTCCAAAAGCTTCTTTTTTTTTTTAGAAAGAAGGCTGAAACCTGTTATATTAAAGGAGGCCATTTAAGTCGGCCTGAAGTACATGAGTGATGTCTGGTGGTACATCCTCCATCCAGACTTGCATTTGAGATAAGCGTCCAAAAGCTTCTAACCGCTAAGCTTTAATATTTCAATACCTTATATCATACTCTTTTTTATATGTGTGTATAAAATATGTATATATGTATGTATGTCAACGGACAGAATCGCTGGCTATAAAAATCTTCTTAATCTCTATCTCAAACAAACCTCCTATATATGCTCTGTTCTCTCTTTTTCTCCCTCTTCATCTCAACAAACCCTTCCATTATTTATATAAGACAGCCTTTTCTTTTTTCCATATTTGGATCAAAGAAAATCTCAACAATGAGCCCTCCAAAGTTTCATGTTGATCATCATGATGAGGTTCCAAGGTGGGAGATGATCAAAGGTCTACGTCCATCTCCATTGAAGATCAACAAGGAGTCTCATGTCTTTCACAAACCATCTTTTTCTTCGTCACCTTCTTCGGTTTTTGATTATGTTGCTACCACAATGTACAGGCAGCAACAGAGGCAACCGGTTATTATATACACTCATTCTCCAAAGATTATCCACACTGAGGCTCGGGATTTCATGGCTCTTGTCCAGAAGCTCACGGGTCAGACAGGATCCCATGATGATGATGACCAAACTGCTGCACTGCCAAAAGCCCAGAAGAGTTTGTGTGCGAAAGGAAATGATCATAATAAGGTGATGAAGCCTGTTGGGCATGATGATAATAAGACATCTTCTGCTCTTACCGATGAGAATTGTGGTGACATTAAGTCAAGTTCGTCACCCTTTTCACCAATTCTAGACCAAAACAATCCATATTTTGCTGATATTCCTTTGTTTACCCAGAATTCAACTAATTTCTTCTGCTCACCTCGGCCGGTTTATAGATATCCTAATTCAGCCTTCGTGTCTCCAAACATAGGTAACTTGATGTCACCATCTGTTTTAGAATTTATAAAAGGGCTACCAGATCATTGAGATGGAGTGGACTGTTTTAGGTATTGGATTGAAGGGGCTTAAGTCAGTTTGTTTGCAAATTGCAATTTTTCCTTTGCATTGTTCATAGATTTGCTTTTGTTTTTGTTTATGTTTCTGTTTCTGTTTCTGTTTTTGATGTTTCCAGTGTTATAGATATCGGTCAGATAGAGGTTAGATAGAATCGGATGTGAATTATCAAGAAATATATTTGATTCTTTGGCCACCAAAGGTAAGATATATTGATCTCCCTCCCCTGATAGGTGGGGCATTGAATACTAATAAATAGCGTAGTGCATGCTTTTGAGGATCAAGTTTTCATGCACATCTGTCTATTGCTCTTCTTCCTCATTACATCTTCATGTCTTGGGACTGGTAGGATTCATTGAGAGTGCAATTTATTTCAGTGAAGAAAATAATACCATACAGTAATTAGTGGTGGAGCGAAAACCAATTTTCAAGGGAGGACAAATTAAATTTATCAAAAAAAAAATTAAATTCAAAGAATTATATATATATATATATATATTTTTTTAATTGTACATAAAATATATATGTACCTGATTTTATATGTTATATGTTACTTTTTCATACATAACAACCAACTCCACAACTCCCCCCTACATGTCATGACACCTCATCACACATAGGCCCACCAACACAAAGGTAAAGTAAAAAAGCCTTCATTTAGTCATTCCTCATTCTAACTTGAAACTTCACAATTTCATCTGTAAAGTTGTAATTTACAACTGTGTTTTTGTTGGCTTTTATTCCGTGCCAAATTTGATTGTAATTATTCTCAATCGTTTAAACCCTGTATTTGTTGTGGGATTTGTTGTAAGGGTTGTGTGATAGAGAGTGTGTGTGAAGACTCAAGCATGTGGAGGCTGAAGGATTCTCGCGGGTATGTCGCGACCTAGCTTCCCGTGAAGTGAAGCATGTGCCCTGCATGTGCTGGAATGCGAAGGGTCAGGCCAGGTGGAGACAAGCTGTCTCTCGTGAGTATCTCGCGCGTAAGGCTTTCCCACGAGACACCCACGAGACATGCTGTTCTGCCAGCCTGTACTGATTGACTCATACATTTTGCACCTATTCTATATATACCATCATTACCCACAAATGTTGAAAAATGTTTCAGAGAGAAAACCCTAGCCAAACACTTTGTGAATTAGAGATTGTCATCCCTACCTTTCTCTATACAATTGCTTGTGGTATTTCCTCAACTTTTCCCTCTCCATTATCCATATCTTTGAGAGGTTGATAGCCCAAACACTTACCACACCTTGAGAGTGCTGTGTGATGTTTTGGTGCTGCTGGGAAGCATTGGAAGAGGCCTAGAATGGCAAATGCAACATGGAGCTTGTTGCGGGATCTGGAAAACTAAGACAAGACACGGTTCCGAGAAGCCTTGTTGGAGTAGGAGCTTGGAGGGCTTAGGTACATCGGGTAAACTAGGCTTGGAGGGTCTTTTGCTAACCCATGTATCCCAACTGATTGTCTAGTGGATCGATTTCCGCTTGGAGGGCGGCGGAAAGGTTTTTCGCCGAGTTCTTCGGTTTCCTCTTCGATAACACGTCTCGGTGTTATCTGTGTTTGCATCCTTCTTCCCTACTCTTGTTCATTTCCTTTTTACTGCTGTGTTGCTTTAAATATGGATTAGAGTAGTTTGTTTTGCCTTTACGCTTGTGTTTACACTATTCCGCACTTATCATTAAGTTAGTGTAAAATCAACCAAGCCGTAATTTTAATTTGAGGGTCTAAACCGCTCATGTGTTTTTGACACATTTTCGAGCTTTCATCATCTGCTGAATTGCGAAATCCCTGCTAGAAGAAACCTGAAAACACTCATTGCAGTACCAGCTAAACAAACAAAATCTCTTATTCTAAACTCACATACTCATTAATCCCTCCTCCCCTCAACACAAATTCCTAGACCAACAAGACAAATTTTAACTTCAAAGCATCCGATTGATACTTACCACTCCACTCCCTAAAATCCCAATGTGTTACAAGTTGAGAACACAAAATCTCTTATGATTTGCCCACATCCTGAATCAATGAGGTAATTTTAAAGTTAAATTAAGACAACTATCCTAGAGGTTTATCAAAATGACACCCTTCTATCAAACATTTGTATAAATAATACTCCTTCTTGAGGTTTCTATAAATATAAGTTCACTTTCTAGCACACTGTTACTTAACAAAATATTTCATTTTAAAAAAAAAAAAGATTTGTTGTCACTTCTACAGGTCTTAAGGAGGGGGTATCATTTGTACAAATCTTACACAAATCTTATGAGATGAGAGTGTTATTTTGTCCATATTTAGGGTATGATTTTTTTATTTATTAAAATTTTTTTATATATTCCGTAGTTATTGTGCCCATGATAAACACTGGGTAGCCAAATATATATTGTTAGGAAAGTTAGTCATAACCTTATTTTCCATATTTATACAAACCTCAATCGAGAAGTTTCATTTATACGATCAAACACATTGTATTTACCAGCTATGTTAACATAGAAACTTAGCTTTTAAATGGTATACAAATCAGTCACCAAATCCGCTTCACATAGATGGAAGGCATGTTCCAAATCCATTTTGGATGAATTAACTATAAACAAATTTTATCATTTAAAGAAGGCGAAATTACACTATTGATCCCTGAAGTTTACCCTGTGTGCACAATTGGTCCCTCAAGTTTGAAATGAGCACAATTAGTCCCTTAAGTTTTAAAACTGAGTTGTGTTGATCCTTTTACTAATTGTTGTTAACGGTGTTACTTACGTGGCTAACGGAACAATGATTTGACATTTTTTTTTTAATAATGTGGCATGTTTTTAATTAAAAAATTAAAAAAAATAGTTTCAATGTTAGATGAAATTGAAAAATCATATTGATGACAATCCCCACCTCCACCCCAACCACCACGACGGCAACCCACACCTCCAGCACCATGAACCCACAAAAAAATCAAATCCAAAAACAGCATCTGCCTTGCATTTGATCTAGGCAATCAGAATTCAAAGTCGAAAATCAAGCCAAAAAAAAAAAAAAAAAAACCCAATTAACAAGTGCAATTTACATGACCAAAGACCAAAAAAAAAAAAAAACCCAGATGAAATCACAAAGAGAAAACCCAGATGAAGACCCAGATGCAACCCAGCCATTGCCCATCGGAACCCACCCTTCACTAGAGAGGGCGATTAGACAGAGAGGGAGGAGAGAGGGAGGCGATTAGACAAGTCCATACCCATACCGTTTTCACTCTCAGTCTCCGTCTCTCATCTCTCCCTCCGTTTGTGGCTTGGTGCTTCTCCACCTCCCCTTATTGAAAACCCTCTCAGGTATTGCTGATTTTTGTCTTCGCCGGTGTAATACCTGAGATGGGAGGACGAACGCAGCTCAGTGGTTGTGCGAGAGGAGGAGGGAGGTGGGTCAGTGGCTGTCGCCGGCGGCTGCTAGGGCTTGTGCCGTTGCCGGCGGCAGCTACGGCTTGTGTCGTTGCCGGCGGCAGCTGCGGCTTGGGCTGTTGCCGTTCCCTCTCTCCCTTTCTCTCTCGTTGTGGATTTTTAAAATAGGTAGAAAATAAATTTTTTAATTTGGTACGGTGATTTTTTTTTTCCCAAGTGTAAATTTAGTTTTTAATTTTTTAATTAAAAACATGCCACATCATTGTTCCGTTAGCCACGTAAGTAACACCGTTAACAATAGTTAGTAAAAGGATCAACACAACTCAGTTTTAAAACTTAAAGGACTAATTGTGCTCGCTTCAAACTTGAGGGACCAATTGCGCACACAGAGTAAACTTCAGGGACCAATAGTGTAGTTTCGCCTTTAAAGAAAGAAGGAAATTCTTATTTTTCACTATAAACAACTCAATTACAATAATTTAAATAATAAATTTCACAATGAGAAATGATAAGCAGTTCTTTAAAAAAAAGAGAGTCACTAGTTAAAGGGAAAGTTACTTCCAATAGATTCACCAAAATTTTAAAGTTGTGATACCTGGAATCGATATTTAGATACACAAATTAATTCACTACAACAAAACTTTTGCAACCAACCCAAGTTATGAATTTTTTAATATGGTTTAAATTTCTCCACTCAAACAAATCAATGGGAGAGGAGTACGAAAAAAATGAGGTTATTTGTGGAATTATGGTAAGACTATCATAAAATTTTACCTAATAGTTCCTAGAGTACGTACTTATAGGAAACAACTTATTAATGTCTTTAATGTTTTAAGAACTACAAGTTCTTGGGTGAAATTTGGCCCAACGTGAGATTCATTATTCTTGTTTTGGTGAGTGTGACATAACAGGCCTTTATTAAACTTGATTGTGCATTAGAGAGAGTCACATTCTCCGCTAGCCATATGGCTCACAAATGGCTTTGTTAGTAACCCTACTTTCCACAAATTTTCTCCCTAAAAAAATCCATAAATTTTCTAATTTTTACGGATTTTCTTTGTTGTATTTTTTTTTTTCCTTTTGCTACAACTTTTCACGAACCACATTAGGTTCCCACTCGATCTTTTAAGTAGAATCCAAATATACAATTAGTGTTACAAAAATCTACTATTAATATCACATTTAGGGAAAATTTAAATACTAATATATCACCCCTCCCCCAAGATCAAGTTATTAACATCCTGAAGTCAATAATCTAACTCTATAACCTTAAATTCTTTAAAATATGAAGTCATAAACACTCTCAAATGGCTTAGATTATTCTAATCATAAAATTTTTCAAAATTCTAAATCCTAAACCATGAAAATTTTATAAGATCATTCTAATCATAACTTAGAGAAGACTTTTATTGATCATGACACCAAAATTAAACTTCAATATTCTACCCATTGTATACTTTGAGGAATCCTATCTCTATAACCCCTTTCAACTTCGATTAGCCTATAAATGACGGGAGATTATTAGACTAACTAGTTTCTCTAATAATGTAGAATTGATTGATTTACCAGGTATGGAGTTTGAGGAACTTAGCTCTGTTTGATGGAATTCAGCCTGACTTGGAAAGAACTACCCTTAAATTGATGAGGCATTTCCAGGAGCATTGAGAGCTTCTCATTCACCTAACCTGTCGCCAATTTCTCAAAGGACAAGGAAATGGGCAAGCCTAACATTAGCCAAATCCTTTATAGCTATTGTCGCCAGAGATTAGAGAAGGGAATTGGTTTTTGCTCATACTAAGCGGGTAGAAACTAACGTCCCTGTCCAAGCAGAAGCAGAAGCATTAATTGGACCTCTCAGCAAGTAATCAACCACAACATTAGCCAAGCATTGATTGAGAGCAATTCAAAAGTGTGCATTGAGGCGCTTCAAGAGCCAGTCTCCCATGTTCCTTGGAGAATTTCAACTATAATTTTAGAAACGTTAAGGTTGAAAGCTCTTTCACATAATGTGAAGTTCAACTGGGTTTCTAGAGATCAGAATAGGGCGGCTCATGTTCTTGTAAAATGGTATCTTAATAATTGCCTGGCTAGTATTTTTGTTTTAGGCTTTGCTCCTATTTTTATTGATGTAATTCTTCTTGAGCTGAACCTTGATATTGATATGTAGTTGTTTGTTTTGGTTTTTGTTTTGAATAAAGGTTTTCAGCTTTCCATCAACAAATTTTTATTTTTTCCTACTGTATTACAAGTTACAACAGGTACGAGGACCTTTGAAATTTGAAAGATAAAGGGATTTATGTCCAATTAGGCAACCCTTCCAAAACACGCATTAAGCAAAAAAACAAACAATAATTAGCGAGCACAAGTATAGATCGAGACTTCATTTGAGAAAAGGATACAATTCAACTCCATGCCAAAACCTTTCTTGTTATGTGAAGAGGGAAAAATCTCCATAAAATATGGGCCTGACGAGCCATCCTCCTGACGGGCCGACATCCTGACGGGCCATCCCTTGTGGGCCGAGGCTGGATGGGTCCGATATCCATAGAGCACATAAACGGAATTCTAGCACAAGTAAAGTTCTAGAAGATACGCTCATTAATGAGTCCTCTCCATAAGGAAACACCTTATCCATCAAGTTTAGGATTATATAAGAAGAGTCCTATAAGGAAAAGACTTCCGCGCCAAGGGGAGAGGTCAACCCTTTACTACTATAAAAGCTCCAATACCCTCAAAAACTAAGGTACGCATAATTAACCCCTCTCTAGCACTCTAGAGTTGAAGAAGTTCTAACTTGACCTTCGGAGGGTATTTGGCTGACACCACACCGGTGCTTTTCGCAAGGTTTTTCTTTTCTTTATTGTACAGGTTTACATTCGAGCGCACAGGTATCGTGTGGCCTACAGGTGAATTTCTTGACATCATCAGTTGGCGCCGTCTGTGGGAAACTTTAATTAAGATTCATAAGCCATACTATTGTTTCCTGAACCAAAGGGTTGCATGGTACTCACTCGCTCAATGGCAACCACTAACGACGTTCAAGGAGAGGAACCACCCACGACTGCCCTCGAGAGACAAGTTCGAAATCTTGCTGCCACCGTGGAACTCCTCACTAAACAAAACCTCAACTTGGAAGAGCAACTGCGCCAGAAGAATGCAATAACGAATGACCAACAAGAAGACCAAAAAGGGACTAGCGCTGCAAGAAAAAACAAGGAGAAACCTGAAGGCAGCCACGCCCCAAGCAGACCAGAGAGGCAGAACTTGAGCATGCCATCCCTCACGGATGCGACTCCACCTCCCATTATTGAGGAGATGCAGGCGATGAAGGAAAAAATGGAGGTCATGATGAACGCCCGGAAGGGGAGAGTATCAAGCAACCTCGATGATCTAGTCACTCGAACAGACTCGCCGTTCACAGCAACCGTCAACTCTTTCCCCCTACCACACAAGTTTCGAATGCCGCAGATCGACAGTTATGACGGAGTGAAAGACCCCTTGGACCACCTAGAGACTTTCAAGACCTTGATGCACCTTCAAGAGGTTGCGGACGAAATAATGTGCAGGGCATTCCCCACCACGCTAAAGGGAGCTGCAAGGATTTGGTTCAGTCGGTTGACACCAAATTCCATCAACACTTTTAAGGAGTTGAGTGCCCAGTTCACTTCTCACTTTATTGGGGGACATAGGTACAAGAAGTCCACGGTGTGCCTAATGAGCATCAAACAACGAGAGGAAGAGACACTGATATCCTACATAACCCGCTTCAATAAAGAAGCGCTTTCAATCGAGGAGGCCGACGATAAGATATTGGTAGTAGCCTTCACAAATGGGTTGCGAAAGGGTAAATTTTTGTTCTCTCTGTACAAAAACGACCCGAAAACCATGACGGAAGTGCTCTACAAGGCCACTAAGTACATGAATGCGGAAGATGCATTGCTGGCTCGAGATGAAAAACCAAGGAAGAGAGAGCGACAGGAAGACAACCGGCAGGACCAAGAATGGAAGAAACCCAGAATAGGAGACCGAAGGGACGACTGGCGCCCTAAGCCCCCAGCAAGAAGGTTTACAAGCTTCACTCCGTTGAATACCCCAATAGACCGAGTCCTAATGCAGATCAAGGATGAAGGGGCTCTAACATTTCCAGGAAAACTCAAGAGTGATCTGAGCAAGCGGTCTAAAGACAGGTATTGCTGTTTTCACTGCGACCACGGTCATGATACGTCTGATTGCTACGACTTGAAGCAGCAGATTGAGGTCCTTATCAGACAAGGAAAATTACAAAAGTTTGTCATAAAAGAAAGGACGAATCCTCCATCTCAAGAGTAGCAGCCCCGAAGGGAAAATGAGCGTCCTAGACCTTCAGTCGGAGACATAAGGATGATTGTAGAGGGAACAATGACAACCGGCTCATCCAAGCAGGCCCAGAAAACTTACCTCAGAATGGTTCAGAACATCTAGCTAACGGGTTCGGTTCCGAAGATAGCGCGAAGGGATAGCCCAATAATTGGATTCTTAGAAGAAGATGCACGACGTCTTCATCATCCGCATGATGATGCGTTGGTCGTCACCCTACGAGTGGAGGAGTATAACATGCACCGAGTGCTGGTCAACAATGGTAGCTCGGCGAACATCCTATATTACCCTGCATTCCAGCAAATGATGATTAATAGGGAACGATTGATACCAACGTACGCCCCGCTGGTGGGATTTGGAGGAACAAGAGTATTCCCGTTGGGTGCGGTCACACTTTCGATGACGGTAGGCGATTATCCTCAACAGATCACTCGGGACGTGACATTCCTCGTAGTTGACTACTCATCAGCGTACAACGCTATCCTTGGACGACCTACCCTTAACGCATGGAAGGCAGTAACCTTAACATATAACCTAATGATTAAGTTCCCCACGGAGTATGGGATCGGGGAGTTACGAGGGAATCAGGTGGCAGCTCGTGAGTGCTACATAGCCATGTTGGAGATGGAGGACCACCAGCAGACAATGTGCATAGAGGAGCAGCGAGTCACAGCAGAACCAGTCGAGGAACTAGAAGAAGTAGCTCTAGATGAGTCAAAACCTGAACGAACGACTAGGATGGGGACATTGGCCAGCTAGCCCATACGATAAGCCCTTAGAGCATTCCTCAGGATGAATCAAGATGTTTTCGCCTGGAGCCACAAGGACATGCCCAGGATTAATTGCTTAGTCATAGTTCATAAGCTGAATGTGAACCCCACAGTTTCGCCCGTAAGACAAAAAAAGCGAGTATTCGCTCAAGAGCGGGATAAAGTAATAGCAGAGGAAGTCAAAAAGCTACTCGAGGTGGACTTTATCCGGGAGGTATATTACCCCGACTGGTTAGCAAATGTGGTGATGGTAAAAAAAGCTAACGGGAAGTGGCGAATGTGTGTCGACTTCACGGACTCAACAGAGCATGCCCAAAAGACAGTTAACCATTACCTCGGATTGATACGTTGGTAAACTCAACGACGAGACACCAACTCTTGAGCTTCATGGATGCCTTCTCCAGCTACAACCAAATTAAGATGGACAAAGCTGACCAGGAGAAGACCTCTTTTGTCACAAGCCAGGGGCTTTTTTACTACAAAGTAATGCCGTTTAGGCTCAAGAATGTGGGAGCAACGTACTAAAGACTAATGAACAAAATGTTCGCGCACCAGATTGGGAGGAATGTACAGGTGTACGTCGACGACATGCTTGTAAAAAGCCTTTTGGAACAGGACCACCTAAGAGACCTACAGGAGACTTTTGACACTCTCTGGTCGTATAATATGAAATTGAATCCAAACAAGTGCGTATTTGGGGTAACGGCGGGGAAGTTTTTGGGATTCATGGTATCTTAAAGAGGCATAGAAGTCAACCTGGAGAAAATACGGGCCATCATGGAGTTAAAACCACCAGGGACGGTGAAAGAGGTGCAAAGCTTGAATGGCAAAATTGCAGCCTTGAACAGGTTCGTCTATAAAGTAATGGACAGATGTCTACCATTCTTCTACACCTTAAGAAAATCTTTCAAATGGACGGACGAGTGTGAAAAGGCATTTGAGGAACTAAAGAAATACCTTGCCTCCCCACCGTTGCTCAGTCCGTCCAAACTAAGGGAAGAACTTTACCTCTACTTAGAGGTTTCGCAAGCAGCGTTCAGCGCGGCCTTAGTAAGAGAAGAGCAAGGAACTTAACTACTCGTCTATTTCATAAGTAGGGGTTTCCGGGGGGTAAAAGAAAGATACCCTCAGATGGAGAAGTTGGCCTTCGCACTGGTAATTGCAGCCCGAAAGCTCAAGTCATACTTCTAGGCCCATGCCATCATAGTCTTGACAGATTAACCTCTAAAGAGAGCCATGAGCAGCCCTGAAACTGCCGGACGAATGGCTTTATGGGCAATAGAACTAAGTGAGTTTGATATACAGTATCGCCCGCAAACTGCAATAAAGGGACAAGCCGTGGCAGACTTCATCGCTGAGTATACCCCATTAGAAGGCAAGGGGGTAGACACCCTCAGAGAATGGAGCATCTACATGGACGGATCTTCAAACAGGCAAGCTGGAGGAGCTGGAGTGGTAATCCAAACCCCAGACGGAGATAAAATCGAATGCATGATTCGATTGGATTACGCAATGACAAACAACGAGGCTGAGTATGAAGCATTGGTGGCAGGATTGGACCTCGCAATGGCAGCAGGTGCTGAAATCATGGTCGTACATTGCGACTCCCAGGTAATAACAAGTCAGATTAACAGCATCTACGAATGCAAAAATATAAGGATGAAGAAGTACCTAGAAAAAGTCAGGAATCGGATCGACAGCCTCAAAGTGAGATTCATTCAAATCCCAAAGGAGGAGAATGAATATGCCGACCGTCTGGCAAAAGCAGCCTCAGCAGAACCTATGCTAGTTCTTGATCAGGTATTGTCATTTGTCCAAACTTCCTCAATTATTGACGACGGAACAAAAGTGCATGAGGTGGATTCTGAGAACGATTGGACCACGCCATTATTAGCCTACCTGAGGACAGGCACACTACTAGATGGAAAAGAGGCAGCCAGAAAACTGAAAGTCCAGGCCTTACGATTTGTATTGATCAATAACATTTTATACAAAAGGAGATTCTTACGACCATACCTGAGGTGTTTGGGTCACGAGGAGGCAGACTATATAATGAGAGAAGTCCATGAGGGCATCTGTGGAAACCATTCGGGGGCACGATCCTTAGTACACAAATTGATCCAAGCAGGGTACTACTGGCCTACAATGCAACAGGACGCGCAAGGTTATGTCAAGACTTGTGACAAATGCCAGAGGTTCAGTAATTTGATCAGGTAACCAATTGAGGAGTTGACACCCATGACGGCCCCTTGGCCATTCGCCCAATGGGGACTAGATATCATGGGCCCTTTCCTTACAGCGGTAAGGCAACTAAAATTTCTGGTAGTTGGTATCGACTACTTCACCAAGTGGGTGGAAGTGGAGGCCCTGGCCACTATCATGGAGAAAAACATTCAAAACTTTGTTTGGAGGAATATTATCTGCAGGTACGGGATACCAAGAGTGCTTGTCTCCAACAATGGAAAACAGTTCGACAATAGCGCATTTAGGAACTTCTGTTCGGAGCTGGGTATCAAGAATCATTACTCCTCGCCCGCACACCTGTAGGCCAATGGACAAGTCGAGGTTACGAACCGAACCTTGCTCAAGATAATCAAGACCCGGCTCGAAGGGGCAAAGGGCATCTGGCCTGACAAACTACCAAGTGTCTTGTGGGCATATCGTACAACAGTAAGAGTACCTACTGGGGAAACACCGTTTCGGCTGGCATATGGAACTGATGCTGTCATCCCGGCGGAGGTAGGGCTTACGAGCTATCGCGTGGAGAACTACAGCGAGGATAAGAACGAAGAGGCCTTACGGATCCAACTAGACTTGGTAGACGAGGTCCGGGCTACAGCAGAGCAGAGGTTGGCACGATACCAAAACCTCATGGCAAAATATTACAACTCCAATGTTAGACATAGAGACTTTCAAATCAGGGATCTTGTGCTACGAAAAGTAATGGGAGCGGCTAGAGATCCTTCACAAGGAAAGCTCGGCCCCAACTGGGAAGGACCATACAGGATCTCGTCATGGCAAAGAAAAGGGACTTACCACCTTGAAACTCTAGACGGACAGAAGCTGCAACACCCATGGAATACGGAGCATCTACGGAGATACTACCAGTAGAGACGACATAAAGAGCATCATCGGTTCCCTAATTTCCAGTTTATTTCTGAATTTTCATTAGTTTTTACTTCAAACAGCTATTTCTATTTTTTTTTTTTTTTTTGCTTTGAACAAATCTTTCTACAAGTGCTTTTTTAAGCCCAAAGGGGCATGCACCATTTTTCCTACATGATTTCTTTCAATAAGAGAAAATATTCAGACTACTGTATTTTTCTTGATTAATCTACTTAGTCCAATATCGAACGGATGAAAATTTAGTCCACATGATGGACGAGTCATCCCAAGAGGATGAAAATCCAAATTCCATAGAGGATGGATAAAAAATTAGTCCACATGATGGACAGGTCATCCCAAGAGGATGAAAATCCTAAGTCCCATAGAGGACGGATAAAAATTAGTCCACATGATGGACAGGTCATCCCAAGAGGACGAAAATCCAAAGTCCCATAGAGGATGGATAAAAATTTAGTCCACATGATGGATGGGTCATCCCAAAAGGATGAAAATCCGAAGTCCATAGAGGACGGATAAAAACTTAGTCCATATAATGGACGAGTCATCCCAAGAGGATGAAAATCCTAAATCCCATAGATGACGGATAAAAACTTAGTCCACATGATGGACGAATTATCTCAAAAAGATGAAAAAATAAGTCCCATAAAGGACGGATAAAAACTTGGTCCACAAGGTGGACGGATCACCCTAGGATGGTTAAAATCTAAAGTCCATAAGGTGGACGGATCACCCCAGGAGGGTTAAAATCTAAAGTCCACAAAGTGGACGGATCCCCCAGAGGGTTAGAAATTATACATTCTTAATAAGGATGGAGTCCATAAAGTGGACGGACCACCAAAAGAGGGATAGAAATTATACAAGTCCATAAAGTGGACGGAGTCTATAAATTGGACGGATCTCCAAAAGACGGTTGGAAATTTCAAGTCCAAAAAAGGATGAATAAAGTCCTCAACTTGGACAGACCATCCCAATAGGATGAAATTCCGTAGAATCTGCGACTTGGACGGAGATCTAGACCATAGAATAGATAGATAAATAGCCTACATGGACTGACCCTTAGTCTAAAAATTGACAAATCCCTAAAACCTGAACGGATACAACATCTGGCCCACTTAATGAATTGATTATGCTAAAATACAAAGGTCCTTAGTAGACAGATTAAGCAAGCAAGACGCCTCAGATCAAATAGGACGGTGTTTACCTTAGTCCGATGGGCCCCAAGGCGGATGGTACAATTCATTAACCAAATTAAATAAAGTCAACGAGTGAATTATAAACAACAGAATAAATAAACCAAGCAAATAAGGTGACGGATTAAGTTCCCATAAAAAGGAAATGTTTACAATAAGAACATGACAGAGTCATGAATTTTTCTCTAAATACCCTTACATTTTAAATATAAATATAATAATAAGATAAAACGAAACTTAATCTAAATTAGGGGGCCTCATTCTCTTCACTAAGACGGGCTTGGTCACCCTTAGGTTCATTTTCAGTAGCTTGCTGATCTACAGGAGCACTCTGACCATCCTTAGGGTCACCTTCGATAATTTGCTGGTCTCCATTTGCATTGATGGGTGGGTTCTTGCCAAAAAGCTCGTCAATGTCCTCGGAATGAGCAGGACGGGCGACGGAAAGTTCAGGAGCGTTAATATTGACGGATGACAAATCAAATTCAAGATATAACGCCTTCACATGACAGACAACTTCATCAAAACCGTCACCATAAGACTCTCCAAGCTCGGACAAAAGGGAATCAGAGTCACGGTACTTTTGTAAGGTAGCATCCTTGGCCAAACAGAGCTCTTTTTCTTTATCTACAAGTACCTTCCTCAGCTCTTCCGTCAGCTTGTAATACTCGTCCCTCTCCGTTTCTGCCATTTTGAGTTTCTTCTCCTGGACGACCTTCCAAGCCTTTAGCTTGACGAGCTCTTCCTCTGTCATCTTGGCTTTATCCCGTAAACGGCCTAAGGTCGTTTCGTGATTGAGGCACCATCCCATCAAGCCCTTCACCATGACCATGGTCTGAAAGTTGGGAAATAATTTAAAAATGAAAGGCAGAGTAAGACGGATGAAGGATAAATGGATGTAAGATGGACGGAGTTTACTTGAGCTATGCTAAACAGACTCGTCTCACCCATAGCCTCCGTCGAGTGATTACCCAAGTCTTCATAATCCTCGGAGGTGATGATGGAGGAAAGCTGTTCCAAAGCATATTTGGGGTCGTCACGAAGAAGTGGAGGTGGCTTCTTAAGGTTTGAAGACGAACCCTTCATAAGACCTTTACCAGCCTCATGTTTTGGTGGGGTGGCCATCTTGGCACCCTCAGCCATGAGCCCCACGACGAGCTCCAGAGAGACCATCGGCTTCTTTAGGAGACAGTCTCCCTTGGACGGCTGCTTTCTCTTTGCAGTGACCGTCGTATCCTTTGGGTCAATAGCATTGGCCTCCTTGTTTTGCAGCATTGGACTTTATTAGTGACCTTCTCTTGGCGGCGTCCATTTTTGTAAGAATGAACAGATGAAGTTAGCTTCCTAAGACAAAGAATCAATTATTCAAGCAAGATAGGAACGACGGACTTACGCTGACGGATCTTTGGTTCGTATTTAATTGCTGCTGGTGTTGGTATAGGTCCGTCACAATACCAACAAATGGTATCAAGGTTGACCAACTTAGCCCAAGTCTTTTCCTCTGGTGTATTCTTTTTGAAAATACCTTCAAGAAAACTAAACTCCTCAACGCTAACCTGTGGATGCTGTCGGACTGCACAGGAGAAGGAAGGACGGTTAGAAAAGCATTTGAAGTAAACTAAACGGTTAAGAAAAATCCTAACACATTAGGACGGACACATACCATTCTCAGACAATATGCCCCATGTTGTGTCAACAGGTATATGGTCTGTATCCCCTGGACGACACATCCATCTGTCACCCTCTAAGAAAAAATAACGACTCTTCTAGTCTCTGTTGGAGTCTGGGGTTTCATATATAACATTTAACAGTGAATTCCTAGGTACAAAACTGTATATACCCCTAGACTTGTCAATCTCATCCGGACGGTAGCAATGAAGAAACTCTCGCACCGTCAACCTCCTGGCTCCGTCCGACCAAGCACCATATAGAATCTCCATTGCTATGAAGACCCTCCAGGCGTTAGGGGATATTTGGTTAACGGACAAACCCAGATACTTAAGCAGTTCGCAATGAAGGGAGCTCAGTGGAAACCTAAGTCCTGCCTTCAACATTTGCTCGTACACTTCAACACCATCTACCCCTTCATAATAACATTTCTCTAATTTGTAAGGCAGACGGATGGGAATGTTATTCGGAATCTGATAGTTAGCCCTAAGAGTTTTAAAGTGGGTATCCTTGATAGTTGATGTAAAATCATTTACCGTCCACTCTGGAAGCATGATGAACTCCCTTGGTCCATCAGCCTCTACGATGGGTCCTATTTGTTGCTCTTCATCGTCATCAAACCCTAATTATGGTTCGACCAATTCCATATCCTCATTTGTTGAGGACGGAGAAGAGGTGGACGCACTCTTATCGTCGCTTGGACTGTCCTGGTCTTTGTGACCTGACAGGTATACCTCCTCATAGTCCGCCCCGTCACGGACAACTAATTGATTACTGGACGCACTAGACATTACCTACAATGATGGCGAAACCTAAGACTATGACGGGTCTATGGAGAGGGTAAAGGATGTATGAAGTTGAGGTATAAAAATTAATCTGACGGCAGAATGAAAGGACAAAAAAGCACTTACCAGTCAGTGTGTATGTGAATAGAGAAAATATGATGGTGACGGATGCTAGTGAGTAGGCAATGTAGTCTGACAAGGATGACGGATTGCGCTCTGACCAATGTATTTCTGTGCAAAATGGAAAAATGAGAGATGAAGGCTTGATATTTATAAGGAATTTACACGGGAGACGAGGCGACGTCTCGATCCAAGACAACATCCAGTAGTAGAGCGACATGTGTCATAATTTCCGTTGGAAATTATGCCCGGGCATGGAACCGTCTAAACGGATTGCGCTCTGACCCGTCATACCTTGGTCATGGATCGTCACCCCATGTGCCTTGTAAAGACTGACGGACTCATGGGGTGAGGGGGCAACTGAAGAGGGAAAAATCTCCATAAAATATGGACCTGACGGGCTATCCTCCTGACGGGCCATCTCTTGTGGGCCGAGGCTGGATGGGTATGATATCCACAGAGCACATAAACAGAATTCTAGCACAAGTAAAGTTCTAGAAGATACGCTCATTAATGAGTCCTCTCCACAAGGAAACACCTTGTCCATCAAGTTTAGGATTATATAAGAAGAGTCCTATAAGGAAAAGACTTCCGCGCCAAGGAGGAGAGGTTAACCCTTTACTACTATAAAAGCTCCAATACCCTAAAAAACTAAGGTACGCATAATTAACACCCCTCTCTAGCACTCTAGAGTTGAAGAAGTTCTAATTTGACCTTCGGAGGATACTTAGCCGACACCACACTGGTGCTCTTCTCGAGGTTTTTCTTTTCTTTATTGTGTAGGTTTACATTCGAGCGCACAGGTATCGTGTGGCCTACTAGTGAATTTCTTGACATCATCATTATGTAATTTCCTTTAGATAAATATAGTCTCGCTTTTAATGTGGTTTTGTTTATATTAAAGATATATTAGCCCAATATTTCTGTGTGCAAATCAAGTCTCCTACTTGTACAAGAAATCTAATAACTGTAGTTAATGTATGGTTAGTTTAGGGTTTAGCATACTATATGTTATGTTCATTGCAATGCAGGATTTCTACTACACTTTCATATATTAAAAATGTAGCGTTTCTTTTGTGAACGCAGGCCATTAAGTTGAACAATGTAACCCTTTTGTGTTCTTATATTATTTATTTTATACTTCTGCTTCAGCTTCCGCTTCCGAATCTATTCTAGCATGTAAGGTTGAATTTAATCAACCATCTTGTTGGGTTTATTTCGTGACCATTTTGCTTGTAATTTATCACTTAATAACCCTGTATTTAGGTGGGAAAATTGTAAGGGTAGTGTGTGAGAAGATGTGAAGAAAAGCTCAAATATGTGCAAAGAAGCAGAGCTTTGCGGCTAGGACTCGCAGGTGGATCGCGACTGGCAAGCCACCAAATGATGGCACGTGAGATGCACACAAGGAAGCTGAAGGGTCATGCCAGCTGTCGCACTATAGGACAAAAGTCCCAAGTTGGCCAGGCCGTTACGTCGCGACTTGAACTCGCGACTTGGACAAGCCGCGAGACCAAGCCGCCAATTTACCCTGTTTGGCAAAAACTGTCTCTTCGTATTCTTTTCTCACCACACTATATATAGACCCTTATACCCATTATATTGAGAGAGCTTCTAGAGAGAATTTTGTGAGAGAAACCCTAGAGAAAAACAATATTGCCTTGTAAAGTTGTAATTTACAACTATGTTTTTGTTGGCTTTTATTCCATGCCAAATTTGATTGTAATTATGTTCAATCGTTTAAACCCTGTATTTGTTGTGGGACTTGTTGTAAGGGTTGTGTGATAGAGAGAGTGTTTGAAGACTCAAGCATTTGAAGAATGAAGAATTCTCGCGGGTGCCTCGCGACTTAGCATCCCGCGAAGTAAATCATGTGCCAGGCACATGCTGGAATGCGAAAGGTCAGGCCAGGTGGAGACAGCTATGTCTCGCGAGTATCTCGCGGGTAAGGCCTTCCTGCGAGACACCCGCGAGGCTATCTGTTCTGCCAGCCTGTACTTTTTGAGTCACACCTTTTGCACCTATCCTATATATACCATCATTACCCACAATTGTTGAGGAATGCTTCAGAGAGAAAACCCTAGCCAAACACATTGGTAATTAGAGATTGTCTTCCCCATCTTTCTCTATACATTTTGCTTGTGGTATTTCCTCAATCCTTCCCTCTCCATTATCCATATCTGTGAGAGGTTGATAGCCCAAACACTTACCACACCTTGAGAGTGTTGTGTGACGTTTTGGTGCTGCTGGGAAGCATTGGAAGAAGCTTTGAATGGCAGATGCAACATGGAGCTTGTTGCGGGATCCGGATAACTAGGACAAGACACGGTTCCGAGAAGCCTTGTTGGAGTAGGAGCTTGGAGGGCTTAGGTACAGCGGGTAGACTAGGCTTGGAGGGTCTTTTGCTAACCCATGTATCCCAACTGATTGTCTAGTGGATCGATTACCGCTTGGAGGGCGGCGGAGAGGTTTTTCGCCGAGGTCTTCGGTTTCCTCTTCGATAACACGTTTCGGTGTTATCTGTGTTTGCATCTTTCTTCCCTACTCTTGTTTATTTCATTTTTACTGCTGTGTTGCTTTAAATATGGATTAGAGTAGTTATCTTGCTAATACGCTTGTGTTTACACTATTCCGCACTTACCATTAAGTTAGTGTAAAATCAATCAACCCGTAATTTTAATTTAGGGGTCTAAACCGCTCGTGTGTTTTCAACACGTTTTCGAAGCTTTCAATTGGTATCAGAGCGGGTACACTTATTGTGGTTTAAATACCTTAGTGTGATCCTTGACCTCTTAGTGTTGCTTGTAAAGTGTCGTGTTCGTTTTCAACATGAAGGGCAGTAAACATGTTTGTGAAAAAGACTCTATGAGCATAGTTGAAGACTGGTCTAGTAATGTGTTTTCACAGTTATTTAAATCTAAGAAACATGCTAGAATTTTCTGTCACATGCTGAAATCTCTTGTTCATAGAAACCATGATTTACATAACAGCTTATGTGAGTCAAAGTCTTTAGTCTCTAATTATGAGAGGAGAAATAGACACCTGAGTGATAAACTTGATCATATAAAAGGAAAACTTCACGAAATAGAGGAAAAAGAGTCCTGTTTCGAGGGTCAAGAATGTCTCTCTCATGCTTGTCTTTTTGTCCATACTGCTTTGAAAGTTTTTAATTCATGTTTGTGGTACCTTGACAGCGAATGTTCAAAGCACATGACAGGAGATAAGTCACTGTTCAAAACACTTAAAGAAAAGGAAGATGGCTTTGTGACTTTTGGAGATGGCAGTCACTCACATGTTCTTGGAAAGGGAACGGTGGACATTCTGGGACTGTCACTGCTGAATGACGTGTTGTATATTAAGGGATTAAAAGTGAACTTGCTGAGTATTACTCAGATCTGTGATGATGATTTCTTAGTTCAATTCTCAAAGAAAGGATGTCTAATCTTGAATGAAGAAGGTGTACAAATTCTGAAGGGACTTAGAACCACCGATAATTGTTATGGAGTCATTCCCAAACCAAGCATAGCATGTCGAAGTGCCAGGGTGAATCTCTTGGAATTGTGGCATCAACGATTTGGGCATGCCAATTACAAACAAGTGGCAAAAGTTTCGAAGCTTGAAGCAGTGGTTGGTTTACCAAAGTTTGGAAAAATTGAGAAGAATGTTTGTGGTCCATGTCAGTTAGGGAAACAAACAAAGTCAAGCCATCCGAAAGTAAATGTGATTGCAACCTCTCGCCCTTTAGAATTACTGCATGTGGATTTGATGGGCCCAACAAGAACAGAAAGCTTGGGTGGAAAGCGGTATATTATGGTGGTGGTTGACGACTTCTCAAGGTACTCTTGGGTGGATTTTCTTAGAGAGAAATCAGAAGCATGTGACAAGATGGAGAAATTATGCAAGAGACTAATTAGTGAGAAAGGAGTTCCTATAGTCAAGATCAGAAGTGACCACGGAAAGGAGTTTGAAAATGCGAAGTTTGAAGCATTTTGCAATGAACACGGCATCAAGAAGGAATTCTCAGCTCCAAAGACTCCACAGTAAAATGGAGTAGTTGAAAGAAAAAACCAGGTGATTCAAGAAATGGCTCGAGTAATGCTACTCAACAAAAACCTTCCTCAGAAGTTTTGGGCTGAAGCAGTAAATACCTCATGCCATATTGGTAATAGAATTTACTTTCGAGCAGGAACGAAGAAGACATCTTATGAAATTTGGAGAGAAAAGAAACCGAAGGTGAAATACTTCCAAATATTTGGAAGCAGATGTTATATTCTTAATGATAGAGAGAATCCTGGAAAATTTGATCCTAAAAGTGATGAAGGGATATTCCTAGGCTATTCACTAAATAGCCGAGCATATAGAGTGTTCAACAAACGCACCAAAACAGTGATGGAATCAATAAATGTGGTAATCGATGATACCATATCTGAAAAAGATATTGATGATGGTGAAGGATCTGATTTGAAGAAGAAAGAGGCTGAGGACGACATGTCACAACAGGATGATATTGAGAAAGAATCACCGGAAAAAGAGTCCACACCTCCTATACCAAGAAGGGAAACTCGATCGACACATGGGTCTTCTAGCCCTCTCACTCCACCGGAAGTTCAACCTCCAATTTCTCGAGATGAAGAACCTTCTACCTCCAAGAGACCGTCATCGAGGGTAATTCTCAATCATCCATCAAGTAATATCATTGGTGACGTCAATGAGGGACTTCGGCTGAGAAAAGGATCAAAATACAGTGCGAATCATGTGACATATAACTGTTATCTTGCTCAATTTGAACCCAAGAAGGTAGAGGAAGCTCTCAGAGATGAGAACTGGATAGAGTCTATGCATCAAGAGCTACATCAGTTTGTTAGAAATGATGTATGGGAATTGGTTCCAAGGCCCAAAGATAGTCATGTGATCGGCACCAAGTGGATCTTCAAGAACAAAACTGATGAAGACGGTGAGGTTGTTCGAAACAAGTCCAGGTTGGTAGCTCAAGGATATACTCAAGTGGAAGGCATTGATTTTGATGATTCGTTTGCACCAGTAGCAAGACTGGAGTCGATCCGAATCCTATTGTCCATAGCCTGTGTCATGGATTTCAAATTGTACCAAATGGATGTGAAAAGTGCCTTTCTGAATGGTTTTCTAAATGAAGAAGTGTTTGTTGAACAACCAAAGGGATTTCAAGATCCTCATTTTCCAGATCATGTGCTAAGATTAAAGAAAGCACTATACGGGTTAAAGCAAGCACCAAGAGCATGGTATGATCGCCTCACAACATACTTGTTGGATCGTGGATTCAAAAGAGGGCAAGCTGATCGAACATTATTTGTGAAGAGAGATGAGAAGTCTCTCCTAGTTGCTCAGGTATACGTGGATGATATTGTGTTTGGATCCACACTTGATCATTTGGCTCTTCAATTTTCCGAAGAAATGAAAAAGGAGTTTGAGATGAGTATGGTAGGGGAACTGAACTACTTCCTAGGACTTCAAGTGAAACAACGGAAAGATGGGATATTCATATCTCAAGAAAAGTACGCCAAGAATCTGGTTAAAAGATTTGGTCTAGACTCTAAGAAACACACGTCCACTCCAATGAGCTCCTCATCAAAGCTGAGTAGGGATGCTGCAGGTGTAGAAGTGGATCCAACGCTCTATCGAAGCATGATAGGGAGTCTCTTGTATCTTACTGCGAGCAGACCAGACATTGCCTTCAGTGTAGGCGTATGTGCTCGATTCCAGGCAGCCCCCAAAGAGTCACATTTAACAGCAGTCAAAAGAATTATCCGATACATAAATGGGACATCTGACTATGGAATTTGGTACTCAAGAGATTCCAATGAATGCCTGGCCAGATATTCTGATGCTGATTGGGCCGGTTGTGTTGATGATAGGAAGAGCACCTCTGGTGGATGCTTTTATCTTGGGAACAACCTGGTGTCATGGATGAGCAAAAAGCAAAATTCAGTCTCTTTATCAACAGCCGAAGCTGAATACATTGCTGCTGCAAGTGCTTGTGCTCAATTACTTTGGATGAAGAAACTCCTTCATGATTACGGAATCTCTCAAGACACAATGTGTGTATATTGTGACAATACAAGTGCCATAAATCTGTCAAAAAATCCGGTTCAACACTCGAAATCAAAGCATATCGAAATCCGGTATCATTTCATTCGAGACTTGGTGGAAGAAAAGACGGTGTACTTGGAGTTTATCAACACTGACAATCAGAAGGCAAACATATTCACTAAACCCCTCGATGGCCCAAAGTTTGAATCTGTGCGTAAGACCATCGATGTCGGTATCACTCCTTGAACTCTATCTCTTGTGTGGAACTTTACTGCTCTTTGTTGCTTATATGCTGTTATGGTTTCACATGTTCAGTTTCAGAGGTGTTTGTTTCCTGTTTAGGTTTAAACCTAGTTTTTGTTGATCTTACTTCTTTTGTTTTGTTTTGGGTGTGTTTCAAAAATTCAAAAACCCATAAAAATAGAAAAATCTCAAAAAGTTTGATCACTTGTTGTGTGCATATCTCATGCGAGTTTGGCCTAGTACCTTCGTACTTATGGCATAGTGCATTTACGATCTTCGCTTGTTCGTATGCACTCTTTTCTGTGTGGAAGAAACCCTGAAAACTATGTGTGACTGTTGTAAATAGATCTTCAAGCCTGTCATGAATGATTGGTCAATAGTCTTGTTGGTCTTGATACTTGCATAGACTTGTGTCTATATCTCTTCCCACTTTATTTTTATGTTTTTGTAAAAAGAGCTCTCCAATTGTAAATCTCCAAATGAAAGGAGATATTGAGCTGCAAAAGCCTGTCGCACATACTAGTATTTGACTAGGAAAAAGGGAAAGCAACTCTTTTAATGTAAATTTTATGGTGCTCAAAAAGCCAAAGGCTTATCATCAAAATTGAAATATCACAAATTTCAAGCACCAATCTCAAAAAGAGATGTATTTGTCCAATCAAAATGAAAATGGACCAATTGTTATGAGTTATAAGAAGCCAAATGAAATGCTTCTAAGTTATGTTTTCAATGTGTGGGAGGTCATATATACTCATTTCTATAATGGAGATAGTCCACATGATTTCGTATCAGTTGTGTATGACTCGTGTGAATTGATCATTGAAGCTTCGCTCTGGTCTAAGGACTATTTCACATTTGATACTCACACACAACACACAAGTTTTTGATTCAATCAATGCCTATCTCATTTGTGTGATTGTATATGTCCAAATGTGATGTGAATGCCCATGAACTTGTTGATCAAATCCAAAAAGATTTTTGTGAGTTTTATTAGTTTTTGAAAGAGATTTTATACTTTCTTGTGTTTCTTTTTGGTCAAAATGTTTTTTGTGTGTTTTTCATCAAAAAACTGGTTCAGGGGTTGTTTCGCGAGAAGCTCACGACTAAGCTGCTTCCCGCGAAAAGATTTGAGGAAAATATTTTTCTCATCCTGTCACACAGAGACTTTTGCGACTGTCTCGCGACCAACAGCTTCTCGCGAAATGCTGTTTGGCAAAAACTGGAATTTTCTCAAAATCAGACAGAGAATATCGCGACTGTTTCGCGACTTAGCGCTTCTCGCGAGAAGTTTGTGCTTCAGTGGTCTCTTTCGCGGTTGTCTCGCGACTGTGTCGCTACTCCCTATCCCGCGAAAAACGCGTGTTTTCTGTTTTATAAGGCTGATGTGATTGCTTTTCAAACCTTAACCCATTCCCTCGCTTAACCTCTCTCAAAACCATTCTTGACCCAAATCACCATTCCATCAAATCCCCCTCCAAATCAAGAATTTTTTTGCATTTTCTCTCTAAAGGTATGATTTCTAAAACATCCTTTTCATGTTTTTACATTGATTTTGAAGATTTTATGTTAGGGTTTTGCTATTTTGGGAAAATTTTGGGTTGTGTTTCAAAATTGGGTGAAGTTTTTCTCAAAATTTTGATTGGGTTTTGTTCTTGTTGATCTTGGTGCATCTGTGTTGGCCCCTTGTGGCGTTTTAAAGTGTACTTAGGCCTGTTTTCACCATGTTCATGCATTATTCATGTCATATTTGAATCTATGCATGCTTAGTGTTCGATAAAATGTCCGAATAACATTTTTGTGCCTATTTGAAATCAAGTGATTTCAATCTGTGAACTCTCACTTCTTTAACCTTTTTTTTCACTCCATTTGGTCATTGATTGTGTGTTTCATACACTTTACTCATTCTGCACACTCTTCACACACAGCACTACATTTGTTTTACTCTAACCTCAATCTAATCAAGCTCTGTGCTCTATTTTGTCTGCTGTGCTCGTGTTTCCTGGTGGTTTTGGATGTTCTTTTGCACAGATGTCTCCGTTCAAGACTTCAGCTGTGAAAGGTGGCAGCAACAAAGGGAAAGAACCAATCATCGATGTTGATGAAGATTCTCCGAGACCAAAGAGAGCTCGTGCTTCAACAGAACTCTTTGATCATAGCTTGTTCCGCTCTTATGCTGCTTTTGAATCCTATAAAAATCTCTTCCGAGATGCTCCGTTGTTGGTTGAGAGAGCAGTTGATCAGTCATCTCTTCTGGACACAAAAATTCCTACTTGGTTTGCCACAAAAGACTGGAATTTTCTTCTCTCCGATCTTGAAGATGCTTATGAGGACATGGTAAAAGAATTTTATGCCAATGCTATTGTACAAGGACAAGAGATCAGATGCTGGGTTAGAGGAAAGCGATTCTTGGTAACACCTGTGTACCTGTCTGAAATCCTACACATAAACCGTCCGATTCTACCTATACCACCTGTGTATGATGACCTCAATCCGGATGAAGAATTACTCCGAGGACAATTAGGAGCAAGTTTAGAATTCTCCTCTAGTGGATCGTCAATTAGTGTGGCTTCACTTTCTCCAGAATTAAGACTCATGTCTACAATCATGTGCAATAACCTCTATCCATTGTCAAGCACCGGTTTCATCAACCTAGGTCGAGCATTATTTCTTCATGATCTGGTGTCTGATGTGGAAATTGACGTCTGCTCTCATATTTTCCACATTTTGGCTAAAACAGTCAACCGTACTGCTTCACGGAATTGCATTCCCTTTGGTCGTCTCGTTTCTCGGATTTTGAAACTCAAAGGTGTGCGTCCATCTGCTGATGTTCGCCCTCATCCTAGGCCAAGTCCAATTAACGGTCGTACCCTTCAAGCAAGTATGAGTCACACCAAAAAGACTGTCAAACAAGAACATCATGCTCCTCATGGTACCTCAAGTTCTACTTCTCATTCCTATGATGACAAGTTTGACACCATCATGGTTACACTTCAAGATCTCAGCACCAAACTTTCAGGACTTACTCAGATCATGTACTCCCAACACTCCCGTCTTGATAAACAGCTAACCTCCCTCGAAACTCAGATGGATGAAATTCAAAGGAAGTTGGAAGAGAATGACAACTAGCTATTCCATGACAAAAAGGGGGAGATGATGTCATCGACAGGGGGAGTGTAGTGATAGGGGGAGATGATGTCTTTTTGTTTACTAGCTACTCTTATACTTTATTTCAGTATATTGTCAGAATCGTGTGTTTGTTTCTATGCTTTGTGGCATATGTGCTATGTGGCATTTTTATTTTGTATCCATGATTGCTTATGTAAGCTTTAGGGTTTGTTTCATGCATGTTTTGTAGGTCTTTGTGGTTTGTGCCATGCATTTGCAATACCTTGCCTATGCAACCTTCATGCATGTTTGCTTGTTGTTCAATGTCATGCATTTTACTTCAAGTACATCACTCTTGTGCCCATGTAGGATTGTTCCTAGATGCATACACGTTCTATGCATTGGTTGAGTGATGAACACTCTTGTGCCCTAGTAGGATTGTTCCTAAATGCAAATACTTCGTGTATTTCGCATTGGTTGAGTGTTGGAGTTGCAAGTGACTCTTTTCAATTGAGCGTATCTTCTTGCAAATCCGGATGTTCATTCCCTGTGTGAATGAGCATTGTAATTGCTTCTGTATAGTGATTACTTGTTTGATCTTGCCATGATCTAGTGTTTCTATTTCATTGCTTGATCTTTCCATTATTGCTCCATATGCTTTTCAAGTTTTTCTGCATACAATGATGTTATTGTGTTGTTGTGTTTCAGGAGTTACTTGTTCATATGTTTCAAGAGCACTTCAGAATCTAGAACTAGGTGTGAGTGAGTTTTGCCTTTGTTCCCAAACTCACGTTTAAGTCTAGAGTCTGTTTTAGGGTTTTGTCACGGAATAGCCAAAGGGGGAGATTGTAAAGTTGTAATTTACAACTATGTTTTTGTTGGCTTTTATTCCGTGCCAAATTTGATTGTAATTATGTTCAATCGTTTAAACCCTGTATTTGTTGTGGGACTTGTTGTAAGGGTTGTGTGATAGAGAGAGTGTTTGAAGACTCAAGCATTTGAAGAATGAAGAATTCTCGTGGGTGCCTCGCGACTTAGCATCCCGCGAAGTGAATCATGTGCCAGGCACATGCTGGAATGCGAAAGGTCAGGCCAGGTGGAGACAGCTATGTCTCGCGAGTATCTCGCGGGTAAGGCCTTCCCGCGAGACACCTGCGAGGCTATCTGTTCTGCCAGCCTGTACTTTTTGAGTCACACCTTTTGCACCTATCCTATATATACCATCATTACCCATAGTTGTTGAGGAATGCTTCAGAGAGAAAACCCTAGCCAAACACATTGGTAATTAGAGATTGTCTTCCCCATCTTTCTCTATACATTTTGCTTGTGGTATTTCCTCAATCCTTCCCTCTCCATTATCCATATCTGTGAGAGGTTGATAGCCCAAACACTTACCACACCTTGAGAGTGCTGTGTGACGTTTTGGTGCTGCTGGGAAGTATTGGAAGAAGCCTTGAATGGCAGATGCAACATGGAGCTTGTTGCGGGATCCGGATAACTAGGACAAGACACGGTTCTGAGAAGCCTTGTTGGAGTAGGAGCTTGGAGGGCTTAGGTACAGCGGGTAGACTAGGCTTGGAGGGTCTTTTGCTAACCCATGTATCCCAACTGATTGTCTAGTGGATCGATTACCGCTTGGAGGGCGGCGGAGAGGTTTTTCGCCGAGATCTTCGGTTTCCTCTTCGATAACACGTCTCGGTGTTATCTGTGTTTGCATCTTTCTTCCCTGCTCTTGTTTATTTCATTTTTACTGCTGTGTTGCTTTAAATATGGATTAGAGTAGTTATCTTGCTAATACGCTTGTGTTTACACTATTCCGCACTTACCATTAAGTTAGTGTAAAATCAACCAAGCCGTAATTTTAATTTAGGGGTCTAAACCGCTCGTGTGTTTTCAACACGTTTTCGAAGCTTTCATGCCTCATCCCCAATCTTCATCATAGAGACTCTACAAATTCCTTTTCTCTCTTCCTCTCCATTGTTATACCTTTGAGAGGCATTATACCAAATCCTTATCTCACCACACCCATGTCTGTGAGAAGGTTCATTTGGTGCTGTTGGGAAGCAGTTAGGAAGAAGCCAATCTACATTAGTTGATGCTATGGTCTAGTAGTGGAATCTGGGAAGCTAAAGAAGAAATAGGTTCGGCGTAATTTCGTTGGAGCAAGAAGCTTGGAGGGCTTAAGTACTTGGGTAGATTAGGCTTAGAGGGTCTTCTACTATTCATGTATCCCAATTATATTCTTTAGTGGATTATTTGACCGCTTGGAGGGCGGCGGAGAGGTTTTACGCCGAGGACTTCGGTTTCCTCTTCGATAACACATCGTGTGTTGTCCGTATGTTTGCATCTTCCTTCCTTTATCTTTACCTTATATTTACTGCTGTGGATGTGTTTATATTTGGCTTAGAGTATTTATCAATTCTGATATAAGCTTGTTATCATATTCCACACATTGATTGTTTGATGTAAAGCTTGAATTGGTATTTTTGTAATTGGGGTCTAAACGTTCAAGGGTGTTTCATACCCAAATTGAACTTTCATAGCACATTCAACATAACATACCAATGCTAATATATATTTACTAGTTTCATTATTAAAATTTCTTTATGAGTTTGTTTGTATTCGTATTCAAATACAATTAATTTAATTTCAGATCAACTGTGGACAACGACAACTATCAATTATAGTTTTCAGATCCAAACCGTTTAACAAACCGAAAAATTGAGAGGTTCAAGGTTTTTAAGGTCGGACCGAGATTCAATCGAGGTCGAACTGTGATGATGTCATAATTAATTTAATAATAATAAAATACAATTAAAGGTATTAAAATGGCAAACATTAACAAATTTTTACTAAAAGTATGTCTAAAAAAATTAAACAACTTTCAAATGAATTTTCACCATTTTTATAAGGTTAATAGAAAATAATAAAGAATAAACAAGTGTAAAAAAATTGTGTTTAGTAATCTTTCAAATAAAAAAATTATCTAAAATAAAATCATTTTCAGCATAAATTAATAAATTGTATATTCATTAATTACATGTAAAAAGTATGGTTCTTGAACCTCTAATAAAATGATCAAATAATAATAGATTGAGAGGGGTAATATAATAAATTGGAAAACTATAATCTAAATAGTAAATAAATAAAATATTAAAACCAATAACAGTACAAAGGAGCATAACCTATTGGTTATTGCATAAGTATTTCACTTATTGATCTCTGGTTTTATCCCTTGCCTACACCTTTTTGGGATTTTTTATATTTAAAATGATTGAACCGAAAATTCCACTTAAAAAATCGGATTTTTACCCTATTCAAGGTTACCCGGATCTGGCTGGTCCAGTCCGGGTCTGACAACCTTACCATCAACTTGAAATTGTTAATGGTTTTAAAAACTAGAGATGCAAAATTTATTTATTAAAAATTCTGTATCATTGTTTTGATTAATACTAAATTTGAAGTGACGGAGAAAGAGCACACCTAAACACTCTCCGTATTATATTTGGTCTGTCAGCATCGGCAGCATTGAAATATTAGCATTTTATTTGTTTGACTAGCCGTGATTTGAAGTTTCCTCGGCGGTGTAAAGTCAAAACCCACCCCATAAAAAGGCACAAAGATGACTTCTAACTTCTAACTTCTAATTCTGCACTAGTTCTATAAACTCCTACGTCTTTTTCACTCTTTCTTTTTGTCTATATCAATATCTACCCTGCACGTTTTATTCCATTCATACGCTCTTATCTTTTCTTTATTTTCACACACACACACACAAAATAATAATTAATTACCTAATTGAGTTTTCCTTTGGTGCTACTAAACCTATAGTTGGAGGCCCGTGCGTTGGATCCTGAATCAATTGCTAGCAAAGAACAATGTGAACAGACCTCATGGA
This sequence comes from Quercus gilva, assembly GCA_023621385.1. Classification (NCBI taxonomy): domain Eukaryota; kingdom Viridiplantae; phylum Streptophyta; class Magnoliopsida; order Fagales; family Fagaceae; genus Quercus; species Quercus gilva. The sequence continues at coordinate 47,926,975 of CM042473.1, read as the reverse complement.
TCAACTAAGTTTCAGTTGACTTTTGTTTAGCAAACTGATTAGAAATAAAATCTTACAGATATATAAAATTATCTTTGTTTTATCTTCAATTAATAACATAATGATAATAAGTTTTTTATGTGCTTTTTAAAGTTGAAGGTCTTGATCAACCTATAAATAAAACTTCTGAAACATTGACTTTTGTTGCTTACCAACCATACGTTTGAATGAGTGTTTCAGATTTGATCCAAATAAAAAATGTCGGAGTAAATTAGCAAGTTGAATCTTGAAGAGACAAGAATTACAGAGGAGGTTTCCCCACACGATTAGAGATCATTTTTTATACATTAAGGCAGGGTAGGGGAAATGAGATATGAAATTGTACTATATTAATTGGACTTTGGATAGAGGGAGATCGACCTTTCTTCCCCTTTCTTCTGCTTTCCTTCCATCCCCTTAAGTCCAAGGGAATTAGTGTTTGACCACTTTTGTGATATGAAAAAACACAAAACAAGAAAACAAAAACAAGTGTTTAATTTATCCCAAAAAAAAAAAAGTGTTTAATTACCACGTATGTCAAACTTGGATCAAGCCTTAGCACATTGTAAGCTTTGTTTGTTATGAAGTTTTAAGCAATGTTAACCCGCATTGCCCTTTTGTCCACTCTTTCACTCCTCACCTTCGCTTTCTTCGGTTCTAAGCTTATGCATTGTTCAACCTAACTGCATATATTCACGCCAAATTATATATATATATATATGACAAAATTTAATTACAAAATTGGTTGTAGCCTAAGTCTACAATCTTCCTCAATATATTTTTATTAGAGGTGAATTTTGAGAATTCCATTGTTGGATAGCATCTTCTTCTTATATCCTCTATGTTTGTAAAATTTCAAGAAAATTAAAGATTAATAGCTATACTATCAATAAATTGTTTTTATTGTTAGTTTTTGTAGTTTAAAATTATGCTTAAAATATAAGCTTATAGATTATATAGTAAATAATATCTGATTGACACAAAATTTGACATGTGTATTAAGAGTGTAAAGAACATGCAATTCAACGATTAGATTTTCAAAATATATAGTATACGGCATAAGGGTCCCCAGGCCCACTTGGGCCTTGAACTTTGACACAATGGTGTGGCCCATGACCCCAATCCCTTTGTCCGACTTCAGGCCCTAATCCCTCTAGGGCCATAGGCCTAGGCCTCATACTAACCCAAAGCCCATTTGGGTGAATACTCTTAATCTGTATGCATCATGTTTTATCACCTAGACCTTACTTGGTCAACCATATCCCGAACAAGACAGCGACTGCTCGGGGTACCGCCTCCTGGTTGCCCGACAGTACCTTGGAGAGTATCGTCGCCGAGCGGCTTTTTTGGGTGGGAAGCAGTTCCAATGCTACTCCTCCCACTCCCACCTAAACACCCACTTAAACACTCACTTAAAGGCAATGAAATTGGACCTCCAAACCCACTAATAACCCAAGGTAATCATAACCTTTCCACTAATCTTGAGCTATTAATAAGAAATGAGAATGAGGAATGGGGGGTCGGTAATTACATTGTGAAAAGAGGACAGTTACTCTAAGAGAGAAAAGGAACGATTCTGTGAGGAAGGGAGAGAGGCTTTTGGAAATAGAGACGTATTTGAGCTACTGTGCATAGAACCACCCATAGTAGGAAATCCAAAGCCCACAATACAAATAGATCGTGAGCCCAAGTAGAGGCTGAGCCCAACAACCATAATTGGCTGAGTCCACAATTAGCACCGTCTGTGGGAATCTCCTACAAAGCCGTGGTTCGGCTGAGACTCACGCCCGGGAAATGTCTGGAAGACGTTCGGAGAGTTTTGCTAAAAGTGGTTCAATGGGATCTTTTTGAGGATCTACATGGCGAGAACGAAGGCATAAAAGGCGTGAAGATAAGGAGTGTGAGCGAGAGGAAGAATGGTTCGGCATCGGAGAAGGGTTGTACCAAACACATCGGACAACGTCGGGTGCTTTAGGGCACGGGCAATTTAATGAGAAAGATGAGGAGCTTAAACGGTTATGAAGGATGGTGAGAGATTTGGAGTTGGAGGCAAGAGGTAGGCACCAGAGAAGGGACCATGACAACCGAGAAGGGAGATCTGCTAGTGGGGGAGATCGCTATGGGGCCGGGTCCAATCAATCTGGTTCCCATCGACACCGGGACCGTTCACATTCATGGGAGTCCCATCAACGTCAGGACCATTCACGTTCACGAGAGTATGCAGACTAGGATTCAAATTCTCAAAAGAGTGACGGCCTCGTAATGCCGTCATGAATGCTATGAGTCGTGCCTTACGCAGAGCTACTCGATCACCGTTCTCGGACGACATTGAACGGGCCCCAATGCCAAGCAATTCACGCGCCCACCGTTCAATTCTTACGATGAGAAAACAGACCTGGTAGAACACGTCAGCCATTATATCCAGACGATGTCTTTGCATGCTCACAATGATGCACTAATGTGTAAGGTATTTCCATCAAGCCTCGAGTCCATTACTTTGAGATGGTTTAACGAGTTACGGAAGGGTTCCATTCAAAGTTTTGTCGAATTGATTCAAGAATTCGGTGTTTGGTTTGTAACCTATAGCCAGGTACTGCAACCAGTTGACGCATTACTATCCATGAAAATAAGGGTTGGAGAAACCCTTCGCAGTTATGCTAACCGGTATTGGGAGCTTTATAATGAGATTAGTGGGGGCAACGAGAAGATTGTAGTGAACACCTTTAAAATAAGTTTACCCGAGGACTCCGAACTACGGGAGTCATTGACGAGGAAGCCGCCCGAGGATATAAGGCAACTCATAAGGCGTATTGAGGAGTACAAATGCCTAGAGGATGACCGGCTGCAGAGTAAAGGTAAAGCCCCTTTTATGAGTCGTCCTCGGCAGGGCAGTTTTCAATTAAGACCCTGAAGGGATTTAAGGATTCAAGAGCCGGAGGTACAACTGGGGGAAGTGAACATGACGTTTAAGGAGCTGGTGCACAGGATCGTAGATAGGATCAAGAATGAGTCGTATTTCCGATGGCTGAACAAAATGGGGGGTGACCCTATCTCGGAGAAACCAGAACTTGTATTGTACCTATTACAAGGATAAAGGGCATACCACCGAGCAGTGCCGGGTGTTAAAGGATCATCTAGGGAAATTGGTGAAAGCGAAGCATTTGAAGGAGTTTGTGGTGGATTCAAGGAACCAAGGCACCAGGCAAGGTGCTCAACAAAGGGGGAACCCCATCCCACCCCCATTGGGAGTGATCGAAGTCATCCACCCTTCCTCAAGAAGTACCTTCATGGCCAAAAGGACAGGAGTGTTGACCGTGGCACCTATAGAAGATTGCTCGGTCGAGCAAACCCCAGTGAAGAAGATGAAGTTTGCTCGGGGACCCATCACTTTCAACGACGATGATTTAGAAGGAACAATTCAGCCGCACGATGATGCATTGGTGGTGATGGCTAGAATAAATGGTTTCATAGTAAAGAGGGTAATGGTAGAACAGGGGAGTGAGGCTGATGTGATGTATCTGGATTTGTTCAAAGGGCTCGGACTGAAGAAAGAAGACCTCTCGAAATAAGATACGTCCTTGGTTAGTTTTGATAGCCAGGTGGTGATTCTCGAAAGGCAAATATCTCTTCCCGTGAATATGGAAGGAAAGGAAGTAACAATGGCTTTTATAGTGGTCGCTTCGTTCTCTCCTTATACAGTTATTCTAGGAAGGCCGTGGATCCATGCGATGGGGGCAGTCCCCTCCACCCTGCATGTGAGGTTAAGTTGTACACCGAACAGGGTATTGCTGTAGTAAGGGGAAGCCAACAAGTGGCCACGCAGTGTTTAGTAGCCACGGTTGATTAGATGCATGAGCAGGCTAAACAGAAGGAAACATCCGAACAGGACCCTTTATAGCAATTACAGGAGCTCTAAGAGAGAATGGGGGCTAGTTGCACCAAGGAATTAGTCAGAGTAAGGATACTACCAGATGTTGACAGGTATTTTCAGGTAGGGGCAAGTATGAAGGATGAGGATAGGGTAGAAACATTATTATTTCTTATGCAAAATGTGGATGTGTTTGCATGGAGCCCATACAAGGTGCTCGGGGTTGATCCCGAATTCATTGTTCACAAGCTTAACGTTGATCCATCATTTCCCCTCAAGAAGTAGAAGCCAAGGAGGTCAGCTAAAGAACATGATGAAACAGTTAGACAGAAGGTCAAGAGGTTAAAGGAGGTTAGGGCAACAAGGGAAATCTTCTTTTTGGAGTGGCTAGCGAATATCGTGGTGGTGAAAAAGAAGAACAGCAAATGGAGAGTTTGCGTAGATTTCACAAACTTGAACCTAGCGTGCCCAAAAGATCTGTTCCCTATGCCAAAGATAGATCAATTGGTGGATGCCACCTATGGCCACCCAAGGATGAGCTTCCTGGACACCTTTTAGGGTTATCATCAGATCATCCTAACTGCCGAAGACCAGGAGAAGACGGCCTTCATCTCCCCCGATGCCAACTACCACTATACCGTGATGCCATTTGGGTTAAAGAATGCCGGGGCTACATATCAACGAATGATGACCAAGATGTTCCGAGATAAAATTGGGCGAACGGTCGAGGTATACATTAACAATATGGTGGTGAAAAGTAAACAGGAGGCAAGACATATTGATGACCTCAGGGAGGTGTTTAAGGTACTATGGTAGCATAAGTTGCGACTTAATGCGAATAAGTGTGTGTTTGGGGTGGAGGCTGGCAAGTTTCTAGGGTATTTGATTACAAGTCGTGGAATTGAAATTAACCCCGATCAGATTGAAGCCGTAAAACGTCTCAAGCCACTGACCAATCCGAAGGAAGTCCAAGTGCTGACCAGCATGTTAGCTACGCTAAACCGATTCATCTCCAAGTTTGCTGATCGTTACCGCCCGTTTTACCAGCTTTTGAAGAAATAGAGGGGATTCTAGTGGAATGAAGAGTGTAAAAAGGCTTTTCAGGACTTGAAAAAGTATTTGACGCAAGCACCTATGTTAACGGCTCCCGAGCCAGGGGAGGATTTATTTATGTACCTCTTAGTGTCGGAACATGCTGTGAGTGCCATGCTATTGAGAGTCCAAGGAGTACAACAACCCGTGCACTATATCAACAAGACCCTGGTTGACGCCGAGCCAAGGTACCTACCTTGGAAAAGTTAGCGTTAGCGCTAGTACACACTACGAGGAAACTGTCTCATTATTTTCAGGCTCATACTGTCTATGTGTTGACTGAGTATCCTTTACAGTCGTTGTTGAAAAGGTCTGACTTCATGGGCTAAATCGCCAAGTAAGGGACCCAGCTTGGTTCCTTTAATATTAGGTAGAAGTCGAGAAGTTCGGTAAAAGGCCAGGTCCTTGTCGATTTTGTTGCAAAGTTCTCCCCGAGGAGAGAGATGGAAGTCATTTGTCATGTGGATTACCGCTCGTGGAGGGTGTTTGTGGACGGCGTGTCTAGCGCAATAGGGGCTGAAGCTCAGATTGTTATCATCGCTCCAAAAGGAATAAGGCTGGAACATTCTTTTAGGTTGGGGTTCAAGGCCTCTAACAAAGAAGCTGAGTATGAAGCCTTACTTGTTGGGTTGAGGGCCGTTCTGGGTATGGGTGCACAGGAAGTTGAGATTCATTCGGATTCTCGACTAGTGGTTAGTCAGGTGCAGGGCAGTTTTAAGGCTCGAGATTCTCGAATGAAGGAATACCTGTAGGTAGTGAAGCAGGTTATGAGTCAATTTTCAAGGGCTAAAGTGGTCCAAGTGGCTTGGGGGCAAAACAGGCATGTCGACTCCTTGGCTGCACTGGCATCTTCAATGACGGAGGATGTGCCTCGGATGATCAAAGTGGAGCTTATAGCACAACCGAGTATTGATGTCGCGATAGGTGTTACAGTAGTTTCACCACTCGAACCATGTTGGATGGACCTGATTATCAATTTTTTAGCCGAGGATTAAGTGCCGGATAACGAGAAGGAAGTCAACAGGGTATGCCAAGTAGCCGCTCAGTATTAGTTGTCAGCAGATCGCAAGCTATACCAGAGATCTTTTGGGGGGCCGTATCTCTTATGCTTGCATCTCGAGAAGGTTAATGGACTCTTGGCTGAGCTACATGACGAGGTGTGCAGCAATCATGTGGGTGGACACTCACTGGCACACCGAGCAATGACTCAAGGGTTTTGGTGGCCGTAGATGCAGAAGGATGTCGCCGAGTATGTGCGAAAGTGTGAGCAGTGCCAAAAGCATGCCCCCTTGATCCAACGGCCAGCAGGTTATCTGAACCCAGTTAACAGCCCTTGGCCTTTTGCGTAGTAGGGCCTGGATATTCTCGGTTCATTTCCTCGGGCCATGGGCAATTGAAGGCTTGTTTTGGTAGCTATCGACTACTTTACCAAGTGGGCGGAGGCAGAGGCTTTAGCCAATACTAGGGACGTGGATGTTAAAAAGTTCGTGTGGAAGAATATAGTTATAAGATTTGGGGTACCAGACTCTCTTATATCTGACGATGGATTGCAATTTGACAGCAAAGTCTTTCGCAAATTTTGCAGTGATCTCGGCATCAAGAACAGGTACTCAACCTCAGCATATCCTCAGAGCATTAGCCAAGCTGAGGCCACTAACAAGCCAATTGTGAATTGATTGAAGAAAAGGTTGGACGATGCAAAGAGTAGGTGGGCTGAGGAGCTACCTAACATTATATGGGCGTACCGGACAACTCCCAGGCGGTCTACAGGGGAGACTCCTTTATCCCTAACATATGGGGCTGAAGCCGTAATACCGGCCGAGGTAAACCTATGTAGCCAACGAGTTGTAGAATTTTTTCCTGCCTAGAATAACGGATTGATGGTGGAGCATTTGGATTTGCTGGAAGAATACCGAGAAGCGGCAACTATACGGCTAGTCGAGTATCAACAAAAACTTGCCCGATGATATAATCGAGATGTAAAGATAAGGGAGTTCTGTGCTGGGGACCTGGTGTTACAAAAAGCAGTATGAAATATGCGAGATACGAATGTTGGAAAGTTGGCCCAGAACTGGGAAGGACCCTACCTGGTCACTACCATCACAGGAACAGGAGTATACTACTTGGAGGACCTAGACTAGAGACCGCTTCCTCGGCCATGGAATGCCCACAATCTAAGGAAGTTCTATCACTGACCATCTGTGCACGGGGGTACGAATTGAATATAATCTTACATATGTACACTCTATTAATTAATACAAAGGTGATGCTTATCCATGCAGAAGTATTTAAATCTATCATCGTTAACTCATTAAACCCGACCAACAAATGTAGAGGAAGCTAGAAGAACTAAGGCAAATTATTCTACTCTAAGGGTGGAAACCTGTCCCTGATTCAATTTTCATCACTGGACAGGTGGTTGATTTTCATCATCGAGCAAATGGAAACCTTACACTAAATTTTCTAAAGACAAAAGCCTGTCCCCGGTTCGATTTTCATCACTAGGCAGGTGGAAACCTTACAATAAATTATCTAAGGACAGAAGCCTGTCCCCGATTCGATTTTCATCACCGAGCTGGTAGAAACTTTACGTTAAATTATTTAAGGATAGAAACTTGCCCCCTTGTTGATTTACATCCCCGGGTAGGTGAAGCCCTTGCGCTAAGTATTTCGCACAGTGTAAGATCCCATGCTCGGTGAACCTTGTACTCGGTTCGGCTTTATCATCCATCCTTCATTTCTCCTAAATTAGGTAAAGCACTGCAATTACAACTTGTAACGAGTTATTCTTCTAACGTGTGAAATTACTTTAGGCCTGTCCCGGCCACTATAAAGTCAAGGGCACACTATGACTGAATTGCCCAACTAGTTGATATAATGAATAAGAAGCAAAATAATCAGTTAGAAAAAGATAGCCTATCAGTGATAAAACAATCATTCATAGAACGCTCGGTCTCCAAAGCCATGTAATAAAGCAATTAAAGCAAACAGAAGCAAATAAAACCAAACCATTGTTCAGTCACCACAGCTAGGTGACCATAGGAAAATAAACCCAAAAATAAAAGAAATTAAAGTTAAAGCTATTGTTCCGTCACCACAGCCCAGTGACCCTGGGCAAACCGACAAAACAACAATAAAGGAAAAGCAAACACGGATAAAAAGCTAGTTAAACATAAGTATTAAACGGCTGGATCGGCAGGCAGGAGTTGGGCTGCTTCATCGGCTTGCTGGTTAGGGATGTCCTCGGTCAGTGGCTAATGGGCTTATGCATCATCGGCAAAATTGAGGTTATTGGAAACCTCGAGATCAACAGTATCCACATGGGCGTCAATCGCTCGGACCAGCTCCCTCATGCTGGTGGTATCTTCCTTGTTTGTAGCATCGGCCTGACTCTAGATGGGGGTTGGAGGAGTTGGATAAGGGATTTGATCTGGGTTTCTCAAGGGGGAGTCCTCTGCCACTCCCATCGCCTGAACGGCTGCCAGCCACCCTTCCCCAAACCCATAGAGCCATGCTTGATGGATAATAGGCTCCGTGGATTTCTCGACAGCCGTGAAGCCCTTGTCATACCATTTGTTTTCGCAAGCTTTGAGGCTCACTTTCGGATCAACTATTTGATCGGCCTAAGCCAAATTCAGGCTGGCTGCCTTTGCTAATTTGAGCTTGATGCCCCTTAGCTGGTTCTCCGCCTCGGCCAATTTCTCCTCTGCCAATAGCCTGGCTTTCTCCAAGGATTAAGCCTTCTTCTCGGCAGCCTCGGCAGCCTTGCCCTTTTCCTTAGCTGTGGCATTGGTGACATCCTTTAACGCTTTCTCCCGATCAGCGTCCTCGGCGAACTCCTTCAGTCTCTCACCAAGGACATATGTCATCTGTGCGGTCTGGTAACACAAAAACAACGAATATTAGGGTAGAGGATTTATTCATGCATTAAAATGAACAAAAAAGGAAGGAAAGGAAAATTACCGCCACGGTGTGCCACTGTAGTCGCCGTACTAACGAATCCTCGTCCCTTTCAGTAAAAAATTAAACATCCTCAGGCAGTAGGAGGCCGTGCACTAAGCTTTGGGCCACCCTTCCCCCTTCGCCCTTATCCCAAACCCTTACGCTGACAGAGGCCCATCACTGAACTTAAAGGTAGGCTGCCAATGGACCTTGGGCCAAAAGGAAGACACTACATTAGCACCAACTTGCGCAATAGGCTGAGATTCACCCACCGGCTCCTTAATCACGATCCCGCCAGATGGCCGGAGAGGGGTTTTGGATGAGGCATCGCTAGGAACCTGGGGCAGTTGATCGTCAAGGTGCTACTTCTTTTTGGCGCGGTTGGAAGAAGGGGGAGGAGGAGTTCGACCCTTGCCTTGAGGCTGTTGAGACTGGGCAGGAGGATGAGTGCTAGACAGGAATCGGTTGACCATCATTTTTCGCCTTGTCACCATCTCGACATCTAGTTCAACCTCAGTTGTTTCTTGCTCGACTGGCAAGGCAGGACCTACCGGTTCCTCAACGGGTATGTGAACCTTGCAGCTTAAAGACACACACTCAGTCGACTCGTCTCTCACTAGGGCACGGTCTTTTGCAATGGTATACCTAGGGCCAAGATCTCGAGCTTCACCAGCAGTCAATGAAGGTGGGAGAAAATTTGCATGACAAACATCTATATACGATAGGAGTGGGCTATCTACAAGCAATGCCTGGTTGAATGCTTGCCAGGTCGAGTATACGAGGTCAACGCCGAGTATCAAATGGGATGCTCAGAGCTGTCCATCTGTATGAACAAAAAATTCTAATCTAAGTACACAATTAAGATCTCGTACATGAACAACTCGGAGATTTGGTTGGAACCTTTTTGATTCTGCAACAAATCAGCAAAAAGACAGATTAGTTCAATATGTGAGCGACTAAGTAAAAGATGCAAACTTAAAGCAAAGAAGGGTTCTCGGTACCGACCAACATCACGCGACGAGAAGGCAAACCAATTGCCGCTCACCCAAACAAATTCTCCTACCGAGTTTCTGTTAGAATCGGGAAGGCATGATATCAGCTGTACCCTCATATCTTTGGTTTTTAAGTAATAATCGGACCTAATATTTCTATACAGACTATACATGAAGTTAATATCATGGTGGTTTAACTGTAGACCGAATATGCGGTTTAACCTACTCACACAGCTCACCACTCTGTAAAAATTGGGGGGGGGGGGGGGGAGCCGGTTGGGACACAAATCGTAAAACCTTAGGGTGCCTATAATGAGAGGGTCAACTGGGAACCTAACCCCACCCTCGAGAATAGCCATCAAGGGGAAAAAGACAGTGTTTACGCCAATACGCCTATGGAGGTCGATATCGCCCTCATAACAGTAGGTCACATTGTAGGTTACCCTAAAGCTAGCCAAGGACACCTCTGTAGATAGGAGGTGAGAATAACCCATTCCTAAACTAAGATTAAAAGAAAACTGAAAGAAGAAAAGGAAATGAGAGGAAAGACGAAGAGGACTTACTTTGGGGCTCTAGGAAGGAATGGTGTTCTAGGTTGGAAGATGAGTGCACGAAAACAGTATGCTCAGCAGAGGGGTAGTTTGGAGATTGAAGAATGTAAAAGTGAAGCGGGGATACAGAAAGAACTATTTATAGGAGCCAAATAAGAGAATAAATGATATTTAATAAATGGGAAGTAGGAAATCCTACGAATCCCGATCTCAACATCTACACGAGCGCTGCCTCGGTTCATGAACCGTCAGCAATGATGACGACTGCGCCAACAATCAGATGCAATGTGCCTTTTAAGGGCACATTAATGAGTCTTTTAAACCATTCGATATCTACCTGTCGGACTTCTCGAATAGTTTCTGTCTTTTAGTGTCTTTGATTCGTTCTCGGGAATCGAGCACGAATTAAGGAGGGGCTAATGTACGGCATAAGGGTCCCCAGGCCTACTTGGGCCCTGAACTTTGACCCAATGGTGTGACCCATGACTCCAACCCCTTTGTTTGACTCCGAGCCCTAATCCCTCTAGGGTTATAGGCCCAGGCCTCATACCAGCCTAAAGCCCATTTAGGCGAATACTTTTAATCTGTACGCATCATGTTTCATCACCTAGACCTTACTCGGTCAACCATATCCTAAACAAGACAGCGACTGCTCGGGGTACCTACCTTGGAGAGTATCGCCGCCGAGCGGCTTTTTTGGATGGGAGTATTGCCAATACCACTCCTCCCACTCCCACCTAAACAACCACTTAAAGGCAATGGAATTGCACCTCCAAACCCACTAATAACCCAAGGTAATCATAACCCTTCCACTAATCTTGAGCTATAAATAAGAAATAAGAATGAGGAATGGGGGGTTGGCAATTCTAGAGAGAGAACATTGTGGAAAGAGGACAGTTACTCTGAGAGAGAAAAGGAACGATTCTATGAGAGAGGGAGAGAAGCTTTTGGAAATAGAGGCGTATTGGAATTACTGAGCATTGAACCACCCATAGTAAGAAATTCAAAACCCACAATATATATAGATCATGAGCCCAAGTAGAGGTTGAGCCCAACAACTATATTTTGGGTACGCGCATATGGTAATGTTTATTTTATTTTTGCAGCTAAATTTTGTCTATATATATAAGCATTCAAGTAGTGCATCACATGTACTTCCCCAACTCTTTACAAGTTCAATTTGGATTTATCAGTTAATCAAATCCAACATACACGAGGCTTCTTCCCAAAATAACAACAACAAAAAATTACAAGTGGCTTATCTAATATCTATGCATTCACCTTAAATATGATCCCTATAATTGGTTACGCACAATTCAAAACATAAACTGCACATTACGAATTTACAGCATGAGCTTTTCTCGCCTGTGTTTTGTAAAGTCAAGCTGGCATGTTTCAACTTTCAAGCCACAAGTGGCACAAGTAGCGAATTGTTTAACAGCCTAGTTGCTACATAAATGTAGCAACAACTAAAATTTTGAAAATTTAAAAAAAAAAAATCCAAATTAATTGCACCATTTAAGTTGGGTGAATTCTTCTAAAAAAAATATGGTGAATTGATGAATTAGGAGATTAAATCAAAGTCATTGTGGGAAGAACTTGGAAAAGAGAGATAATTGTTATGCGAAGAAAAAAAAAAAAAAAAAAGATAATAGGAGATTAAATCAAACATATGAGATTAGTTCAAAGAAAAGGCAATTACAATGAAAAATACAAAGTAATAATTAAATTAAACAATATCAAAGGAAATGTACCTTTCTAGATGAAGAGATGCTGATAAATTGAAAAAAGAAATTGAGGAAATTAAAGTCAATGTGCAAAGAAAGTAAAAAAAATTCCTTTTTGATTTTTAAATGCGTGTTCCTTTTTGATTTTTTTTTTAATAAAAAAAAATTCCTCTTTTTTGTTTTGATGAGGGACTAAAAATTTGAATTCAATTAAAAGGCAATCAATATGTGTGTGTTGGATTATAAGAATCTATTATTATATAGAGATATAGAGAAAAGATTGAGATAAGGATAAGAATATATATATATATATATAATTTAAGAAGCAGTAGGATAAAGCCTAGTATTTGAATTTAAATAGAACACAGATATTGAATTGGAATGGATTGTGAGGTAAACAAATTTTTTTTAACCTTTTTTAAATTTATTTATGGATTTGAACTTATATTTAAAAATTGAAAGCTATGTAGTAGGGTTAGTGAGTTTTATTTTAGGGAGAGGATTGTGTCCAGTGGCCAATTCCACTGGACATACTAGGATATGAACACGTATCCACATCTCAACATGTCTAGTGGAACTGTCCACTAGACACAAGCTCAACCTTTTATTTTATGCATTTGTCTCCAAGTTTTGTCACTACTTAAACTTAGGGTGTAGGGAGATTTTTGAATTACATAAAAATCCAATTCAAAGAAGGGAATCCTATTATAAATACTATAGATATATTACAGTTTAAGGACTAAATTGCAAAGAAGAAGAAAAAAGAAAAAGAAAAAAAGAGAAGGTATTAAAATGAAAATCCACCCCATATATAAAAGGATGTAATTTGGATTTTAGTCTAAAAATAAAAATAATATGTTCTTCTAATATAATAATTTAAATGACCGTCAAGTTGCCAAGAGCTTCGTACTCAACTTGTTGATATGTGTTGGTATTTTCAAATGAGACATTCAATGTTCAAATCATTTTCTACAATTATCCAATTAAAAAAAAAGGAAGAAATAATAAAAAGAAGACCATTGAAATAACTTTTTAGGGTTTCTTACATATATCACTCTTGAACTTTGACATGAGGTCAATTTAGCCCTTTATAATTTCCATTTGAGCAGTTAATCCCTTGAACTTTAAATTTGTGACAAATTAGATATTTATTGGTATTTTCAATTAATGATTAACAAATTTAATCACATATTTTGCGACTAATTAATCTGCCACATCATTTATAAGTTTGGAAATGACATTATTACCGTATACATATCATGTGATTATATCCAATAGGTTTTTTTGTAAAATATACTGACACATGTGTGATTTGTCACAAAAATAAAGTCTAGAAAATTAGAGTGTGTTTGGGAAAATCTTTTTGGATTTTTACCTTTACTTGTTGTCACACATTTAACATAAAAATTACTAAAAATTATATCTTTTGATAAATATTTTGCAAATTTGTTTGCCTACAACTTTTTTATTTAGCTTTTATCTCGAGAAAATTATTAGTTTGCATATATAGTACTATGTAAAGTGTACATTGTAGACAAAAATTTGGCTAACATTTGTCAATTTGGGAAAAAGTGACTAACATTTGCCACATTTTTTTCTTACCGTGTACACTTTATATGATACTATTCATGTAAACAAATACTTGACTTTTATCTTTTAGTTTTTATGTAAAATATTTTAGAACTTTGTTTTTTAAAATTATAAATATACTTTTAACATATTTTGAGAAAAAAAAAATCACCAAAAAGCTAAATAAACTGATTTAAACGCACACGCAAATAAATTATTCCGAAACGCATTTGTTCTAATCTAAATCTAAAGGTAACATTGACAATTATATCAAAGTATAATGATGGCATTTGAAAAACTCCAAAAGTTTATAAAACTAGTATAATTTACAAATTACAACATCCGTGACGTCTCTCTTCTTTTTCTTTTTCTTTTTCTTTTTTTTGGAGCCATGACGTCTCTTAAAAAGCTATATATCAAACATTATAGTTTTTAAACTATAGTTAACTTATCTTTTATTTTGAGAAGACTATAGTTAACTTACCTATATTTCTATACTACTACAGCTGAACCAATTGCGAGGTTGCCGGCAAGCCGACGACGACGCCCCAGTGAAAGCGTCTAACACCTTCTTTCCATTAAACCCTAAGATTTTATATCATCCCCTTTTATTTTATATACAATATATTACACATAAAAATATGTATTATATATCTATGTATGTAGTCAACGGTCAAAATTGCTGGCTATCATAATCTTTTTTATTCGTTCCTTTCCCTCTCCAGTCTCCAATCGCAACAAATCTCCTATTTATGCTCCTATCTCTCTTTTCCTTCTTCTTCTAACCCCCAACAAACTCTCCCACTATATCTCTATATATATATAGCACAACCCTTTTTTGCTTTTTGCATATTTTGGTTCCAAGAAGATCTCAAACATGAGCCCTGCAAAGTTTCATGGTGACCATGAGATTTCGAAGTGGGAGATGATCAAAGGTCCACGTCCATCACCATTGAATATCAACAAGGGGTCCCATGTCATTCAGAAATCGTCTTTCTCTTCATCATCATCATCTTCTTCTTCGGTGGTTTCTGATTGTGTTGGTACCACAATGTTCAGGCAGCAACAAAAGCAACCAGTTATTATATACACTCATTCTCCAAAGGTAATCCACACACAAGCTAAGGATTTCATGGCTCTCGTTCAGAAGCTCACGGGTATGTCACAGCCCAATGAGGATGATCAAACCCAGAAGATAAGTGACAAGATATTGTCTGCGAAAGGAAATGATCGTAAGGTGATCAAGCCTTTTGGGCATGATGATCGTAATGATTCATCTTCGGCTCTTAGTGAAGAGAATTGTGGTGATGTTAAGACAAGATCGTCATCTCTGTCACCAATTTTTAACCAAACAAATCCATATTTTGCTGATATTCCTTTGTTTACCCCGAGTTCAAACAATTTCTTCTGCTCGCCTAGGCCTGTTTATAGATATCCTGATTCTGCATTCGTGTCGCCAAACATAGGTAACTCGATGTCACCGTCTGTTTTGGAATTTATAAAAGGGCTGCCAGAATATTGAGGTTGAATATTGGAGGGGCTTAAGTCAGTTTGTTTGCAAATTGAGACATTTCCTTTGCGTTGTTCATAGATTGCTTTTTGTCTATTATTGTTTTCAGGTTTTTTATTGTATTTTTTTGTTTTATGTTTCCAATGTTATAGATTTCGACCATATAGAGGTTAGATAGCATCGAATATGAATTACAAGAGATTTATTTGATTCATTGGCCATCAAAGGGAGGATTGATCTATATATCTCTCCTACTGGTTGGTGTGTGGCATTGATTTGTTATACATAGATTACTGGTGCATGTTTTTGATGATCAAGCTTTCTTGCGCATATCTTTCTATTTCTCTTCTTCCTTAGTAAATCTCCATTTCTTGGGATTGGCAGATCCATTGAGAGTATAATTTATGTCTATGCACAAGATAAACCATACAGCCCCCGTGGTGACGCCACGGTTTGCGGTTGTTAGTGCTACAATTCCATGGACAAAAGCTGTACAAGTTTCAAAACTACAGTGATGGCAGGTTGTGATTTATTACATCACCTTCACATAGGATTATCAATGACATTAACTTTATTGTACACCAATTATAATTTACCACGTCAACCTAAGGGTCATCAAATAGCCCATAGCCCACAGCCCGACCCAGAAACTCGATGGCCCACCGAGCTAATGGGTAGCTTGGGCCGTTGTTATTAAGGCCCATGGGTAGCCCACTAGTTCAGTGGGTTAGGCCGTGGGCTTGTTTTTATACTCATGGGTACTCGGTGGGCTAGCCCAGTAGCCCAACCCGTTGTCTAGCGCATTAGCCTAACCCGTTGGCCTAGCTTAATAACTCATAATTTATAACAAAAATATATAGGAAGTGTATGAAAGATTGATCCTGGGATATTATAGAGGAATTTCTTAAGAGAACTCTCTCAACCACTAAAATACTCAAAGAAATTGTGCTAAACTTAGTTTACTAATATATTTTTCTAGTAGTCTAGCAAATTTGAATTAACCATTTGACCTTTTTTTATTAAAGATAAAAATAAAAAACTATTTAAAGCCTTAATAAAAAAATTAAATAAGTTTCCATCATCAAAACAAAAAATTAAAAAGATTTTACTGTAAAAAAAATTGTAATTAAGTATTAAATTCTTTAATTCTTTCCTTTAAAAAAATAGATTGATTATTCCCTTATAAAAAAAATTGATTCTTTCCTTATAAAAATAATAAAATAATATGCTAATACAAGCCCATAGGTAGCCCATTAGACCCAACCTGATAGCCCACCCCGCTAAAGACAAAATGGGCATTACCCATGGGCAGGGTCATGGGCTGAGATTTTCTTTTTCGGCCCAACCCGACCCGGCCTGTTAACTAGTTAATAGCCCATTATGCCCAACCCATTGTACCCATGGACCAAGTAAAAATGAGTCAGACCAGCCCATTAACGACTCTTACGTCAACCCTTTGTGAAATTTGATTTGACTTTATACTTACTGTTGTTAGTTTGACTATACAAATGTGTTTTGTGCTTTAAACCATATATTAGGTGAGAACTTCATCATGCTCAACGCAGTCAGCAAGTCCCTTTAGGTACACCAATACGCCATTATGATCCATGAACTCTGCCTTAGTTCCCAATCTCAATCCCGATGTTTCTGGCAACCAAACGGATGCATGTCAGTTAAAAAGCATTGTTCGATGCAAAATTTATGCTTCACAATAACTTCAAATCTATGTCCCGGTTTAGCTTTGAGACAGTCTTGATGATACGATTAAACTTTGTGTTGTAGAGAATTAGTTTTGGAATTGATTGAACGAAAGAGAGTTTACAAATGCGTGCGTGATTGTTTAATGCAAGAATATTGTTACAATCACAAATCATTTTACAACATTTTTATTGTTGTATTCAATTGTTACGGTTTTATCTAGATCAACCACTAATATCATTTTTCCACTTATTAATAATTACTCACCACATCAATAATTTGTAAAAAAGTTTACAACTCTAGCATTTTCGTTAACGCAAACTCAAGAGCTGTTGTACGTGAAATTAAGAGTCTTTCGAAGCTATGCAACAACAACAAATTACTTAGATGCTCTGCCTAACCAGAGAAAAAGTAAACTCAAGGCTAAAGAAAACTAAATTGTAGGAAATATTAAAGTACAGAAGGAAACTTATGTTCATTAATGTAATCAAATGAGTATAACAATGTGAGAACCAAGTCCTAAAAATGACGGGGCGATCAGGTCTTCATTGTGATTACTCAACCAACAATGTAATACCCCCTAGATTGAGTGTTTTAAGTGTGGAATTTCCGCTTATTTTAATTAAAAGAAAAAAAGAGTTAAAAAATCTTATTAAATACCTCTTTTTTGAATAACAATGAAATTTATATCATTGTTCAAGAAATTGTCTAAAATAAAAAAATTACATGATTTTTGATCCTTCTTACATTCTAGAAAAATAAAATAAAAAATACATCGTTTATTTTTCTAGTTACAATTTAAAAAACTAAAATTATATGGCTTGTTTTCCTAATTGCAATCTATAAAAATGAAACTGACACTAGTAAATAACTAGTTTAATTATAACTGAAAGCATCTAAATTTAGAAGTTATGTTGCGAAATAAGCTGTTAAACACCCACTCCACTTGATTCGAAGGATGATCTTCTAAAAATGAATGGATGTATCATGTTATGCATAAAACATATACTCCTTCATATCATTGTCATGTATATCACGTATCATTGCTAAATAAAGTTTATGCTCATCAAAATATTTTTGCAGCATATATATTAAATCCATAGCCTGTTCATAATATGACCCTAACATATGCATTCATCACATATCTCATGCAGCCGCCGCACACGTACAAAAACATGTATGTGGCTTAATTATCTCCATTATATACACGTAGCAACACCATGCTTTTATCAAAAGACCAAGGGTATTTCCTTGTCCATCTGGTCCTAAAATGAAAAGAACTAGCTAGGAATGAATGTGTATCATCACCTAGCTAGGTCCTACACTCAGAACTTCATTATTTGTCGGCTTTCATCTAGAAATCATAGCAGCTTTGATCTATTAAAAAGTTTTGGTTCGCGCGAGCAATCATCATTAATTCCCACTAATGTTTGTGTCAGCTACTACGTACGTACTTACGCTCCCTCCTCAGTGAGAGCAGAGAATTCCTTCCAAACCTCCACCCATCTTTTTGTTGTTGTGTTGTTCATATTCTCAATCCAAGACCCACCTGAAACCTGGGGCTGATCCTAAGGCTTCTTCGATGCAAGCGATACATAACCCCTAAACCTTGAGTGCTTCTAGGGTTTGAGAAGTATGACATAATTAAAGACATTCTATATATGCATACTTAGATTTTGCAAAATAAACTACAATATTCCTACCTCACTTATGTAAATAAGTAAATAAATTACAGAAAAATAAGCGTACCCCATCTCACACAAAGAGTGGGTATGCAAAGTCTCTCTCTCTCAATCATTACTCACTACACAGTCTACACCAAGATATATTTATTGCCTCGAGATTTTTCTTTTTTCAACTTTTTAGCCTTTTAATCTTTGAACTTTTTATTCTATTAACTTTTACATCGCACGTAGATATTGTAATTTCATGATTACACCAGAGAGTAAATCAATTATATTTGTTTACCTATCAAAAAAAAATGTAATTGTTTAGTTCTTAATTTCTAATTATGTAGATGAGCATGGGCTCATTGGGCAGGGATATATGATCCAAAATGCACGTAATCGGGTCAAAGTTTTAGCCCATAAAATCAAAAAACACCATCCCCCAACCCAAAAACCTGATGAATTGAGAAGTATGGAACATGGAGAACTTCTAATTTACTATTCTATTTTAGTTTTGAAAATCAGTGACTAAGGCCAGTCGTAGATATTTATTTAGAAAGATTTCCAATGTTGGGTTTGTTTCAATGAAAGAGAAGGCTTTGGTTTTTTCCTTTTGTCTCGAGTAAACGTTTACAAACGAGATGAAGGGTTGGAGAGAACGTTACCTTGATAATACACCAACCTAATTAGGCGCAACAACCAACTTACAGGTCCAAGAAATTATTGTATGTCCACCTAATGTATACTTCACTTCCAAGAACTCTTACACTTACGCACTCTTCTCTAATTTATTATCTAGGAGCTGCATATTATCCACGCAATTGGTGAAATTTCTATCCATCACCATGGACCAAGCAATAGAGTTATGCATTTATCCTAATATTATTTTTTTAGTAACTCTGTAATTTTTTTTTTAAGATAGTTTCATCTTATGATATACATTCTTGTTAATTATTATTTATCATCATATCAAGACACCTATTAGTTTTTTATGCAGGCAAAAATGGAACTTCAAATATCTTATTTAATGACACGAGACTTTGTCAATTAAGTTAGATAGAATCCACTTGTGTTGTTTATTATATATTCAATTCATGAGATTTCTTTCAAATATCATCTCTTTCTATCCCAAAATATAAATATAAATAAAAAGCCTTGAAAAAGCCTTGTTTAGCATGATTCTATTTATTTCCATTATTTATTCTAGCGTATTGACATTAGTCATCAGGTGTATGTTAGTAAATTATCTGTAAAAGCAAAAGGCCAAAAAAGAAGAAGAATCTATTGTTGGCATAGTTGGCATAACCGTCGATTATTGAAGCGAATTCTAACAAGGCATATTTGCACCGCATTCGGCCTTTAAAGGGCATAAAAATATGTTAGTGATGACGTGTGAATCATCAGTCCTGTAGGTTCGTCCAGATGGTGCCGAAGCCTCATCACTATTCCTGCAAACGTAGAACAAAGGCTCTCCTAAGATGGTCACCAGTGTAGTGCCTACCACAATGTCTCCGTTGCCAAAGTTAGTGTATAAAAGCTTTTTGAGAGAAATAAGAAAGTTCTAAATATTAGAGAGATCTGTGTAAGAGTATTTTTTGGGTGAAATTATGTACCTTTTTTGCCCCCGATTAGTGTGTACATATAGATTCATAGTTTCTAGCCGTTGGTGCTTTAATTGTGGCTTTAGTGCTCTTTCCGTAACACCTCAGGGCTTATTAACGCAGGCTTTGATGAGCCTCCAATGGTCTGACAACTAATTGGTAACTGTCCGAAGCATTGAATTCCCTTATTAATGACTCACTTGCCTTCGTCCGTGTTGTGCCAAGGTGGATGAGTATATTTGATGAGGCCGTCTAGGAAAGGAGAGTTCGTCAATCCCATCAGCTGCCCCCCAAGTTCTATGGTCACTGTGGCATGTCATGACGACCATCAGAAGATGAAAGGTTTTCTACCCAGACATGGCTTTTAGGGTATCGTTCCACATTTAATGCGTAGTGGCAACGCCACACGCATCGTGGCCACGTGGTGTGTTTTGACCAATGGAGTTAATGCCCCACTTGTGTGACTCTTGGGTTTCTCGCTGAATTTCAGTTTTTTATGCCTAGCTTTTTAAACTTCCTCTCTTTCTTCTTGGCCCTTCACTTTTTCCAACTCTTTCTCAATCATTGCTCTGTGCTCCTTCTTTTCCAATCCACTCTGCGATTTTCTTTGAGCTTTTGCATTCTGTGGTTGCTTCCTTTGAGGTATGTCTCTCTTTTCCTTTTTCCTTTGCTTTTTGTGGCATAGATAGATTGTGCTGGCTTCTGATTTCCTTCTTTTTTTTTCTCTTTTTTTTTTTTTTTTTTTTTTTTTTTTTTTTTTTTTTTTTTTTTTTACTTTTAGGATTATCCTCTCTCTTTCTTTGTTTTATGGGTTTCCATGGTTAGTAGCTCTAAGGTTAGGATAGCTTGCCCCTCAATTTCATTCCTTTTTGCACGTTTGGGGGGATCTTTAAGTGTTTTCCCATACCTTGAAAACTTTTTCTTTGAGGGTAATAGTTTAAGCGTTGCATTGGCTGATTTGCTCCCTTTACTCTGTCAGTCAATTGATTGGTTTGAGGGTTTAGCGAGGGAGCGATGAGCAATGTCTGAGGTGAAATCCAGTGAGCTCGAGACAAGGTTGTTGTCTTGCAATGATCCTGTGGAGGTGGAAGGGGATACCACAATCTTCGTCCCTCGGGAGGTTAGGGCTTTCTCTGCCCTTGGGGACGAGTGTAGCCTAGATGTTAAGATTCTCTCCAAGTTTAGCAATAGGTTTCAATTTCCTGAAAGGGTTAGGGTTTGTCTTCCTCGAAAAGAGGAACGAGCTTGTCATTTTTCACCCGGGGAGGTGTGCTTCTACGAGGCTGCCTTCCTAAGTGGGCTCAGATTCCCCGTCCATCCCTTCATCATGGAGCTTTTAAACCACTTCAAAATCGCTCCTTAGCAACTTATGCCAAACTCCTGTAGAATAGTGGTCAGTTGTATGGAGATATGGCTGGCCACCACTGAGGGAGATATGATCAAGGTTGATGAGTTCACCTACTTGTATCGTCTAAAAGAATCCAAGGAATACAGGTACTACGAGCTAGTGCCTTGGGTTAAGGAAGCTATAATCATCAAGGGCCTACCCTCGTCGTTTCGATATTAGAAGTCTCGATTCTTTTTTGTCTCCGGTGATGAATGGAAGACCCCCTCTGGCGAAGTTTGGGGAGACGTCCCTAGGTTGCTCCGTCGGTGGGGAACCTCGAGTTTAGGTGCGTCGTTTCCCTGCCAGTCCTTCGTCATTATTATTTATTATTTTTTCTGGCACACATTTTGTCATTATTAACTTTCTTGCTTGTTGTCTTGTGCACAGTTAAGAGATGGCCAAAACTTAAGAGCAAATACAGACAACGTGTTGAAGTAGCCATCGAGTATGCAAGGATGATTGAAGACTTTGATGATCTAGTCGACCCTCGGACTCTAGCTCTTCACTGCCTTGGTCCAGAGCCCTCCGCTTTCATCTTGAAAACTATAGAAATTGAGGAGAAGAAGAGTAAGTATTTGTTAAATTCTTCATTGCTAATCCTTTCCTCTTTTTTCTTCTTTTTTTTTTTATTTATTTTTATTTTTTTTATTTTTTTTAACAAGTTTTTTATTGTAGGGATGACGGCCAAATTTAACTAGGGGATGTATGCGAAGATGAGGGGCAAGAAGAACGAGCCACTCTCCAGCATTGGGAAGAGGACGGTGCGGGTAATGGAGAAGGGCATCTCCATCACTCCTCCTGCCCCCGTCACTGAACCTTCAAGGACGGCCTCCCTAGCTACCTCAGTAGAAGAAATCACTCCTATCCGGAAGAAGCCTCATGTGGACGATAAGAGGAAGGACAAGGCCGATTCTCGTTCGTCCACTATTTTTGACGATGCTGGCCTTGCGCTGGCGAGGGCACAGGAATCTTTTTCTGTTGAGGAGCTGAAGGTCTTCTCAGGCATGCCCTCTCATGAGATTATGGGTTGTCACATCACAAACTCGTCTAGGTATTGTACTTATGCAATTTTACCCTTTTCTTTTTCTCTCTCTTTTTGCATCATTTTGAATTTTGGATTTCCTTCTCAGCTGCTGGGGGAGAGTCTTTACATTACTTCTGAGTACCTTACTCACGAAACCAAAATTGCATCAGCGGTGTCTAGGATGGAGGCTCTAGAGGCAAAAAATTCTAAGCTAAAGAAGGATCTCATTATTGTTATGGATGAGGCCAACACCATCAAGGAAAAAACCAAGGCTTTGGGGGACGACCTCAGAGCGGAGAGGCAGATCACCCTGGAGAAAGATGAGTAACTCCAAGCTACAAAGGAGAAGGTGAAGACTGTTGTTGCTAAAGCTGTTGAGGCTTTCCAGCAAACTGAGGAGTACAACACTATACTCTTCAGCTGGTACTACAAGGGCTTTGAGCTCCTTTGTCGGTACCTGGTCAAACACCCTCCTAGAGTAGACTTGGAGAATCTGGACATGAAAGTAGTTGACCAGGAGATGGTAGAGGACAAGGCCTCCCAATCAAATGCTCTTGCTGAAGATGCTCCTAGGGATGCTCCTCTGCCTCCTCAAGATGGTGATGATACGGCCACTACTTGAACCTACCTTATGTCTACCTTTTTTCTCTTTTTTTTTTTAATTTTTTTTTTTTGGGTGCCTAGTGTGTTTTGGGCTTTTTGATTCTACTTTCAGAAAAAAAAATTTCATTCTAATTTAAGAACAATGTTTTTGCCAAGTGTTTATGGGCTTTTAATTATAATATTGAAGCAATGCTGGTTGCCTGTTGTTTTTGGGCTTTCAATTATATCAGTAATTCTGTACTTACTTGTTTTCGCTCTTACCTTGCATGATACTTAGTGACTGCATGTGGTCTCTATCTGCTTCATCCTTCTGCGTCAGTAACTTAGATTGTTGTTACTTAGTTAAAATTTTCGTTGTGACCCATACTCATTGAAGGCGTCTTGATCCATTAGTAACTTACATCCGTCGAGGTGGAATTTTGCTACTTAGCCAATTTTTATGATTTATACCCATTGAAGGGATTTGGTCATTCTTTAGCTTCGTCAATAACTTACATCCATCTAGGCGGAATCTTGTTACTTATCCAATTTTTATGACTTATACCCATTGAAGGGATTTTGTCATTCTTTGGTTTCGTTAGTAACTTACATCCATTTAGGCGAAATCTTGTTACTTAGCCAATTTTTTGTGACTTACACCCATTAAAGGGATTTTGTTATTCTTTAGCTTCATCAGTAACTTACATCTGTTTGGGCGAAATCTTGTTACTTAGCCAGTTTTTTGTGACTTACACCCATTAAAGGGATTTTGTCATTCTTTGGCTTCATTAGTAACTTACATCTGTCTAGGCAGAATCTTGTTACTTAGCCTTTTTTTTTTTTTTTTTTTTTTTATTTACGCGCATCACATTGACTGAATAGTTCTTTTATTGCTTTATTTCAAACATGAATACATTCGTTGGCTACATCTACTGATGGTATTGTTTCAAATGCTCAATATTCCATGGTCGCGGTAGTTTCCTCCTGTCCAACGTCTCCAGGTGATAACTGCCTTGCCTGGAGTAATGGGTGAATCTGTAGGTTCCTTCCCAGGTTGGACCGAGCTTCCCCTAAGTTGGCTTGGTGGCAAGCATGACTTTGCGTAGGACAAGGTCTCCGATATTAAGTTGTCTGAGTTTCACCTTTCTATTGTAGTACTCGGACATCTTCTGTTGATACTTCGCCATCTTGCGGGATGCTCCGTCTCTAGATTTGTCCAAGCAATCCAAGTTAACTCTTAGTTGATCGTCATTGTTGCCTTCATGGAAAGCTTCTCATCTCAAGCTGGTGATTCCTACTTCGATTGGAATTACTGCTTTAGTGTCATAGGTGAGAGTGAAAGGGGTCTCTTCTGTTGGGGTTCTTGTTATAGTCCTATATGCCCACAAAATGTTAGGTAGCTCTTCCGGCCATGCACCCTTTACCTCGTCCAGCTGAGCCTTGATGATCTTAGGCAGGAACCTATTCGTCACTTCTATCTGGCCGTTAGCTTGGGGGTGACCAAGGGATGAGAACTGGTTCTTGATTCCTAACCTCGAGCAGAATTCCCTGAAACCTTGACTATCAAATTGCCGCCCGTTGTCTGATGTGATCATCTGTGGTATCTCGAATCAACAGACTATGTTCTTTTAGACAAAGTTCTAGACCTTCACCTCTGTTATGGTTGATAGTGCTTCTGCTTCAATCCATTTTGTGAAATAATCAATGGCAATATAAAAATTTTACCTGTCTTTTACCTTGGGGTAATGGGCCGATGATGTCAAGTCCCCACTGAGCAAAGGCCACAGGGAGGATATTGTCGTAAGTTTTTTAGATGGGATGCACTGGACGTTTCCAAACCTCTAGCATTTATCGCATTTCTTGACAAACTCCTTTGCGTCATTTTGTAGGGTAGGCCAAAAGTAACCCATTCGAATAACTTTGCTAATTAGGGATCTCGGGCTTGCATGATCTCCACAAATTCCTTCGTGGATCTCCTTTAGAATATATTTGGCCTCCTTCTCATTGACACACCTTAGGTAGGGCATGGAGAAGCCTCTCTTGTACAAGGTATCGTTCAAGATCTTGAACCTTGCTGCCTTCTTCCTAACCTTCCTCGCTTCTTCGATGTCCTGTAGGAGTCGTTCATCCTTAAGGTAGGATAAGATTAGGGTCATCCAACTACTTTTGCTCTGGATTGTGAAGGTGTGGACTTCTTTGATACTGGGGCATCTCTAGGTCTTTACTCGTTGGTCCTGCTTATAACAACAACTGTTTCACCAACTCGTCTGCCCCTACATTCTGGCTTCTAGGGATCTATGTGAACTCTACTTGGTTAAACTCTTATGTCAAAAGCTTCGTGAACTTCAGGTATTTTTGCATCCTCTCTTCCTTTGCTTCGAATTCCCCCTTTATCTGGCCTATGACGAGCTTTAAGTCGCTCTGGAGGAGCAAGTTTTTCACTCCTAACACTTTTCCGACCCTTAATCCCGTCAGTACTCCTTTGTATTCAGCTTCATTGTTTGTGGCCAAGAATCCTAACTAAACTTCATACTTGAGCGTCTCTCCTTCGGGGGTAATAATAATGACCCCCACTTTGCCCTTCTTTTGGACTGACAAATTGTCAGTCTAAATCGTTCATCTTTCCAACTCGTCTGAATCCTCCTCCTCGTCGAGGACTGTAAATTCAGTGATGAAATCTGTCAGTGCCTGTGCCTTAATAGTTGTCCTAGGGTGGTATTCTATGTCGAATTAGCTAAGCTCTATAGCCCACTGGATCATCCTTCTCGCAGCCTCAAGCTTGTTCATTACCTTCTTTATAGGTTGGTCCGTCATCACCAATATAGGATTCGATTGGAAATAAGGGCACAGCTTGCGTGAAGCGGCAATCAAAGCGAATGCAATCTTCTCTATCCATGGGTATTTGTCTTCTGCCCCCTAGAAGGCCTGTTTGACATAGTAGATTGGGAGCTGTCTTTTGTCCTCTTTTCGGATCAAGGTAGCACTCACAGCTATAGCTAACACTACCAAGTATAAATACAGGTTTTCTCCCTCCTTGGACAGACTCAGAAGGGGTGGACTGTTCAGGTACTACTTGAGTTCCTGGAAGGCTTTCTCACACTCATTTGTCCAAACAAAGGCCTGCTTTAATGTCTTGAAGAAAGGCAGGCATTTTTTCGTTACTTTCGAGATGAACCTGTTGAGCGCTGCTATCCTTCCTGTGAGCTTCTAGACTTCCTTCACAGTCTTGGATGATGCCATCTCCAGTATGGCTCGTACCTTCTCTGGGTTTGCTTCTATTCCCCCTCTAGGACACCATGAAACCTAAGAACTTCCCTGACGTCACCCCAAAAGGGCACTTGCTGGGGTTTACTTCATTTGATATCGTCTGAGAGTCGTGAATGTCTCTTGGAGGTCACCTAGGTGAGTAGACTCTTCTTTACTCTTGACGAGCATGTCATCCACATACACTTCCATGATCCTCCCGATCTATTTACTGAACATCTTGTTTACTAACTTGGTAGGTTGCTTTTGCATTTTTCAGCTCGAATGACATCACCTTGTAGTAGTAGAGCCCTTGGCTCGTGATGAATGCAGTTTTTTCTAGTCTTCCTCTGCCATTTGTATCTGGTTGTACCCCAAGAATTCGTCTATGAAAGTCAGGAGTTTGTGCCCTGCTGTGGAATCCACCATCTGATCTATCCTCGGCAGGGGGAAGTTGTCCCTTGGGCAAGCCTTGTTCAAGTCTGTGAAGTCCACGCACATCCTCCATTTCCCATTTGCCTTCTTCACGAGGACGATGTTGGCCAGCCAGTCTGGGTAGTATACCTCACAGATAAAGCCCGCTGTTAGTAGCTTATTTACTTTGTCCACGATCGCTTGGTTCC
This sequence comes from Quercus gilva, assembly GCA_023621385.1. Classification (NCBI taxonomy): domain Eukaryota; kingdom Viridiplantae; phylum Streptophyta; class Magnoliopsida; order Fagales; family Fagaceae; genus Quercus; species Quercus gilva. Next base: position 47,899,881 of record CM042473.1, on the reverse strand, counting down.
ATTCTGGAGCAAACACTCGTCGTCTCTGCTGGATGGGCTTTTTCTCGGAGTCCACTTCTAACTTGTGTTGGATAATCTCCGAGGGATATGCCTGGCATGTCCTCGTGGCTCCAGGCGAAAATGTCCAGGTTCTCCTTGAAGAACTAGACAAGTGTAAAAGTCCCTTTTTAACAGTGTCTAGGCCTAAACTGATGCGAGGACCCCGGGGCCTTTTGTTGTAATTTGAAGGGATTGGGCTTGGTTAACCGCAACTAAATGGGCTGTTTTCAAACCAAGTATTGCACAAAACAAGAACCCTACAATACGTACAAACTTGCAGGGGAGAATATATGTATTAAACAGTAAAGAAAACAACAAAGGAGAAACAATGAAATAAGAAATATGCAAATAGTTTTTAAGGATCTTCAGACCTGTGTAAAATATTTCATTACTTTTCTTTAATCATGGGTTACAATGTGCTCACTAAGACGTGATACAAGGTCCAAATAAACTCAAAAATTACAGACTTAGATGGCTACCTAGGCCTCTAAGACTTACAAAATTTGAATCCTTTTGAATCCAAGTACGTATTATAGTGGATATTTCTAGATACCGGGCGATATTTCCCTATTTTCTTTGTGTTTTGACAGAGTTTTCTCAATGATTCTATTATAATTTTTCACTATTGCTGAATGCCCCTTCAATGTTGGCTGCCTTCCCCTTTTATAGCATCATTCCAAGGTCTCGAGGTACTATTGATTCCCCTCCTTTGCTCCCCTGGGTACCAAAGCCCGTTTTGTGCCTATCGCTCAAAAGGCTGAGCCTTTCCCTTTTTCTCATAATTTCCTCCTTTTGGTGCTGTTTCTTTGAAAGCCCATGGCTGACTTTCCATTCCGGGGTGTGCTTAAGGAGCTATTCTCAATTTCACGTTCCTCAAAACTTCTTACCTTTTCAGACTCAACTTTTGGCTGTCCTCCCTCTTTGTCATTTTTCCCAAGTGACCGGAATCCATTTCTGCTGGGCCGAAAGTCTTCCCTGCTACTTCCCTTTATAGCTCCTCATTCTAGGTTCCCCGAGGTACCACTCTCTTGCATCGTGAGTGGTTACTCTAAGCTTTCTGCTTTCTTGCTGCACTTCTGGGTGCTTGAAAAGGACATATCTGCCCTTCATTTCTTGTGCTTTATTGGTATTCCCTTTGAGCTGTCTTGATCCTATTTGGCTGTGTTACATGTCCTAGGGATCCCAGGCCCTGTTCTTCTACTGGACTCTCCTTAGTATTATGATCTGGGCCTTTTTTTCCTTTCTTCCCTTTATTTCATGGGCTCTAAAACCTGCCTATTCATGGATCTTGGGCTTCAAATCTTTAGGCCTACCATCCTTTTCGTTTGTGAGCTCAACCCTTTTAATTTTACTTTCCATGGGATTGGTCTGATGTGCTATTTCTTTCGGCCTTGTGTTATGATTTTTTGAACCTCAACAACAAGCTTCTTCTTCAAGTCGGAACTCATGGTCGTCCCTACTTTAGTGGTCAGTATTGGCTCCCCGTCTACCAGCTCTACACTTTCTAGGGCTTCCACCTTCTTCTCATCTTTTTCCTTGATAATTCACGTATGGTTTTCCTTGGCTACCAACACTGCTTGATAGCACTCCCTAGCCAGTACTTGATCTCCTTTACTTCGCCTACACCTTTTTCCATTGGGAATTTCACCTTCAAGCAATAGGTGGATGTGGCTGCCTTCCAGCAGTTGAGTGAAGGCCTCCCAATGATCACATTGTATAAAGAGGGACAATCTTCCACCAAGAAATCCAACTGACGAGTCAGCTATCGCAGATAAGATCCTACTATGACTGTTAACGTCACTACGCCTTTGGGATACACCCTGTCCTCACTGAAGCTAACGAGGGGGACTTAAAAAGACGCAGTCTTCCTAGATCTAGTTTCAACTGTTGAAAAGTAGAGAGGTATATGATGTCCACAGAACTGCCATTATCCACGAAGATTCTCCTGGTGTTAAACCCTTCTATCGTAAGCATTATGACCAAGGGGTCATCATAAGGTTGCTTCACTCCTCTGGCATCTTCTTCAGTGAAAAACATGTCCCTATCCGTTCGTTTCTGTTTCAAGGGGGGTATTCTGTGGACATTGTTCACATACCTCTAATATGACTTCTTGAGGGATTTGAACAACCCTCTTGTGGATGGACCGCTTGTGATCGTCTTTATCTCCCCGATCATGCTTAGCAGACGTTAAGACATACGGTCCTCGTCCCTTGGTGAGGCTTCACACTTGTCCTTGTCATCGTCTCTAGACCTACTAGGTTCTCCCTTCTTCACAAACCTCCGCAGTTTCCCTTTTCGTATGAGCTTCTCTATCTGCCCCTTTAGGTCTCTACAATCCTTTGTATAATGGCTATGATCCTCGTGGAAACGGCAATCTTATCACGCACATTGGGTGACGACTGTAATGGCCTAGGCATTTGAGGAAGTGCTCATTTTTTATCTGCAACAAAATTTTGTTAACAGGCATAACTAAAGGAGTGAATTTTACCGTTTGATGAGCTTTTTCGTCTTTCCTTTTACCCCGTCATTAGTCTAACGATCTTAGCACTCCCTTTTCCGTCCTCTCTAGTCGTCTTCTTTCCTTCCTTTTTCATTGGTTTTCTCTACATCTTTTATCGCGACCAAAGCGTCTTCGACGTTCATGTATTTCTGTGCCTTCAAAAGCATCTCTGCCATCATTTTTGGAGGATTCTTCGCGAGTGAGACCACGAACTCCCTGGATTTCAGTCCAACTTTAAAGGTTGTTGATTGCACCTTGTCATTAGCTTCATCTACGTCTAAAGTTTCTTGAGTGAAACGCTTCACATACAACCTCATGGTCTCCTTCTCTCCCAGTTTGATGGTGAGTAAGTGGTTCTGCTGGCCTCCTCAAGCACTGTCCTTCGACAAAGTGGCGTAGGAACTGCTCAATTGCTTGAAGCTATCGATGAACGATGTTGGTAACTTCTTGAACCATTCCCTTACAACTCCTTTGAGAGTAATGAGGAAAGATCGGCACAGTATTTCGTTAGGGGACTGTTGGAGACCTAGTGTCATCTTGAAAGTGTTGAGGTGATTCAAGGGATCCTTAAGTCCATCAAATAGTTCAAGCTGAGGCAGGCGAAACTTTGACGACACTAGGCATTCCAGGACTATTGCCGTAAAAGGGGAATCCATCGTCCTGACCATTCTATCCAAGCTTTTATCTGTTTTCCCTTTAATGGCGTACCTTAGTTCATCCATCTCCTTTTTCATTTCCCGAAGAAGATTTGAGCTCGGTCCATCTAAAGTGGCTGGCCTTCGACGGTCATTCCTTCTTCGACTATCTCCCTCATCTTCCTGAATGATCCTCGACCGGTTCTCCTCTGTTGAAGTCGCAGCCTCATCTCTTGGTTCTGTTTTGGTGAGTTCTTCTATGCTAACTGTAAGTGTCTAGATTTGCAAGGCTAGTGTTGCAGAATCTTGGTTGGATCCATCTGAATTTAGGAATTGACTGGAACTACACTTTCAAACCTAGGTGCGAAAATGTCATTTCCCACAAATGACGCCAAACTAAAGACGTGTGAATCGTCAATCCTGTAGGTTCGTCCAGATGATGCCGAATCCTCGTCACTATTCCTGCAAACGTAGAACAAAGGCTCTACTAAGGTGGTCACCGGTGTGGGGCCTACCACAACGTCTCCAATGCCAAAGTTAGTGTATAGAAGCTTTTTGAGAGAAATAAGAAAGTTCTAAATATCAGAGATATCTGTGTAAGAGTATTTTTTTGGGTGAAATTATGTACCTTGTTTTCCCCCGATCAGTGTGTATATATAGATTCATAGTTTCTAGCCGTTAGGGCCTTAATTGTGACTTTAGTGCTCTTTCCGTAATGCCTCAAGGCTTATTAACGCAGGCTTTGATGAGCCTCCAATAGTCTAACAACTAATTGGTAACTGTCCGAAGCATTGAATCCTTTTATTAATGACTTGCCTGCCTTCGTCCGTGTTGTGCCAAAGTGGACGAGAATATTTGATGAGGCCATCCAGGAAAGGAGAGTTCGTCGACCCCATTAGCTAGGTTCTAAAGATTTATGATTAAATGTTTAGAATATATTTTGTATATGTTAGCAAACCGAGAATAAAACATGTCTAGTATATATGTTAGGCATATGTTTCAAGCTTCAAGTTCGAGCTGACTACAAAAAAGAAGAGTCAGAATTTGCCACGCTCGATCGATCAAAAATTAGGTTCGACCGATCAAAAATTGCAAAAATCAGATTTTGCAGAATTTTTAAACAAGGCCCAAGCCAGCAAAAATGTTTAGGGTTTCAATCCAACTTATCCACATATAAAAGGAAAACCCTAGCTATATTCTGGAGATCTTTGGAAGACTTGTGTGTTAATCCTTGTGAGATCTGAGAGGTGTTGTACCTTCTAACTACACAAACGTCTACTGGAGCAAGATCTACAATCAAGTATTGGTAGAACCTAGTTGTGGCTACAAAGATCAACAACTGAAGGTGATCTAAAACCTTTGAGTCGAATTTCAAAGTCACAAGCGCGGGTGCTTGTGTTGCAATAAGTCAAAGAAGAGAAGAGGTCTGTAGATTCAGAATTTGCACGTGGTTGTGTCAATAAATTACTACTTGAGATGGAAATAGATTTAGGGTTAAATTTGATTGTAAAAACTTCGATTCTCTTATAGTGGATTTGCATTATCTTGAGGATTGCTAAGTCAAATCCTCCATAGGTTTTTTACCTTGAAATGGTTCGTTTCATTGGTTTTCCTAGGTCATCAATTTGTGGTGTTATTTACTTTTCTGCTGCCGTGCATGATATGATTTATTATTGTTTAACCTAGATCTGAATAATTAACCTAAGTAATCACTTGGATAATATATTAGGTTAAACAATTTGGTTTAAGGGGTCTAAACAAACAAACAAGTGGTATCAGAGCAAGTTAGCTCTTGTTTTTAGGTTTCTATACCTAAAGTTGATCCTTGACCCCTGCTGTCATGGAACACGGTCACTCCCTTGTGATCCCTCCTCACTTTGATGGGAATAACTATGCTTATTGGAAGGTTAAGATGAAAGCCTTCTTGAAATCTATTGATGAGAGAGTATGGCTCTCTGTTGAAAACAGTTGGGAAAGATCAACCACTGCTATTGGAGTATGGCTCTCTGTTAACAGTAAGGCTATGAATGCAATATTCAATGCTGTTTCTATGGAAGAATTCAATAGGATCTCAAATGTGGAGATTGCTCACATTGCATGGAACATCTTGCAAATAGTGCATAAAGACACTAAGGCAGTAAAAATTAATAAACTGTAGCAGTTGACCTCTAGATTTGATAGCATTAGAATATTTGATAATGAATCTTTTGATAAATTCTATGCTAAGTTGAATGATTTTGTCAATTCTGCTTTTAATTTGGGTGAAGTTTATAATCAATCTAAAATTGTTAGAAAAATTTTTAGGTCAATAACTGAGGACTTTAGACCAAAAGTGACTACCATAGCTGAAAGTAAAGATGTGGACTCTATTCTTGTAGATGAACTTGTAAGATCTCGTCAATCCTATGAATCTGACTTACCAAAAACTAACAAATCCAAATCTATGGCTTTAAAATCTATTGATGATGTTGATGATTGTGGATTTGATGATAAACTCTCATCTACTAAGATTGCTTATCTTGCCAAGAACTTTAGAAATTTTCTAAGAAATAATAATAGAAGGGCAAGAATTAGTAACAATGTTGATCCTAAGAATCTGAAGAAGAATGATACAACTAAAAATAATAATTCTGAAAAATCAAAAGATAAAGTTGTTCAATCTTCTAACAATTCTTTAGGACAACAGTGTTTTGGTTGTCAGGGGTATGGTCATTTAAAATCTGAATGTCCAACATTTTTGAGATCTAAAAGAAAAACTATGACTGTCACCCTAAGCAATGATGAAGTTTCTAATCATGAGTCTAAAAGTGATTAAGAATGAAACTTTATGGCTTTCACTACTACTGTTGTAATAAGTGAAACTGAGACTGTTAATGAGAACCCTTCTGATGGAGAACTCTCTAAGAATTCTGACTTACAAGTGACTTATAACAAGCTTTGCAAGGTTGTAGCAAAGGATGCCATGAGTGTTGATCTAGGGCTGAAAATGATTGACACCCTTGAACAAGAGAAGAAAAAATTGTTGTTAAAACTATTTGATGCCAATGAACTCTTAAATTCTGTTAAGCTTAAGAACATGTCTTTGATTGAGAAAGTTAAAAGTTTAGAATTTGAATTGTTTGTTGCTAGAGAACAACTGAATAGGTCTTCTAATTCTAAACTGGATAATATGCTAAATGTTCAAAAATCTGTTTCTAATAAGATAGGATTAGGGTTTGTTGAGAGTGGTTCTACTTCTATTGTTCATCCTCCAAAGTTTGTACCTGCTATATCTACTTCTATTGTTCATCCTTCTTTATCTAAAGTTGAGGTGCCTAAGGAAGAAGTTCTAGCTTCTAGAAGAACTAGGGTAGATCTAAGTGAGTCAAAACCTAAGAATCCCAAACTATCTAGAAGCAAGAAACAACACAAACCTCAATGGTTTTGTCATATCTGTGGTGGAGCTGGGCATACATAGCCAAATTGCTTTAAGTTGCAAACTTCAAAGCAAGCATCCAAATAAAAAGTGTTTGTGCCAAAAGCACAAGATCCTATGGCACTTATTCATGAATTAGTAAAGGTTCTTACCATTTATGCCAATATTGGAGTTGAGATTATGACTAATTCTAATAGAAATCCCAACTCCAAGTTTGCGTCTAAAAGCGTGTGGATGCAACAGTCTTAGTGAGTCTGTCTGACATAGTCCTTGTGCTAATTCTTTCAAGATTTAACTTCTTGATATGTCTAATAATTTTTGGGGGTGTGAGGTAAGAAGTGTGTGATGGAATTTGTTTTTGGCTTAACAAAGAAAGTTTTTTTTTATGGGAAAGATTTTTTTTTTTTTTTTTTTTTTTTAACCTTTGGAGTCATTAACATGCACCCTATATCATAAAAACCTGTTTTCTAAATGGTTATACAGAAAATTTCTAGGTTTTTCAAATATTTTTGATTCTTCAGGATTCGATAGATCAAACCTGTTTTTCGACCGATCGAAAAGAAAAAGAAAAACCCAATTTTAAGGCTTAAACTCTCGTGTTGTCTCTATTCCTCTCGATTAGTCGGATCTATTTTTCCATGTTTTTCGATTCCTATCTCGATTCCTCTCAACTAATTGAAAATTGTATTTTAAAAACAAATAGGAATCAGATCATAGTTCTTTAGAGCTTTGTCTTCTTCTTCTTCAATTCCTTTCTCGATCCCTTCTCACTAAAAATTTATTTTTGTTCTTTTATTGAGTCAAAGTCTCAAAGGTTTTCTTCATTAACACCAAGTAAGACTCTTTTACCCCTTCTTTTTGTTTAAATTGCATGCATTCATACATTTTCATTAAATTTAAAAAACAAAAAAAAAAAAAAAATTTTGAACTAAAGAGATTTTAGGGTTTTTGATGATTTTGAGTGTTTTGATCCAATTTGTTGGATGGATTTTTGTTCATGCATCATATTAACATGATCCTTAGGCTTTAATTTCAAAATTTTCATGATTTCTTCAAAATTTTGAAATTCGGGTTTATGTTTTCTTGAGAGAATTGGGGATTTTGTTCAATTGGACTAATTTGATTGAAATTGGCCCTTGATATTGCTTAAATGAGTGATTATAACATACTTGTTGTGTTATGCAATTGATCAATATAAAATTTTTGAAAATTAGGGTTTGTGAAATTGGGGATTTTGCTAAATTTCTAATTTTCTTGGTCAATTTTCAAAATTGAGATGAAATTGAACTATTTTAGAGCATTAGATCATACATCATTTATGTACTAGTGTCATGCATCATATAGTTTTTCAAAAATTTCATGTTATCCTGTCTCTAACTCTATCTAATGCAGTCTACCCTTAGGTTTTGTTTGTTTTTTATTTAAACCTTAGACATGGCTCCTAAGGTTGGTAGGAAATTCAAAACCAAAGCAAATAGAAACCTTGCTTCTTCTTCTTCTAATAGGGTTAGGTTTCCTTCTACTAAGACTGAGGAAGTCTGTGAGACCTTAACCAAGTATAGATCTATCTGGGAGAGAGAGAGAGAGAGAGAGAGAGAGAGAGAGAGAGAGAGAGAGAGAGAGAGAGAGAGAGAGATTGTACTAGATGAGTTAGATCATTCCATACGTAGGAATCTAGTATCTAAGAATTAGGTGTCTTTGTGTGATGTTTCTGATCCCCCTCTTGCTGCTGTGATTAGAGAGTTTTACTTACATCTCTCTATTTATCTTAAGGTTATAGGTGGTCATTATTTGACTACTTGGATTAGAGGTAAAGAGTTTAGTTTTCTAAATGATTAGTTTCCAAAACTCTAGGTGTACATTTAGTTTGTAAACCCACTTATCCACACATTGAGTTTCCTCCAGTAGAAGATATCATGTCTTTGCTTTGTGGTAGGTCAGTTTCTTGGGGATTTGAACCAAGAATAAACCTATGTGAGTTTACAGAGCTTAACTATCTTTATTTAAGGATATCCTGCCATAATATCTTTCCTATCTCTCATGTTCATATTGTTCCTATAGATAGGTGTGCTTTCCTTTATGCTCTTATCACAGATGGGTCTATGTGTTTTCCTTCTCTATTCATTCAAACTATTGTTGATATTTATAGGAGTATGCACAAGCACTGCTTCTATAGGAGCCACTTTTCTCAGACAGCGATAGGCTTAGATGAAGAGTGCTGAACCAAGCACTAGGACTTTAAAGAGATCAAAAGGTGAAGCTATTGCTGCAGCTCCTGCCTCTAGTGCTATAGCTACTGCTGAGGAGGTACATGTGGATCCTACTGCAGCTGTGGATCCTTCTGGTGATGATATTGCTGGTGAACTTACAATTACCCCTCCTCTCTCAATCTGTACCATGATGGAGTCCTTTATGACTACTCAGGTTGCTCATGGACAGTTTATTGATGAGTTACTTACTGAGGTGGATGCCTTAAGAGCTGATTTTGCCGAGTATAGGAGTACTTTTCCACCTCCTCCACCCTCTGATGATTGATGGTTCCCTTTGACAATTCGTAACAAAAAAGGGGAGTAGGTTTTAGATTGAAGGCTCTTGTATTTGGGGGAGTACAAAGATTTTGTATTTATGGGGAGTTTCGTAGATTTGTTTTTTGAGATGATAAGAGATTTTGATGTTATTTTCTTTTCATTATTTTGATGTATAATTTTTTTATTGTTCTTGTTTCACAAACTTTGTTGGTTCATTGACTATGATAGTATATTTAATGTTTATTCATTTGATATTCTGTCTATTTTTATGTTTTTGTGAATTCAAGTTCAGTTTTTATTTATTGGATTTGTACTGTATTTTCCACACATGCGTTTATGGTTTGTTTTAGTGTTTCAGGAATTTACATGTTAATTCTTTCAACAGCTACTGTCTATACTAGCAACTAATAGTTAGTAGTTGTGATAGAATTGTATTAGGGTAGTACTTTGTAATTGGGCTGATGTTTGATTTGAGCAATTCATTTTGTACATGTGTTTTGTCATGGATTGCCAAAGGGAGAGATTGTTAGGTTCTAAAGATTTAGGATTGAATGTTTAGAATTATATTTTGTATGTGTTGGCAAACCGAGAACAAAACATGTCTAGTCTATGTGTTAGGCATATGTTTCAAGCTTCAAGTTCGAGGCTGATTGCAGAAAAGAAGAGTCAAAATCTGCCAAGCTCGATTGATCAAAAATTAGGTTCGATCAATCGAAAATCGCAAAAATCAAATTCTGCAGAATTTTTAAACAAGGCCCAAGCCCGTGAAAATGTTTAGGGTTTCAATCCAACTTGTCCACATATGAAAGGAACACCCTAGCTATATTTTGGAGACCTTCGGAAGACTTGTGTGTTACTTCTTGTGAGATCTGAGAGGTGCTATACCTTATAACTACATAAGTATCTACTAGAGCAAGATCTACAATCAAGCATTGGTAGAACCTAGTTACTGCTACAAAGATCAACAACTGAAGGTGATCTAAAACCTTTGAGTGGAATCTCAAAGTCACAAGCGTGGGTGCTTGTGTTGCAGTAAGTTCAAGAAGAGAAAGGGTCCATGGATTCGGAGCTTGCACATGGTCATGTCAGCAAGTTACTACTTGAGGTAGCAATAGATTTACGGTTAAATTTGATTGTGAAAACTTCGATTCTCTTATAATGGATTTGCTTTACCTTGAGGATTGCTAGGTTAAATCCTCCCCAGATTTTTACCTTGAAACGATTTGTTTTATTGGTTTTCCTAGATCATCATATCGATGTTATTTACTTTTCCGCTGCTGTGTATGATATGATTTATTATTATTTAACCTAGATCTGAATAATTAACCTAAGTAATCACTTGGATAATATATTAGGTTAAACAATATGGTTTAAGGGGTCTAAACAAAAAAACAAAATCAATTATTGAGAAAACAAAGATACCAAGTGTGTAAGTTCAGCTCTTAGCCCCTTATTGACTCACCCCCAATCAGAGTAAATTGAATGGTGCGTGTGCTCAACATTCATCACTTAAAATATTTTATTGTTTTTCCTTTTACTTAATTTTCCACCTAGTTGGTGACCAGGGTCATGCCGAGACTAGGCTTCTATCCCTTAGTTAGGTTTCCACCTAGTCATTGACCAGGGTCAGACAGAGGCTAGGCTTCCATCCTTGATTATATTTCCACCTAGTCAGTGACCGAGGTCAAGCTGAGGCTAGACTTTTGTCCTTGATTAGGTTCTCACCTAGTTGGTGACCAAAGTCAGGTTGAGGCTAGGCTTCTGTCCTTTATTAGGTTTTCACTTAGTTAGTGACTTGGGTCAAGCTGAGGCTAGGCTTCTGTCCTTTAGTTAGGTTTCCACCGAGTCATTGACCGGGGTCAGACAAAGGCTAGGCTTCCATCCTTGATTATATTTCCACCTAGTCAGTGACTGGGGTTAAGCTGAGGCTAGACTTCTATCCTTGATTAGGTTCTCACCTAGTTGGTGATCAAAGTCAGGCCGAGGCTAGGCTTCTATCCTTAGCAAAATTATTTAATTTGAGCTAGCTTCAAACTTCGTCATACATTAAAAGTACAAGCATATATAGTGTAATTTAGATGGGCAAACTTCTAATAATTTACATTAAGTGGGTCATTAAATACATCCAAATTGCCCTTTTTTTTTCTTTTTTTTTACTAAAAGTACTTCTGGAGGTTGCTCACATTCCATGGCCAAGGAAGTGGTCTTTCTTGCATGTCTTCCAAGTAGTAAGCTCCAGATCCTGCTATGGTGGTCATCCAATACAGGCCCTCCTAATTCGAGGCCAATTTTCCCAAGCTTGGGTCTTTCATACCCCCCAGTACCCTTCGTAGGACAAGGTCTCCAGTAACGAAGTCTCTTAGCCTCACATTTTTGTTGTACCCTTTAGATAGTCTCTGCTAGTAGTCAGTCAATTGAATGGATGCTATCTCTTTGTTCTCTTTCATGAAGTCCAGTTACTCAATTAACATCAGGTTATTCACGCTCAGGGAGAATCTCATGATCCTCGTGCTTGCTAGGCCAATCTCCACTGGTATCACTGCCTCAGTCCTACAGGTCATAGAAAAAGGGGCTTCACCAATAGATCTCCTGGGAGTAGTCTGGTAGGCCCACAACATGTTGGGCAGCTCTTTGCCCCATTTCCCTTTGCAATTCTTTAACCTCATATTCAACCCATTAATAATAGTCTTGTTTGTGGCTTCAACTTGTCCGTTGCTATGAGGATATGCTAGGGATGAAGATTTATTCTTTATCTCAAGGTCACCGCAATACTTCCCAAATGCCTTACTATCAATTTGCAAATTGTTATCTGAGATCAATGTCTCCGGCACCCCAAACTGAGTCATGATGTTCTTCCAAAAAAATTTCTTCGTGTCAACATTTCAGATGCTTACCGAAGCCTCGACCTCCGCCCAATTGGTGAAATAGTCAGTCGCTACTATCACAAACCTCCTATTCCCAGTGGCCCTAGGGAAAGGTCCCATAATGTCCAACCCCCACTGGGTGAAGAGCCATAGACTGGTGATTAGGTTGAAAGTTCCTCCCGGCTAATGGATGTTTGGGGCGTGCCTTTGGCTCTAATCTCACTTTTTAACATAATTCACAGCATCCTTCTACATATTCGGCCATTAAAATCCCTAAGTCATTACCCGATGGGCTAAGGACCGACCTCCCATATGGCTTCCACACTCCCTCATGCAATTTGGCAAGGAGCTTGTCAACGGCTTCGGGGTATACACATAATAAATAAGGCCTTTCGAATGACCTTCGGTATAACTTCTTCTCCTTTAACAACCAAAATTAGGCAGATTTTCACCTTACCTTCTTGGCATCTTTTTTTCTTCAAGCATAGCTCTGTCCGAGATGAATGAGACAACAGGATCCATCTAACTTGGTGAAACAGCAATAACCGTGACTTGACAATGCCCCCGATGGTCAATGCTCGAAGATTCCAACAACTACACTGATATGGTCCGAGGTATGGAACTTCCCACGAATGAGGCTAAGGTGGCCAAGGAGTCTGCGTGGTTGATCTACCCCTTAGAGAACTAAGTTACTTTTACCGACCCGAACTACGCTTACAAGGAATGAACCAATTTCAGATAATCTATCATTCTTGTATCTTTGGCCTTAAAGTCCACCTTAACCTGACTTACCACCAAACGCGAATTTGAATGGATTTCCACATATATAGCTCCTACCTTAGCTGCTGCTCGAAGTCTGGCCACCAAGGCTTTATACTCGGCTTTATTATTCGAGGCCTAAAAGTCAAGTCTGAGCGAATGTTCTAGTCTTATTTCTTATGGTGACTGTATCACTATTCCTTTTCCAAATCCCCAAGCATTGGATGCCCCATCCAGATAGACACTCCATGCATGGATTGACACTTGGCATACCCTATGTGCATCTTTGACAGTGAGAGTGAATTTGGCCACAAAATCAGCCAGCGCCTGCCCCTTGATTGTATTCCTCAACTTATACCAAACATCAAAAGATCCCGATTAGGTACCCCATTTAGCTATTCTCATCATAAAGTCCAACTTCCTCAATAAAGATTTCAGGGGATGCTCAGTCAACATATACACCGTGTGAGCTTGGAAGTAGTGTGGTAGCTTCTTGGTGGCATTCACTAGGGCAAGAGCCATCTTTTTCAATGGTAGATAACGGGTTTCTAAATCTACCAAGATCTTACTGATATAGTATACTAGCTTTTCTTATCAATACTGCACTCACATCATACTTACACACGACCAAATACATGTACAGGTCTTCGTGCGGGCTCCGGATTGGACAAAAGTGGTGGGCGAGCTAAATAGAGTTTCAAATTCTATAAGGCATTGTCACACTCCTTAGTCCACTAAAATTCCTTCCACTTCTTTAGCAGTTAAAAGAATGGGCAACATCTGTTGGCCAACTTGGATACAAATCGATTCAAGGCTACTATCATTTCCGTGAGCTTCTGTATTTCCTTCAGGTTTCTAGGCAGGTTAAGCTGTTGAATTGCATTGATTTGGTCTGGGTTGACCTTGATCCCTCAGCAAATGATCATGTAGCCAAGAAATTTCCTGGACCCCACTACAAATGCACACTTGGCAACATTGAGGTGCAATTTATGGCACCTTAATATCTCAAACACCTCAACTAGAGCCAACACATGCTCCTCTTCCTTTTTACGCTTGACCACCATATCGTCAATATACACCTCCACTGTTTTGTTGGTCTGCTGTTTGAACATTCGTGTAACCATTCGCTGGTAAGTTGCTCCGACATTCTTCAGACTAAATGGCATTACCGTATAATGGTAATTGCCTTTTGGGGGAGATAAAAGAAGCCTTCTCCTGGTCTTTGGGAGCCAGGGCAATCAGGTGGTATCCCTGGAACGCGTCCAGAAAGCTCTTCCTTAGGTGGCCATATGTGGCACCCACGAGCTGGTCGATCTTCGAGATAGGAAATGGATCTTTAGGGCATGCTATATTCACAGACCCTATATTTCCCATTTTTCTTCTTCACAACCACAGTATTTGCCAACTAGTCAGGGAAAAATTCCTCTTTTATCGCTCCAGCTTACTTCAGCTTTTCCACCTCTTCCTTCATGGCTTCCATGTGAGGTTTAGCCAACCGCCTTAGCTTTCGTTTCTTGGGGGAATACAAGGGGTCTACATTCAATCTTTGCATTATAAACTCTGGGTCTACCCCAAGTACCTCATATGGGCTCTATGCAAAGACGTTTAGATTCTAGACTAACGACAGTAGTACCTTCACATGTTCCTCGATTGGGAGGCTCTCCTCTACCCGAAAGTGTCTGTCCTCATTGGGCAATATGCGAACCTCAATCAATTCCTCAACATTGTCAACCCCATTAAAATCTTCAGAATTCTGTAATTGCTATAATTGACCCAACTCTACATGTTCCTTTTGCTTGATCTCATGATTGATCGCGGCTACTAGGCACTTCCGAGCTACACTTTAATCACCCCTCACCACTACCACTCCTTGCTTAGCTGGGAACTTTACTTTCAGGTGCAATGTGAATGAAACGGCTCCTATGGCATGAATCCATGGCCATGCAAAGATCTCCGTGTGCAAGGGAGAAAGCGTGAACCACTATGAAATTCACCATTACCTCTTTTCCTTCGGTTACCATAGGTAGTTTGATCTGTCCCATGAGCATCACCATCATCCCATCAAATCCCACCATAAAGGTGTCATACTTTGTGAGGTCTTCATCTTTCAAACCTAACCCCTTATACAGGTCGGGGTACATTATCTCTGCTCCACTGCCCTGATCTATCATAACCCTTTCAACAAGGAATCGCCTAATACGGAGGGTTACCACTAGCGCATCGTCATGTGGTTAGGTCATTCCTTCAAGGTCTTCGTTGTTGGAAGCTATTTTCTCCTTGCTTATCTGAGGCTTCTTCCCTGAGTGACCCACTATCTTTGACTCCTGCTAAAGGGGGTAATGCTGAGTATCCCCTTCCTTCGACTAGCACTTACCCTAATCGTCGCGGCATGAATGACTTCAATGATACCGAGGGGAGGTGGCATTATCCCCCTTTGGCTTCCTAATGCCTATCCCATCGCATTCCTTCCTTAGCCAACTACATACTCCATCAGATGCCCTGCTCTGACTAAATGCTCCATATAGTCCTTAAAATTCCTATACTGCTCGGTAGTATGCCCCTTCTCCCGATGGTAGGTGCAATACAGACTCTGGTTCCTCTTAGCCAGGTATCCACTCATTTTTCCACATCTCCACTCATCCTTTGTCCCCCTGTCTCCCCTCTAAGCCTTTGCTGAAAGCCCATAGTTTGGTGCTCCCTTTAGAATTGGGGCGTAGTAAGGGTCTTTCCTTTACCCTGTAATCTATCATCCTCCAGTCTCTTGTGCTACTTTATTTACCTTATAAGCTGGTGCATGTTCTCAGGAGGCTTTATAGTTAAGGAGTCTCTCAGCTTGGATTCCTGAGGAAGCCCTAGTCTAAAAGTGCTCGCGACCACCTGCTCATTGCATCCTCTAATCTCGTTATTCAACTTCTAGTACTAGTTTGTGTAGGATTAGAGAGTCTTCCCACTCCCCATCTTCATAGACAACAAGGCATCAATAGGCTGAGGAACTCGGTTGCATGTCACAAAACGTTCCCCAAATGCCTGGATTAATTCCCCAAAGTTGTGGATAGAGCCCTTTCTCAGGCCGTTGAACCATCTCATCCTCATGGGTCCAAGGCTGGAAGGGAACAGTTTGCACAAAATTTTGTCGTTCCGAGAATAAAGAGCCATAAGCTGCATGTAATGATTTACATGCTCTACTGGGTCAGTATTACTGTCGTAACAAGTAAACGACGGCTACATGAAATGCCTCGGCATCTCAGTATGCTTTATTTCTTCAGAAAAAGGTGATCGGGCTATCCTCATAAGTGCTCAGCTCATGATGTCCATGGTGGCGTTTCGGCGTCCCTCCCTTTCTCTTCTCAACGATAACGAATTTCTATCTCTAGAATCATTCAACCTCTCCCTTGACCGCCGATAGCGACTTTGGTGAGACAATCTTTCTATATAACTATAGTCCAAGTCCTGGTTATAAGATGATCTCTTAAGAGTCCTCCTTCGACGCCTTTGTTATGCCTCCAACTCCAACTCTTTAACCTGCCTACATAAACTCTCCCGTTCACGATCTTGATCACTATGATATGAACCTTTTGGTTCATACGAGGCCATCCTCTCTCCCTAGGATAAAGTTGCATGCAAGTCGTCCTGAGTCTCATGCCCATCATGGCCGTGACGCTCACTCTTTCGCTCTTGTTCCACCTGCCTAAGAGCTTGAGAGGAGCCCCTAGACTGGTTTCCACCAGATCCCACTAAACCTTCATTTTCATGTCGCTTCGTCATTCCATGGTCCATGTCACTACCTCTAAACCTTCAGCGTAGTAGGAAATTTCCACAGATGTCATCAATTGTGATGGCCAAAACTTAATCACCATGGGGTTTTGAGCTTAGACCCTCAATTTATTTGTGTTTTGGGTTGGGCTTCTCCCTTAATGGGAGGTCCAAGAAGTGACTTCACCCTTTACTGATATAATAGAGATGTTATTTTAGCCTTTAATTTGCCTTCTCATGGCACAACCGAGGTTACAATCACGCAGCTATGCCCTTTTCCTGTGATCCGAGAAGGATTTCTTTATTCTCGAGGTGGATGTTTCCTTACTTCCTGAGGTGTTTTTCTCCCCAATTTTTTCAACCTCCAATCCCTATTCCTCTCTTTCTATTTATAGCCTCTCCTTAGTGGGGTTGTCATGATGAAGGGATTTTTCCATGTCAGTGGGTCCCTCTGCCCCATAATCCTGACCAGATGGGACCCACTGCCTACTACTGATATGACTTCCTAGTAATTTGTGCTTAACACCGATTACTGCTCGGTAGGCGGATTCTCCTAAAGCATTATCCCTGGTTCACAGCAAACTCTTGAGGTATGTGGACCGAAGATTCATAGGCCGTTCTCGGCTCGGCCTATGGACTGAGGCGGGCCAATCATATCATTGCATGAGCCTACATTTTGGGACTGAGCTGACATAATCTGTCCGTACATATATATATATTATTTTGAAAAAAAAAAAAAAAAAAAAAAAAAAAAAAAAAAAAAAAAAAAAAAGAAGAAAGAAAGAAAGAAAAGAAAAAAAAAAAAAAAGACCATGCTAGCTTCCTTCCAAATAGCAGTAAATGAAGCAGCTGCGTGTCGCATTTCTGACCGTGTGACTGCATCATTGTCTTTCTTCTTGGCGTGTAAGCAACATATTAATTTGAGGGGGGAAAAAATGAAACCTCATTACTCATCCACATAAAACATAATTCATTCATAAAACTCTGAAGAAAAACTTTTGTCAACACGACATAATTTTGGTTCAAATTTGCAAAAGTCTGTTCTATTCAACCGTGTGTTTTGGACTTCTAATTCTAAGTTCTAATGATTTGAAATTTTTGACCCAAAAATAAAAAAAATAAAAAAAAAAATAAGAAAGAAAGAAATGAATTGAGATTACTACATACTATTAATTTACTATTAATTAAGGCACACGTGGTTCATGTCTCAAATTTCTTTAGTTTCTTTCCTATGAAGAATTGGAGGAAGACGGTTCTAGGTTTTACTTGGTAATTCATTAAAAAAAAAAGAAAAAAAAAAAAAGAAAAGAAAAGGGTTGTACTTGGTAATTGCCTAATTGTAGTTCAAAACTTCAAATGGACCTAAATTTGTTATATATTGTCAACAAGTTTTTGCAATATTCTCACCGTCAGAATTAGAAAAATCTCAAAAACCAAAACTTGGGTCAGCTCTCTGATTTTATTTGAAAATTTGGAAATTACCTAAATTGAGTCATATTACACAAAATCAACTCGTTTTAGCAAAGACTTGTTCGTATAGTGATTTTACTTGCCCACTTTTGCAACTTTAATTTCAAGGAAGCAACCAAGAAACAAGATCCACAAAGCTACGCCATCAAAATACAAAGAATTTTTTTGTAAAAAAAAATAATAATAAATAAACGAAGATAATTATAAATTATTTACAAATGGACATTCCAATCAAACATTCCACAAATTTTTGTCCAAATCTATATATACCATTACAGCTAAGACGCGTGAATAAAACTCGTAATTAATTTAATTATTACAACTCGTCTGGAGCAATAAAGGCATCGGCGTCCCACCACGTGTCCACATCAGACACCGTTAAATCCACGAACGGCGTTCTGACGTTCCTAATGTCCCCAACAACCTCGCTGTCGTCATCTCTGACGTGCACTTTTCCGACACCGCCGTATCCAACGGCCACGATCTTTTTCCCAAGCTGTGGCCCCCAATCGGTGAGTATCTCCGGTATCCGACACCGGACACGCGTGTCCCACACCTTCAGCGACACGTTTCCAGACGCGCCCTTTTCCGCCGCTGTCACAACAGACCCCGAATTTAACGGCGACACGGCCATCAGACCCGATTTCCCGCCTAAAAGAGACGTTACCCTTTGCTCCCTGTTCATATCGTAAACGGAAATGAGGTCGCCGTCAACTTCGCCGTCAAAGTCCAAGCCCAAACCCAAATGGTCCCACAGCTTCACAACGCTACCACTAGCCAAGTCTGTCCACGAGAACCGTTGCCATAGCTTCGAATTACGACTTTGCCCTTGACTTCTTCCGAAGTATCCACGACCCGACCCGGAGACCCGGAAATATTCATCCATGGCTTCTTCTTCTTCTTCTTCTTCTTCTTCTTCTTCTATAGAAGACGACACAGAAGAACTGTCGTCGTCGTCGTCGTTGTCGTCGTCGCTACTGTAAATATCGTCGTTGTCGACGAGTTTTAAGAGAGGTTCAGAAGCTGCTGAACTTGCTCTTTGGAATTTCACGATTAAAATCCTGACCCTGTTCATTATTGTGCTAAACGAGGCGACTAGAGCAAGAACCAGAGCACCCCATTTCCAAAATCGGATGACTTCGAAGCCAGAAACCGAAAAAACCCGAGAAAACATTGATGGGTTTTGCAATGAAAGCTCCAAATCGCTTATCCTGTTGATCACTGGGATCTCCATGCTATGATATTTACTATGTATCGTCTATCAAAGTTTCTGAATTATCAGCTCAGCTTAGCTTTGTATACAAGAAATTTAAAACAAAAAAACAAAAAAAATCACAGATTTTAATACACAGAGAGAAAGAGAGAGAGAGATATGAGTTTTTATGTGAATGGGAGTTGGTGAAGAAAAGAGGAGGTTTTGGAAGGTGAGGTTGTGTAAGGTTTTTATAAGGATGTTGAGGTAACATAATTAAGAGAATGGTACGTACAACTAATTAAAATAGTAAAAAAAATTTAAAAGATGGTGATGTGGAGGATAATTATTAGTTAATTGGAATAGAATATTTGGAGACACGTCAGAAAAAGGTTAGCGGGCTTTTTGGAAAAATAGGAAAAGAGATTGGGACGGCTGAGTCAGGATGAGACCCTTCCAATTGTGTAGAATGAGGGACAAAGGGATCGGTGAGGTGAGTCATGACCTATATACATAGGTACATACATCAGAAGGCTGTTCACACGTGCTGAAAGCAGGCATTGCTTGCGCCTATTTTTCTTTTTCTTTCCTCTTTTTGGACTTGGCTTCAGGGCTATTAATATCCCTCTAACTCGTTATATGATAGTTGAAGGGCTGTTGTTTTTCAATGAGTAATGTAATTTTTTTAAAATAACATAAAATTAGTAGTTTTACTTTTATGAATGGTCGCTTATTGGGTTGGAAGAATCTCCTTCTCTAAACCAGTTTGGATTTGATCTTTAACCTTAATGATATGCTATCAAAACTCTTTCGACAGACTGTGATGGTTAATAATAAACAATCAATTTTATATAAAGTTATATTATTTTTCTATTCATTAATAATAGACAATCATTTTTATATGGACTTATTATTATTTCTCCACCACTCATTATATTAAAATAATAATATGGGTGTCCAAGAAAGAAATTGTTGCAAGATATGTGGTCCCTTGCCTTGGATGTTAACTTATGCAAGATGTATAATTGATTGGTTTGTATTTTATGTTGTGGTGGCCTACATTTCCCAACCACACTACCAACAAATAGACGATGATCAAACAATGAACCGGAAGTGACCAGTGAGTAAAAATTGTGGGACTAACCCAAATAATTCTTAATAGTGGTCCAAACGAAGAAAATTCCAGTTTTTTATCATATCATATGGGTGGTCCTAGCTAGACTACTAGTAGTAATACCAAGCTCATGGATCATGTGGCATTTAAATATTTTCACAATTGGATAGTCTTCTTCCACGAAACATTTTCTGTTTCACATAATATAGGGGGTAGCGTGCTCTACTACATTTACCACCACATTTTTCGTTTTTCACGTGTGTAAAGTCATTAAACTTTATTCATATAAGCTATTGACTTCAGCTCAGCATTAAAAACTGTGAGAAACCAGACTCCAATTTGTTAGGCTCGTTTTAGCTCAAGCATTTTCCAAGAAAGCAATTAATTTACCACAAATTTAAAGCATTAATTTAAGTTAATACAACTAGGCCACGTACTTTAGTGGGAATGCCAAATGTTTGATTGAAATTTTGTTTTTCTTATGGAATTAGATTGAGACTTTTTGGTCGTGCTTTATTTTAGAAATCAACATTTTGAATTTCTTTTTTTCTTTTACCAACTTCATTTGACCATGCCATTCTATCCATGCAAATCACATACAATCACCCAACATGGAAAAAAAAAGTATAAATAAAATTAAATCATGATTATAAGGTGGTCGGTGTGGCAAATCACCATCTTGAAATGATACCTTTAAATTTTTTTTTTATAAATTTAAGGAAAAGTGTCTTGGCCGGGTGAGTTCCACTTGTTAGTTCAGTATTAGGTAGGAGATTAATACTTAAAAAATAAAAAATAAAAAAAAAATAAAAAAAGGGTAGGAGATTAATAGATTATTGGCTGAGTATAGTATAGGCTTAGGGTCCCTATCATCTTGTGTAATTAATTAATTATTAATTTGATGCTTGATATTCACAAATTTTCTTTCAAAGTTTCCTAATAATTGCAATGAGTAATTATGTTGTCGAGTTGTGTTGTGTTGCAGTGGGTTCCAATTAGCTCAACTGGTAAAATCTCTGATGGTTGAATAAGAGATCCAGGGTTCAATTTTTGTCTACATCAAAAACCGATTGGTATCTTAGTCCGATGATAAAGAGTTATCATTAGGAGCGGATGCCATAGATTAAAACTCTCTCCAAAAAAAAAAAAAAAGTTATGTTGTGTTGATAAATAAAAAGCTTGCATTATCATTAGAAATCTGGATTTAATTATTTGGAAGATAAAAAATATATTCTTACAATAGCTTGGATGTCTACAATGTTATACCACTTTCATGTTTTGCTTTCTCTTTTAAATATAGAACTCTACCCTTTAGGGATCCGTCCTATGGACGCCTAGTTTTTTTTACGGCCTGCCTCGGGGGGATCATTGCACATTAGTTCTTGGTGACGTCACTCTTGTGTGTTTGTGTATTTAGAGTGGGGTGTGTGTATGAGTCCATTTTTCTTATTTTTATTTTAGGAGTCGTGCACCAACCATTAGTTTTTTATTATATGTGATTGGTCACCTAGATGTCTAAGTTATTTTAAGTTACCAAATTAACTAAACCAAATTTTAAAGGTTCATTAATTAAGGTAAACCAAAAGTCTTTGAACCAAAAATCTTGGACTCAGAAGTTTGGTTATGTGTGGGAAAGGTGTTAGGCACTCCATAACGCCTATCCGAAAATAGTACCTTATTTTAATTTATTCCAAATGTTAACTTTTTATGAAGAAATAGAATACTTGACATTTTGATTTTTTTTTTTTTTTTGAAAAGATTTTTGCAAACAATATACATATATACATGTGAGTAAATATTTACGTAAAACTATCATGTAAATAATAACTCCAACTGATGATGCTGCAATTGTCAGTCGAGTAGGTTCATCCAGACAGATCAGCAACCTCGTCCCTGTACCTGCAACGTTGTGAAAGGAAACTTCTTTGAGTGGTCACCGATGTGGTGCCAGCCACGGAGTCTCCGAAGTAACCTGTTTTAATGATTTTACTTACTAGGGACCTTAGGCCTGCATGATCTCCGCAGATTCCTTCATGGATCTCCTCCAGGATGTACTTAACCTCACTTTCATCGACGCACTTTAGGTAGGGCATGGAGAAGCCTCTTTTGTACAGGGAGTCGTTCATGATAGTGAACTGGCTGCCCTCTTCATGAATTTCTAGGCTTCCTCAACGTCTTGTGGAAGTCATCCATCTTGGAGGAAGGATAGAATTGGGGTCATCTAGCTACTTTCACTCTGGATTGCAAAGGTGAGGATCTCTTCAATGCTGGGACGCTTTTGGACTTCCATCTTTAAATTTGTGCTCGTCGGTCCTGCTCCTAACGACGCCTGCTTTACTATCTCGTCTGCCCCCATATTTCGGCTTCTGGGGACCTGTATGAACTCTACCCGATCAAATTCTTGGGCCAAATGCCTCATCAGCCTCAAGTACTTCTGCATCCTTTCCTCCTTTACCTCATATTCCTTTTTTATTTTCCCCACAACCAACTTTAAATCGCTCTGGAGAAGTAGGTATTTGGCGTCCAAGGCCTTTCCGACCTTTAGTCATGTCAGTATTGCCTCATATTCAGCTTTGTTGTTTGTGGCAGGGAACATTAGCTGAACTCCGTACTTGAGCATCTCTCCTTCTAGGGTGATGATAATAACCTCTACTCCCCCCCTCTTTCAGGCTAACAACCCTTTAGTCTGGATCGTCCATCTTTCTGCTTCGTCCAATGCCCCATCCTCGTCCGGGATTGTGAACTTGACGATAAAGTCTGCTAGTGCCTGCGCCTTGATAGCTGTTTTGGGGTGGTACTCAATGTCAAATTGGCTAAGCTCGATTGCGCACTGAATCATCCTTCTTGCAGCCTCAGACTTGTTCATTAACTTCTTTATGGGTTGGTCCGTCATCACTAGGATAGGATTCACCTAGAAGTATGGGCACAGCTTTCGTGAGGCTATAATCAATGCGAATGCAATCTTCTCGATCCGTGGGTATTTTGCTTCAGCTCCTTGGAAGGCTTGACTGACATAGTAGACTAGGAGTTGCATTCCATCCTCCTCTCGAATCAAGGCTGCACTCACGGTTGTAACTAATACTGCTAAGTATAAATACAAGTCTTCCCCCTCATTGGACGGGCTTAGGAGGGGTGGATTGCTCAGGTAGTGCTTGAGCTCCTGGAAGGCTTTTCCACATTCTTCCATCCAGATGAAGGCTTGCTTCAACGTCTTGAAGAAGGGCAAGCACTTGTCTGTTGCTTTAAAGACAAACCTGTTGAATGTTGCTATCCTTCCTGTTAGCTTCTAGACTTCCTTCACCATCTTGGGTGATGTCATTTCTAGTATGGCCCGCACCTTCTCCTGGGTTTGCTTCTATCCCTTTCTAGGACACCATGAACCCCAAGAACTTCCTAGATGCTACCCCAAAGGCGCACTTGTTAGGGTTCAACTTCATCTGATACTGCCTGAGAGTGGTGAAAGTCTCTTAAAGGTCGTCCAGGTGTGCAGACTCTTCTTTGCTCTTGACGAGCATATCATCTAAGTACACTTCCATATTCCTCTTGATCTGTTTGTTGAACATCTTGTTTACTAACCTCTGGTAGGTTGCTCTTGCATTTTTCAGTTCGAAGGGTATTACCTTGTAGCAATAGAGCCCTTGGCTTGTGATGAAGGCAGTCTTCTCCTGGTTTTCTTCTACCATCTTTATCTGATTGTATCCTGAGTATGCATCCATGAACGTAAGGAGCTTGTGTCCTGCTATGGAATCCACCAGCTGATCTATCCTTGGCAAGGGGAAGTTGTCCTTCGAGTAGCCCTTGTTTAGGTCTGTGAAGTCTATGCATATCCTCCATTTTCCATTTGTCTTCTTACTAGGATGACATTGGCCAGCCAGTCTGGGTAGTGGACCTCGTGAATGAAGTTTATTGCTAGTAGTTTGTTGACTTCGTCCATGATTTCCTGGTTTCGTTTTGGAGCAAAGACTTGTCATCTCTGCTAGACGAGCTTTTTCTCAAGATCTACATTTAGCTTGTGTAGGATGATCTTTGTGGATATGCTTGGCATATCCTTGTGACTCCATGCGAAAACGTCTAGGTTGTCCTTGAGGAAATGGACTAATTTCTTCTTCATGTTTGTGCTCAGAGTCGTCCCTACCCTTGTAGCCTTTGTCAGCTCCCTATCCACTAGTTCCACGGTCTCCAAGGCTTCCACCTTCTCTTCCTCCTTCTCCTCGATCATCTACGTATGGTTTTCTTTTGCAGCTAACACTGCTTGGTAGCATTCCCGAGCTAGTACTTGATCTCCCTTTACTTCGCCTTCACCAATTTCTATTGGGAACTTTACCTTCAGGCAATAGGTGGACGTGGCTGCCTTCTAGTGGTTAAGTGTAGGCCTTCCAATTATTACGTTGTACGAGGAAGGACAGTCTACCACCAGGAAGTCGAGCTGACAAGTCAATTGCCGCGGGTAGGATCCCACCGTAACCGTCAGTGTCACTATGCCTTTAGGATGCACTCTATCTCCACTGAAGCTAATGAAAGGGGACTCAAAAGGTTACAATCTTTCAGGATCCACTTTTAGCTGTTAAAAAGTAGAGAGATAGATGATGTCCGCAAAGCTACCGTTGTCTATGAGGATTCTCCTAGTGTTGAACCCTTCGATCATGAGCATTATAACCAAGGGGTCATCATACGGTTGCTTCACCCTTCAGGCATCTTCTTCTGTGAATAGGACATCCCTGTCTGTCCTCTTTTGTTTTAGGGGTGGTATCTTGTGGATGTTGTTCACCTGCCTTTGTTATGACTTCTTCAGAGATCTAAATGACCCCCTTGTTGATGGTCCTTCTGTGATCGTCTTTATCTCCCCTATTGTGCTTTGTGGACGATGAGACGTGTGGTCCTTGTCCCTCGAAAAGGCTTCATGCTTGTCCTTGTTATCTCCTCTGGACTTGCTGAAGTCTCCCTTCTTCACAAACTTCTGCGACTTCCCTTTTCGAATGAGCTCTTCTATTTGCTCTTTCAGGTCTATGCAATCTTCTGTGTAGTGGCTGTGATCCTTGTGGAAATGGCAATACTTTTTCTTGTCGCACACAATGGGTGACGAGTGCAATAGCCTTGGCCATTTGAGGTAATGCTCGTCTTTACGATTGCTTCACCCTTCGGGCATCTTCTTCTGTGAACAGGACATCCCTGTCTATCCTCTTTTGTTTTAGGGGTGGTATCTTGTGGATGTTGTTCACCTGCCTTTGTTGTGACTTCTTCAGAGATCTAAATGACCCCCTTGTTGATAGTCCTTCTGTGATTGTCTTTATCTCCCCTATTGCGCTTTGTGGACGATGAGACGTGTGGTCCTCGTCCCTCGGAAAGGCTTCATGCTTGTCCTTGTTATCTCCTCTGGACTTGTTGGAGTCTCCCTTCTTCACAAACTTCTGCGACTTCCCTTTTCGAATGAGCTCTTCTATTTGCTCTTTCAGGTCTATGCAATCTTCTGTGTAGTGGTCGTGATCCTTGTGGAAATGGCAATACTTTTTCTTGTTGCACACAATTGGTGACGAGTGCAATAGCCTTGGCCATTTGAGGTAATGCTCGTCTTTAATCTGCGCCAAAATTTTATCAACAGGCATAACCAAAGGTGTGAATTTTACTGTCTGAGGGGTTTTATCGTCCTTCCTCTTATTCCCATCCATACCCTGATGATCTCCTCGCTTTCTTTTTCGTCCCTTTTGATCTTCTTCCTTTCTTTCCCTCTCATTGGGTTTCTCTTCGTCCCTTATTGCTGCTAGGGCATCCTCGGCGTTCATGTACTTCTACACCT
Source organism: Quercus gilva (assembly GCA_023621385.1). NCBI lineage: Eukaryota > Viridiplantae > Streptophyta > Magnoliopsida > Fagales > Fagaceae > Quercus > Quercus gilva. The sequence continues at coordinate 47,873,818 of CM042473.1, read as the reverse complement.
TCAAGAGCATTTTCGCCATCGTCCAAGGAGGGCTCCTCGCGAGTGAGACCATGAACTCCCTGGATTTTAATCCGATTGTAAATGTTGTTAGCTGCATGTTGTCATTTGCTTCGTCTACTTCTAAGGTCTCTCTGGTGAAACACTTCACATATAACCTTAGAGTCTCCTTCTCTCATTCTCTCCTTGCCTGATGGTGAGCAGGTGGTCTGCCGACCTTTTTGGGAGTTGTCCTCTGACAAAGTGGCGTACGAAGGAATTTCCCAATTACTCGAAGGTTTTGATGGACAACGTTGGTAGCTTAGTGAACCATTCCCTTGCTGCTCCTTTGAGAGTGGTAGGGAAGGAACGACACAATATCTCGTCAAGGGGCTGTTAGAGGCTTAGAGTTATCTTGAAGGTGTTGAGGTGGTCCAAAGGATCCTTTAGACCGTTAAACGCCTCAAGTTATGGAAGATGAAACTTTGAAGGCACTAGGCACTCCAAAATTGCTGTTGTGAAGGGTGAGTCCATCCTTTTGACCATCTTGTCCAAGCTTTGGTCTGTCTTTTCTCGTATTGTACTTCTCAGTTCGTCCATTTCCTTTCTCACTTCCCTGAGAAGGTCCAGGATCGCTCCTTTCAGAGTAGCTGGTCACCGGCAATCATTCCTTCTTTGGCTATCACCATCATCATCCTGGTTAGTCATAGAATGATTATCCTTTTGTTGCAACTGTAGCCTCATCTCCTGGTTCTGTCTCGTGAGCTCCTCAACGCTAGCTATGAGTGTTTGGATTTGTAGGGCTAATGCTACAGAATCTTAGGGAGTGTTAGACTCCATTTGGACTTTTAAGTAGAATGGAACTACGCTCGCTCTCAAACTTGAGTACGAAAATGTCGTTCACACAGACAGCGCTAAACTGATGATGCTGCAATCGCCAATCGAGTAGGTTCACCTAGAAAGATTAACAACCTCGTCCCTGTACCTGTAATGTCGTGAAAGGAAACCTCTTTGGGTTGTCACCATTGTGGTGTCGGCCATGAAGTCTCTGATGGTAAAGTTAGCATGTGGGAGCTTAAAAGAGAATATGAGAACTAGAAGTACCAGAGCTACAATGTATGTGAGTATCTTAGAATGTATGCATCTTATCTAGTTCTGAGGAATGTTTATATATGACTTCATTGCATCTAGCCATTGTGGCTTTTATTGTGGTTTTAGTGCTTCTTTTGTAACGTCTCTAGGCTCATTAATGTGGGCTTTGATGAGCTTCCAACGGTATGACAGTTGGTTTGTAATTGTCCGAAATATTGAATCCTTTATTTAATGGCTTACCTTCTCTCGTCCATGAAGTAAAAGGATGGACGAAGGTGCCTAATGGGTTCATCTGGGCAAGGGGGTTCGTTGGGCCTATCACCAACAAATCCACGAACTACCATTGTTCTAAGAAAAAACTTGAAAATGTTTTCAAAGACTCAAGAGAATGAGCCTTAAACACAAATTCACAAACTACCACTATTCTAAGAAAAAGCTTGAAAATAAAAGTTACAACGTAAACTTTATTATTTTGAAAAACACATTTTTCTTAGAAAACATTTTTTTATGTGGTAAAAGTGTTTCATGAAAATGTTTTTCTCTTTTTAACTTAAAAAAAAAAAAAAAAAAAAAAAAAAAAAAAAAAAAAAAAAAAACCTCTTTTTGAAAACATGTACCTCTTTTTAAAAAATAATTTTTGACATAATTGAGAAATGCCTTTGAAAACATTTTTGAAAAGAAACATTTTAAAAACACTTTGGAAAAACATCTTGTGGTTGGCAAAGCAAAGAAGTATTTGGCAAGAAGTATTTAGCAAAGAAGTCGACAGGTTTTGATTTGATACTTTTTCTCACACAATTAATTTTTAGCGGTGGGATACATGATCAACCTTAAATACCCGTTATAAGAAAGATAATAAACGTAGTACTAGTTCTAAACAAGATCTGAGTATATTCAATTAAAGAAAACCTTGAAATGATAAGGTTTGTGTCCTCGGTTTTAGGTTGAGGATGGTGTTACAAGTAATTTCTCTCTTTTTTCACAAAGCAAAAAGGACCCCCTTATCTTGGTGTGTCTTGGCTTTATATAGTTAGCCAAAATGCATTTGAACTCTACGTTTGGAGGGTTAGGATCAGATTTCCCTGATACTTATCCCATCAAGGCCTTGCTAGAAGGCTTTTACACTAAGGTATGAGCTGTGTGGACACTATTCATAAGTCATTTCTTCATTAATGTGGCCAGCTAAGTGGTTGCAGTGCATTTAATGCAGAGGATGGCTGCTTTGTCCTTCCTTTTTCCTCTCTTCTTTGCTCAGTGCCAAGTAACCCTTTTTCACCCTCGGTTTGCACTGTGCTCCCCTTAGCTCTGATTCTTGACTTTTTCAGGGTAAGTTGGTGTCCTTGGAACCCTTGTTAACTGTGGTCTTTTAGCCTTTGCAGAAGGTAGCCGGGATCTTTCCAAGGACATTTTGCTGATGTTCCCAGAGGTTTGCTTCCTCGGATATGTCCTTAATTACTTTATCAGTAGTTTTGGATCCTCGTCCCTCCACACGTCTTTTCAAAACATTTTTTGTTTACTTTTTTTTTAATGTTTTGGCCCTGTTTTAGAAAAAATATTTTTTTTTTAAAGTACAGTTTTCCAAAAAAAAAAAAAAAAAAGCTTTTTTTGAGTTTTTGAAAAACAGTTTTAAAGAGCAGAGTAATATTTTTAAAAATAGTTATAAAAAAAAAAAAAAAAAAACAGCTTTATAAAGAGATTTTTGTTAAAAAAAACAGTTTTGTAAAAAAAAAAAAAACAATTCATAAAAAAAACGATTTTGTGAAAAATAGTTTTCAAAAAGACAGATTTTTAAAATAGTTTCAGAAAAGCAGATTTTTGAAAACAGTTTTATTTTTCCAAAAAAAAAAACCTAGATTCGAAAACAGTTTTTTATTTTATTGAAAACAGATTTGGTAAACAGTTTTTAAAATAAAAACAGAATTACATTTTTAAAAAGTTAGGAAAATAGATTTTTGTTTTTATAAAAAGTTTCGGATTACCCCCTCTTTAAATAAAATAAAATAAAATAAAATAAAAGATTTTTCTTTAAAAACTTTCTCCTCACTTAAAAAAAAAAAGAAAAAAAAAAAAAAGAGAACTCTTAGCCACATCAAACTTTTACTTAAACTTACTATAAAATCAATACATTCTAATACACCTAATAACATCTCAAAAAACAAATTAAAAAAAAAAAAAAAAAAAAAAAAAACCCTAATTTCGAGTTTTTCCTAAAATCTCACTCCTTTATCAGCTCTTGCTTCTCCAGCCACAATCCTCGTCGGACCTCCATTTGCCGCTGTACTACCTCGCTATACCTCTGTCAAGATATCAAAACATATCAACGGCCAAATCAAATGGAGGATATATTATAGACTTCTGTATTTGTTATTTTAAAGTGAAAAACTGAAAACCAACGAATGAGGGAGAGATCAAGAAATTTAAGGGGGTCTTTATAGCAAAAAATAGTGTTAACATGGGAAAATATGGCAAAATGATCAGTCGAAAAGGTCAATTAATGTAAGGGCCAATCGGAGGAAGACTGGATGCCGTAAAAGGGGTGTGATGGATTTGAGAACTCTTTTGACACTTTGTGCAGAAGCTATTGCAGCAGATGATCAAAGGACAGCCACTGAGCGATTGAAGCAGATCAGACATCATGCTTCTCTTGTAGGGGACGGGATGCAGAGAATGGCTCACTAGTTTGCCAATGGTCTTTAGGCACGCATTGCTGGCTCTGGGACTCAGATTTACGAACACTAACTTTTTTTTTTTTTTAGAACTTGCTTTGTCAGTTCCCAAATTTCTTGATCTCTTCCTCATTCATTGGCTTTTAGTTTTTCACTTTAAAATAACAAATACACAAGTCTATAATATATCCTCCGTTTGATTTGGCAATTGCTATATTTTGATATCTTGACGGAGGTTCGGTGAGGTAGTGTGGCGGCAAATGGAGGTCCGGCGAGAATTGTGTATGAAAGCGTAGAAGCTGATGAGGGAGTGAGATTTTAGGGAAAAAGTGAAATAGGGTTTTTTTTTTTTTTTTTTTTTTTTTTTTTTTTTTTTTTTAAGTTTTTTGAGATGTTATTAGGTGTATTAGGATGTATTGATTTTATAATGAGTTTAAGTAAAAGTTTGATGTGGCATATTCTTATTGGTTGGTGTAACCCAAAGGGTTTATACGTTGTCCTTATTGAATTTAATCTCTTTTTGAAAACCTTATTTTAGAGAAAGAGACGAAGAGGATAAAAAGAAATCATTTTCTTAGAATAGGGTGTAGGTGAAATGTTTACCCAAGCATTTTTACTTTATGGCACATTATTAACAAGAAAAGTAAAGGGACAACAATAAAATAAAGTGCAGAAAAATAAATAGCTTAAAAAGTAAGGAGCTTGAAATTTAAATGACAAGAATGTAAAGACTTGGAATTTAAATGATATAAAAGTAAAGACTTGGAATATTTTAAACTTCGTTAAAAAGTTTTTTTTTTCTTTTTTTTTTTTTTTTTTTTTTGGTTTCTCCTTTAAATAGATTTTAATCTCTTTCAAGCCCTATGGATCCTTCAACATAAAGAAGTGGGAGTTCTAAGCCATCACCACTCTTATGAGACATACCCATATTGTGCTCTAATGGAGGTTTAAAAACCATTTAAGGGAGATAGTAGAAAATCTTTTTTTTTTTTTTTTAGGTGTCTAAATATAACACAACACACACACACACACACACACACACACACACACACACACATACAAGTGCGATAAAAAAAAGGGGGATTGGGAATGTGCAAGAAATTAAATGGGGTGACAAGAAATTAAAAAGCAATAATAAAATCCCTAGATGCCTAAGTGGGATGGGATTTCTTCCCCCTCAGGGTACTTCCCATACATAGCTTAGGAGATGGTCCAATACCCATCTAGGATAACCAACACAATAATAATAACCAACAAGAATAATATGAACATTGAAATAAATGGTTAGATATAAACACAATATGTACAAGAACATAGTAAAGATAAAGCAACTATGAACACAGAAAAGGTCAAGAAAATATTTATATATATATGAAAGGATGATTACAATATAGTAAATGGGGTGGGATGGGTTTAGTTATTAAGAAACTAACCCATCCCAAAAGCCTTACCCACAAAGATTACAACAAAGAAAAAGGATGAGGCTTTTCTGTGTAGGGTTTCCTAAGAGAGAAAGAGAGAGAGAGTGAGAAAGTTTTTTTTCTAAGGCTTTTTTTCCAGAATTTCCTCACCTTTTCTGATTTTCCCTCACTTTTTCTCTCTAGTTATCTATTTTCCACTATTTTTCTCATGATTTTCCTTAAAAATGAAAGGCGTATTTATAGGGAGATGTGGAAAATGGGAGGCTAACATTAGTGTATCAGGATACGCTAGTGCTAGCCCCCTATTCAAAGGGGCAGCTAGCATTGGTGCACCCAATGCTAGGCTCCTCATTTTCCCACGTCATCAACCTTTTTTGTCTTTTCTAATTTATGTCCCAATTTCCGCATGGCTGTTTGGAGGCCTTTCCGAGATATGTTTTCTTTGAATTTTATATGCACAGAAAACTCTAGATGTCTAGTTTCCAACTGTCTTGGTCTCGTTCTATTTGGAGCTACAGTCGTCAATATATCGCACTCGGAATGAAGGTGACGCAAAGCTGAAAAATTCTAGACATCTTTTCTTGAAAAAATTCATATCTTTCAATCTGAAGCAAATATCTTCAAGCCCTTTTGGTGAAAATTAGATAAGACCTTGTTCGTCAAGATTTTCTAGCTCACTAGTTCCAGTTCTTGTCTAATCGGTACAGTTTATTGCGCGAAGTTGGGTAAAAACTGCCAGTTTTCCTTAAAAACTATAGTGAAAATTTTATCAGGGTTTCAGTATTTTGTTGATATCTCATCCATTTTAATTCGTTTTTTTTTTTTCCTGTAAGCTATCATTTTGAAGGAAAAAATATGCCCTACAAGACGGTCTTAAATTCAACACGATTCAACGGTTGGATGAAAAATTCAACTTTTTGAACTTACCTAGCCAGGGTTTTGGTCTTAATTTTTGTAAAATGGAATTTTCAAATGTTATGGCTTTTTGATTCACCATTCAAACATGTTGTATTTATTTTTACCCATTTTAGCTTTCAAATTCATTATTTTTCACCTTTTAATTTTTTAATTTTTTTGTCTTTCTTTTAACAAGTGAATCGAGGCCGGACAAGATATGCTATAGACAACTACCCCTTCTTTGTTTAACAATTATTGCCACAATAAATGTTAGACAAAGAATTAGATAAAGTATCCCCCCCCCCCCCCCCCGATTCTAGCATATAAAAAAAAAAAAAAAAAATTTGGGGCCAAAATTAAGTTGCTACGAACAAATGAAAATATTGACAAAAATTGGAAAAGAGGGTAGAAAGAAATCCTAATGAGCTTTTCCATTATCGATTGTTCTCTATTTTCTGCTCATCATGGTGTGCCCCAGTTTCTTTTCCCTACAAAAGGTTAGTGGCAAGAACAATACATGGTAGAGATGCGGAAATTTAGAGTACTTTTTATTATTTAACATGAAAGACAAAGATTGTGATAGACCTTATGAGTTTTTGAGAAAAAACCATAATGGTAAAGTACAAAGTCCAGTTCGTCCATAAGGATCCTCTAAACTTACCAACACCCGAGATAACCCCTAAAGGGGAAATTACAAAAACTACAAAGGATGGGTGCTTGACAATCTGATGTACTCATCTATACTTGGTATAGACGAGTAGAAACACTTAGAAAAATGTAAAGCATTCTGATTGCTTTTCGTGGGTAACTAAATTTTAGTTTCCTAAATGTGGGACAAAGTTCTCTCCCACATTTTGCTAAGTCCACTTGTCTCTTATGCAACCCTCCACAAATCCATGCATCTCCCATGATGTGAGTGGAACCACAAAAGTAGACCCACTCCAAGATCTCTATAAAAGGGATCCACCCTCAACAACCTAAGGTAAGTTTTTCACCACTTATCCATTTTCCATTACCATTCCACAAAGAGAAAATTAACTTAGCCATTGGAGGATCCTTGGCAGGTCTACACCAATCTTCTTTGATAGTTCTTTTCCTTTTCAAGTCACAAATTTGTTGTCATAGCCCGACCTATTCAACCTACTAATTTTTCAACCTTATCAGTTGGCATCGTCTGTGGGAAACATTATTCTTGATTTGGTTAATTCTATGTGTTAGCCATACTATTTTCTAAGACAAAAGACTGCATGGTCCGAGCTAGGTTAATGGCTACAAGTCCAGAACGCCGAAAGAGTGGAAATGCTTCCAGTCATCCTAACCGTGCACCAGCACTAGCACCAACGAATTACCAACAACAGATATAGTCCATGGTGGTTGCCATGGCAAATCTGACATAGTAGAATCAAGAGTTGACGAGGGAAGTCAATAAGAGGAAACAACGTCGACAAAGGCGTACAGATGGACCAGGACAAAACTCAGGAGTAAAGGTAGAGAATAGCACTGAGGGAGATCCATCAAGAGGCATTATTACTAGAAGAGTACCTCACTTGGAGGGAAATGGCTCATATGAAAAAAGCCATGGAAGAGATGAAGGATTCCATGGGAAAAACTCATCATATGGACGATCTTGTCCATAGGACCGATTCAACTTTCAAGGCGTCTATCACAAGTCATCCTTTGCCCTCAAAGTTTAAGATGCCAACTATTGACTCTTATGATGGGATGCGAGACCCTTGTGATCATATTGCAACATTCAAGACAACCATGCATCTTCAAGGCATTCCAAATGAGATCATGTGTAGGGCCTTCCCTACCACTTTAAAGGGATCAGCTAGGGTTTGGTTTGGCAAGTTTCCACCAAACACCATAGCCTCATTCCAAGAGTTGAGAAAGTTGTTCGTCAATAACTTTATTAGAGGGCAGTGGTATAAGCAATCCTCGTCTAGCCTATTGAATATAGAGCAAGGAGATAATGAAGGCCTACGAAATTTTATTAGTTGTTTCAACAGAGAAGCCCTGCTAGTGGATGCGATGGATGATAAAATTCTGTTGGCAACCTTCTATAATAGGGTTACCTCAGATTTGTTCATCCATAAACTGTATGATCAAGAGCCACAGATGATGACTGAACTTATACATTTAGCTCAGAGTTTCATGAATGCAGTGGATGCAATCATATCATTGCGAAGAAGAAGAAGAAAGCGGAACGGGTAGAAATTGGATACATTCATCATCCAGAGCAAGGCCCTCATCCAGAGAAGGCCAAGATAGGAGATAAGAGAGACCATGATGGAAGAAAGGCGAGCTTGTCCTCAGGGAGTTATTCAAGCTATATGCCTTTAAATACTTCACTCGATTAAGTGTTGATGGAGATTAAGGATGACCTGTCCTTGAAGTGGCTAGATAAGATGAAGGGAGATCCTAGCAAGAGGAATAAAATTAAATATTTTCGTTTTCACCGAGACCACAGACACGATATAGATGAGTGTTATGATTTGAAACAGCAGATTGAAATCCTCATTAAGTAGGGGAAGTTGAGGAACTTTATTGGACAATATCATAAGGACAAAAGATTCCCTATGAAGGGCAAAATCGAAGAACCAGTTCATCCACCCTTGGGAGAGATAAGGGTCATTATAGGGGACACTTCAACTGCAAGTTCGTTAAGATCTAGGGAGACCTACTTTTGGGTGGTGTAGAACATCTAACTTACAGGTTATCCACCAAAGGCCCCTAGAATGGACGAGCCATCAATCACCTTCACAGATGAAGATGCAAGAAGGTTACGTCATCCCCATGATGATGCAATTTTTATCACTTCGATGATTGCAAACTACACGACGAGGAGGGTGCTAGCAGATAATGGAAGTTTAGTGGATATTCTCTATTATTTAGCTTTTCAATAGATGAAGAATTGCTTCATCCAGCCAATGTTTCTCTAATTGGCTTTGGAGGAATGAAGGTCCTACTAGTGGGCACTATCTCTCTACCAGTAATGGTTGATACTTGTTAAGAACGTATTTTATGTAAATTGGCTAATCCTCTGACAAAATGCACTTTACTTGTAATTGGTAGATCTAGGTGTTAGGATTAGTGCCCTTAAATCCTATTGTATGGTGCTATGTATGATATTAAGTGTGACATTGTGTATGACTTAATATTGTGATTGATAAAGTTGTTTTATTATTATCTGAAATAATAGTAACATGAATATTTGGACATTATCATGTAGTTCATGAGATGCATAGTATGTGATTTATGTGAAAATTCACAGAAGATATAAATCACAAATTCTTTGTAAACTCAAAATTATAGTTCGTAGTCGGTGATGAAATTAGGCATTTCATCTGCGAAAACTATAACATATCAACTACGATGATTTGTCTTGATCATGGAAGTGGAGACTTCTAGTTGATATGTTGATATGTTTTAAGAGTTAAGACATATTGAACTGGACCACTGTGAGATTTATTATTCTCCTAACGACTGTCAAATGAATAATAAATCTCACGACTTATATTTGCATGAATTCTTAATCTTACGAGAATAATAGACCTGATCATGAAGTGTAGGTTGTTTTGATATATCAGGAGTGAGATCTACAGTAACGGTCAAAACCTCAGTATGTTGGGCAACCACATTTAGTGTTGATGGAATATATATTCTCAAGATGGAATTCATAGTCTATTAACGAAAATACAAAATATTCCCTTAAAATAAGTTAAATGGGTTTGTTATTCAAAGAGTTAGGCCTAACCACTTTGGTAAGAAATTACTAAAGTATATATTTATGAAATTGGATTTCATAAATATATGATGAATAACTTAAAAGGATTAAACTGAGTACTCAATGATTAAGATGTAGTAATCTACAAAGTGGCAGTCTACATTTATGACTTTGTGTTACTACGAATATTTTATGAAGGAGTTGCATGTACAATAAAGTCTTGGGATATAATTTATAGATAAGGCTTATAGTGCAACTATATTTATATAGTGGTATTAAATATAGTTAATGGTAACTTTGGACTTGTCAAGAATTGACAGAAAAGCCCAAGGCCCATTGGAGCTAGTGTCTTATTGGTCCATTTTGATCCCACTCCAAGCCACATAGTAGAGCCCAATTGGAAAGACCCAAAAGGCTAGCCCCATTAGATAATTAGTTATAAAGAGAGAAACATACAGAATTTTGTTACTAAGAACAATACATGAAATGGTGTATGTGAGTGTTGGACACTTTCTAATTCTCTCTTGAACAAATTCATATTACTGATTAAGAGACCACACATCTTCGGCGTTAGTGGAATTGGAGTGAAGATTAAAAGTATTACCAAGTGCTTACAATCTTTGTTTTGAAATTCAACACACCAAGATATACTCTCTTGTTCTTGTATTCTGAAATTTACATAGTGTATGTTATCAATTTCGAATGAAGTAGATCCGTTATTTTTTCCGCTGAGCACATGCATTTTTCCATCAAATGGTATCAGAGCCAGGTTTTCAATTTCGAATTGTATAACATGTTTTGTGAATTTTGGAATTAGAGGTTATAGTTTCATGTAGTTAGAAGATTACACATTTAATTTTCTGCAAGGTTGTTGAAACTATGATTTGATAAAAAATGATATTGGTGTTATGATGTTGTTTAGATTTCAATTTAAGTATGTTAAATTGATCTTTAAGGCTATAGCATCAATGAAATTCAGTTTTGATATCATTCTCTGACTATCATGTTCGTATGTTAGTTGTTTATTCAAGAAAAACCGTAGAAAACTACCTTAGAAAATTTTTGGATATTCGAGTACCACGAGTTTCGAGAGTTTCACGAGTTTCGATCGATCGAAAATCATTTTCAACCTATCAAGTGAAACAGTGATCAAACTTTTTAAATAGATTGATTCTCGATTGCTAGTCGATCGATTGAATTTGTTTTTCGATTGATCGAGAGGCAATCGAGTATCGATTGAACAAGTCAGGTGGTCAAGTTCAAATTTTTTAATTTTTTAGACCGATTGAAGGGCACATTCGATTGATCGAATGAAAGAATATCAGATTTTTTTTTTAAGTGTTTTCATATGTATAAAGAGCAAGGCTGTGTGTAATTAGATTATGCATGTTTCAAAATTAAAAACCTTTATTTTAAAATATCTAATGGGAGAGAGATACAAGGGTTGGATCTCATGACCTCCATTGTCAGTTTATAGTAGTGTGATTAAGCACTCGCCTTGGCATATATGCCTTGCTCCCTTCGAAGGGTGTTTAATTCATGGTACTACAGGTTAAACTTATTAATAATGGATGAAGTGTGTTTTTACATTGAGAACGACCACGCTTCCGTGGAGTTACTTGGTGATTCACATTGATTCTAGGCAATAGTGTACACTAGACTAAGTGTAATGTTAACCTCCCTTCGGAGCTATGTCATTATTACTTAGAGACTAAAGGAAAAGTAGCAAATTATTTTTGTTTCGTAAGAGTTACCATGATAATATTAATAATGAGAATAATTCTCACCTGATCATAGTGATTGGTATGACCTCGCTTCCGAAGAATATTAATTGTGGGATTGGGTTGTCATTGCATATATTATATTATGGTTTTATTAAGGTTCCATACTATATGTTTATATGCTAAATTGATAATGTCCAGTTTACTTATTATATATTCATGTTTATTGTTTTCAGATTTGAACATGGCATCATTTAGCCCACTTGTAACTATTCTTAATCAAAACAAACTGACTGGATCCAACTATGTTGACTGAAAAAGAAATTTGGACATTGTTCTTACTGCTGACGAGCACAAATATGTGCTTACTAAACCATGTCCAAGCTTTCCTCCATTAGATGCTCCTCCTGAAGAAAAACACCGATATGATCGTTGGCAGAAATCTAATGAGATGGCCAAGTGCTACATCCTAGCATCTATTTCAAATGTTCTACAGCATCAAATGCAGGATGTAGAACAAGCTTCAGACATCATGTTAAGTCTGAAAGAGATGTTTAGTGAGCAAGGCTGTTCTGCAAGGCAAGAGACCATGAGGCAAATTTATAATACCAAAATGGTTGAAGGTAGTTCAGTGAGAGAACATTGTCTTACAATGATCTCTAATCTGAATACATTGGAAGTTCTAAGTGTCGATATTGATGAAGAATCCCAAATGGATATGATACTTCAGTCACTACCAGAATCATTCAAGGAATTCAAACTTAACTATAATACAAATAAAAAGATTTATACATTGTTTGAATTAATGAATGAATTGGTAGTGGCAGATTTATACATTGTATAGTGCTATGTATGATATTAAGTGTGACATTGTGTATGACATTATGTATGACTTAATATTGTGATTGATAAAGTTGTTTTATTATTATCTGAAATAATGGTAACATGAATATTTGGACAATATCATGTAGTCCATGAGATGCATAGTATGTGATTTATATGAAAATTCACAGAAGATATAAATCACAAGTTTTTTGTCAACTTAGAATTATAGTTCGTAGTCGGTGATAAAATTGGGCATTTCATCTGCGAAGACTATAACATATCAACTACAATGATTTGTCTTGATCATGAAAGTGGAGACTTCTAGTTGATATGTTGATATGTTTTAAGAGTTAAGATATATTAAACTGGACTACTGTGAGATTTATTATTCTCCTAACGACTGTTAAGTGAATAACAAATCTCACGACTTATATTTGCATGAACTCTTAATCTTAAGAGAATAATGAACCTGATCATGAAGTGTATGTTGTTTTGATATATCAGGAGTGAGATCTAAAGTAACGGTCAAAACCTCAATATGTTGGGCAACTACATTTAGTGTTGATGGAACATATATTCTCAAGATGGAATTCATAGTTTCTTAACGGAGATACAAAATATTCCCTTGAAATAAGTTAAATGGGTTTGTTATTCAGAGAGTTAGGCCTAACCACTTTGATAAGAAATTACTAAAGTATATATTTATGAAATTGGATTTCATAAATATATGATGAATAATTTAAAAGGATTAAACCGAGTACGCAATGATTAAGATGTAGTAATCTACAAAGTGGAAGTCTACATTCATGACTTTGTGTTACTACGAATATTTTATGAAAGGGTTGCATGTACAATAAAGTCTTGGGATATAATTTATAGATAAGGGCTAGAGTGCAATTATATTTATATAGTGGTATTAAATATAGTTAATGGTAACTTTAGACTTGTCAAGAGTTGACAGAAAAGCCCAAGGCCCATTAGAGCTAGTGTCTTATTGGTCCATTTTGGTCCCACTCCAAGCCACATACTAGAGCCAAATTGGAAAGGCCCAAAAGGCTAGCCCAATTAGATAATTAGTTATAAGGAGAGAAACGTACAAAATTTTGTAACTAAGAACAATACATGAAATGGTGTATGTAAGTGTTGGACACTCTCTAATTCTCCCTTGAACAAATTCATATAACTGATTGAGAGACCACACATCTTGGGCATTAGTAGAATTGGAGTGAAGATTAAAAGTATTCTCAAGTGCTTACAATCTTTATTTTGAAATTCAACACACCAAGGTACACTCTCTTGTTCTTGTATTCTGAAATTTACATAGTGCATGTTGTTAATTTTGAATGAAGTAGACCTGTTATTTTTTCCGCTGCGCACATGCATTTTTCCATCACTAGGATGGGTTTAGTACTTCAAGAAACATGTTGTTCAAGTCAAGTGTTAAAGTCATGAAGATCTGACCAAGAAATAAGTGATGAAGAGCTATTCATTAAAGCTTGACAAAAGCTCAATAGAGAGGACATCTATCAAGGTTTAAAGTCAAAGCTTGACAGAAGCTCGACACAAGCTGTATCTGTTGAGACTTAAGAAATCAGAATTTCCATATCTGATTTTTGACCCAACCTTATGTATTTGTATAGGGTTTCTTTTCTCACAATCCGAGACATATATAAGGCTTATTTTAAAGGCCGTCGTATATGCAGAAAGTGACCTAGTGCCTTGTTCTCTCTGAAAGAAGTTACTACGCCTTTGCGCCAAAGGGTTTTATAACCAAGGAGCTTCCTGTTCTTCATTATTGATGAAGTGAAGATTTCTGCAACCAACAACCTTCTTTAAGATTTTTGGGAGTTAGTCATGTACTAGGATCCGTGCATCATTTATTAGTCACGTACCGGGATTCGTGCATTGAATGGAAAGAGTGCCGCTACAATACAAGTCCAATTGGGTATTGGGGTAAGGGTTCAACTGTAGGTTGGTATTTTGGGATAGGCCAAAGGTAGTTAATAAGATTCCTTATACTTGTAACCGCTTGTTATTGATTAGTGGATTCTTGGGAGTAGTGACCTTAAAATCACTTGGTGGGGCTTTTACCTTGGTGGTTTTCCCCATTCGTAAACAAATCACTGTGTCAAATTTAATTTCCACTACATTTATTTTAGTTGGTGATTTGTTTGTGCTACTACGCCATTGCATGTAATTGAACCTAATTAATTAACTTGGGTAATTAATTAATTTGCAAGGGGTCAATACATTTTTGCCCTCTCAGTACTTATCCTCAACAGATTACCAAGGAAGTTAATTTTCTCATCGTAGATTGCTCATCTTCATACAATGCTATCATAGGACGACCAACTTTAAACAGTTGGAGAGCTACAACATCCACCTATCATTTATCCGTTAAGTTCTTGACAAACAATGAGATAGAAGAAGTACAAGGTGATCCGTTAGCAGCTAGGGAATGCTACTTAGCCATGTTGCATATGGACGAACAAATGCCAATGATGAATATTGAAGAAAGAAGAACAACTATAGAGCCAATTGAAATTTTGGAGGACATTCCATTAGATGAATCCAATTCGGAGAAGTTTACCAAATTCAAGACTAGCATGGAGGAAAAGATGAAGCAAGAACTTGTTCAGTTTCTTAATAAGAGCACAGATGTGTTTGCTTGGAGCCATGAAGAGATGCTAGGAATTGATCCAAATGTGCTCCAGAAAAAGATAAGGCAATAAAAGAAGAGGTCCAGAAGTTAAAAGCAGCTAAGTTCATCCGAGAAGTCTACTATCCTGACTGGTTGGAAAACGTGGTTATGGTCAAGAAAGCTAATGGTAAGTGGAGGATGTGTGTGGATTTCACATATTTAAACAAAGCATACCCTAAGGATAGTTAACTACTTCCACGAATTGATCAATTGGTAGACTCAACAGCTGGCCATCAGCTACTTCGTTTCATGGATGCATTCTTAGGGTGTAATAAGATCAAGATGGGATAGACAAATTAAGAGAAAACATCTTTTGTCACTAGCCAAGGTTTATTTTGCTATAAGGTAATGTCTTTGGCTTGAAGAATGTAGAAGCTACTTATCAAAGGCTGGTCAATCAGATGTTTCATCCACAAATATGATGAAATGTTGAAGTTTATGTGAACAACATGTTAGTCAAGAGTGTAAGGGAAGCAACACATTTGTACGACCTTAAAGAGACATTTGAGACGCTCCGATGATACAATATGAAGCTGAATCCTAGCAAATGGCCTTTGGTGTCTTGTTGGAAAAATTTCTCGAATTTATGGTTTTACAAATGGAAATTGAAGAAAATACTGACAAGATCCAAGCAATATTGAACGTGGAGCCACCCAAGAACCTCAAAGAAGTACAAAGTCTCACTGGCCAAGGAGTAGCACTTAATAGATTTGTCTCAAAAGCAACTTACAAGTATTTGCCATTCTTTAAAGTGTTAAGGAAGACATTTGAATAGACGGATGAATGGCAACGAGCATTTGAAGATCTTAAATTATATCTCACTTCGACACCCTTGCTGAGTCCATCCAAACTAGGGGAAAAGTTATATCTCTAATTGGGTGTTTCTCCTTATGTAGTGAGTTCAGCTTTAGTTAAAGAAGAAGGGAAAATATAGAGACCTGTTTGTTATACCAATGTTGATGCCCATTTTTTACAAAGGGCCCAACAGTAGAAGAAGCCCAACAATAGAGAAGGTGAGAAGGAAATGAGGGGTGAAACGGTAAAGAAATAAGGAAACATGCCCAGCAGGCTAAAGCAGTAGGATTGATGGTTAGCAGGCCCATGAAAATAAAAGAGAGGTAAAGGAGTAAATGGGCTGGGGAAGCTCGAGGAATGAAGTAGTAAGCCCATGGGAATAATAAGAGGTAAAGAGGAAGTAAATGGGCCGAGGAAGCCTAGGGAGTAAATTGGTAAACTTAACAGGCTGGCTTAGTGACCAATTAGCCCAAAAGGGTAATAAGAGGTAAAGATGTAGTAAATGTGCCGAGAAAGCCCAAAGAATTCAACAAAAAGCCCATGAGAGTAAAAGAGGTAAATAAGAAGTACATGGGCCAAGGAAACCTAAGGAATAAAGTGGTAAAACGGGCTGGCATGGCAGGAATGTTGGCCAACAAGCCTAAATGAGGTAAAGACGTGGAAAGTGGGCCAAGGAAGCCTTGAGCAAAAGATTGATGAAGAAATGGGTTGATACGGTAGGAACATTAGCCTGCAAGCCCACGGGAAAATAAGAAGTAAAAAAAAAAAAAAAGGTAAAGCTACAGCAGACACAATGAAGTGATATGCTAGGATCAGTGGCCAAAAGACCCATGACCATAAAAAAGAAGCATGGGCTTAACTGGAAGATGAAGGCCTTTGCCCAAGTGATACCCAATCCAAGAAGGGATGAAAGGAAGAAGATATGAGCCTAAATCCCACACATCCTTCATGCCACAAAAGATAAACATCAACTAGTATGTACTGCAGAATCAAACAAATGCAAAGGTAGCAGAAATGGTGTGAAGGCTAGAAAGAAACAAATTCAGAAGGAGTGGAGCATGCACAAAGGGTCAGGGCACCACCTACTTGTACCCAGCCAATACATGGGAGGTAGACCACTGGTCAAGGTATTCTGAGGGTGTGATTTGGCAGTAAGAAGAAAATGGGGTCTATTATGGGGTTCCCGTTTAAGCTTCTTTGGGAGAAATGTCCTACTAGGATGGTATCTCACCCAAAAAAGGTAAGTATGGGCTGGGACCACTTGATGCATGCCATAGAGGTGGGTGATGAGATAGCTTAATCCTTATCTAGAAGGGTGAAACAAAAACAAAGAGAGGTAAGAAATAAGACAAGTAATTTTGTCTAGGAATGGAAAGTGGTGCAACTAACACACTCTGAGCAGAGGAAGTGGCTAGGCAGCCAGCAGGCTAGTAGGCAGGCTTGGAGGGATACCAATAAGGAACCAAAAGCAGTTGAGAGACAAAAATGGTAAATCCAATAATGACAGATGGTATAAAAAGGGGGGGAGGGGATAGCCATGAACAGTAAGGGGGGAGGAGAGGTAGATAGAAAAAGAAGAGGAAAACAAAAAAAGAATACATGGAAAAACAAGAGAGAAGAAATAAAGATTGGAAAGAAAACCAGAAAAGAAAGAAAGTAGAGAATCAAAATAGAGGCATGCATCAATAGACCATCTTTTCTCTCCCTTTTGATAGACCCACTCTCTAAAGATTGAGAATCGAAGCTCAAACCATTTAAGCCTTTTCTCCAAAGTGTGTAGCTTCTATGGCAGGAACCTTTCTTAAGGTTACTCGCGTTGGAGATTAGCTCATTTCTTAGGTCTGCTTTTGCTGAAAAGTTCAGCCTATTGTCTGCAGACAAGCCTTCATTTTCTTTACTATTCATATTTGTTGGGTGATTCGCCTATTGTTCAATATTTGAGTTATTTACCTTTTTCTACTGTAGTATTACCTGTATTTGCAGTATTATTTTGTTGTGACTCTGTTAACTATCTTCTCGGTGTTAGTTTTAATTCATTCCATTTAGTATTGTAGTTATCCTACTGTATTGTATTCCTGCCATGACATATGTAAAAATTGTTTCTGCCGTGGCCATGCTGTACACTGAGCCCATAGCATTCATGCCAGAGTGCTTCTACATCAGGTTGGCTCAACTTGTGCACGAGTTGGCTTGAAGCGTAGCCCTAGTATGGCCAATCCCAACTCTCTTTCCTCAGACTAACGGACCATAGCATAGTAAAAGGGATCGAGGCCCAACGCTACAAAAGGCCCACCACAACTAGCAAGGCATTACAAGGAGTAGAAAGGACGATATCCACTGATAGAAAAGCTAGCTCTCTCTTTGGTGACTACAGCAAGAAAATTCAGACCCTTTTTTCAGGTCCATGTTATCAATGTCATGACGAATCATCCACTCAAGAAGGCTATGAATAAGTTGGAAACAATTGGACAATTGATTCAGTGGGCTATATAGCTCAATGAATTTGACGTAAAGAATCAATCACGAGAGGCGATAAAAGCTCAAGTACTTACAGATTTTATCGCAGAGTTCACTCCCACTGTTGACCAGCAGAATAATGACAAAGGGGAAATGCAGTGGATCATGGATCATTTACACAACATGCAGGAGGAGATGGAATAATCCTGAGGTCACTAGAAGAGGATCATCTAGAATATGTAGCTTGTTTACAATTTCAAGTGAACAATAATGAAGCCGAATATGAAGCTCTCATTATGGGCTTAAATTCGGCTAAGGCATTGAGGGTTGACTCAATAATCGTCCAAAGTAATTCACAGCTAGTCATAGGCTAAGTGAATGGAACTTGTGAAGCAAAGGAAGAGCATATGAAGAAGTATATAACAAAGTCAGGAATTGTACAAATGCCTTCATGAAGGTAGAGTTTATCCAGGTTCCAAGAAGGGAAAATGCAGAAGCAAATAGTCTTGCCAAACCTACTTCTACAGAAGACATTATGGACGAGAAGAAAGAGATTCGATATATTCCCAATGTAGATATTCCTAAAGTACAACAGGTAGAAGGAGAAACCAATTGGACGATAGCAATTGTATCTTATCTTAGAGATGGATTTCTCCCAGAAGACAAGGAAGAGGCTCGGAAGTTAAGGATCAAGGCCACAAGGTTTGTTCTCATGGATGAAGAGTTATATAAAAGAGGTTTATCTTAACCTTGATTGAGGTGCTTAACTCCAGATCAATCTAACTACGTCCTAAGGGATATACACGAGGGAGCATGTGAAAATCATTTAGGAGCAAGAGCACTCATCCATAAGATTATTCGAGAAGGTTATTATTGGTCATTGATGCAAGCTGATGCAAAGTCTTATGTCCAGGCAAGTGACAAATGCCAACGTTTTAGTAATGTGCCCAGGCGACCGTCAGAATATCTCACCCCAATGATGGCTCCCTAGCTTTTTGCTCAATGGGGATTAGATATCCTTGGTCCTTTCCCAATAGGGACAAGGAAAATGAAGGTCCTAGTGGTGGGCATTGATTATTTCACTAAATGGGTAGAAGTTGAACCCTTGTCCAGAATCACTGAGCAGAATATAAGAAGTTTCGTCTAGAAGAATATTATTTATCGTTTTGGAATTCCTAGAGTGCTTGTTTCAAACAATGGACGATAATTTGATAATAATCCTTTTAGAGAATTTTGTGAGCAACTTGGAATCAGGAATCAGTACTCTTCGCCATCTCAACCACAAGCAAATGGGCAAGCAGAAGTTACAAATCGTACCTTGCTAAAGATTATCAAGACCCGACTTGAGGGGGTAAAAATGATATGGCTTGATGAGTTACCTAGTGTCCTTTGGGCATATAGGATGACTGTTAGTACTTCAACTGGAGAAACACCCTTCAAGTTAGCATATGGAAGCAATGTAGTGATACCTACAGAGGTAGGGTTGGCAATCTATAGGGTTGCTAACTATCAAGACAGAGAGAATGAGAAGCAGCTCCATTTAAACCTTGATCTTATCGACGAGGTACAAATGGACGTAGAGCGAAGAGCAAAGAGTAACAAGATACAAGAATCTAATGAAAAAAACCACGATGCAATGGTCAAGTCTAGACAGTTTAACATTGGAGACCTCATCCTAAAAAGGGCCTTTCTATCTGCAATGGACCCAACTCATAAGAAGTAAGGGCCCAATTAGGAAGGACCATACAGGGTTATCAATTTCAAAAGGCGAGAAACTTACTATCTAGAGGCCCTAGATGGAAAAAGGCTTGAACATCCATGGGACGTGGAGCACTTGAGGAAGTACTACCAGTAGCAGGTCATTAGACGAGGGGAATCATGCATTTGTCTTTTTCTCAATATGTGTTCAACAGTTATGTTTATTTCAAGTATTTTATTTCCTAAGTATTTGAGTTCCCTAAAAAGCACTAGCTGCTAGCATGTGCTGTAGACGTGTTTGTGTATTTCAATTCCCTAAAAGGCACTAGTTGTTTGCATGTGCCAAGATTGTAGATGATGTGATGTACAGAGTTATTGACTTGTATATATAGTGTGGATTTCTATTAAGTGTTTCATAAACTAAGTTTTTTATAAATATTTTATGAAATTAAAATCTACAATCAAAAGGCAAAAAGCCATAGACAAATAAAATCTCTGGCCGCGGAGAGGTCTTGTCATAAATAGCCTTTAGTCGAAAGAAAGGCAAGATGCCACAGAGTGGAATTTAAAAACCTTAAGGTAAAAAGGAAGGAACAAACACCTCCTTCATATACTCGCCAATACTAATATAGTTGAAGACGACACTACAAGAAAAGAGTCTACTAGCGAGGACCATATGCCCTCGCAAAATTTCAAATATCGTCGCAAAAAGTTATTAGCGAGGGCATATGGCCCTCGAAAGCCGTCGTATTTGCACTTGTCACTAAAAGAGATTTTGCGACCATACCTTCGCAAATAAATAATTTACGAGGGCAATCTACCATCGCTACTGAACAAATTCGCCCTCATAAATATATTTCCAAATGACGAGAAAAGTCCACAACTTATTTTTAACGAGGGGAAACAGTCGTCGTTAACAACTATTTGTGAGGACTTTTATACCCTCGCAATTAGTTATTTGCGAATTCCAAATTGACGACATACTTTTTAGTAACAAATAATGGCATCGCTAAAATTTATTTGTGATGGCTTTTAACCTCTCGCAATTTATTTTTAACGAGGGAAAACAACTGTCGTTAATAACTATTTGTGAAGACATTTTTACCCTCGCAATAATGGCATCACTAAAATTTATTTGTGAGAGCTTTTAACCCCTCGCAACTTATTTTTAACGAGGAGAAGCAGTCGTCATTAATAATTATTTGTGAGGACATTTATGCCCTCGCAATAAAAGCATCGCTAAAATTTATTTGTGAGAGCTTTTAACCCCTTGCAACTTATTTTTAACGAGGAGAAACCGTCGTCGTTAATAACTATTTGTGAGGATATTTATACCCTCGCAATAATAACATCGCTAAAATTTATTTATGATGGTTTTTAACCTCTCGCAACTTATTTTTAGTGAGAGGTTAAGGGTGTCACTATTCTATTAATTGCGAGGGACTTTGTCATCACTATAAATTTATTTATGACCAAATTTTTATATCATCAATGGTAATATTTTATATAATTTTTGAAATATTTTATTATTTATTTTTAATTTATTTTATATCATTTTTTTTAACTATCATGTTACAATAGTACAATAATTACTAAAAATTCATACAGTAGTCCAATAATTACTAAAAATTGATCCATCAAAAGATAAAAATTCATATAAGTTCAAACTTTAAAATATAAAATATACAAAGAAATCCTAAAATTCAACTTTGTTTTAAACTTAAACTTCTATTCTATGCCAAGGTCTATATTAGTCTTTCTCTGAGTCACTCTCCAAGTTGTTTTCAACCTCTATGTTATTGTCTACGTTGTCCTCTTCATCTCTGCTAGTACCATCCTAAAAAAAAAAAAAAAAACATTAAACATGAGTTAAAATGAAACAATTAAAGTGAATTTGTATTTGTATCAATACTTCAATAAATAAGTACACATATACCATATCAAATCTAATTGTATAATAATATATCATAAACAACAGTAAACTCCTTATGGTCTCGGATAAGCTATAAGCAAGGAAAGCTATATTGCAACTTACCTTTTCAGTAAAGAGGTTATGAGACTGATTAAAAAGTTAGGTTTGCTATTCACTGCTTTGTATTTAAAACAATGTGCAGCATCCCTACAAATTGCTTATGGAGGCATAAAGCGACCACATGAGCAGTTACCAATTCCAGTATCCCTAAACCGCTTAGGGTAACTTTTTTTTTTTTTTTTTTTAACTTAACAATAACAATAACTTAATTTGATTACTTAAACCACTATCAAAATTAAATATAAATTAAAATAATATAACAATTGTGAAAAACGTAAACCACAAAACACATGATATACAAAATTAAATACAAAACCTATACATAGTTGTCAAAACAGTAGATAGTGTCATAGTCCTATTATCATTTATCAAAACTAAATATAAAATAATATAATATTATAATAAATGCAAGCTGTAAACCACAACAAACTAATAGAAAGTTGTAGAAGATCCAAGAGGCAAAAGTATAAGTTTGAGATTGTACCGTGGTAGCTGGATCTATGTTAGATTGTTGTGGTATGCCCATCGACTGCAACTTTTGTGCAAACTTCTCCTCAAGCTTCTCCACAACTTTTGCAAGTTTGGAATCCATTTCCTCTCTAAGACGTACCTCCAAATCTTCTTTTTCTTTTGTAAAATCTTCTCTACAACGTTTGCTACAACCTTTACCAGATGAAGTTAAGCCGTACACATCCTTAGCCTTAATACCTATTCCCATGCCAAGAATACGACCATGACTTGGTTCACCAACCACTTCATGAAAGATATGATAATCATTTGTAGAAAGAATGTAGTAAATTAAATGAAGTTAGACCCAACACCTACATACCTTGGTATAGTATTTGCAGCCCAAGTCACCAAGAGTGACAAGGAGGAGCTTCAAGTTGGGGTGCCACAATGACATAGCAAATTCGTCATCAATCTTATTACTCCCTGTGAGGAACTCAAGCTCCACATCACCAACTTTGATCAAATCAGCCTTATCCCAAATGCTCTTAATATGCTCACAGGCCTCCTCTGGCGATGGCCACAGTGGTAGCCGGATGTTGGGCCTATATGTTCACCATCACCACATGGGAGCAAACTTTTAAGTGTGCTTAGGTGGAACCAATACAGTAGCTATACTAATTTCTATTCCAAAATCCCAATTGAGTTCTCAAACACCAAAAGAATGATTTTTAATAATAAATCTCCAGATTGATATATGAAATAACAAAAAAAAAAGATCTTATAAAGAGGTGAAAATATGCAAATCATTATTTTTTTTTAAGAGGTGAAAATATGCAAATCATTATTTTTTAAATATCATTTGGCTGTTTTTTTCAGAGGCCATCATCGACTCTTCTAGTTCATATATAAATGTCAAAATTAGTCCCATACTTTTGCTCTATAATTTCAATGTCTTGCACTTGCATGCCAGCTTCTATTATCACTTATCAGAGTATGATGCACATGGCATATGATTGAGTGTTGGGCTAGCCAAGAATTATAGCCTAGGCCCTGGTACTTGGCCCTTTCCTATTTGGGTCAATAATAATATTCCATTTTTGCAAATGTAAAAACTGTTTTTGTTTCTCTGGGAAAAAATATTCAAGATCTTAAAAATTCCATGGGCATATCCATTCTCCATATCAAATGCTTTGATTGATTTACAGCTCAGACTATAGAAAATTTATGTTATGTGATGTACTCCTTAAACAACTTCCTACTGCTTTCACGTGCAATTGATGGAATAAGATATAGCAAAGAGTCATGAAGGAGACAAATACAAAATAGACAAGTCTATGATGCATGGATGTCCATATTCATCCTTCCTAGTCGCTTTGGTCCTTACATCTACAAGAAACTTAATGCATTGCCTAGAATGGTTGTGTTTTGGGACCATGAAATGCTATAACAGCCAAATTAAGCCAAGGGAATGAGCAATTGGAAGTTATTCTAATGGCGTGTAAGAAAGGTTTTTTGTACCTAAATTTCAAACGCATATGGAGTGAATAAACAACTGGTCCATTGCACTATTGATAACATCCTCGAGTAGTCCTATTGTTATGCGTTTAACAGAACGGCCATGGCTATCAATATCATTGGTACTTCTGACAAAAAGATAGCTCTGTACAGATTTCATTCATTAGAAGAGATAAGAGATTCCTAGAAAATTAATATAAAATTTGTGAGATTGAGGATCAAAGATATTGGTACATAATCTAATAATCAAAGGTGGTTATTAAACAACAAAATAAAATCAAAACTAATTCAAAAGAACCCTGATAACAATTCAAAACCAAAATAAAATCAAACTCATATACATTTAATATGAAATATCCAACAATAAGAACAAAACTTTACAATTTCCACAAAACCCACATGAGCAGACCAATTAAACAACAAAATACAATAGAGTCAATCAAAAACTATAAAAGAAGAAGAATAAATTACCAGGGCAGTGGTTGGCATCAAAAGCCTTGACAGTGAAAGGCCCATCAGGATCATCCACAACCACCGACTGCCCAATTTCAATTTCCACAAACAACGAATCATCAAGCTGCACAAACCCCCACAAAATACCAATCTAGACGTAGTACTGTAAGGAAGAATCTTGTATCATGGGAAGCTAATTTCCATCTTCCTAAAGGAAAGCCATTTCATACAAAAAGAGTGAAATTACCCATAACTAAAACCTCCATAAAAAAATAAAAAAAAACCCAGATCTAAAAATCATAAACCCTAACTCATATCAATCAACCAAAATCAAAATCATCAAAGAAATAAATAAATCCCACACAACCAAATCAACACCAAAAAATCCATATGAAAAATGATAAGAAATAAAATGTGTAAAAATTATGATTCATCAAATATAAAACCTGAAACTTTGAGGTGTTTTTCTAGCAAGGAGTAGAAATCGAACCTAAGAAAAACCAGAGAAAGATTAGAGATAAAGAAAAACGAAAAGAAAATGAGAAATCTAATCTAAAAAGACAAAAAATACCTGGGTTTCGCTGGAGATGGGCGGTGCCGGCGGATGGTGGAGCTTGCTGATGGTGCCTCAGACCTTGGGTTCGGCCTTGTCGGCGTTGGGCTCGGCGGCACTAGGCTTGTCTCTCCTCGTCGGCATCGGCGGAGCTGTGTGTGTGAGTGTGAATCTGAATGTCATAATCTGTGCGCGTGCGTGTGAGAGTGAGTGTGAGAGATAGAGAAAACGAGAGAGAGTTTTGTGTAGTGGGAAATGAAATATTGGTGGGAAAATAAAATGTTTTGTGTGGGAAATGAAAAATTTTGAGTGGGAAATGAAATTTTATGCAGGCAAAGTGATGAATTAGAAATGTGTGAAGTGTGGACTTAACGTGTGGCCTTTTTTTTTTTTTTTTTTAATGAAAGAAACATGTGGTCTAAATGATACTAACTTTTTTTTTTTGAGAATCCAGCTTCAACTTTATAGAAAGCAAATCAGCCAAAATCGGCTAAAAGTACATAAGTAATTTGTGGTGGAACATCCTCCATCTACACATAAAAACCATTAATAGTTCTAGCATGTCTCACTAAAGAATGAGCAACAGAGTTACCCGACCTACAAGTGTGTGAGAAGTAAATACAGTTACAAGAAACTAAATAATGCTTAATAGAAGAAATCAAATGACCAAAAGATGAGAAAAAATCCTCTCCCTTTCTTAAGGTTGAAATAACCACCTCAGAGTCTCCCTCGACAATAAAAGAGGGTAGATTGAGGTCCATAGCAAAGGTAATAGCTCGAACAGCTGCTAGCACTTCAACTTCGTCTGATGAGGATGGAAGCGTGATCTTCTCTGCCAAGGAAGCAAGCACCATCCCATGAGAATCTCACACAATCACGCCTAACCCAGCTTCCTCTGTTTCTTTGAAGACTGCACCATCAAAGTTAATCTTTTTACTAAAAATTAATTATAAACTTTTGCTAAAAAAAGACTAATCACTAAAATGTTCCTCAAAACAAAAATAAAATAAAAATAAAAAATTACTAATGGAGCAATTACGGTAAGTATTTTCAAAAGAAAAATTAATTAGAATTTAATGAATTAGAATAATAATATCTTAAATTAAGATTAGATAGTGTATTTTTATTAAAATAAATAGAAAGAGATAACAATAAATTAATGAATATTTATAAGTAACAGATAAAAATTTAAAAACTAGTGAATTTTTTAAGGAAGAATTAATAGATAAACTCATTCCTAAAATATAGGTAAATTTGACCAAAATACTCTCGATACCACTGGACTTGGTGAAATCTATATTCAAATCTTGATCATTAGAATTGAAGAGTATGATGACATATTGGTGTTAGTAAAATTTGAGACTAATTTGATGGTCAAATTGAGAGAATACATATAGCCATATAGATATAAAACACATGTCTATTACGTGCCATTCTTAGATTTGAAATCTAACTGTTGGATTTGAAGAGTGTAATGAAAGGTTCATTCTAGTAAATTATGGTCACAATTAAACGGTTGGATTTAGAGAAAGGCGCAGTCAAAGTGTAGTCAAAGTTGGTCAAACTCGATCAAACTTAATAGATGGTCCCGATACTATTGGACTTGGCGAAATTCATATTCAAATCTTGATCATTAGAATTGAAGAGTATGGTGACATATTAGTGTTGGTAAAATTTGAGACCAATTGGATGGTTAAATTGAGAGAATATATATAGCCATTTAGGTACACAACACATGTCCATCACATGCTATACTTAAATTTGAAATCTAACTGTTGGATTAGAAGAGTGTAATGAAAAGTTCATTCTGGAAAATTATGGTCACAATTAAACGGTTGGATTTAGAGATAGACGCAATCAAAGTTTAGTCAAAATTGGTCAAACCCAATCAAACTTAATAGATGGTCCCGATACCATTGGACTTGGCGAAATTCATATTCAAATCTTGATAATTAGAATTGAAGAGTATGGTGACATATTGGTGTTGGTAAAATTTGAGACCAATTGGATGGTCAAATTAAGAGAATATATATAGCCATATAGGTACACAGCACAAGTCTATCACGTGTTCTTAGATTTGAAATCTAACCGTTGGATTTGAATAGTGTAATGAAAGGTTCATTCTAGTAAATTATGGTTACAATTAAATGGTTGGATTTAAAGAAATGCGTAGTTAAAATTTAGTCAAAGTTGGTCAAACCCGATCAAACTTAATAGATGGTCCTGATACTACTGGACTTGGTGAAATTCATATTTAAATCTTGATCATTAGAATTGAAGAGTATGGTGACATATTGGTGTTGGTAAAATTTAAAACCAATTGGATAGTCAGATTGAGAGAACATAGTCATATAGATACACAACACATGTCCATTATGCGTCATACTTAGAATTGCTCCCACTCCATTTCCGATGCTATTGGCGGCTCCATCGAAATAAAGATTCCAATGCCATGGTTCTACATTTCCTAGTTCTAGTTCTATTGCCAAAACATCCTCATTTGGGAAGACGGATTCTGAGAAATCTAGAATGTTGAATGGCTGATCTGCTAGGTAATCTACTATGGCTTAGCCTTTGATGGCCTTTGCACTATAAACACAATATCAAATTCAGATAGCTCTACCAATGGGAGATCTTCCCTATGAAGGCGGGCTTTTCAAAGATGTACTTGATGGGGTCCATGCGGGAAATCAATTGCATGGTGAAGTAAAGCATGTACTACCGCAACTTATGTGAGGCCCATGCTAGGGCATAGCATGTCTTTTCAATGGCAATATAATTGATCTCACAACTAGTGAACTTCTTACTCAAGCAGTAAATTGCCTTCTCTTTTTTATCAGGTTCATTTAGCTGGCCTAACATGCAACCCATGGATGTCTCTTGCATCGCTAGGTAAAGAATCAACGGATGTCCTGGCACTGAGGGAACCAAAATAGGAGGGTTCAATAGATACCATTTAATCCTATCAATTGTTGCTTGACACTCATCAATCTAATCTACCTTTGTATCCTTCTTTAAGAGCTTGAACAAGGGATTGCATGTAGTCAACTGTGCTATGAAGCGAGCTATGTAATTGATCCTTCTTAAGAAGCTTCAAACTTATTTCTCGATTTTCAACACACGCATGTCCTTGATGCCTGGACTTTTGCTGGGTCCACTTCAATTCCTCTTTGGCTGACTATGAAGCCGAGTAATTTCCCTAAACTGGCTCCTAAGACGCACTTGTTAGGATTAACCCTCAACCTGTACTTGACAAGGCGCTTGAATAGCTTTCTTAAATCTATCAAATGATCTCCAGCTTTCTCAAAATATTCAACCTGTGCGTGACTTGGCAATCATATCGTCCACATAGACTTCAATCTCCTTATACATCATATCATGGAACAAGGTCACCATGGCTCGTTGGTAGGTCATATGGGCATTCTTTAGACAGAATGACATGATATCATACGAATAAGTTTACCCTTTATAACATAAGTAAATTAATTATTACCAGGCCTAAATTTATCTTGAATATTTTGTAGAAAAATAGTCTCAACTAGTCTATTATATTTATTAAAAAAAAACATATTACTAGAAACATAGTAATCATTTAGTTCTATTTCGGTTTAATTTCACAAAATATTTCATTCTAGTCACTAAACCAATACACTTAACCCCCTTTGTTCCACTTTAACTCAAATTCTAATCGGTTTTGGTTGTTTTAGCAATTTTTAATCAATTAAGTAGGCATGCATTCGAAATATTATTTTTGTTTAAGTTATAGCTTTACATCTAATAATTTCACTTGTGGGTGAGAAAGCCCAACGCTACGTACTGGGCCTGGGGCCCAATCTGAATATCACCGTTTATCCAAAGAGGTAAAAGGGATCAGCGCTGAGTCCGTTTGATGAAAATACATTTGAGAAGGGATGAAGGGTATGCCCGAAGACAATGCGGTTGGTCCGAAGAGGTTTCCCTCATCGGATCGCCAGAGAACTTGATCAAGCAAATATACTGAAGACCCTAGCAACCCTCCCAGCAGATTCCACGGTAAAGAGTGAACTCTGGGCACGCCTAGGGGTGAGAAGAGCATAAAATATCTTAAAGGAAAAGCTGCTACCACCGCATTTAATGCACTGCAACAACTTTCCTGGCCGCATTTATGTGGAGA
Organism: Quercus gilva; assembly: GCA_023621385.1. Classification (NCBI taxonomy): domain Eukaryota; kingdom Viridiplantae; phylum Streptophyta; class Magnoliopsida; order Fagales; family Fagaceae; genus Quercus; species Quercus gilva. Next base: position 47,844,686 of record CM042473.1, on the reverse strand, counting down.
AGACACCTGAACAGTGCAACTTTAACTACTACCACTCACGGCAGACTAAAGCAAACATCTGATGTGACTAATACTCAAGTGAATGCTTAGATGAAGAACAAGTGTACGGTGAAGATATGGAGGAAGGAGTATATATAAAGGGAATAGGTCTCTCAGAATAGGGAGAGAGAAAAAATTGTATTCATTTAAGTCTGTAAACCTAAATCCTCTTCGGATTCATGAGGATTCCTACTGAATGCTAGTCTGAACATCATTTTTTCCTTACTTGTCTATTTGAATCGTTGCTAAATCCATTTCCAGCCCAGCTGTTTAACCCATTCTCTACAAATTCATTGTTCGGGGTTTATTGGGCTGAGTTTGCAAGGTTTGTGCTTGGCCCATCAAACTTTGACCCTACGTCACTCATTAATTTTTTTTAAAACAAGATAAAATAAAAACTACAATGAATAAATGAATAGGTAAATGTGTTATGAGAAGCATTAATTTACAATTTGATATTCTAATGATTAATTTGAAGAGCTAATCTTGGTCCTTAAAATGATTTATTATTAGTAGGTGTATATTTTTAACCATCACAAATAATACACTTCTTATGAGGAAATTCTATTGTCCCTCGCAAAAAGTATGGAGGGAAAAATTTCCATCCAAAAGTTTTGATATTTTAATCATTATTTACGAAGGCCAATCTTAGTCCTCACAAATACTCTATTATTAGTGAGGGCATTTTATTAACCCTCACAAATAATATTATTTTCAAGAGGGATTTTCATTGCCCCTCGCAAATAATTTGACGAAAACTTTTATCTCCAAAATTTTTTTATATTTTAACGATTATTTACAAAGGTCAATTTAGTCTTCGCAAATAATTTAGTATTAGTGAGGGCATATTTTTAACCCACAGAAAAAATAAACTTTCTACGATGGATTTTTATTGTCCCTCAGAAATAATTTGGTGGGAACATTTCCCTCCAAAAATTTTGACATTTTAATGATTATTTGTGAAGGTTGATCTTGGCCCTCACAAATAATTTAGTATTAGTGATGGCATATTTTTAACCGTCACAAATAGCACACTTCTTGCGAGAGATTTTTAATTGTCCCTCACAAATAATATGGAGGGAAATTTTCCCTCCCAAAAATTAGCATTTGTGACAGCTACAATACATAATTACGACGGCTTTTCTTGTTGGTCACAAATATTTCACATTTTACAAAGTATTTGCGAGGGTTTTATTTTGCCATCAGAAATAGGATTTTTTGCTAGGGCTTTTTCGGTCCATCAAAAATTCTTTGTCTAAATTTCATTATACATCTAGTGCAATACAAATGGATGTATCCAGTTGAGAAGTAAAGTTTACAAAATTTCATTATAATCTAAATTACAATTGCACACTAGTATTTTATTTTTGATAAAATTTCATATTATGCCTTCAAATATAGGTATTTGCACAAGCTTAAGAATTATGTCTGTAATAAGGCACACGTAGAAGGGTCTATTGCAGAAAAGTATTTAGCAGATGAATGTCTAACATTTTGTTCTCGCTATTTTCATGGAATAGAAACCAAATTTAATCGGGTAGAGCGAAATTATGATGGAGGTACTTCCGCATGTGCAAATACCTCTCAATTGTCCATATTCTCAACACCTAGACGACATTTAGGGAAAGCAATAAGGTGTGAGTTGAATGATGATCTTCACAATGTAGCAACATTTTATGTCCTTCAAAATTGTGTCGACGCTGACTGATTTGTTGAGTAAGATGATCTTCACAAAAATTACTTCTTTGATATTCTCATGATATGATATTAAAATTGATTAGGATAATAGTACTATGAGTGATTGGCAATCACTGGTTGCTATATGTGTTGTGGATATGTAAATAACATTTTTACTATAGTACCTAGTTCATGCAACTTTCCAAAGAAGTGATCATGTAGTTCTTGTAGTGGTTAATTACACAGATAGAAAATGATGGATAAATTAGAATTATGAAGTTCAAAGTCAAGCTGAGTCCGAAGGTTTCAAAGAATTTGAGCGAACCATCTATAAGTTGGTGGCCTAATTAAAAACCAGAGATGGAAAACAAGATATTATGAATTTTAATAGGCATAATTTTGAAAACAAATTTCCTATCACTTTATGTTTCACCAATCATTATATTCTTGGAATTTTAGAATAACTTTTATCTCCAATGAAAATTAATATTTTCATGATTATTTGCGAAGGCCAATTGTGGCCCTCACAAATAATTTAGTATTAGTGAGGGTATATTTTTAACTCACACAAAAATTAAACTTTTTGCAAGGAATTTTTATTGTCCATTGGAAATAATTTGGTGGGAACATTTCTCTCCAAAAATTTTTACATTTTAATGATTATTTGTGAAGGTCGATCCTAGCCCTCGCAAATAATTTAGTATTAGTGACGGCATTTTTTTAACCATCACAAATAATACACTTTTTGCGAGAGATTTTTAATTGTCCCTCGCAAATAATATGGAGGGAAAATTTCCCTCCAAAATATTAGCATTTGTGACGGCTATAACACATAATTGCGATAGCTTTTTTTATTGGTCACAAATATTTCACATTTTATCAAGTATTTGCGAGAGCTTTATTTTGCCATCACAAATAAGATTTTTTGAGAGGGCTTTTTGGGTCCGTCATAAATTCTTGGTCGCTAATAGGCATTTTTTTTGTAGTGCGAATGCAAACATGCAATAAACAAATGATGGTCAAAGATGAAGACCATCTAAAATCCCTAAATAAAGTTGTCCAAATTATGGACGAACAAATACTAGAGAAATCTATATAAGTCTAAATTATAGACAAACAAGCATTTATATGACAAATAAAATCAACATATAAATAAAAAAGGGTAGATAACTACCATCCAAAAACCCTTATAAGTTAAAGTATTGAACTTACGTCCAAGAAACCCTGGACGAAGTAAATGTATTTAAAAAGGTTTAACATGGTCCAAAACATGACCCCATAAACTGTTTGCAAAGACAATTGAGTTAAATAAAATAAAACAGAAAAGTAAAACTACTTGGCTTCATCATTGTTAATAGCTGGAGTTTTTTACTAGAGGACAACATCGTCAGTAGTGGCTGCATTGTCTTCCGGATTTACATTGTTTGACCCACTGACAAGGACGGAGTTTTCACCAACTATGCGAAGTACAATCGGGCTAAAATCAACCCCGAAAAAATGTTCTTCAGTATCCTAACAAAAGTCTTAAAAACCAGTGGTATAGTGCTCGTCAATAATCTTTGAAAAAGCACTAGACACTTTGAATTCAGCTATGATTTTGTCCTTGGTTTTGGATAACTCATCATTCATCTTCTGAAGATGGTTAAGACGAGTCTTCTTCTAGAAGATGTTAATCTTCATCTCCTCTACCTGTTCCTTCAACTCCTTTACCTCCGTCAACAAATTCTTAGACGTATGCTCAAGCTTCATTTTCTCCTTCGAGTGCCATCTAAGATTTCCTTCCAGCTCACGGACTTGAATGTCCAACCTTTTCTTTTCTTTGTCCAAATCTTTGGCTTGTGTGGACGCCACCATAAATTTGGACATAACCTGAAACATAAACAGTTAGGGCTTGAACCAACGCATATGACGGGACTAACAAGTCCGTCTCACATGGACGATCCCATCAATATGGACGAATTCAACCTCGGGCTAGGTGAAGCAATGATCAGCATTACTGATGAAGATAGCCAAGCCATTCAACGCAGACAATCAAACCCAGAGCGATTACAGAGACAACTGTATGATTCGTTGGAGGACATTAATGGCATACTACATAGCCCCAAACGTTACCAAAAGGAGCATTAAGACCTCCATAACTACTCCAACGGCTAAAGACCATGAGAACATATATAAAGCCCACATATTGCCAAGAATGAGGTACAGACACACATACAAGTAAAAAGAGATTTTCTTTCATTCTATTCATTTTACATTATTTTACTCTCAAAATAGCTTCATATACTGATTTTGGCATCGGAGGCATTGTGGCAGGCACCACACCGGTGACCACCTTTGAAGGCTGAAGAATCACATCCATCTAACGAACATTACTGACGAGCTTACACCTCATCAGTTTGGCGCCGTCTGTGGGAACGACATTTTCGTGTTCAAACTCGAAAGAGTGGTTTTCGATCAATTATTCTTTTTAGATGGAGTCCAATCAAGATTCTGCAGCCCTAGCACAGCAAGTTCAAGCTCTTGCAGCCACTGTTGAAGAGTTGACTAGGCAAAACCAGGAAATGATGCTACGGCTTCAGTAGGAGGAGAATCGGTCCAAGGGAAATCAAGAAGACGAAGGGGATAGTCATAGAAGAAGTGACCCTCGAAAGCCCACCACTTCAACTGAGCAGAATTTAGACTTGCTGAGGGAGATGAGGAGGGAAATGGACGAACTTAGGAATGCCATCAAGGAGAAAATAAAGCGGAGTGTGGATCGAATGGTCCGAGCGATGGATTCGCCGTTTACAACAGCAGTCCTCGACTGTCCAGTGCCGTCAAAATTTTGGTTACCCCAGCTCGAGCCCTTCGATGGGCTGAAGGACCCTCAAGATCACCTAAACACCTTCAAAACGACCCTGGGACTCCAGCAGGCCCTAGATGAAATATTGTGTCGTTCCTTCCCAACTACACTCAAGGGAGCTGCCCGGGAGTGGTTCACAAAGTTGCCAACATCGTCCATCGACACATTCGGGCAGTTAAGCAACGCCTTCCTGCGTTATTTTATTGGAGGACAACGACCAAAGAGAACCGCGGACCACTTGCTCACCATCAGGCAGGGAGAGAAGGAAACCTTAAGGTCATATGTGAAACGCTTCACCAGGGAGACACTGGAAGTAAACGAGGCTGACGATAAGGTGCAGCGACGACCTTCAAGGCAGGGTTGAGGTCCAGGGAGCTCGTTACATCACTCGCGAAGAACCCCCCAAAGACGATGGCTGAGATGCTCCTTAAAGCGCAGAAGTACATGAACGCTGAGAATGCGTTGGCTGCTATCAGGGACGGAGAAAGACTAAGGGACAAAGGAAGAAGAGAAGACGACCGTAGAGGGCAAAAGCGGGACCGCCCGGATCATCGGACCAATGACAGAGTCAGAAGGAAAGATGATAAAAATCCACGAACGTTAAAGTTTACTCCTCTTGTAATGCCTGTTGACAAAATTTTAACGCAGATTAAAGATGAGCACTACCTTAAATGGCCACGACCATTGCACTCGTCCCCCAGCGTCCGCAACAGGAATAAGTATTGTCGATTTCACAAAGATCATAGCCATTACACTGAAGATTGTCGGGATCTCAAAGAGCAAATAGAAGAGTTGATACGAAAAGGGAAGCTGCAGAAATTTGTGAAGAAGGGAGAGTACAATAAATTCCAAGACGAAAACAAAGGTCAACATGAGTCCTTGTCCAGGAGCAGAGGCCGTCAATCCCAACCTCCTCAAAATGTGATTGGGGAAATACAGACAATCGCGGGGGGGCCTATCACAGGAGGCTCATTCAAATCACTTAAGAAAACACATCAACGATAGGTGAATAACGTTAACATGGCACCCCTGCCAAAGTACAGACGAACTGATCAGGATATGACCTTCAACGAGAATGACGCTAGAGGAGTGAAACAGCCTCACAATGACCCCTTGGTCATAATGCTCACCATAGAAGGGTTCAACACCAAAAGGATCCTCGTGGACAACGGTAGCTCTGCTAATATCATTTACTTTCCAATATTCCAGCAATTGAAACTGGATCCAAGAAGACTACATCCGTTTGATTCCCCCCTCGTCAGTTTCAGCGGTGACAGGGTATATCCCAAAGGCATAGTGACGCTGACAGTAACTGTAGGGACATACTCGAAGCAGTTGACCCGTCACATAGACTTCTTGGTGGTAGACTGTCCCTCATCCTATAATGTCATCATTGGAAGGCCAACACTCAACAAATGGAAGGCGTCCACATCCACCTACTGCCTGAAGGTAAAATTTCCAACGGAAAACGGTGTTGGCGAGGTTAAAGGAGACCAAGTTCTAGCTCAGGAATGCTACTAGGCTGTTTTGGCAGGTAAGGAAAACCATACGTGGATAATAGAAGAAAAAGAGGAGGAAAAGGTGGAAGCACTGGAAGCAGTGGAGCTGATCGAAGGGGAAGCAACGAAAACAACCAGAATAGGGACGACCCTAAGTCCTGAGATGAGAACGAAGCTCATTCAGTTTCTTAAGGAGAACTTAGACGTCTTTGCCTAGAGCTATGACGACATGCCAGGCATATCTCTAGAAGTTATCCAACACAGGTTGAATGTGGACCCAGAGAGGAAGCCCGTCAAGCAGAGACGAAGAGCCTTTGCACCCGAGAGAGACCAAGCAATCGCTGACGAAGTGAACAAACTCTTGATTGTAGGCTTCATCAGGGAGGTATACTATCCAGACTAGCTTGCAAACATCGTTCTAGTAAAGAAAGCAAATGGGAAATGGAGGATGTGCGTAGACTTCACGGACCTGAACAAGGCCTGCCCGAAGGACAGCTTTCCTCTTCCAAGAATAGACTAGCTCGTAGACTCTACAGCCGGGCACAAGCTATTAATGTTCATGGATGCATTCTCAAGATACAACCAGATAAAAATGGCTGACAAGGATCAGGAGAAAACGGCCTTCATCACCAGTCAAGGGCTCTACTATTATAAGGTAATGTCGTTTGGCCTAAAGAACGCAAAAGCAACTTATCAGAGGTTGGTAAATAAAATGTTCGTCAAGCAGATAGGTAGGAATATAGAGGTGTACGTAGATGATATGCTCGTCAAGAGCAAGGAAGAGCTCGCGCATCTGGACGATCTTAAGGAGACATTCGATACCCTCAAGCAATACTAAATGAAGTTGAATCCTGGTAAGTGTGTTTTTGGTGTTGCCTCCGGAAAATTCCTGGGATTCATGGTATCCTAAAGAGGAATAAAAGCAAAACTTGAGAAGGTGCAAGCCATAATCAACATGGCATCACCTAAGACCGTCAAGGAGGTCCAGAAGCTCACGGGTCAGTTTGCAGCCCTTAATAGGTTCATCTCTAGAGCAACGGACAAATGCTTACCCTTCTTTAAGACCCTGAAGCAAGCTTTTGAATGGACCGACGAATGTGAAGCGGCATTCCTAGAGCTCAAACATTACCTTAGTAAACCACCACTTCTAAGCCCGTCCAAAGAAGGTGAAAACTTGTATTTGTACTTAGCAGTGTCATCTACAGCCGTCAGTGCAGCCTTAATCCAGGAAGAAGACAAGAAACAGCTCCCAGTTTACTACGTCAGCCAAGCTTTCCAAGGAGCTGAATCCAAATACCCAAAGATCGAAAAAATCACGTTCACATTAATAGTAGCCTCACGCAAGCTCAGGAAATACTTTCAGGCAAATCCAATCTTAGTGATGATGGACCAACCCATCAAGAAGTCTATGAGCAAGCCCGAAGCAGTAGGGAGGATGGTCCAATGGGCGATTGAACTCAGCCAATTCGTCGTGAAATACCATCCCAGTACAGCCATTAAAGCACAAGCTTTAGCAGACTTCATCGCCGAGTTCACCCTTCCAGACGAACCAAGCTTTGCAAGCGAGAACAAAACATGGGTGATACAGACCGATGGCTCGTCAGCCCAAAAAAGAGGGGGAGTAGGGGTCGTCATAACCACTGCTGACGGAGAAGTATTAAGATATGGAGTTCAGCTGAAATTCCCAGCCACCAATAACGAGACCGAGTACGAGGGAATTCTGACTGGTTTAAGGCTCGGAAAAGAGCTTAGGGCTAGGAACCTGCTAGTCCAGAACGACTCAAAGCTAGTAATTGGACAGATTAGAAGAGAATACGAAGCAAAGGAAGAAAGAATACAGAAATATCTCAGGCTGACGAAGCACCTGACTCAAGAGTTCGAAGAAGTGGAGTTTATCCAAATTCCAAGAAGCTAAAATATGGCCGCAGATGAAGTTTCGAAGATAGCCTCATCAGAAGAAACAGAATCGAAGACAGACCTAATGATGGAAGTACAGAAAAACCCAAGCATAGAAGAAGTTTTAACATTCGCAGTCCAGGGCACAAGTAGCTGGATGACGCCCATCATGTCCTTCCTCCAGGATGGCCACCTCCCTCAGAATACAGATGAAGCCAGGAAGATCAAGAAGAGATCCGCCAGATTCACAATTCTCAATGATACCTTATACAAGAGAGGCTTCTCCATGCCCTACTTGAAGTGCGTTGACGAAGGAGAGGCCGAATACGTCCTGAGAGAGGTCTATGAAGGAATTTGCGGAGATCATACAGGCCCAAAATCCTTGGTGAGAAAGATTATGCGAGTAGGTTACTTCTGGCCAACCATGCAGGATGACGCATCGAAGTTCGTCAAGAAATGTGACAAGTGTCAAAGGTTCGGGAATGTTCAGCGACTTCCAGCAGAAAAGCTGACGACGATTACATCCCCATGGTCGTTTGCACAATAGGGAATTGACATCGTTGGCCCGCTGCCTCAAGGCAAAGGTCAAGTAAAATTCTTGCTAGTTGCTATTGATTATTTTACTAAATGGGTTGAAGCAGAGGCACTGGCGACGATAACTGAGACCAGAATCCAAGGTTTCGTGTGGAAGAATATAATTTGCAGGTTTGGGATTCCACGGACGATCATATCAGACAATGGATGACAGTTCGACAGACAGGGCTTCAAGGACTTCTGCTCGGGCCTGGGCATCAAGAACCAGTTCTCATCACCAGGCCACCCACAGGCGAACGGACAGACGGAAGTGATGAACCGCACGTTGCTCAAGATCATAAAGACCAAACTGGACGATGCGAAAGGTACCTGGTCAGAAGAACTGCCCAATGTCTTGTGGGCCTACAGAACCATGGCCAAAACCCCAACGAGAGAGACCCTTTTTAGACTCACCTACGGTACAGAGGCAGTGATCCCTGTTGAAGTTGGAATAACCAACACTAGACGAGAAGTCTTCAATGAAGAAGACAATGACGACCTTCTGCGAGTGAATTTAGACTGCCTTGACGAAGTACGAGACAAAGCCTTCAGCAGAATGATGGAATATCAGAAAAAAACGACAGACTACTACAACAGGAGGGTGAAACTCAGACGACTCAACATAGGGGACCTCGTCCTGCGCAAAGTAACCTAGGCGACCAGAGACCCTACTCAAGGAAAACTCGACCCCACATGGGAAGGACCATACAGAATAATTCACTACTCCAAACAAGGCAGTTACCACCTAGAAACCCTGGACAAGCAGAGGCTTGCAAGACCATGGAACATTGAGCATTTGAAGAAATACCATCAGTAGATATAATATAAAGATGTATTCGTCATTAAAAGTCAATAAATGAATTATTCAGCTAATGTTTATGTGCAAACGGGCCTGACTAGAAAGAAATTCGAAATCGCCAAAAATGGCTAAGTAACAAGATTCCGCCTAGACGGATGTAAGTTATTGACGAAGGAATCCACCCAAAGCCAAAAATGGCTAAGTAACAGGATTCCGCCCAGACGGATGTAAGTTACTGACGAAGAAATCTACCCAAAGCCAAAAATGGCTAAGTAACAAGATTCTGCCTAGACTAATGTAAGTTACTGACCAAAAAAAATCTACCTAAAGCCAAAAATGGCTAAGTAACAAGATTCCGCCTAGACGGATGTAAGTTACTGACGAACAAATCTACCTAAAGCCAAACATGGCTACGTGACAAGATTCCGCCTAGACGGATGTAAATTACTGACGAAGAAACCCACCTAAGGCCACAAATGGCTAAGTAACAAGATTCCGCCTTGATGGATGTAAGTTACTGACAACTATAAGACTCCTAAATGAATATAAAGTACTGCCCAGATGCCAGATATGACAAGTACACATCAGACCAAAGAACGCGCAATCACAAATGCAAGTAAGTGCCAAAAAGTTAACATTAAAGCCTGGAACAAGCTGGTAAATTACTATTGTCTTTACAACTAAAAGCCCATAAACACTGGGCTAAAAATGTTGTTCTCAAAATAAATAAAATTGTTCAGAAAATAGATTTACAAAAACCGCCCAAAACATAACGGGCATCCAAAAAAAAAAAAAAAAGAAATTTTTTTTAAGTATCAGGTCCGGGCAGCACTGTCTTCAGCAGGATCTTCCTCAGTAGGGGCGTTAGTGACGGGAGCATTAACAGCAGCGTCAGGTTCATTAGCAGAAGATTGAGCAGCCTCGTCTGCAGCCATCTCTTGGTCAACCTTTTCCAGGTCCAACGACTCCATGTCCACTCCAGTAGGATGCTTGACGAGGTACCTTCTCAGGAGCTCAAATCCTTTGAAGTACCAGCTGAACAGGACCATCTGGTACTCATCCGTGGTTTGGAAAGCCTCAACGGACCTAGCAGCGATAGTCTTCATACTTTCTTTGGCTACTAGAAGCTGCTCGTCTTTTGCTGAAGTTAACTGACGCTCAGCTTTAAGGTCTTCACCTAGTCTCTTCACCTTCTCCTTCAAGGACGCCACCTCACCCATGGAGTCTATCAGATTCTTCCTCAAAGTAGAATTCTCTGCCTCCAAGGTCTCCATCCTAAACGTAAGAGACGCCACCTTCGCCTCTTGCGTCAGATACTCAGAAGTAATATGTATACTTTCTCCCAGCACCTAAAAAAAAAGGGTTGTCTAAAGTTAAAAAAATAAAAAATAAATAAAAAAAAGGACAAAAAACAAAACAAAAAGGGGTAGGCAAACATACCTGTACAAGCTTTTGGACGTGTCGAGCAGCCACGTCATTAAAGGGGACACTAGAGAGGTTCAGATCTGCAACAGTCACAACATCATAAGCCCGATCCACTGCTACCCTTTCATCACTCCAGATCGTGGACGAATGAGGGTCACTTTTCTCCTTCTCCTTCTCAGTCAACCTCGGCCTCTTGGAGACTAGAGTGCCCCCAATTTCCTCCACCGAAGTCGTGGGGGAAGCTGTCCTCGTCACTAAGGCCCCAGATACAATTGGGCTGACGGAGGAAGTTGGAGGGACAGGGCCACCCTTCTCAGTAACACGAACTGCCTTTTTCCCCAAGTTTGATAGAGGCTCATCCTTCTTGGACCTCATCTTGGCATACATGCCTTTGTTGAATTTTGTCGTCATCTCTACAAGAAGAAAACACTTGTTAAAAAAAAAAAAAAAAAAAAAAAAAAAAGAAAAAAAAAAAAGGGTGTGCATAAACGAACTCAACACTTACTTTTTTTTTTTCCTTTAATCTCAAGATTTCGCAGGACGAAGCCAAAAGGATCTGGACCAAGATAGTAAAAGGCAAGAGTCCTTGGGTCCACAAGGTCGTCCCAGCTTTTAACCGTCTGCGCGTATTCAATAGCTTTCTCTACTCGTTCCTTGTACCTGCTCTTCAACTTTGGCTGTCTCTTAACTACAAAAAAAAAAAAAAAAAAAAAAAAAAAAGGAGCAAGAAAATCCACAGCAATGAAGACAAGCACGGCGAAACTTAAAAAAAAAAAAAAAAAAAAACAAAAAAGGGAGTATTGACGCACCTAAGGTCAGGGTTCCTCACCGACGATGCAACCTCGGGAGATCACCCCAAACCTCGCCTGAGGGAGTCTCAAAATCGTCCCCAGACACAAAGAAAAATCTGGATTTCCAATACCTAATGACGAAGGTAACTTTTTGACAATCCTAGTCCTCCTCTGCCAAGGCACTAGTTCATAATACCCGTGCTCCTTTGACGCTTTTAAGCGATACAAATATACCAGCTCATCAACCCTGATCATATCCTCGTCATTAGCAGCCAGCCATATTCCCATACAGCTGACTAAAATCCTCAACGAATTAAGCATAAGTTGTCCAAGAGCGATACCAAAGTGATCTAACAGCTCCATCAGGAAAGGATGGACGGGAAACCTCAACCCACAAGTGAAGGCAGCCTCGTAAAAGCATACCTCACTTGGGAAGAAGTGACATGCCCGGTCCTCCTCATTAGGTAGACGAATCCTAACCCGATCCGAAAACTGGAATCTATCTTTAAACCTCCCCAGTGTGTCAGCGTCCAGCCCACACTCCTCCTCTAGAGCATAAAAAGCCCTAACCTCTCGAAGGCTAGAGACGGCGGTATCTCCCTCCGCTGGGCCGCCATTAGACGATAACCCAGTTTCGAGCTCGCTTGACCTAACCTCAGACATACCTACTCACTCTCCAACCTCGTTCACAAACCAATTTAGAGACTGACGAAGCAAAGGCAATAAATCAGCCAATGCAACACTCAAATAGTTACCCTCAAAAACAAAGTCCTCAATATGAGAGGGAACATCTAAAGACCCTCCTAAGCAAGCGAAGAGGAATGAAATTGATGGGCAAACTGTCCTAACCTCAAAGCTATTAACCATGAAAACCAAGAAAAAGACACAACAGCGGACTAAACCCCCAAGAAATTTAGAACAAGCGAAAAAGGAAAAAGGAGAAAAAGATCAGAGGCAAAATTATAACAAAGCGGAGAAGAGTAACACAGAAATAAAAAGGGAATAGGCGTACCTTAAGGAAGCAATCAACAGAGGGAGCACCGCTACGCTGAACGCTAGTTCAAAGAAAAGTGGCAGAATAAGATCGCTAGAGAGAAGGATCAGAACAATGATTGAAGAATTTTGGAAGGAGTGAAAAGGAAAAGTTTAAAAACCAAGGCTTTGGGAAACTGAAAAACCAGCGGGAAGCCCAATAGTCCCACCAATTGGAGCATTAAACTCCACCAGTTAGCATGTGCCACGTGTGCCACGACCTGCGAAGCGCCGCCACTTCGCACTTAATACGGAGTGAAACCCCAAACGCCACTTACAATCAGTAACCCTTCATATTCTATGATTGTCATTAAAATGACGAACAAAGAATTGGGGGGCAACTGACGAGACTGACGAGTCCGTCTCACATGGACGATCCCATCAATATGGACGAATTCAACCTCGGGCTAGGTGAAGCAATGATCAGCGTTATTGATGAAGATAGCCAGGCCATTCAATGCAGACAATCAAACCCAGAGCGGTTACAGAGACAACTGTATGATCCGTTGGAGGACATTGATGGCACACTACATAGCCCCAGATGTTACCAAAATGAGCATTAAGACCTCCATAACTACTCCAACAGCTAAAGACCATGAGAATATATAGAAAGCCCACATATTACCAAGAATGAGGTACAGACACACATACAAGTAAAAAGATATTTCTTTCATTCTATTCATTTTACATTATTTTACTCTCAAAAGAGCTTCATATACTGACTTTGGCATCGGAGGCATTGTGGCAGGCACCACACCGGTGACCACCTTTGAAGGCTGAAGAATCACATCCTTCTAACGAACATTACTGACGAGCTTACGCCTCATCAGCATACTTATTCAATAAGGACAAAAAATATATATAAGTACCTTGTAAAGGTCATGAATGGTTGAACGTTTAAATTCTTTCACTGACATGTCATAGCCAATAGACACATCCACAGTTTTCACTGCCTGCTTGAACCTGTGCTATGCTAGAGTCTCACTCCTTAGAAGAGTCATTGACTTGTTTATAATAGGCTCAACAGCAGGAGGAGCAGAAGGTCCAATATCTTGACTGAGAGGAGCATCGATGGTTGGAGCATCAAGGTTCAAAGGATCAGGTTCGACGAATGGAGCCTTGGTCATGCTAGAGGGGCCCGTTTTCTATTTTTTAAGATAACGATGGCTGGGAAGAGTTGATTTGTTAATAACCTTAGCAACTTTTCTTTTTCCTAAAGAACTAGGAAGCAAAGGTTTAGGACCCGTATGAGTCTCAACAGGGGTAGTCTCTTCTGGACAAGTAATATCCTCTCCATCAACAATTTCCTTTTCCTTGTTCTTATTCATTGTCACCATTCCTTTAAAAAAAATGAAAGGAATGATGACAAATGGAATGACGATTCAGCATTAAATAAAATGAAGGACGAAAAAAGAAAAGAAAAAGATCTCACTTCTGCAAGTTCTATCTTATAAGAACGAGCTGCGCCTGTTGGTTTTACTCCAAGTCCCCAAAGATCCAAACGATTAAGGGTGACCAATGAATGAAAACTCCTAACAGGAAAAGCACGAGCTCGTCAAATTCGGTCCAGGTGACGATTGCTTAAACTTGGACGGGTGAGAGCTGAAAAGAAAAAGTAGATTAGACTAAGAAAATAAATACAAATTAAGATATAGGAAAGTCATCTATCCTCAGGACAAAGATGACCCCAAGCACCATTGTAGGGGAAAATCAATCCCTACCAACCTCAATGAGGTCACCAGCCTAGAAACCCAAAACAAAAAAGAATTCCTTTTTCTACTCTCTATCCGACAAGGCGAGGGACCTAATCATTCTACAATCATTGTGCCTAGTAGAAAAATAATAAAAACTTATAAACTAACTAATCTCAAAGGGTTTGTAACAATAAAGGAATTTGTCTACAATAAGAGGACAATTTCTTTCAAACACCTCCCTCCACAAAACTTGCATCGCCATAATTATCCTCCAACCATTAGGATTAAGTTGGTTGGGGGCAATGCCTAATTTGAACAAAAGTTTTGTAGTAAAAGCATTCAAAGGTAGCCTAAGGCCACCTGACAAAATAGGCTTCATAGAAGCCAACCTAAGAGGAGTTAAGAGGTACAACACCACTCCCCTTCAGCAGCAAGTTGAATCTGTACATCGTTAGGAATTTGGTATTTACCCCTAATTTTGTACAATCTTTTAGAATCTAGAGTGGACGAGATTTTTTGGGCACAAGAAAAGATGGTATCAACAGAAAGACGAAGAAGAGAGGATTCAGGAATGGAAGAAGGGATAGAAAAGGGTCTAGCAGATGAGCTAGACATCGTCCTTAATCTCATTTCCTCCTAGAATACCTCTAAAGGAATCCCAGGAGCCTTAGAATGATACTGCTCATCTGATGACTTGTCTTCACTACTACTCTTAAAACCACTACTATTATCACTCTCGTAGTAATAATCATCTATATCCTTATCATCCCTATCACTACAAGACAAAACTTCAGTTTCATCCATTTCAAAGAAAAACAAGAAAAACCTATAAACAAGGAGGAAAGGATACCTAGATCTAGACGAAGATGACTAAGGAAGAGAGAGAGCTCCTAGGCAAAGCGCAAAGGACGAGTTGAGACAAAAATGTCAGAAAAGAAAATTTGGAGAAGTGAAGAGGGCATCAGAGGTATTAAGCTATTTATAGCCAACCAACTGGGACACTAAAATGACGCAAGTCAATCAAAAGATGCCACGTGTCATGATTACCCAGAGAACGAAACGTCTTGGCTCCTTGGCCAATGATACTTTGCCACGTGTCATGATTACTCAGAACGAAGCGTCTCGACTCTTCAACTAACGATTCCTCACCACATGTTATCATCTCCACCAAAGAGATCTAATGCTATCTATGATGCCACATCTACAAGTTGTCAACATATCATTAGGAACCACGTGTAAAATGTCATAAAAAAATAATAATAACAAAAAGCAACAATATAAAAATATAATAGACAATATTTAGGACAACTTATGGACAAGGGGGCAACTGATGGTAAAGTACACAGTCCAGTTCGTCCATAAGGATTGTCTAAACTCACCAACACTTGAGATGAACCCTAAAGGGGAAATTATAAAAACTACAAAGGATGGGTGCTTGGCAATCTAATGTACTCGTCTATAACAACTTGAGGTATAGACAAGTATAAACACTTAGAAAAAAAAAAATATAAAGCATTCTGATTGCTCATCGTGGGTAACTAAATTTCAATTTCCTAAACGTGAGATAAACTTCTCGAAGTTCTCTCCCACATTTTGCTAAGTCCACTTGTCCCTCATGCAACCTTCCACAAAATCCATGCATCTCCCATGATGTTAATGGAACCACACAAGTAGATCCACTCCAAGATCTCTATAAAAGGGATCTACCCTCAACAACCTAAGGTAATTTTTTCACCACTTATCCATTCTCCATTACCATTCCACAAAGAGAAAACTAACTTAGCCATTAGAGGGTCTTTGGGTAGTCTACATAGGTCCCCTTTGACAGTTCTTTTCCTTTCCAAGTCACAAAGTTGTTGTCGTAGCCTAGCACATTCAACCTATTGATTTTTCAACCTTATTAAACCCTAAAACTAAAATGAGTGTGAATTTTTGAGAAAAATCCTAAAACCATAACTGTGTGAATTTTTTAGAAAAATCCTAAAAATAGAACTATGTGTGAATTTTTAATGCTAGAACTTTGTGTGAATTTTTGAGAAAAATCCTAAAACCATGACTGTGAATGAATTTTTGGGAAAAATCCAAAAACCATAACTGTGTGTGAATTTTTGAGAGAAATCCTAAAATCGGAATTGTGTGTGAATTTTTGAGACAAATCCTAAAACCATAACTATGAGTGAATTTTTGAGAAAAATCCTAAAACCATAACTGTTTGTGAATTTTTGAAAAAAAAATCCTAAAACCAGAACTGTGTGTGAATGCATGAACATGGTCATATGGCAAGTATTATGCGTGAAAATGTGATATGCATGAGCTAGGTTGCACGGACACGCCATTTTTGGCGTCGTGTCCGTGTCCGACACGAGTCGGACACCGGAACAGCCACGACACGCCAGATTCCGGTGTCCGGCGGTGTCCCTTTTTTTTTTTTTTCGCTTCTTCGACACGGCTCCGACGTGGCTTCGACACGGCTCCTACGCGTGTGACATGCCAGCAGTGAAAAAAAAAAAAAAAAACAAAAACAAAAACAAAAAAATCACAGATTTTGACAGTGGACTTACCAATACCGTTGATTTTGTGATAACCCTAACACAATAAAGCCAGTTAGAGTCTCTTTTGCTGAAATTTGAAAGTAAAAGTGTAAAACCACATCTTCTCAACCTAGTGAACTCAACCCGCCCTCCCTCTGTCACTGCCGCTGTCCTCTGTACTTCGCCGGAGTTAGATCGGCCCGATCGGCAAGTTTCGACGACGACGCCGTGCCCTCTGTCCTCCATCCCTTCCCTTCCGATCTCTCTCTCTCTTGGCGTGGACAACAGGTCTGATTCTCTGCTCTCTCTGTTTTTTTTTTTTTTTGTTTCCTTTCTTTCACTTTCAGATTTTATCTTTGGTGAATGAGTGGGTGTACTGTTACTCCATTATTTATATAACTTATAATGCGTTTTGTGTTTTGTGTGTGTGTGTGTGTGTGTTTTTTTTTTTTCACTGCTACTATGGCCGTAACCCATGGGTGCCCTCTGTCTTTTTTCTTTTTTTTTTTTTTTTTTTTTTATGTTATAACTTATAAGTTATAAATTTGTTTTTTTTGTATGTCCTGCTATAGTTTTATTTATTTATTAAAGTTAAATATTATACTCTAAACATTTTATGTGTATTATTGTACTACTTTGGGTGTTAGTTTATTTATTTGTAGTTCTTACATAATTTAAATTCTAGATATAAACGTATTTTATGTGTAAAAATATTAAAAAATATGTTTAAATATAAAATTTAATTAATTATTTAACCGCCGGTAACCGCCGTGTCCTCGCCGTGTCGTGTCCTTATTTTTCAAAAATTGCCGTATCCCCGTGTCCGTGTCCGTGCAACATAATGCATGAGCATGGTCATATGGCAAGTATTATGCATGAACATGCGATTTGCATGAGCATGGTCATATGGTAAGTATTATGCATGAACGTGTGAGATGTAAGGATGATCATATGGCAAGAGTTATGCATGAACGTGTGAAATGTGCAAGAAATATGCATGTGTTATGTTATATTGCAAATATTATGCATGAATATGATGAATGAAGAAGCACGTGTGTACCTTGTTGGTTTAATTCATGAATTTTTGCAGGTGAACTATGACACCAAAATAAAACTATCCTAGTGTGCACTTTGGCTTACTCACAGATCTCTTGGGAACAAAGTGGGCAAACCAGAGTGACCAAATTAGAACTGCCCTAGTGTGCTTTTTGTAGCTCTTCGCGGACTCTTTTGTATCATGGCCGAGTTTGCTTCAGTGTCGCATCTTTCGATGGTCTTGGGAGTCTTTAGATCGTCTCTTGGATTTTCGGAGAAAAGGAGATTTGTGGACTTGGGAGTCACCGTCGATCCCTTCTGGTCATGGTTGCTCATGATGGATCTTGTAAGGGTTGTAAAATATTTTTAGTGGTTGAGTGGAAACAAGACCACTAAAAATCTACCCCAGTGTAAACTTTGATATGTTCTTCAAGCACTCCTAGGACTTCTATTAGAACTTTGGTCGGACTCTTGGATGGGATGGCTCATGAGGACTGCATAAAACTACCCTAGTATGGATTTTATGTGGTCTTGCAGAGAATCGTGGGCTCTTCCTCCTTCCTTTGAACGTTCATTGGTGAAGCTACAAGATGTTGGCATTAACCTTGAATTTCCTACTTCAGCAATCATACATGGCTAGTAGTGTTCCACTTATGTCCAAATAATCCTTCTTTTCGAGATCATTTTCTAATTTATCATGCAAATTTATGCAATGAAGAAGGTTTGAAAGAAAATCATGTTATGGTTGTAGGAAGGGATTTATCTGCAAATGTGTTTGTATGAAAATGTGTGTATGAAGAAACGATGTATGCACTTGAAAAGATGACATAAGGAAAGCAAATGTAATTAGTTCTCATAAACCAAAGGATATACTTGGTCCAGCTGGCAATCCCTCCTTCTACTTCAGGCTTGTCCTACTGTCCATGTATCTTATTCTGTAGAGATGGTCTTGACTCTAGTGATGCTACTGGTGGACTTGTAAAGAGAACTTCTCCTGAAGGTTTGAACTTATATCCATTAATCTTGTATCGCTTCTCTTCACCTTATTCCTTCTGAAGATAGCGTGTCTTGAAAATGATGTGACCGAGTCAGGTATAGTTGCCTACGTACCTCCTCTAGGAAAGATCAGGTCATCATATAGTTTAAAGACATTATTGTTTCTTCCTATTGTGGGTGCAAGAAGGGAGTACACCTCAGCCGAGTGGACCATGGTGGAGAAGAAATGAAGTCGCCACCTAGATTAGGTCTAGGAACCATAAATATAGCGCCCTTATGGAAGGACTGATCTTTATCAAAACACGTGTCTAGAGTTTAGGTATGGGGATGGGAAGATGTTAGGCATCCAATCCCACCCAACCCGTAGGTCGGCCTCCACTCATTGTGTTCCAAATCCTAATCCCATCAAAGGGTCCTCTAACATGTTATTCTAAACTCACACACACTAACATGCAAAATATAGCAAATGTCCCACACTCATCCATAGCATAAAAACACTACCTTTCATCTAGCAAAATACATATCCAAGGGCAGCAAGCACATCACAAAACATTAGCATCAATAAGGCATTTAATCAATCATATTTAAATATTCAAACCTAGCATCATGGTATTCATCAATCAAAGATACCAATTATCATATTCAAAGATGCATGTTCATATTTATATGCATGACTTAGCTTTACTTACCTCGCTGCACCACAGTACCTATGCATCAATGCATATTAAATTTCTCATGAATGTTCATGTGATTTATCAAAACATAAACCCTAATTATCAATTCAACAATCAAAGCATGTGAAACATATTATTCTACTCACCCTAGACCTAAATCTGTGAAAACTAAACTCAATAAGACCTAAACATGTGATTAAAACTAATCAAAACAAACAAAATAGCAAGAACCCTAAATCTGCATTTCTAGACATGAGTATGCGTGCGCATACATAGGGTATGCGTGCGCATCCCAATTGTATACGTACGCATGTATAGAGTATGCGCATGCATACACACCCAGAAACACAGTTTTAAAGCAAGCAACAAAATGACAATCAAACAAAACCTACATGCTTCTAATATATTAATCCAACCCTTCATTCAAAACATGGTGAGAGACAACAAAGCAAAACCAAATAAATCAAATCATATTTCTAAGCATGTATAACATACAAATCAAATAATTACAATAAGAAAACAAGTTATAAAAATCCAAATTAGGGAGGAGTCATAGAGAGAGACTCACTTTGCTTATGGAACACAACTTGGTCGATATTTAACTAGCCCCTCA
The DNA here is from genome assembly GCA_023621385.1 of Quercus gilva. NCBI lineage: Eukaryota > Viridiplantae > Streptophyta > Magnoliopsida > Fagales > Fagaceae > Quercus > Quercus gilva. Next base: position 47,824,570 of record CM042473.1, on the reverse strand, counting down.
ATGCCTACACAATAAGATCGAATGATAATCAAAGGAATCAAATATATCAATAGTCCATTAGCAATCACAACTCAAAAATAAAAAGATGTTATTGAAAAGCTTTTGAAAGAATCTTTAAAAAAACGTTTCTTGGATTGAGATAGATAGTTTCTGCCTTAGTGAGTAATAGAGAGAGGTTTTGAAGAACCAAAAAGCATGCTTGGTGGCTGTGTGCAGAAGATGCAGAGAAAAGAAAGAGATTTTGGAAGAGTTTAGGTCAAAAATCCATTCTCCCTAGCTAGGATTTGAGTTTGAAGGCATAAGGTTGTATTTATATGTTTAAAACTAAGGTTTTTAGACTTATTTAGAGGGTTTTGAACGTTCCAAAGGGTCTAGGGGCTGGGGCCTATGAAAGAGGGAGGCTTTAGTCCGTAAAAACTGATTTTCTGAAGTTCTAGAATGCAAAATGCGAACGCATGCACGTGCATGCGCACACATGCATCCCTAAAAACCCTAATTTTGATTGTTGGGTGTGTTGGCCCAACTTCAAATGGTCATAACTCACTCAATATAAGTCTAAATTAGGTAAAATATGTGTTCAAATTAAAGACCAAGATGTCTACTTACTAATGAAATAAACCTCACTAAAAAATTCTTTGTGGATCAAAAGTTATGGTCAAAATAGTGAGCAAATGTCATTTTCAACATCGTTTTCATAGATATTTGAACACTTTTGTGTTGTGATTACTTCTGAACTATCAAAATAATTTCAATTACTTTTTGTAGACATGTCAAGCTCATCATTGGGACTAGGGACTAAAGTTTATTAATCGGGTACAAAATGAGGTGTCTACTCACACCTTACACCTCCAAAAGATTGTGTATATCTTCGAAAAGGAAGTGACTGGCCTGGGTTTGGCTGCCTATGTACCTCCTCTTGGAAGGTTTAGGTCATCATGTAGTTTAAAGATATTGTATCTTTTCTTTTCTTTTCTTTTTTTTCTTTTTTTGCCCTTAACTTTGGCCTAGATCGTTCTTTCGGGTTTTCAATCTAGCAGACTCTCTCACTCTAATTTTTTTTCCTCTTCTTTTGCATAAACCACGCTTTTAGGTTTTTAATCTACCATTTTCTTTGTGGTGAAATCTGAAGGAAATTCTTGTGGTTTTCCCCTTTTTTTGGTAATCATCTCTTGATAATCTCAAGTTTATTTCTAATAAGGAGAAACGACTTAGGTTAGAAAGAAAGGAATATGTGTTGGGCGCAAAAGGGCTTTGATGTTGGGAGGAATTTTTGCATTGCACTCTTTGGGTTGCAACCTTTTTGGATAAACTTTTTTCTTTTTTCTTTTATCATAATTTTTTTTTTTTTTTTTTTTTTGGGTGTACTTCCTTTTGGTTTGGGTAAGGAGCATGACCTTTGAACGACAATTTTTCTTCTCTTTTTTTTCTTTTCTTCTTTTGGTTTTTTTTTTTTTTTTTCGTTCGTATGGTTTTCCAAAGCGTATGAATTTTGATATAAAAACAATTTTTGTGAATCTCGTAATTCGAAATATTCTATTGATTGTCTAAAGATTACACAAAACATAGTATCAACTTACGTTGCCAGAATTTGTGGGCATTTGGAATTCTCCTCCATCGGTGTCAACTAGGATATAGTCCTCCATAAGTTAGTGCGAACATTCCTCTTGAGTCGGGTAATGTCGCATCCTTTTTCTCAAATTGTCCTGGGTGAGCCTTTCATTGAAGGCCGGAGCTATTTTCTGATGACAATCATGTGCTCTTCCTCTACCATGTTTAGCTATTCAAAATGGATGTGGACCCACTCAACTTCTTCTAGGTCCGTCTGGTCCTGAATTCGGGTGAAGGACACCTTGACATCTACTGGTACCATTACCTCCATCCCATACACTAGTTAATAGTGTATGGTGCCAGCTAATATTCTGACTGAGGCGCGAATGGTGAAAGGTTGTGCCAATCTTTGTATGTACTGGCCCACTTCTCAACAGTTTCCAGAGTTGTGATCGAGCTTTGACGTCCTTCTACTTGGCAGATACCATAGAAACCATGGACAAAGGACATGTATTTTTGGGAATTCGGAGCTGCCCTGGAAGAAATTATAGAGTCTGATATGCAAAGATAAATGGGGATGGACTTCACTTTTTCGAAAAAATGAATAATTCCTCTGATGGGTTAGCGGCCCAAAACTCTTCGGCCTCCTTTGGAGTGCATGGACTGATGGACGAAGTGATGTGGGTAGAGCAACTTCGGGCATTTCATAAGTCGGTTTCCCTTGTATCAAAAAAAAAAAAAGTCGGTTTCCCTATGAGTGTAATGATGACATCTTGAGGATTATTCCCATCGTTGAATGCCACTATGTCCCGGTCTATCAAGCTTTGGACTTCATCCTTCAATCCTTCGCAATTTGCAGGCCTCGGGTGGATTGTGCTTATTTGGGAGGTAGAAAAAGGGTCCTGGTAGGCCTATCGAAAGTTGTCCTTTATTTCATAAAAACGAATAGAACTAGCCCAAAGGTACGCAGAACCGGGCTTCTTGGTAAGCAGTGCAGTCCCCTCTTCGTGGTAGGTTCACTTCCCCAATGTATGAGCTGAGAGCGCTTATCACGTAGTCCATCTAAGACTCAAGTATGACAAGCGGGCCACCATATTTTCCTTTCGTTTCTCAGGAGCATCCTCCCCATTGTCGCCCACAGAATCTTCTTCCCCAAAAGATCCTGGGCAAAGGTAGGGGTTGGGCGAAAATCTCCTTGAAGGCTGGTCGACCTCTTCACTAGGCTCTACCATTTCTTGAGAGAAGGAATCAGGCAGTGAACTTAGAATTCAGAGCAAGTCTTCTGATCTTTCGGACGCCATTTCCTAAGAAAGGGATAGGGGGAGAAATGGACAAAAAGAAAAGGATAAAACACAAAAAATAAGATGTGTGAGATCATGTAAAAAAAGGAGAAACATGCTCCTAACTTTTTTCAATTAAAATGGGAAAAGCTCCAACAATTGGGCTATTTATTTACGTGAGTTTCTAGGAATGATGCATGATGCATTAATGCAAGAATGATAAAGAATTTGTGTTTTATACAACAACTCTCAAAATATGGGAGTAAAATTTTGCAAAAACTGGACCAAATTTTGAATTCATTATTATTTTTTTATTTATTATTATTTTTTTTTTTGAAAACATGACTTTTTTGGAAAAGAAATGACATGCATGAGTTTTTTGAAAAATGATGAAGGATTTGTTTTTAGAAAGAACAAAATTTAGGTACAGTACTTTATGTGCTATTCCTTAAGTTCTCCTTTTAAAATTCAATCATGTGACTACTTATTTAAAAAATACACTTCCATTCCATGAAAAAAAATTCACATGGCAAAATTTTAAAAAGAAAACCTAAGGAACAGCACCTAAGTACTATACCTAAGTCTTTTTTTTTTTTTTAGGAATGCATGACGGAAAAATAGTTTTTAGAAAACACTACATATGCATGTTTTTTTTTTTTTTTGGAAGAGGATTTTAAAAAGATTTTTTTTTTTTTTTGAAAATTTAAGTTCTCCTTTAAAAATTCAACCATGTGACTACTTATTTAAAAAATACACTTCCATTCCATAAAAAAAAATAATAATAATAACATGGCAGAATTTTAAAAAGAAAACTTAAGGAATAGCACCTAAGTACTGTACCTAAGTTTTTTTTTTTTTAGGAATGCATGACGGCAAAATAGTTTTTAGAAAACAATACATATGCATGTTTTTTTTTTTTTGGAAAAGGATTTTAAAAAGATTTTTTTTTTTTTTTTGAAAAAGGATTTTTGTTGAGAAAATTCCAGATGTTTTTGAAAGGTTTTTTTTTTTTTTTTTTTTTTTTTTTTTTTTTTTTTTTTTTTTAAGGAACGATTTTTCTAAAAAAAAAATGACGCTCTTTTTTTTTTTTTTAATAAAAAAAGGGAATTTATGCTTTTTGAAACAAATGATGGTTGAAAAATGGTCATGCCATGGATTAAAAAGAAGGAAAAAAAAAGGAATGCAAAATGATGCATGGTTTTTTTTTTGAAAAATGTATCACTTCTTTTTTTGGGAAAAAGATTTTTTCTTGTTTTGAAAAGCTATGAGGTAAATTTGAAAAAAAAAGGGTGAGGGATTTTTAAAAAGAAATTATTTATTTATTTATTTTTATTTTGGTTTTGAGAAGGTTTTTTTGAAAATGGGTCATTTGAAAAGACTTCTTCTTTCTTCTTTTTAAGGTACAAATTTGGAAAGGGCAACACTCTTTTGAAAATGATTTTCTTTTCTTTCTTTTTTTTTTTTTTAAAAAAAAAAAGGTTTTTTGGCCATCATGACTAAGAATTTTGGAGTTTTAAAGGAAAATCATGATGGTGACTAAAAAAAATATAGATATATATATATATTTGAACAAGTTTTTTTTTTTTTTTTTACTTGAAAAGCTTCTTTTTTTTTTTCAACGGACGGCGTAATGATGTATTTTTGAAAACAGTGGGTGTTCTTTGAAAATAATTTTTGGGAAACGGGAATACCTTTCTGGAAAAGAGGTGATGCATGAGTGAAAGTGCATTTTTCTAAAATATGGATGCATGAACGTGCGTACGTACATGCATAGGTATGTTTACGTTATGCACATAAGTACGTACGTATATACGGACGTTCGTGCTTTTGAAAACTATGTGCTTTTGAAAAAGAATGAAAGGTATTTTTGAAAAACTAGGGCATGACCTTTTTGATAAAAAACACATGATGTTATAAAAAGAGGCAAAACTTAAGTATAGTATCTTAGGTACAATACATTAGTTTTCTTACTTAAAATTTTGACATCTATCTTATTTAACACTCATAGCAAACGGCGTTAAAATTAAAAGTTCGTTCTTTCTTTCTTTTCTCTTCTTTTTTTTTTCTTTTTTTTTCTTCTTCCTTCTTTTTCCCATACCCACAACTTAAAATCTCCAGTTTTCTCAATAACCAAACAGTAAAGATCCAAAAATAAAAGCCAAATCTACTGTTTTCAAACCCAAAAACACACACAAGAGAGAAAGAGATCTAAAAGCGGGGAAAGGGGGTGAGGCTCAGATTGGGGCGGAGGCAGAGGACAAAGGGACAATGAGCGGTGGAGGAGCATGAGGAGGAGAAGCAGCAGACAAAGAAGGGAGATGCAGGGCCGAGTGTGAGTGGTGGTGGTGGTGAGAAACCTCGCCCAGAGAGTAGTCGCTGAGGGCGGCACTGGTGTTTTTGAGATACGTGACGTAAGAAGAGTGCGCGGCGATGAAGGCGTTCTGCGCGAACACTGCCTCTTTAATGTAGAGCTTTCGATCTTTGCATCAAGACATGGCTTCTTCGTTCTCAATCTTGGATTGACTACCTTCTGTTTTTTTTTTTTTTTTTTTCCCTCCTTCTTCTCTGAATTTCAGACAGACGCAGAGGGCAGAGAGAGAGCAAAAGACAGAGTAGAGAGAAAACCCAAATTCGATTTGGTTTAGAAATGGGGATTGGGATGAAATGTTGGAAGAATCAAAGAAGTAAAAGACAGATTAGTAGAAGTAAACACAAACACACACCAAGAGAGAGAGAGAGAGAGAGAGAGAGAGAGAGAGAGAATCATAGATCAGAAAAGAAAGAAAGGAAACAGATACACGCATACATAGTGCACACACACACAGAGATGAGATTTTTTTTTTTTTTTTTTTTTAATAATTTTAACGCCGTTTGCTATGGGTGTTAAATAGGACAGATATCAAAATTTTAAGTAGGGAACCTAATGTACTGTACCTATGGTACTGTACCTAAGTTTTGTCCTTATAAAAAATGCTGCATATGCACTTTTGGGAAAAGGTTTTTTTTTTTTTTTTTGGCGTAGAAATCCTTTTTTTTTTTTTTTTTTATGAAAACATGTGTACATACACACGTATATAAATCCATATATCAATATACATGTATGTATACGGATTTATGAGCATATATATGGGTGTATATACATTTTTGAAAAAAAAAGGTTTTTTTTTTCTTGGTAAAACTGAGTTTTGCTTTTATGAAAACAAGTGTACATATGCGCGTTTATACATGTGTATATCAATATACATGTACATATACAGATATATGAGTGTATATACTTTTTTTTTTTTTTGGGGGAAAAAGGTTTGTTATTATTTTTTTTACTATTTTTTTAGGGGTATGACACATGGATTTTGTAAAACTTATTCCCTTTTGGGGTTTTTGAAAACATGGGCTAAAGACAAACTCTTTGTATAAAAACAAAGTTCTTTGTCACTTTTTATTATCTTTTCCCAAAAATGATTAAGGATGAATGCATGAAGACCCTTGTAGGGTTGTAAACACTTAGGGTATGGGTGGGGATCCTATCGTGTGAATGAACTTTGGTCCATTCTCTTAAGGGTTGATGGTATCAAACAAGTAAATAAATTTAAGAGAAACCTGTTAAAAATGAATGCACCTGCAAAAAAGGAAACAAACACACTTTCCCCTTGACTCATTTTGAAAAACAATCCTACAAGGTGATTTTATCTTAGGCTTGGATGCTCACTTGGCAGAATCCTCACGGGTTAAGCTAACTAGGTTCACTATATGCAAGGTTGGTTAAGGGTAGGACCTAGAATCCTAGAGAATGGGCACCTTGATCATTGTATTCTGCCCCTCATAGAGGTTGTGGAGATAGAGCGGATCAAGGGGCAATAGTTTCAAATCACCTCAAGGCTACATAGATAGCTACATGAGGCTACCTACTTTGATTTCCAAAACTATATATCTAAGGTTAGAGGTTAGCTTATCCGGTGTCTCCTCGGGCCTTAGTTCGACCCATATGCAAAGGGACTTGTCATTCAATTTTGAAAGATAAAAGGGAAAGCTTTTTGACACAACAAATATATATACAAAGTGCTGCGGAAATTAAGTCTCTATTTTATGGTTTTCACACAATATGGAAAGATTATAACAGACATCAAACATGTGAGCATGGTATCTACATGAAAAAAAAAAAAAAAAAAAAAAAAAAAAAAAAAAAAAAAAAAAAAAAAAGGGCTACCATATGTATATACAAAAATAGTAGATTCAAAAGCCAAGTATAAAATTTATTTACAAAAAGATGACGATGGAATTAAATTAAAATTCCTATGCCTAAACTCTCTAATCATCCCTAGTGGAGTCACCAAGCAATGGATGCCTGGTTTTTTTTTTTCCAGCCCAGCCCAGGGGGGAGGGGGGGCTTGTTGCACGTTGGGTCCTTGGCGACGTGACTCTTGTGTGCTTGTGTATCTAAGGTGGGGTGTGTGTGTGAGTTCTTTTTTTCTTATTTTTATTTTAAGAGTCACCATCAATCATTGGTCTTGTATTAGGTGTGATTGGTCACCTAGATGTCTAAGTTATTTTAAGTTACCTAATTAACTAAACCAAATTTTAAAGGTTCATTAATTAAGATAAACCAAAAGTCTTTGAACCAAAAATCTTGGACTCGGAAGTTTGGTTATGCATGGCGAAGGTGTTAGGCACCCCACAATGCATATCCAAAGACAGTACCTCATTTTAATTTATTCCAAAAATTGACTTTTTATGAACAAATAGAATACTTGACATTTTGATTTTAAAAAGAAAAAGATTTTTGCAAACAATATACATATATATATATATATATATATATATATGAGTAAATATTTACGTATAACTATCATGTGAATAATAACTCCAACAAGATATATACAACCAAAACATGTAAGATATATGCATAGGTAACATGTGAGAGGGAGCATACAGGCATACAATAACATGTGAGTATTTATTTATTATATAGCTAGCATCTGAATACTAAAAACTATAGGGATAATTACACTTTACCCACCTGTGATTTCCTCCGTTATTGATCCATAACCCACCTCTCCTTCAGCCGTTACTCTAACACATAATATGTCAAAAACAAAAGCCCAAATAGATCAAAACACTCCTCATATGAAGAACGTACACAAACGTGAAGAACATACACCCAGAAAAATAATACAAATCAAATCAAGCAATATAAACCACAGATCCATCAAAATACAACCAGAGTTTTCTCAAGGTGCCGTTGACACTAACTGAGCATGCACTTGTATTGATTCATTCATACTTACACAACCAAAATCCTAAAACCAAACACCCACATCTAGATCCCACATATACATACACACTATTCCTCATAGTCTAATCCATTCATACTTGCACACTATTCCCCAAACCCCAATATAAAAAAATAACACATTTACAAAATTCCCAAAACCCATAATTCAAAAAGGAAAAAAAACCCATGATTGAGAATTGAGAGGGATAGCTTACACACTGAAAGTTCTTGAAACGGTGTCGTTTGCGGACCTAACTGTAGATTCAAGATCGAAACCCAAACCTAAACTAGAGCTCTCCTCTGGAGATTGAGTAGCCGTGTAAGAATTCCAATCTGCTAACAGAGACGACGAAGGCTTTTGCTGCTGCTCTTCACTGTTACTATTGCTACTGATCCCAGAGAACCATCCTTATGCCATTTTCTCCATTTTGTTTTTCTAGGATCCCAAACAAGTGTATAGCTTTTATGGGAAAGTTTTGGTTTTTTGAAATAAAAATGAAAACGTTTTTGTTTTGGTGTTTTAAAAAGTATCAAAATTGGTGGGTTTTCTAAGATTATTGCTCTGAAAGCAAAATGATGTTGCGGGTGAGAATAATTGTTTTTGTTTGTTCCATTTTTGATGTTGCGGTCAGTGTCAATAGCACCTTGAGAAAACTCTGGTTGTATTTTGATAGATCTGTGGTTTATACTTTGATGGTATTGCTTGATTTGATTTGTATTAGTTTTCTGGGTGTATGTTCTTCATGTTTGTGTATGTTCTTCATGTGAGGAGTGTTTTGATCTGTTTGAGCTTTTGTTTTTGACATATTATGTGTTAGAGTAACAGCTGAAGGAGAGGTGGGTTACGGATTAGTAACAGAGAAAATCACAAGTGGGTAAAGTGTCAAAATTGAAACCACGAGTAGGCAAGTCAAATTAGAGGCAAACCACAGGTGGATAAAGTGTAATTATCCCAAAACTAAATAAAAACAAAGACAATGTAATGAAAAGAGAGGGTTGGAGAAATAGCACCTTGTTGTCATCTGCCATTTTCTAATTTTTGTTCATGCAAAAAGATGACAAAAAGAAACTTGTTAGTGCCGAGAATGTTAGGGACAAATGTAAGCTTATAGGATGTTCAAAGACTTAAGAGAATGGGCCTTGAACACAAATCCACAAACTACAACTATTCTAAAAAAAAGCTTGAAAATAAATGTTACAATGTTAACTTTATTATTTTAGAAAATCACCTTTTTCTTAGAAAACATTTTTTACATGGTAAAAGTGTTTCATGAAAACGATTTTCTTTTTTCTTTCTCTTTTTTTGGAAACTTCTTTTTGAAAAAATGTACCTCTTAAAAAAATAAAAATAAAATAAAAACATTTTTGACATATTTGAGAAATGCCTTTGAAAACATTTTTGAAAAGAAACATTTTAAAAACACTTTGGAAAAACGTTTTTTTGAAAACATTTGAAAAAAAAAATTTTGTTTACTTTTTTTTTCTTTTTTTAATGTTGTGGCCCTTTTCCAGAGAAATTTATTTTTTTTATAAAGAAAAGGACAGTTTTCGGAAAAACAATAAAAAACAGATTTTTATTTTTTGAAAAAAGGTTCATAAAATAAAAACAGTTTTACTAAAACAGTTTTGTAAAAAACAGTTTATAAAACAGTCTGTAAAATAAAAAATAAAAAATAAAAAATAAAACAGTTTTGTAAAAAATAGTTTTCAGAAGGACAGATTTTTAAAACAGTTTTTATTTTATTGAAAACAGATTTGGAAAACTTTTTTTTTTTTTTATAAAAATTTTTGGATTTTCCCCCTTAAAAAAAAATTTCTTTAAAATCTTTCTCCTCCCCCCCCCCCCCCCCCCTTTTTTTTTTAAAAGAACACATAAGAAAATGATTTTTATTTTGAAAACAAAAGACATTTTGAAAAAGATTCTTTTTTGAAAACCTTATCTTTAGAAAAAAAGATGAAGAGGATAAAATCAAAAAAAAAATTTTACAATAGGGTGTAGGGGAAACATTTATCCAAACATTTTTACACTTTTTTTTTTTTGGTTGAGAATGCAAACATTTTTACTTTATGGCAAATTATTAACAAGAAAAGTAAAGGGATAACAATAAAATAAAGTGCAAAAAAATAAATAGCTTGAAAAGTAAGGAGCTTGAACTTTTAAATGACAAGAATATAAAGAATTGAAATTTAAATGACATAAAAGTAAAGACTTGGAATATTGTAAAGTTGATTAAAAAGGATTTTTTTTTTCTCACTTAAATAGATTTTAATCGCTTTCAAGCCTTATGGATCCTTCAACATAAAGAAGTGGGAGTTCTAAGCCATCACCACTCTTATGAGACATACTCATATTGTGCTCTAATGGAGGTTTAAAAATAATTTAAGAGAGATAGTAGAAAATCTTTTTTTTTTGGGTGTTGAAATATAATATACATAAATACATACATATATATATATGTGTGTGTGTGTGTGTGTGTGTGTGTGTGTGTGTGTATAATTTCAATAAAATAAAGGGGGAGTGGGAATCTGCAAGAAATTAAAAGGAAATGGGGATTGCTTGAAAGTAAATGGGATGACAAGAAACTAAAAAGCAATAATAAAATCCCTATATGCCTAAGTGGGATGAGATTTCTTCTCTCTAAGGGTACTACCCATACATAGCTTAGGAGATGGTCCAATACCCATCTAGGATAACCAACACAATAATAATAACCAACAACAATAATATGAATATTGAAATAAAAATTTTGATATAAGCACAATATGAGTAAGAACATTGTAAAGATAAAGCAACTATGAACAGTAAGTAAATAAAAGACTTTTATATATATGAAAGGATGATTACAATATAGTAAATAGGGACGGATGGGTTTAGTTATTAAGATACTAACCCATCCCAAAAGTCTTACCCACAAAGATTACAACAAAGAAAAAGGATGAGGCTTTTTTGTGTAGGATTTCCTAGAGAGAGAGAGAGAGAGAGAGAGAGAGAGAGAGAGAGAGAGAGAGAGAGATGGGAGAGGTTGAAAATAGGAGATGGGAGGCTAGCATTACTGTATCAGGATACAATAGTGCTAGCCCCATATTCAAAGTGGCAGCTAGCACTGGTGTATCTTGATACACCAATACCAGCGTACTCTATTTGCCACGTCATCAGCCTTTTTTTGTCTTTTTTTTTTTTATTATTTCTAGCCAGATCTTCATGTGGCAGTTAGAAGGAATTTTCGAGCTCCGTTTTCTTATAACTTTATATGCACGGAAAGCTCTAGATGTCTAGTTTCCAACAGTCTTAGACTCGTTTGATTTGGAGCTACAGTTGTCGAGATATCGCTCTTAGAAAGAAGGTGACATAAAGTTGAAAAATTCTGGACGTCTTTGCTTGAAAAATTCATATCTTCCAATTCAAAGCAGATATTGTCAAGAAATTTTGGTGACAATTAGCTAAGACCTTGTTATTCAAGATGGTCCAGCCCGCTCATTCCAGTTCTTTACCAATCGATACAGTTTATTGCACAAAGTCGAGTAAAAAACTACTAGTTTTCCTGAAAAATACAGTGAAGAATTTATTAGGGTTTCAATATTTGTTTTGATATTTCATCCGTTTTAGCTCTTATATTGGTCCGTAAACTATTGTTTCGAAAGGAAAAATATCTCTAACAAAACGGTTCAAAGTTCAACATGATCCAATAGTCGGATTAAAAAGCCAACTTTTTGACCATACCTAGTTAGGGTTTTGGTCTTAATTGCTGTAAAATGGATTTTGCAAATGTTGTGACTTTTTAATTAACCATTCAAACATGTTGTACTTATTTTTACCCTTTTTGACTTTGAAATTCATGACTTTGCAACTTAAAAAAAAAAAAAAGATTTTTCTTTAAAATCTTTCTCCTCCCTTTTTTTTTTAAAAGAACACATAAGAAAATGATTTTTATTTGGAAAACAGAAGACATTTTGAAAAAGATTCTTTTTTGAAAACCTTATCTTTAGAGAAAGAGATGAAGAGGATAAAATCAAAATTTTTTTTTAGAATAGGGTGTAGGGGAAACATTTATCCAAACATTTTTACTTTTTTTTTTTTTTTTTTGGTTGAGAATGCAAACATTTTTACTCTATGGCAAATTATTAACAAGAAAAGTAAAGGGATAACAATAAAATAAAGTGCAGAAAAATAAATAGCTTGAAAGTAAGGAGCTTGATTAAATGACAAGAATGTAAAGACTTGAAATTTAAATGACATAAAAGTAAAGACTTGAAATATTGTAAAGTTGATTAAAAAGGATTTTTTTTTTTTTCTCCCTTAAATAGATTTTAATCTCTTTCAAGCCTTATGGATCCTTCAACATAAAGAAGTGGGAGTTCTAAGCCATCACCACTCTTATGAGACATACTCATATTGTGCTCTAATGGAGGTTTAAAACTAATTTAAGAGAGATAGTAGAAAATCATTTTTTTTTGGGTGTCGAAATATAATATACATACATACATACATACATACATATATATATATATATATATATATATCTGTGTGTGTGTATATATAATTGCAATAAAATAAAGGGGGAGTGGGAATCTGCAAGAAATTAAAAGGAAATGGGGATTGCTTGAAAGTAAATGGGATGACAAGAAACTAAAAAGCAATAATAAAATCCCTATATGCCTAAGTGGGATGAGATTTCTTCTCTCTAAGGGTACTTCCCATACATGGCTTAGGAAATGGTCCAATAACCATCTAGGATAACCAACACAATAATAATAACCAACAACAATAATATGAATATTGAAATAAAAATTTAGATATAAGCACAATATGAATAAGAACACCGTAAAGATAAAGCAACTATGAACAATAAGTAAAGAAAAGACTTTTATATACATGAAAGGATGATTACAATATAGTAAATGGGGAGGGATGGGTTTAGTTGTTAAGAAACTAACCCATCCCAAAAGTCTTACCCACAAAGATTACAACAAAGAAAAAGGATGAGGCTTTTTTGTGTAGGATTTCCTAGAGAGAGAGAGAGAGAGATGGGAGAGGTTGAAAATGGGAGATGGGAGGCTAGCATTACTGTATCAGGATACAATAGTGCTAGCCCCATATTCAAAGTGGCAGCTAGCATTGGTGTATCTTGATACACCAATACTAGCATACTTTATTTGCCACGTCATCAGCCTTTTTTTGTCTTTTTTTTTTTTAATTTCTAGCCCGATCTTCATGTGGCAGTGAGAAGGAATTTTTGAGCTCTGTTTTCTTCTAATTTTATATGCACGGAAAGCTCTAGATGTCTAGTTTCCAACGGTCTTGGACTCGTTTGATTTGGAGCTACAGTTGTTGAGATATTGCTCTTAGAAAGAAGGTGACATAAAGTTGAAAAATTCTGGACGTCTTTTCTTGAAAAATTCATATCTTCCAATCCAAAGCAAATATTGTCAAGAAATTTTGTTGAAAATTAGCTAAGACCTTGTTATTCAAGTTGGTCCAGCCCGCTCCTTCCAGTTCTTTAACAATCGGTACAGTTTATTGCACAAAGTCGAGTAAAAAACTACTAGTTTTCCTGAAAAATACAGTGAAGAATTTATTAGGGTTTCAATATTTGTTTTGATATTTCATCCGTTTTAGCACTTATATTGGTCCATAAACTATTGTTTTGAAAGGAAAAATATGTCTAACAAAACGGTTCAAAGTTCAACATGATCCAACGGTCAGATTAAAAAGCCAACTTTTTGACCATACCTAGTTAGGGTTTTGGTCTTAATTGCTATAAAATGGATTTTTCAAATGTTGTGACTTTTTAATTCACCATTCAAACATGTTGTACTGATTTTTACCCTTTTTGACTTTGAAATTCATGATTTGGCAACTTTTTTTATTTATTATTATCTTTTTTTTTGTCTTTGTTATGACGCTAATCGAGGCGGGAAAAAATACGGTATCGGCACGTCCCAATTCCAAAAGTCCTAACTAGCCTAGACTAGGCCAAAGAGGAAAACTGAAAAAAAATAAATAAATAAATAAATAAAAATACTTAATCAATTTTAATTTAAAACATTTTTACAAATTTGACATAACAATAATTATAATTGGTGTCACTTAACATTATAAATAAACAAGTCTAAATTATATAAAAGATAGGGTTCGGAGTAAATTTCAAGGTTGGAAGGAAAAATTATTATCTCAGGCTGGGAAAGAAGTTCTTTTGAAGGCGGTGGTACAAGTCATCCCTACTTTTGCTATGAGTTGCTTCAGATTGCCTATAGGCCTATGTCAAGACATTGAGATGCTCATCTGGAAATTTTGGTGGGGTCAAAGGGGTGATAGAAGAAAGATTCATTGGAAGAAGTGGGAAGTTTTGTGTCAATCAAAGCCGGAAGGGGGTTTAGGCTTTAAAGACTTATGTAAGTTCAATGAAGCAATATTGGCCAAACAAGTGTGGAGATTAATCCGTGATACAGATTCCCTATTTTACAAAGTTTTCAAAGCTAAACATTTCCCCCACAGTTCGATCTTTGAAGCAAAGTCATCACCAGGTTCCTTTGACTGGAAAAGTATTTTGTTTGCTAGAAAACTTATTGAGAAGGAAGCTCGGTGGAGGGTTGGAGATGGTAAGTCTATAAGGATTTTTCATGACTCTTGGCTATTGAATTCACCAAAAGGTAAAGTGGTTTCCCCTCAAAAAATTTTAGCACTTGACTCCATGGTGGATACACTCATTGATGCCCAAACAGGTTGGTGGAATACTCACCTCATTGATCTTTGCTTCTATCCGCCTAAAGCTGCACTTATAAAATCCCTACCTCTGTGTATCGTTCCTCAACCTGACATCCTTATCTGGCCTAAAGAAAAATTTGGTACTTACTCCGTGAAATTAGGGAACAAAAGTCTCATGGAAATTGCTGCCCTTGATACTGTCAGACCAACAATTTCTGCTGCAAAGAAATCCTTTTGGAAGAACATTTGGAAACTAAATGTACCGAGGAAAATCAAGCATTTCTTATGGAAATCATGTACAAATTCTCTGCCCTCAAAAGAAAATTTGATGAAAAGAGCCATTCCTATCGATCCCATCTGCCATCTCTACTCAGGGGATAATGAATCTGTTCTCCACGCATTGTGGGGTTGTGAGAAGGTGCAAACGGTTTGGGCAACTGATTTTGGCTGGGTAGACAAAAACAAAGCTTCCTTGGGTTCTTTCTTTGACTTAGTGCAGCTGATCCAAGAAAAACCCCACAAAGTCCCATTGTTCAGCATCACAACGTGGTCTATCTGGCACCATAGAAATAAATCTCGCCTCCAGGAACCTTCTTTGCCGCTAGAGAATTGCAGGTTTTGCACGAGACTATCTTCGAAGCTTCAAGACTTAGGGAACTCAAGCAAATCACTCCACAGGCAATAGACATCCTTCTCATAAGCATTGGTGTCCTCCACCTCAGGATTGCTTCAAGACTAATTATGACGGAGCAATGTTCAATGAATCAAATGAAATCGGCCTCGGTGTAGTCATCCGAAATTCTAAAGGCCAAGTTATGGCCGCTTTGTCTGAAAAAATCAAGAAACCACCTTCAGTTATGACTTTGGAGCTACTGGTAGCAAGAAGAGCAGTAGTCTTTGTTTCTGAAATAGGTTTCCAGCAATCTTGTTTTGAGGGTAATTCAGAGATTGTAGTTAAGTCCTTACATGGTAGTGGTATGGAAAAATCCGTTGTTGGTCATATTATAAAAGACACTTTGTCTTATGTTATCTTGTTACAAAACTATTCTTTCTTTTATGTCAATAGGCAAGGCAATGTAGTCGCACATGCCTTAGCTTAGAGAGCAAGACCTTCCTTCCCTTTACAAGTCTGGATAGAGTTTGTTCCACCAGATTTAGATGTTGTTATTTTGGCTGATTTAAAGCCCCTTGAATAAAAGTCTGAAAGTATTTTCTTCTAAAAATAAAAATAAAAATTGATACATCAATTTTTTATATATCTATAAACAAGGGTACCCAAACATCTTCGATATCTTACTATTTCTTTGGGTATGTGCAATCATCTGTCTCACACACATCGGGTTATTACATGGAAGAATCTATTGGAAATAGCTCAAAGGTGCTAACAAGAGATTTCAAACCCAAGATCTCATTAATACTTAATATCCTTTGTATGATTGCATTACTTGTCTTGAAATAGTTTTCAACCAGCATATAGCTCCTTTAAAACCTCACCAGCTACGTCATTGCCTCAAGCCAAAAGAACCTATGTGATACGCTAGTATTATCCTACACGTAAACAATCCGACCTTTCTTTTGAAATGGATTCTTCTAAGCTTCTATCAAAATGTGGACAATACATGTTGATTTGAATTAAACGTCAACCAAGTGTCTGAACCTATGAAAATCAGAGTTCATATTAATACCTTTCTTTTTTCTTTTTTTTTTTAATAATTCAATAGTTACAGTGAGGCTAAAGGATTTGAAGTGGAGTGGAGGGAGGGGGGCCACCCTTGAATTTCCAAAAATTGCTCTTCCTTCTTCTACTTTTATGATAAATTGCAAATTACACCCCTAAAGTTTAGGGGTGTTTGAATTTATACCCTGATGTTTCAACATTTGGATTTTACCCTCTAAAGTTTGGAAGTGTTTGGATTTTGCATCCCAAATTTTGAAACTTTAGGGTGTAAAATCCAGACACTCCCAAACTTTAGAGAGTAAAATCCAAACACCCCTAAAATTTAGGGGCTAAAATCCAAATTCTGAAACATTATGGTGTAAAATCCAAACACTCCCAAACGGGTAAAATCCAAATTTGGAAACTTCAAGGTGTAAAATTCAAACACTCCCACACTTTAGGAGTGTAATTTGCAATTTACCCCTATTTTTAATAAAACTAGGCGCTAATTTGAAATGCACAGATTTATCTCTTCTTCAATTCTGTGAGTAATTTTTGTTTTAGCATCTTCTATTGTTTCTAACAAATACATCCAATGTCCAAATCTCTTCAACCCAACCATCAAATTATAAAATACAAAAAAAAAAAAACAAAAAAAAAAAAAAAACCTTATAGTTATATTAATATCTGATGATGCCAAAAGTCATCAATTTGGTCATCGTATAATCTAGAGCTTTTGATGATCTTGTAGGATCTGCAAGATAAAGAAAGTTGATCAAAGAGACCACCAGGTTATGCCCGTCAGGAGAGTCTCCGATGCTTGAGTCAGTATCAATCCATATCTTTTGTATAAAGATAGTAGCTTTATAGTAGTTTTTGACATACCTTAGCAAGTGAGACAGATTATGCGTGGGAAACCCAATACATTTTTGGCACGACGAAGTGATCACAGCCCTACATGTGTCACAAAGGTAGATGAAACGTCATCTTGCATTAAATGCAGAGTACACGGAAAACAAAGAGACGAAAATGTTCCACATTCCTATCTTTCCATATAGATGAAGATATAAATGAGGGGGCAACTAAAGAGATCCATTTCCATTTGTTTTGTCTATCATAATGGATGAACCCTAAAATGCATAAAAACATTTTTGGTCAACATTCAAGGTAGGAGTAACAGATAGAGCAATGGGAGAATAGCCATTACACATTCAAGGCTCCCACTCTTAAATGTATCATCTGTTACTTAAGAGAATGAATGCGGAGATCCATTACTCATTAAAGGCAAGATGGCTATAAAACTAGAAGAGAACAAAACCAAAGAGGTACACAATTCTTCACTCCAAAAGCCCCCAAATTGAGATTCCACTAATAGACAATTCAATTGAGTTTCATCTAACTTGACTATTAGAGGGTTTTTGGATAGCACTACACCGGTGCCAACTCTTTCTTTGTTTCTTATCTTATTATAGGTTTTTCCTCTGGATGGCTCATGCTTCATTATCCATCCACAAAGACGAAGACTCAACTAACGATTTCTTTCACCATCAATATCTATTTAGATTGATACGAAACTATATATTGATATTTTCCCCCTATATAAATAAATACTTACCTGGCAATTTTTCTTTAAAAAAAAAAAAACAAAACAAAACAAAAAACAAAAAACAAAGAAAACCTATTTGGCAATTTATGTTGTAAAGATAACTGAAGTAATATGTTTATATGAGCAATATGTTTAATAGTTGGAGTGTTGCCAACATTTACTTAATAGGGTATCCTTATTAATCAACCCACACACTAAAGCATGGAGGATTGACATGATACAAAATTTTTTCTCTCTAGAGGATGCGTTGGCGATCTTAAGTATCCTGCTAAGCTCTAGGTAGCCTAAAGACTGTTTAGTATGGGCATACAACCCAAAAGGCTTATTCACAATGCGAAGTGCCTATAAGGTAGGGCTAACATTAGGGCTGAGCAACAATTTTGGGGAAACCTTGTCCAACCAGAATAATAGGCTTTTTTGGAGGAAGATTTGGAAATTAAACATTCCAAACAAAGTGAAATCCTATGCATGGCGAGCGAGTAAAAACATTCTACCAACAAAGGCAAATTTATGTCACAGATGGGTTTTGGACTATCCAATGTGTGAAGCGTGTGGGATGGAAGCCGAGTGTGGGGGTCAACTGTTCTGGGATTGTGAAAAAACCCGTGAGGTTTAGAACCTCACTGGTATTCCTTTTGATGTCCACATATTGTTTTTCCCAGAATTTCCTAACTTGTTTTGGCACTTAATATTTGAGGTTAGGTTGGGAAATGAGATGCTGGAGTTTATGGTCATGGTGGCTTGGTGTTTATGTTTCAACAGAAACAAGGCTCAACTAGGTAATGGAAGACAGCAAGGCTCGGCCATAGTGAAGAAAGCTAGCTTCCTTTTGGATGAGTTTCAGACGACAAATTTCAAGCTGAAATTGGTTGTGGACAAAGAAGAAACTCAGTAGTTACCACTGAAACCTCCATGGTTTAAGCTAAATGTCGATGAGGCAACCTTTGCGGCTTCTCAATCTGCTAGCGTTAGGGTAGTTATTTGGGATAATACTAGTAGAGTGGAGGCAGCTTTGAGTAAGTCTATACCTTACCCACTAGGTTCTTTAGAGATTGAAGCCAAAGCCTTTGAGGATGGTGTGTCTTTTGCATAGGATGTCGACATTTGAGAGGTGATCTTTGAATGCGATTCACAGATTGTGGTTAAGGCTGTGAATGGATCATGTGAACCACTAGTAGCTATTCGCAATATTGTTGAGGGAATCGAACATAAGCTTAAGGAATTCAGGGAGTACAAGTATCTTATGTTCAGCAGCAAGGAAATTGTCCTGCACACATTTTAGCTCAATATGCTAGGAATTGTGTTGATTTTGTAACTTGGATAGAGAAAATTCCTATTATAATTGAGTCCATGTAGGCTCAAGATGTAATGTTTTTATCTTCTTATTAATAGAATTACGCTATTTTTATTATAAAAAAAAAATGGACTGGGTCTGGTCCAATTGAGGTTAGATGAAAAAATCCACCTCCAAATTGGTATAAGTCAAATGGGCTATTAAAGCTATTGAATATATATATATATATATATATGGGGCTTATATGGTGTAGGATTAATAATAAGAGATGATTTTGGTCATATAATTACACACTACAAGAAATACGGACTATTGTGGCAGGCCAAAACTGCCGCCAAAGCCCAAGAAAGGGTCACAAAGGTACATTTGACCTTTAGTGGTGGGTGTTATTGTGGCAGTTCTTCCCGCCACTGTTACGGTGCCGCTATAGATCTATTGTGGCGGTAACAAAAAGCACCGCAATAGATCTACCATCTAGTGGCAATTTTGGTCTATTGCGGCGAGCAAAAAACCGCCGCCATATAAGGTTACAATTCGGGTCAATTGACCTTTTATCGACGGGATATGCGCACCACTATAGGTGACAACCTTTAGCGGCGAGCAATAAGCACTGCTATAGGACTTCATGTACAACAGCCCATATGCACCTTTTAGCAGCGGTAACGCTCGCCACTATATTTGTGAAGCCTTAGCGGTGAGCTATAAACGCCGCTATAGGGCTTCAATTATAACATAATTTTAGACCTTTAGCGATGCGTTTTGCCCACCACTATAGGTTTTTTTTTTTCCCCCCCTCAGTTTTAAAACCACAGTCCTATTTCAAATAACCTGTAATAATTTTAGTTCTACTGAAACAATACCACAAATGTAACTAATTAACAACACCACAAATGTCTCCAAACTAACATTATATTGACATAGAAATATATTATCAAATACATAACATTGTCTATAACCATCATCAAAGTTCCAAGCTAATACCACAATCAAAGTTCCAAAGTGTTTAAAAATATCCTTCAACACTTTCAAAAAATGCGGTTGTTCAAATGTAGTTCTTTGTACACAAAAAGTCTTCAAACACCAACATAAAACTTATAAGCAGCTTGGTTGATGGAATGCAACTAATGATTTTTGGAGAGGTGGAGATTGTTGGACTGGATGAACGGCCTACATACAAACCAAGATTACTCAATAAATGCATATAGATGGAGTGAATAGAATGACAAGAAAAGCTTAGAGATTTAGGACTTTTCATATCTTGGTCATTCAATAAGTGCATACAAACCAAGATTACTCAATAATGTGAGAATAGTTATTTATGACAATCAGAGCAAATCTTCCATACTAAAGTCATAACCATAAAATGTAAATAATTCATTTGAATAAAGTAGATACAATGACAAACGTCACAAACCTCTGCTAATTCTTTTGGGCACTCGAAGAGCTTCAAGCTAGTCAATTTAAATCCCTTCTTCTCAAACCTTGAAATAATCTCTCCAACCTATAGCAACGCAACCCAAATATACAAATTCATGCCAAGAAAAAACAAATAAAAGAAAAGGAAGCTCTTTTATACAATATAACTGCTTAACCCCTACATGGCAACAAAGAAAGCCAAAAAATTCCTAGGAAACTATTAATTTCCCTCAACCAAGACAAGCAGTTGGGCTCATTGCCTCAATCTATTAGAGGTTTTTGTCTTCTAAGGTCACAAATAATGTAAAGTCTTAGACTTTTCCCCTATGCTTTTTCAGCAACCAAATTTGACATAGGTTTGTTAAGAATTGCAAGCAAATTAAAATAAAGCTTACAAGTCCACATTGCACAGCACCAGGTTTCACCATTATATAAAGTCTCTTCAACTTGTTCCTGCACACACAATGACACTAAGAAAGACAACCAAAAAAAGAGTACAAAATTTCTAATGGGGTTTTAAAAAACTTTGCAAATACTGAATAAAATGAGAGAAAACTCAAATGGGTTTTCGATAATTGAGGTAAAGATTTGAAAATAAAGAGGGAGAGAAGTAAACCATGGAAGCCAATCATGTAATAGTTGATATGCACCAACAATACAAACAATTAGTCCAATCTTAACACAGCCAAATCTTAAATAATTGTATTAGAACATAATGAATTCTTTAAGAAAAAACACACAAACATTGAGATATAATTTTAAGGAGAAGAAACTAACCGGAGAGAGGTTTTGAAACTCTAATCATTAAGGCAAAATATAATGAGTGATAACAAAAGTATTAACTACACTCATCATCACTAGACTCATCATCATTAGACTCATAAACATCATCGCTAAGCTCTTCATCATCGATGAAATCTTGTTTAAGCAATTCATCCTCACTGATCAATGGTGAATCATAAATGGTTCCTTCTTCATTAACTCGAGCCCAAGCATGGCTGTCATTTGCATCATCACATGCATCATCAATAGTTATATCATAAGGGACATTCTCAAGATAGGTACCCACTTCATCATTATCATCATCATCATCATCATCATGTGAAGCATTAATACCAACATCAAACATGTCCCTAGGTTTTGTTTTGACCACCATCGCCCAATCTTTATGTCTCACATCTTCCATGTGAAACACTTGTAAAGCTTGAGATGCTAGTACATAAGGCTCGTCAAATCAATCGATCACCCATGTGCATCAATTGTGAAAAATTAACAAAGGGAAATCCAAACTCATCTTTTTTGCATCCTCTCCCACTAATAATGTCAACCCATTGACATTTGAATAGTACATATTGATACTTGTCAGAATAGTTCAACTCGATAATATCGATTAGTACACCATAATAAGTAGCACCACCTTCAATAACAACACAAACTCCATTATTTTAAGTTTTCTTAGTTTCCTTAGTCTTTGGTGCGAAACTTTAAACCATTTATAACATAACACATGAACTGTTTTGCTTCATTATTTGGATATTGAGCAAGCCATATGACTCTACCAGAGAGTTTCTTTTTGTCAGATGCGTCCATTGACATCATCTATTATATTAAATGACGTTTATTATAAGTATGCTATCTAAAGTGTTACAACCAAAAATAGTTTATATATATATATATATGCTTTATTTACATAGTCCGTAAAATAGTTGCAGAATTTCTCCATGTGCTGCTTTTGAATAACATCATCGGTTACATAAAAAGGGAAATTAGCCTTGATCTCCGCTATGTGTACACTATGTAGACAAACGTGTTAGTGTTAAATTAGAGTATTGTACTTGAATGCTAAGAAATGATACGCAATGACATATTACTTACTCACGAAATGAGGTGATTTCTTCACAATTGAATAGCATATAACGATGTGCTTGGATCCATGAATTTGAATCTAGTGTAATGCTTACCATCACACCCATGGATTCCTCAACATTCCTTTCATGCTGATTGAATGCAGTTTCAACAGATTTAAAATAACGTGAGCAGAATGCTAAACATTCCTCTGCTATATACCCTTCTGCAATGGAGCCTTCTGGATAAGTTTTATTATGCACATAAGACTTAAGTTTTGACAAGTACCTATTAGAAAACCCAAGATTAACAATGGGAAATTGATAAGTTAAACAAAACCAAATATACCAAGTTACTATATGTGTTACCTCTCTATGGGATACATCCAATTATAATGAACTGGGCCAACAAGTTTGGCTTCGCTAGCCAAATGCACGACTAGATGTACCATCACTGTAAAGAAAGAGGGAGGGAATATCCTTTCCAACTCACACAATGTCACTACAATTCTCTTCTTAAGAGCCCCAAGTTCCTTCACATTTAGTACTTTGGAACATATCTCCCTAAAGAAACAAGATAAGTCAAGTAAATGCCTACTCACTTCAAGGGGCAAAGATCCGCGTATTGCTATCGAAAAAAGTTGCTCCATTAAGATGTGATTATCATGGCTCTTCATCCCACTAATCTTTCGTTCTTTGAGTTTAACGCAACGTGAGATGTTTCAAGAATATCCATCTGGCACTTTTAAATCCTTCAAAACTAGCAGAAAACCATCCTTTCCACTAGCATTCATATGGTAGCAGGCATGTGGCACACGTGTCTAATCATTCCCAACCTTTTCCAAGTAAAGTTCACTTCTTATACCTATATCCTTTAAGTCTTGATGTGCCTTCAGTTATCCTTTGTCTTGCCATTCAAGTTCAACAATGTGCCGATTATATTATCGACTACATTCTTTTCAATTTGCATCATGTCAAGATTGTGACGTAACACATGGTCCTCCCAATAAGGCAAGGTGAAAATATACTTCTCTTCTTCCACACAGTTAAGGCTTCCTCCCCTCTTTTTCTTTTATTAGGCAAATTAACTGTTTTCTTACCAAACACATGATCGGCTATAGCCTCCGTTTGTAACATGATTTCCCTTCCGGATATTATAATAGGAGCTGATCTCGTATCAACATGCCCATCAAATGAATTTTTTTTCTTACGAAATTTATGATCACTATCCAAGAATCGCCTATATCCAATGTAAATAAATTTCCTTCAATATCTTAACCAACGAGACTGACTATCATAGTTACAAGGGAGACATGCAAGAGCAGCTTTGGTACTCCAACCCGAGATATCACCATATGCAGGAAAATCATATATGGTTCACAATAATGCAACACGCATTTGGAATGATTTTTTGGAAGACACATCAAACGTTTCTACTCCAACATCTCATAACTCCTTTAGTTCTTCTACTAGGGGTTGTAAGTACATGTCTATATCATTCCTAGGCGAGGTTGGATCGAGAATCAATAATGATAGCATGAAAGAAGACCTTTTCATGCACATCCATGAAGAGAGATTGTATGGGATTAAAATGATAGGCCATGTACTATAAGTACTACTAATATTTCCATACGGGTTGAATCCATCAGCTGCTAATCCAAGCCTCACATTACTAGGCTTGGATGAGAACTCTATGTAGTTAGAGTCAAATGATTTCCAAGCTTCAGAATCAGTAGGATGCCTCATTAACCCATCATTCACATGACCATTGGCATGCCACTTCATATGATTGGCTGTTTCATGAGACATAAATAGTCGTTTCAATCTTGGCTTTAAGAGGAACCATCGTAGGATCTTTGCAGCTTTCTTTTTTCCTTTCTTGAAGAAAGTATTAGTACTTTGTTAACCTTCAGACTCATTACTTTCCAATCTTAAAAGGTTACAGTTTGGATAAGTTTCAAGGTTGGCATTCTCCTTTCAATATAAAATACAATCTTTAGGACAAGCATGAATCTTCTCATAGCTCAAGCCCAAATCCGTAGTAATCTTCTTAGCCTTATAACAATCTTTTGGCAACTTAGTATTTGAAGGAAAAAAATCAAGCAAAAATTGCAGCAACATGGTAAATGATTTTTTGATCCAACCATTAAGACACTTTATGTGGTACAAATGCACAATGGCTGAGAATTTGCTAAAATGCTTACAACCTTCATAACAAGATTGATTAGCATCTTCAAGCAATTTCATAATCCGAAGTGCATTTTCATTAGGACCTTCTACAGGACCTTCTGTGGGTTGTTACACAGTAGGGACTTCTTCCATTGGCTCAGATGTCATATCTTGTATGAGGAACATGTCATACAACATGTCACGAAGATCAACATACTCTATCGGGTTTTCTTGGGCATGACTATTAGGACTTTTAGTAGAAGTCTATGCAGAGGATGATTCCCCATTAAAAACCCAAGGGCTATAACCCCTACAAATCCCTTTTGACACTAAGTGAGCCTATACAACATCTATAAGCCACGAATTTGTATGCATGCATTTTCTACACATACATGAAATCGTTCCATCTAGGTGTGCATGGTTTGATGCAAATTTCAGAAACTATTGGACTCCATCTAAATATTCTCGCGACCTTCAATTGGTAATTTTCATCCAACTCTTTTCCAATACTATAAAGTAGTTTACAAGAAATATCTATAATGTGATTTCATGAAAACACAAACCAAGAGTTAACACACATTTCATTTACACAATTTCACTTTAATTTAAGAAACAAATCATCTTTAATCATTCACTTTCAGCTATGTTCCTAAGAAAACAATGAATTTAAATGCATAGAGAAGTTATTAATACATTTGGTAACTATAACATCATTACTAGCAATAATCTTTAGGAATGGACATCTCTTTAAATATCCAATTCTATTCTAGCGTTCCACATGTGTGAAAACGATAGAGAGAAGCCCCAAAAATAAATTAATCAAATAAAAACAACTCAACAAGAATCATCCAATATTACACAAAACAGTCAACACTCCAATATCAACTAAAACCACCTTATTACTGTTAGGATTAGTGCCCTTAAATCCTATTGTGTGATGCTATGTATGAATTTATGTTTGACTTAATGTTATGATTAATAAATTTGTTTTATTATTATTTGAAATAATGGTAACATGAATATTCGGACATTATCATATAGTACTGAGATGTATAGTATGTGATTTATGTGAAAAGTCACAAAAGATATAAATCGCAAGTTTTTTGTAAACTCAAAATTTTGGTTCATAGTCGGTGATGAAATTGGACATTTCATCTGCAAAGACTATAGCATATCAACTAAGATGATTTGTCTTGATCATGGAAGTGAAGACTTCCAGTTGATATGTTTTAAGAGTTAAGACATATTAAACTAGACCGCTGTGAGATTTATTATTCTCCTAACGACTGTCAAATAAATAATAAATTTCACAACTTTTATTCACATAAACTCTTAATCCTGAGAGAATAGTAGACTTGGTCATGAAATGTAGGTTGCTTTGATATATCAGGAGTGAGATCTAAAATAATGGTCAAAACCTCAGTATGTTAGGCAACCACACTTAGTGTCGATGGAATATATATTCTTAAGATGGAATTCATAGTCTCTTAACAGAGATATAAAATATTCACTTGAGATAAGTTTAATGGGTTTGTTATTCAGAATGTTAGACCTAACTACTTTAGTAAATAGTTACTAAAGTATATATTTATGAAATTGGATTTTATAAATATATAATGAATAACTTAAAGGATTAAACTGGGTACTCAAATATTAAGATGTAGTAATTTACAAAGTGACAGTCTACATTCATGACTTTGTATTACTACGAATATTTTATGAAGGGGTTGCATATACAATAAAGTCTTGAGATATAATTTATTAATAAGGCCTAGAGTGCAATTATATTTATATAGTGGTATTAAATATAATTAATGATAACTTTGAACTTATCAAGAGTTGATTGAAAAGCCCAAGACCCATTGGAGCTAGTGTCTTATTTGTTCCCTTTTGGTCCTACTCCAAGCCACATACTAAAGGCCAATTGGAAAGGCCCAAAAGGCTAGCCCAATTAGATAATCAGTTATTATGAGAGAAACATACAGAATTTTGTAACAACATGAATTGGTATGTATGTGAGTGTTGGACACTTTTTGATTCTCTCGAGAACATACACACATAACTGATTGAGATACCACACTTCTTGGGCATCAAGTGAAATTGGACTGAAGATTAAAAGTGTTCCCAAGAACTTTTGATTTTCGGTTTTGAATTTCACCATCTCAAGGTACACTCTCTTGTTCTTATATTTTGAAACTTACATGGCACATGTTATCAATTATGGATGAAGTAGATTTGTTATTTTTCCGCTGCGTAGACTCATATTTCCATCAATTACTCCATGCAAGCCACCTGCTTGCCCCAATTCAACAACCCACCACACACACACACACACAGTACCTTAATTCTTTCACCAATTTCACTTACTTTGATCACATGAAAGTAGATGTGAAAAAGTGGACCTAAGAATAAAAAGCTCTGGATTGGCAAAATAATAATAATAAGAGTGAGGCATACACATGCAACAACCTTGCCCCTAATCTGATAAAGGGCACCCTAGCTATATATTGCAGGAAAGACCAAAATGGTTTTGGCTTCATGTGAGTTTGTGGCCATATATGGGTGTCATTTTTATAAGTAAGATAGAATATATGGATTTTGGATACCTCAACAATATTTTTCCCAACTAACTTCGATGAATTTTGATCCTTCAAATTATCTTATCAAACTCATATAATCCATTTACTAAGCTATTAAATTAATTAATAAAAACCCAATAACTTATTTAAGAAATTGGCCTTTTAATCTTTTTTTTTTTTTTTTTTAGTCTTCTTTTGTTCTAGGCTTCTAGTTCTAGCCATGATCCAAAAGATGGGTATAGGGGGTTCTCATTACAAGTACTCAAAAAAAAAAAAAAAAAAAAAAAAAAGAGTCAAGGCCAACGCATATCACTTGCTGGCAACTTCCATATATATATATCAGCAGCCAAAATACAGATCAGGGTTTGTAGAGAGTCAAAGTTAAGATTACACTTGGAGTTTTCTTTATTTTATTGAAAAAGATATATTTCTTGCTATTATCAGCGGTGTAATCCTGATAAACGTGATATTACAATCACAAAAGTTCTCTAATGACAAAATCATTGTTCGCTTTTTATACCATACAAAAGAAAAAATTTGAAGCAGAAATTTTTAAGTTTCAATTCTCATGACATATATCAGAAACAGGGACCATTACTATCAGGATTATACATTCCAATTATTTATCTATACTTATTATGTGATTAGGTAAGTATTTTAGATATAGAAATGTATAACAGTATCAATCAAGATGTCTCACGTTTGGTCTTTCCAAATCTGGTCTTGCTTCAACACTGGCAAAATTAAGGTAGCATTCATTATTTTAGCCATTGCAACTGCATTGCGTATCTGCACACAAGAAAGATTCACCATAAGTAAATTGTTAGAAAGCTATCAGTCATTTAAATACAAATATACGGCAAAGCTTTACAGAAATAAATGAAAACTGAACTGATACAAATTTTAAATTTACATGGGAAACATAATATCAAACTACACCATGACTCACAAGCAACCAGCAGAAAAGTTTAACCCTGCTTCCATAACTACACTTAAGTTTAATAACTGTAATCCACTGTGCATGACCTTATTTATAAAAAGATCATGGTGGTCATTAATTATAGATTAGCACAACACACAGAACCTGTATATGCTTTACGGAAGTCAATATAGCTCAATGGGCCACACAGAAGAAAACCAAAGATTTTAAGAATGTCCTGATTAATTTCCAAATATATCATGTCACCATAGTAATAGCATGAAACTTCTATTTTCAAGCGAAAAAGCATGAAAGTTCTATCATGTAAATGACAGTGGCGAAGTTTTTTTAAATGCCATTGGGGCAATTCACAAATATCAAATATTTAGAATCTGTTAAATGCAACAAAGTTTAATCACTATGAAGACAACACTTTCCCTTTCCTTCTTATCATCGTGTATTATGGTTTTATTTTTTTATTTATTTGGGAAAAACTAACATTATGATTTTCCTTTATATATAACCATTGAACCTCTACAACCTATTTTTGTATGCGATTCTTTAAAAATTTATTTGGAGTACGAACCCACCAACTAACCAATAAAAAAAAAAGCACCAAACATCAAATAATTCACAATACAATAATTCAACATTGAAGCATATAGTAACACTATGAACTACGAAGTATCAGATTAAGAACTCACCCCAATGAATCAATCACCTTCGATTCGCTACCAATTCAATCCAAAAGCCTTAAGCTTTTTTAGTCCAAAAGAGATAACCGGCTTATATAAGTATTAAGTATATTGCAAACACTATAGTGATCAAATATGTCCCGTACAGAGTGAAACTATCTGAATTTGTCAGCAATTAGTTGTATCTATAATGCTACTCTGCACATATATAGTCATTATCAACAGAACTCTGTCATGAACTCCACACTGATTAATAAGTAGTTTCTAATTCAAATGCTATATTAACCATATAACATTCCAATTTGTCTGGTGATAACGCTAAGTCACAAACCAATTACAAAATCACTCACCCTCAGATTTGTCATTCTGCGCAGCAACCATTGGAGACCCCTCGAGCTGTACCAACAAACAATTATTAGAACAAAGGCCAAAATGGTACCACCAGATTCAAACCAAAAGAAAAACACACACATACACACATACAGAAAGTAGAGAGCAAAAGCAGAAACCTTGCAAGACAAGAGCCTAATGCAACACCCATTAGGCTGCTCTTCCACTCTAACAAGCAAAACAGGGCAAACCTTAAAAGCAAAGAACTTAATCCTATAAATGTAACACCTAAACGTGTTCTCATAGAGAAGAAGATAAGGAGGCAGAGATGAGAGATGGTTACCAATGAGATATTCCTTGCCTTCAAACAATGGCACTCATTCAACAACAACCAAAAAAAAAAAAAAAAACCTTATAGTGAGATCGAACCTATTGGGTTGAACCCATTTGATAGTTTCACCATTTAGAATCGGATCCTAATCAAATTCATTTACCACACACATAAAAGGTGTCAAAAGATGTTTGTGTTTTTGTTAACCTTAAAAACCTTAACAATCTGTAAAAATGTATCTGGGAAAAGTGGGTTTGGTCGAAGATGAATTGACGGAAAAGATCAAGTCCTTGGCATCCAGTAAAGCTAGATCGAAATCCAATCTTGATGAGGCTACCCGACCCATCGGTGGGAGAGAATAGCAATGGCGATGGCGAGGCAGAAGACAAGGCCTGGGCCTGGGTTGGGGATAGACCTGAAGAAAGTGGCAATGGCGAGGACGTGAGGCGGTGGCAAAGGAGATGGAGTTGAAGCTTGGTTATGGCAAGGAAGTTTGGTTTTGTGAGAGTGAGATTTGTGAGTGAAGAGATTTTGAGAGAGTGAGATTTTGGGGCTAACGGCACTAAAGTGAAAACCTAAGTGGGCAAGCAAAAAAAAAAAAAAAAAAAAAACATAGGGAAATTTAAAGATCTATTGCGGCGGTCCAACCCGCCGCTATAACTAAGAAAAAGCGCTGCAAAATAGGGACCTATTGTAATGGTCATCTCAACACCGCTACAACTTACATATTGCAGCAGTTTTCGATACCGCTGTTATAGTATCCCTGCAAAATGCTATATTTATTCCGGCGGGATTTTGGAGCGCTGCTATATATAAGTTAACGCCGCTAAAACACATATATTGTGGCGGTTCTTTGTACTGTCGCTGTAGTGCGCCATAAAAGACTAGAACTACTGCAATAGATCCAATGTACAATGGTGGTTCAAAACAACGCCGCAATATGCGACATATAGCGCAATTTTTGTACCTGCCACAATAGCTCTTTTTTTTTTGTAGTGATGGGGTCCACACAAAGGCAACCAAGGGTCCCAATTTTAGTAATCTCATCTGTCGTGGCTGTGTCCAATGCAATTGCTATGGATACTAGTGTTTGAATGCAACTTTGAAATAGATGTAGCGCAAGTGCTTCAACGCTTGCATAAGGCCAATTTAACTTGCAAAAGTTTGGTCAACTCTTGAGTGATTGGTTAGAGAAGTAGTCTGTTTAGCTTATGCAATGATAGTTTCTAACATATTCCTATAAGTTGGAGCAAGAAGAAGAAGCTCTTATCAGGTGTGGAATTTGAGAGATATCGGGTAAAAGCTGAACTAATAACTTAATTAAAAAAAAGTGTTGAGGCATAAAATTGTGAAGCTAGAAATCTGATGTGGCACAATATTAGAAGGTCTAAAGTAAGTCAAAGGCTTTAGTTTTATAGTAGATTTCAAATTTGGTAAGGATGGAGTGTAAAACCCATGTTTTACACCATCCAATAAAAGATTGTCATATCAGCCTTTTACTTAAAACTTAATACATCCTATCATATATAATAGCATCTTAATAAACTCACAGTTAAGTTAAATTTTCAAATGAGTATTAGAATTGATTGAGTGTGGCTATATATGTTCTTTAATATATAATATGATGATGTGACATGTTAGGATTGGAGGGGTAAAACTTGGGTTTTACACCACTTTCTTATTGAATTTAATCTCATTATAGTATATATAGATAATAAAAATTTATGTATAAATTTAAATAATGATTCCCCTAAATTTGATTAATGTATCATTTTTGTTTCCTAAAATTACTCTTATACCATACATAACTCATTAATTCAAAGTGTTAGGGACATATTTATGTAATTGGCTAATCTTTTGACAAACACACTTTACATGTAATTGGGTAGATCTAGGATGGGTTTAATACTTCAAGAAACAAGTGTTCAAGTTTAATATTGAAGCCATGCAGATCTGACCAAGAAACAAGTGAAGAATGTACTGCTCATCAAAATTCGACAAAAGTCTCAACAGAATCCTTTCTATCGAGAATCACTACTGAAGCTCGACACAAGTTGTATCTGTTGAGAATTACGAAATCAAGTTTTTTAGATCTGATTACACGCATATCCTTTAGTATTTGTGTAGGGTTTCTTTTCTCACAACCCTAGACATATATAATGATTATTTTAAGGGCTGTTATAAGGGGTTGCACTTATTGTTACATCCATTGTGTGATCAGAGACATAAATTGCCCTATTTCATCTTTCTCTCTATAGAAGCTACTGCGTCTTTACGCCATGGGTTTTATGACCAATGAGCTTTCTAATCTTCATCGTAGATGAACTGAAGAACTTTGCAACCAACATCTTCCTTAAGTTGGTGTGTTAGTCACATATTGGGATCCATGCATCATTGGTTAGTCGCACACTGGGATTCGTGCATTGAATGGAGAGATTGCCACTACAATACAAGTCCAATTGGGTATTGGGGTAAGGGTTCAACTGTAGATTGGTATTAGTTACTGGGATTCTTTTTATTTGTAACTTCTTGTTTTGATAATAGTGGATTCTTGGGAATTGTGACCTTAAATTCACTCGGTGGGATTTTGCCTCGGTGGTTTTTCCCAATCAATAACAAATCACCTGTGTCAAATTTATTTTTCGTAGCATTTAACTTAGTTGGTGATTTGTTTGTGCTACCACGCTATTGCATGTTAAATTGACTTAATTAATTCACTTAGGTAATTAATTAATTAATTTACCAAAAGGGTCAATAAACTCTTGGCCTATCAAGTGGTATCAGAGTATGCACACTTTGATTAGGTTTAATCTTTACTGTGTGATCTATTGACTCCTGTTTGCCATGGATATAGGATAGTCTCTTATTATACCTCATTTATTTGATGGCACTAACTATGCATACTGGAAAGTACGCATGAGAACTTTCTTGCAGTCTTTAGATGAGAAGGTGTGATAAGCTCCAAAGGAAGCGCCGACTGATGGGGATGATGCAAAGATCAAAACGGCAAACTTCAACAGCAGAGCATTGAACACGATTTTCAGTGCAGTCACGAATGAGGAATTCAAGAAAATATCTTCAACTGAAACTACTAAGAAAGTGTGGACCATTCTCCAGACAACTTATGAAGGAACCAAGGCTATCAAGGATTCAAAACTCTAGAGGCTCACTACTAGCTTTGAAGAGATAAAAATAGAGGAGGATGAGTCATTTGATGAATTCTATGCCAAACTCAAGGACATAGTCAACTTAGTCTTCAATCTTGGGGAAACTATTCCCGAACCTAAGGTTGTAAGAACGGTGCTAATGTGTCTACCTGAGAGATTTCATGCCAAGATCACCGCCATTGAAGAATCAAAGGATATTGACTCTATTCCTTTGACAGAGCTGGTTGGCAACTTGCAAACCTATGAATTGGGTTTGACTAGAATTGGGAAAGAAAGAAAAAGTAAGAGCATGGCACTGAAGGCCAAAAGTAATGAGACCGATAAGTCTTCAAATGATGAAGATTCCAAGATGAAGCCCTACATCACTAGGCAGTTCAAGAAGTTCATGAAGAATGTCAATGCAAAAGGATTTAATAAGGACTGTAAGCAATCTAGTTCATTTCAGTTCAAAAGCCAAGACAAAGGAAAGAAGGATGTTAAAGATGGAACACTATTCCCTCTAGACCAAAGTGCTTCGAATGTCAAGGTTTTGGACACATGAAACAAGAATGTGTAACATATCTCAAGTCAATTGTGAAAAGCAAGGCTCTTACTACTACCTTGAGTGACACCGAGCCTGAGATCAAGTCAAATGACAGTGATGATGAGGGAATTTTGAATGCTTTCACTACTACAGTTAATCCTACTAAAGGGATTACAAAAACAGTAGATGATAAAGAGGACTTGGTGGAATCTAAGTTTGAGAAAATGGACGATCAAGATGACATCCATAGGGCCTATGCAAAATTGTACAAGGTTTCTGAGAAGCATGAAAAACTGTATAGGATGGCCACCAAGAAGCTGAGCGATGTTGAGCTAGATCAAGAGGAGCTCTCTACCAAGGTTAATGAAGCCAATCAAACCATTGGAGTACTGCGATTTGAAAACAACTTCCTTGCTGAAAGGACAAAGAAGCTTGAAGCAGAACTGTTCCAAATTAGAGCTCAATTGGAGAGGACTTCCAGTGCAAAGCTTGATGAGATGCTAAGCTTTCAAAAAGCTACTTCTAATAAAACTGGTTTGGGATATGATTTCTCTTCTCCTAATATTGCCTTATCTAGTACAACTGTGTTTGTCTCACCTACTGATAATGTTAATTCTAAGAATGATGAAGCTAAAACTAAAATAACTAGTGAGAACTTAGATAAATGAAAATCTATTTTAGGAGCAACCCTTAAAGTTGAAAAGAAAGAGACTAGAAACCCTAGAAATAAAAAGGACAAAAACAAAAAGTCTTAACAAAAGAAGCCACATTTCTGTCATCACTATGGAGTTTGAGGGCAAACTTGTCCAAATTGCTACAAGTGGTTAGTTGCATAACAAAGCAATAGTATGCTCTTGTCCGGAAACAAGAATCAGTTTCCATCCTCTTTTACTCCTCTACAAATCTTCTAAAGGTCCTCATGTTCCTTTCGAACTTAAACAGTTTCAATTCTTCCCCTTCACCTCCGGATCAATGGTTTGCGCAAAGGAAAGGTTCTTCCAAGGTGTGGAAGGAAAAAGGCTCAAAGTGATTTAGTCACTCTCTCTCTCTCTCTCTCTCTCTCTCTCTCTCTCTCTCTCTCTCTCTCTCTCTCTCTCTTGGTTATGCATTACGTGTTTGTTTTGCTTTCTTGTTTTGAGTCACTCTAGTTTTATGCTCTATGTGTTTCTGTTTGGTTGTTTTTTTAGTTTTTGTTTATTTTTCTTTTCATAAAAATAAAAAAATAAAAAATAAAAAATTGAAAAAATTAGAAAAGTTCTAAAACAGTGTGTTTGTGTATATTGGTACTTGTGTACCTTGGATGGCCATTGAAACAAAGTTTTCTAAACTTTATATCTCTTGTAGCTTAGATGAGCATCTCAATACACAACTAAGCAAGTGAGCTTTGTGGCTCGTGTTTGTGATGAGTACGATTAAGTAATCTCTTATACTTAACACTCATATAACTCTTTTTGGCAGGAAGGACTAGAAAATCCTAAGAGAAAGGCATAAATAACCATCTCATCACTAAAGCCCACCAATTATGTATAACATCTATGTGCTTCGGCGTAACAAAATTGTGATGTTTTTGGCTTACATAATTGGGTATTTCTTTTCT
Organism: Quercus gilva; assembly: GCA_023621385.1. Lineage (NCBI taxonomy): Eukaryota > Viridiplantae > Streptophyta > Magnoliopsida > Fagales > Fagaceae > Quercus > Quercus gilva. Next base: position 47,789,640 of record CM042473.1, on the reverse strand, counting down.
TTCTTATATGCCCATGCATGATATGTTCAAAAAGAAAATATGCAAAAAAAAAACAAAAAAAACAAAACAAAAACAAAAACAAAAACAAAACAAAATAAAACAAAAACAAAAGCAAAAGCAAAAAGAATCAAAATGCTTTTAAATATGATTGCAAGCGTGTTTCTAAGAGATGTGGGAGTTATAGGATGTACCTCGAAGGTGATAGTCCCCATCAAGCAATTACGATTGTGTGTGAGTGTATTTGTTTTTCTCATATCTCAAATCATCATAATATGAGACACTTATGCACTCTTACTATGTTTTCACACAACAACGCAAATTCTTTGCTACTTTTTATACATGTGCAGGTACAATGTGATTTGGCCATCACAAGGAATACATGTATTAATATATGCTCACTAAACTGTCTCAACTTGTTTTTGAAATATAAAATTGGTTTGACTTGTTTAGTGTGTCTGTATGTGTTTTAGATCTATGAATGCTTTGCGTATATGTTGAGAGATGTTTTGAGAGCTTAATATGTTGATTAGATCTATGTTTGAGTAGCTTGCTTGTTGCATTCATCTGTATATGTTTTTCTTTTCTTTGGAAAACTCCTTTTCTTCTAGCTCAACAGCTTCTCGACAGATCCTCGATAGATTCATTTCTATCGAGCTTTCTTTCTTCAGCCTCGATAGAAACTTCGACAGATCCTCGATCCATCGAAGTGATTTTGCCATCAACAGATCCTCGACAGATTCATTTCTGTCAAGATTTAGTGCTCAAAAGATCTCGATAGATACTTCAATCCATCGTGTTGCGATTTCTATTTAAAGGTTAAGCGCGAATTAGATTTCATTTTTCACTTCTCTCTCTCAATAGAAAATCTTTCTCCCTCACCCCAAACCTCCTTTTCTCACTCAATTCTCCTTACCCACTCCTATTTTGGGCTTGATCAAGCCTTAATCCTTTGGTAAGTGTTCAAAAACTCTCATTTTTCATGCATTCATGCAATTTAGACCTAGGTTTTGGGGTTTTTGAAAATTTTTGGGGTTTTTGAGATTTTTGTGAAATTTATGGGTTAGGCGTTGTTGTTTTAATGCTATATGCTCACGCATTGCATTCTCATTGCATTTTAACAATGTTTCATGCTTTTAGATGTGTGTTTGATTATTGTGAATTGTGTGCTGGTAGGTTTGGATTGGGTTTTTACCCATGATGCTCTTAAATTTTGTATGTCACATGTTCATGCATTTTTCAAGTATACGTTATTTCTTTTCCTCTCTTTTCTGTTTCTGCTTGTGATTTGCTCTTTTCTTTGTCTCTTTCTCTCTCTCTCTCTCTCTCTCTCTCTCTCTCTCTCTCTCTCTCGGATAGACTGCGCTATGGCACCCAAAGCGCATAAATCCGCTTCAGGATGGAATCCTCTTCATGGTTCCGGTTCTTCTTCTTCTGATCCTATCCCTCTTCTTCACGTTTAGTTACATGATGAGCTGAAAGGACCTCTCGAAGAACTTCCAAAAACGTGGCGTCCATCTAGAGTGCCATGTTATTCTATCGAACTTTTCCAACACTCCTTTCCCCACTGTCATTTAGACTTGCGATTGGGAATCTCTTTTTGAGAGTCCCTTGAGGTGTCTAGTAGTGTTTATACAGAAGTTTTACTCCAACATACACGGCATCGATACCTTTGTACTTTGGTTTTCCACGACATTTCGAGGTACACGTATCGTAGTTACCCCGGATCTTATATCCGAGGTATTACACGTTCCGAGGGTAGCACATCCTCACTACCCCAATTATGAGCATCTTTGGATTATGCCTAGAGACGAGCTTCTGTCTCACTTTTGTAAGACACCTTCCATATGGGGTGGGAAGCAAAACATCCCATGCTCAGGCTTTGCCAAAGGCCTAAGATTCCTTAACATGCGTTGACATTAACTCTTACGCCATTTTCTCACTCTAACTCTATCACTGAGCCTCGTGCTTGCTTTCTCTTGTCCCTTCTTGAGGACTTCTCTATTGATTTCCCTTCTCATTTCCTCACTTCTATCCTCAATGTCTATCAGGATACGGTGACCCGTGATAAGCTCATCTTTCCTTCAACTATCACGCAGATTCTTCGCCACTTCTTCATCCCTATTCCTAACTCTCCTTACTTCACCATTATGGGTGCCATCAGCACCGGTTCTGTTCGATGGAGCGAGGCCCAGCTTCAACTAAAGCTGTCATGGACGAAGATGACTGATCATGCAGATCCTACATCTCCTTCTTCGGCTCCTTCCACCTTTGCTCCTTCCACTTCGGCAGCTGGTGTGACCTTGGAGGCTATCATGGCATAGCTTTAGCGCATGGATGCTCACCTTGACTCTCTCACTGATGAGATGTGTCAGGTGAACACCCATGTCGGTCGTATAGCACGACGACAGGCTCGTCTTGGTGGTTTCGCTCCCTCTCCATCTCTTTCTCTAGAGGTTTCGGTTGATGAGGATGATGAAGATGAAGATGCTCGCTCTTCTAGTGATGATGAGATGGCAACTCTTCAGTAACTTACTCTTTGTCATTCGTGACAAAAAGGGAAAGTAGTTTTGGGATGAAAATAGTCTTGTACTTAGGGGGAGAGTTAATATAGGACATTTTTGTTAGGGGGAGTGTTTATAGATCTTGAGGGATGTAGTGAGGTTCTTACGTATTTTCTTTTCTTTCTTTTATCCTCTTGTACACCAGTCTTGTGACCATTGATTGACATACATTGTATTTATCTTTTCACATATATATATATATGATGATGATGTATGTTTCTTCACTTATCTTTCCATGTGTTGTTTCTTTTCTCTCTTTATACACATATTTCTTTATGTATGCAATCTTTATTTCTATTTCACACATGATGCCTTGATGAGTTTTGTTTAAGTGTTTTGGAAAGACAGATTGTTAAAGTCTACCATGCCATGAACTCTCTTCTTACAAAATTTTTCAAGAGTTTGTGTTAGGGTTAAATTTGTTTTGTAATTTAACAAGTGACTATGAGTTTTGTGATATAAGACTTCTCATATGATTTGTTTGTTTGTTATGGTTTCGTCACGGATTGCCAAAGGGGGGGATTGTTAGAGACATATTTATGTAATTGGCTAATCTTTTGACAAAACACATTTTACTTGTAATTTGGTAGATTTAGGATGGGTTTAATACTTCAAGAAACAAGTGTTCAAGTTTACTATTGAAGCCATGTAAATCTGACCAAGAAACAAGTGAAGAATGTGCTGCTTATTAAAACTCAAAAAAAGTCCCGACAGAATCCTTTCTATCTAGAATTACTGCTAAAGCTCAACAAAAGCTTGATTCAAGCTGTATTTGTCGAGAATTACGAAATTAGGTTTTTCAAATCTGATTACACGCATATACTTGAGTATTTGTGTAGGGTTTTTTTTCTCACAACCCTAGACAAATATATGGATTATTTTAAGGGCTGTCACAAGGGGTTGCACTTGTTACATGCATTGCGTGACTAGAGATAGAAATTTCCCTAATTCATCTTTCTCTCTGTAGAAGCTACTGCGTCTTTACACCAAGGGTTTTGTGACCAAGGAGCTTCCTAATCTTCATTGTAGATGAATTGAAGAACTTTGCAGCCAGCATCTTCCTCAAGTTGGTGTGTTAGTCACGTATTGGGATCCGTGCATCATTGGTTAGTGACGTACTGGGATTCGTGCATTGAATGGAGAGATTATTGCTACAATATAAGTCCAATTGGGTATTGGGGTAAGGGTTCAATTGTAGGTTGGTATTAGGTACTGGGATTCTTTTACTTATAATCACTTGTTTTGATAATAGTGGATTCTCAGCAGTGGTGACCTTAAATTCACCTAGTGGGGTTTTGCCTCAATGGTTTTCCCCATTCATAAACAAATCACCTGTGTCAAATTTATTTTCCGCTACATTTAACTTAGTTGGTGATTTGTTTGTGCTACCATCCTATTGCATGTTAAATTGACTTAATTAATTCACTTGGATGATTAATTAATTAATTTGCTAAAAGGGTCAATACATTTTTGGCCTATCACAAAGTGTATTTAATGTGTTTCATAAAAATAGAAGAGTTTATGAATTATTAATACACTTTTGTTTCCCCTAATTACTCTTATGTCATAATAGCTCATTGAACTAAATAATATATAGGAGACATCCTAGAAATATATAAGTGAATTTTTTTTAATAAAAACCTTATTTATTTATTTGTTAATGTTTTTACAAAATTAGAGATACTAACCTTATTTTTTCCTTTTTAGATGAAACAATCAATAAGGATTTCAAGGTTAGGAGTTAAGAATCCTTTAATTTTAATCAATGTTATATACATACTACTATTTTAGAAATATGTTATATACATACTTAGTGTAAATACTTTGTAATCATAGGCTAAACAACAGGTTTCTCTGTCGCTAAGAAAGATAGGTTCTTCCCATCTTCTCTTAGGCTGTAGAATAGACTCGTCCCTTCTCTTTTGAAGGTGGTTTGTCCTCTAAAGTCAACAAGTTTGTCTCTTGATAGTGGGTTCTCTTTCTAGGGTTATTGGGACACAGTTTGCTTTCTCTTGACTTGCTCAAATGAAGGGCTTAACCAAAACTTAGAGTAATCTTTCTCTTAATGATAGAGAAGGATCTGTGTTAGGACATATGTGGATATTGTTAGAGACATATGTTATGTAAATTGGCTAATCCTTTGACAAAACACACTTTACTTGTAATTGGGTGGATCTAGGATGGGTTTAGTACTTCAAGGAACAATAGTTTAAGTTTAGTATTGAAGTCATGCAACTCTGTTCAAGAAACAAGTGAAGAAGTGTTGTTCATTAAAGCTCGACAGATTCATATCTTTCGAGATTTAATGCTGATGCTTGACAGCTGCTCGACAGAAACAGTATCTATCGTGAATTACAAAATTCAGATTTCCAAATTTGATTTACAGCATATCCAAGTGTATTTGTGTAGAGTTTCTTTTCTCACAACCCTAGACATATATAAGGATTATTTTAACAGCCGTCACACTTGATGCAACTTGAAGTAAATTTATGCAACCCAATGCAAATTAATTGTGCATGCAAATTGTGACCAAAGACAAAATTTGCCCTATTCATCCTATTCCTGGTAGAAGCTGCTGCGTCTTTGCGCCAAGGGTTTTGTAACCAAGGAGCTTCTTAATCTTCATCGTTGGATGAACTAAAAAACTTTACAGCCAATATATTTCTCAAGTTGGTGTGTTAGTCACGTACTTGGATCTGTGCATCAATTGATTAGTCACATACTGGGAGTTGTGCATTGAAAGGAGCGATTGTCACTACATTACAAGTCCAATTGGGTATTGAGGTAAGGGTTCAACTATAGGTTGGTATTAGGTACTGGGATCCCTTTTACTTGTAACTGCTTGTTTTGATAATAGTAAATTCTCGAGAGTGGTAACCATAAATTCACCCAGTGGGGTTTTGCCTTTGTGGGTTTCCCCATTCGTAAACAAATCATCTGTGTCAAATTTAATTTCCACTGCATTTAACTTAGTTGGTGATTTGTTTGCACTACCACGCTTATTGCATGTAATTGAACATAATTAATTCATTTGGCTAAATAATTGATTAATTTACCAAATGGGTCAATACATTTTTGGCCTATCAAGTAGTATCAGAGCAGGCACACTCTGATTATGGTTTATAATCTTTGCTGTGTAATCCATTGACCCCTGTTTGTCATGGATAGAGGACAGTCTCTAATTATAGCTCATTTATTTGAAGGCACTAACTATGCATATTGGAAAGTACGCGTGAGAGCTTTCTTACAGTCTTTAGATTAGAAGATGTGGCAAGCTGTGGAGATTGGTTGGACTAAACCAAATGAAGCGTCGACTAATTGGGATGATGCCAAGATCAAAGCGGCAAACTTCAACAACAGAGTATTGAATGCTTTATTCATTGTGGTCACTAATAAGGAGTTCAAGAAGATATCCTCCATTGAAACTGCTAAGGAAGCATGGACTATCCTCCAAACAACTTATGAAAGGACTAAGGCTATCAAGAATTCAAAACTTCAAAGGCTTACTACGAGCTTTGAAGAGATTAAGATGGAGGGGGATGAGTCATTTAACGAGTTCTATGCCTAGCTGAAGGACATAGTTAACTCTGCCTTTAATCTTGGGGAAACCATTCCCGAACCCAAGGTTGTAAGAAAGGTGCTCAGATCTCTGCTTGAGAGATTCCATGCCAAGATTACTACTATTGAGGAATCAAAGGACATTGACAAAATTCCTTTAACAAAGTTGGTTGGCAACTTGTAATCCTATGAATTGGTTTTGATTAGGATCGAAAAATCGAGCAAGAGTAAGAGCATGGCACTGAAGGCCAAAAGCAATGATACTAATGAGTCTTCCAATGATGAAGATTCTAAAATAAAAACCTACATCACTAGGCAGTTCAAAAAGTTTATGAAGAATGCCAATGCGAAAGGATTTGGTAAGGACCATAAGCAATCTAGTTCTTCTTATTTCTAGAGCCAAGATAGAGGAAAGAAGGATGTTAAGGATGGCGGTCAGTACACTGTTCCTTTCGAACCAAAGTGCTTTGGATGTCAAGGTTCTGGACACATGAAACAAGAACGTCCAACATATCTCAATTCAATTGGGAAAAGCAATGCCCTTGCTGCTACCTTGAGTGACACCGAGCCTAAGATTAAGTCAAATGACAGTGATGACAAAGGAATTTTAAATGCCTTCACTGCCACAGTGAATCCTACTAAGGGGATTGTCGAATAGGTAGATGAAGAATAGGACTTGGTGGACTCTAAGTTTGAGAAAATGGATGAACAAGATGACATCCATATAGCCTATGCTAAGTTGTACAAGGTTTCCGATAAGCATGAGAAACTTTATAGGATGTGGAGCTGAGTGATGTGGAGCTAGATCGAGAGGAGCTCTCCACTAAGGTTGATAAAGCAAATCAAACCATTGGAGCTTTGCGGTTCGAGAACAACTTCCTTGCTGAAAACACAAAGAAGTCCAGTGCAAAGCTTGATAAGATGCTTAGCTTTCAAAATGCTGCTTATGATAAAACCGGTTTGGGGTATGATTTCTCTTCTCCTAATATTGCCTTTTCTAGTACTACTGTGTTTGTTTCACCTGCTAATAAAATTAATTCTGAGAACAATGAAACTAAAACTAAAATAACTGGTGAGAACATAAATAAAGGCAAATCTATTCTAGGAGCACCCCTAAGGTTGAAATGAAAGACACTAGAAACCCTAGGACTAAGAAGGTTAATAATAAAAAGTCTCAAACGAAGAAGACGCATCTCTGTCATCACTGTGGAGCTTCAGAGCATACTCGTCCAAATTGCTACAAGTGGTTAGCCACTCAACAAAGCAATAGTATGATCTCGTCCAAAAACCAGAATCAGTTTCCATCCTCGTTTACTCCTCTTGGAGATCTTCTTAAAGCCCTCATGTTCCTTTCGAACTTGAACGATTTTGACTCTTCTCCCTCATAACCAAATCAATGGTTCACTCAAAGGAAAGGTTTTTCCAAGGTGTGGAAGGAAAAAAGCTCAAAGTGATTTAGTTATTTTTTCTCTCTTCCTCCTTTTTGTGTTTGCATTACCTATGTGCTTTACTTTTGAGTCAGTCTAGTTTTATGCTTTGTTTTGTTTAACATGTTTTTGTTTTTTTTTTTTTTTTTTTTCAATTTTGCTTAATTATGTTTTTCATAAAAAATAAAAATAAAAATTGAAAAAATCAGAAAAATACAAAAACAGTGTGTGTTTTGTGTACATTGGTACTTGTGTACCTTGGATCGCCTTTGAAACAAAACTTTCTAAACTTTGTATCTTTTGTAACTTAGATGAGCATCTCAATGCACAACTAAGCAAGTGAGCTTTGTAGCTCGTGTTTGTGATGAGTACGATTAAGTAATCTCTTGTGCTTAACACTTATATCACTCTTTTTGACGGAAATGACTAAAAAGATCCTAAGAGAAAAATTATACTTAACCATTTCACCACTAAAGCCCACCAATCATGTATAACATCTGTATGCTTCGGCATAGCAAAATTGTGATGTTTTTGGCATAACATAACTGGGTATTTCTTTTCTGTGTCTTATATGCCCATGCATAATATGTTCAAAAAGAAAAAATATGCAAAGAAAATCAAAAGCAAAAAGAATCAAAATGCTTTTAAATATGGTTGCAATCGTGTTTCTAAGAGACATGGGAGTTATAGGATGTACCCCGAAGGTGATAGTCCCCATCAAGCAGTTATGATTGTGTGTGAGTGAAATGGATTTTCTTATATCTTAAATCGTCATAATATGAGACACTTATGCACTATTGTTATGTTTTCACACACAACACGCAAAATTCTTTGCTACGCTTGATACATGTGCAAGTACAATGTGATTTGGCTATCACAAAGGATCCATGTGCTAATGTATGCTCACTAAACTGTCTTAACTCATTTTTGAAATATAAAAAATTGGTTAGACTTGTTTATTGTGTGTGTGTGTGTGTGTGTGTGTTTTGGATTTATGAATGCTTTGCATTTTCTTATTGAGAGATGGCTTTGAAAGCATAACATGCTGATTGGATTTATGGTTGAGTAGCTTGCTTGTTTGCATTCATCTCTATGTATTTTTCCTTTCCTTGAAAAACTGCTTTTTATCAAGCTCAATAGCTTCTCGACAGATCCTCAACAGCTTCCTATCTATCGAGCCTCTTTGACTTCTTTTCTCAACAGATCTTATCGCATCTTTGATCCATCGAGCTATTTGGAATTTGTCTCGATAGCTTCTCAGCAATTTCTCAATCCATCGAGAAAGTTTATGTCTGGTTGATAGATTCTCAAGAGAATCTCGATCCATGGAGGTGATTTTGCCATCAACAGATTCTTGATAGCACCTCGACAGATTCATATCTGTCGAGATTTAGTGCTTGATAGATCTCGACAAATCCTTGATCCATAGAGCTGCGATTTCTATAAGTAGATTCAGCGCGAAATTATATTTCATTTCTTTCATTCTCTCTCAACAGAAAAGCTTTTCTCTCCCTCCAAACACTCTCTTCTCACTCAAAAATCTTTAGCCACGTGATTTTCGGCCTTGTCTAAGATCAAATCCCTTGGTAAGTGTTCTAAATCCTTCATTATTCATGCATTTCATGTATTAGACCTAGGTTTTTGGGGTTTTGTAAAATTTTTGGGGTTTTTGAAAGTCCTTTGAGTTTTTGTGAAAGTTTTGGGTTGGGTATTGTTTATTTAATGCTATATGATCATGCATTGCATTCCATTTGCATTTTCACAATGTTTCATGCATTTAGATGTGTGCTTGAATGTTGAAAATTGTGTGCTGCTAGGTTTAGATTGGGTTGAACCCATGATGCAACTTCTTTTAGCATATCACATGTTCATGCATTTTTCATGCATACGTACTCTTTCTTTTCTATCTATCTGTTCTAGGTTGTGATTGTGTTTTCTATTTCTTTTCTCTCTCTCTCTCTCTCTCTCTCTCTCTCATAGACTACGCATGGCACCTAAGCGCAAATATACTCCAGTTCGGAACCCTTTTTGTTCCAAGTCTTCTTCCTATTCTGATCCTCCTATTCCCCCTCTTCACTTTTGGTTCCGTGATGAGAAGGCCCATCAAGACTTCTTTGAGAACTTCTCTAAATGTGGCGTTCATTCGGAGTGCCATGTGATTCTATCGGAATTTGCCAACACTCCTCTTCCTAATGTTATTCACACTTGGGGATGGGAATCTCTTTGTGAGATACCGTTAAGGTGTCCCGCCATGCTCATACAGGAGTTTTACTCCAACATGCACGGTATTAATACCTCTATACCTCAATTTGTCACGACATTCAAAGGTACACATATCGTAGTCACTCCGGATCTTATATCCGAGATACTACACGTCCCGCAGGTATCGTATCCTGATTACCCAGGTTGTCAGCATCTGAGGACTATTTCCAAAGACGAGCTTCTGTCTCACTTCTGTAAGACACACTCCATATGGGGTGAGCGTCAAAACACCCCATACTCAAGCTTTGCAAAAGGTCCGAGATTCCTTAATATGGTGATGACATTTTTTCTCACTCCATTGTCTTACTATAACTTCATCACAGAGCCTTGTGCTCGATTTTTGCTATCCCTCTTAGAGGACCTTTCTATAGACTTTCCTTCTCATTTCATTATTTCTCTTATAGATGTTTATAGAGATACGACGACTCATGATAAGTTCATTTTTCCTTTGGCTATCACGCGGATTCTTTGTCATTTATCTATCCCTATTCCTGATTCTCCCTTCTATACTATCATAGGTGCCATCAGTGCATTGTCTGTTCGGTGAAGCGAGGCCCAGCTTCAACCAAAGCGGCCATAGACGAAGGCGATGGATCCTCCTGCCTCTACCATTCCTTCCACCTCCGCTCCTTCTTCTTCAACAAGTGGTGTGACTCTTGAGGCGATCATGGCGCAGCTTCAGCGCATGGATGCTCACCTTGACACTCTTAGTGATGAGTTGTGTCAGGTGAACACCCGTGTCGGTCGTATTGCACAACGACAAGCTCACCTTGGTGGCTTTGTTGCTTCTCCATCTCCCTCTCTAGAGGCTTCTGAGGATAAGGATGCTGATAATGGCGCTGCTGATGATGATAAGGATGAGGATTCTAGCTCTTCCAATGATGAGGAGATGACGACCTCTCAGTGACTTACCCTTTGTCATTTGTGACAAAAAGAGGAAGTAGTTTTTGGATAAAAGTAGTCTTGTATCTAGGGGGAGAGTTAGCATAGGACATTTTTTATAGGGGGAGTGTCTATATTTTGAGGGATGTAGTGACAATTTTATGTACTTTTCTTTTCTTTCTCTTTTAGTTACATTATCCTCTTGTACACTGGTCTTGTGACCATTTATTTATGACATACATCGTATTCATTTCTCATTTATATATATGATGATGTATATTGTTTTTCACCTATCTCTCCATATGTTGTTTCTTTTCTCTCTTTATACACATGTTTCTTTATGTATGCAATCCTTTATTTCTGTTTCACACTAAGATCCCTTGATGAATTTTGTTTAAAGTGTTTCAAAAAGACAGGTTGTCAAAATCTATCATGCCATGAACTCTCTTCTTGCAAAGTTTTTCAAGAGTTTGTGTTAGGATTAGATTTTATTGTATTTAACAAGTGATTACGAGTTTAGTGATTTAAGATTTCTCTCATACTTCATTTGTTTGTTGTGGTTTTGTTACGGATTGCCAAAGGGGGAAATTGTTATAACATATATGGATATTGTTAGAGACATATGTCATGTAAATTGACTAATCTTTTGACAAAACGCACTTTAGTTGTAATTGGGTAAATCTCGGATGAGTTTAGTACTTCAAGGAACAAGAGTTCAAGTTTAATATTGAAGCCATAAAAATTTGTTCAAGAAACAAGTGAAGAAGTGATGTTCATTAAAGCTCGACAGATATCTCGACAGATTCATATTCATTGAGATTTAATGCTAATGCTCGACAGCTACTCAACAGAAATAGTATCTATCGAGAATTACGAAATTTAGATTTCCAGATCTGATTTCACGCATATCCAAGTGTATTTGTGTAGGGTTTCTTTTCTCACAACTCTAAACATTTTTAAGAATTATTTTAAGAGCCACACTTGATGCAACTTGATGCAAAGTGATGCAACTCAATGCAAATTGATTGGGCATGCAAATTGTGACCGGAGACAAAATTCGCCCTAGTTCATCCTATTTCTTGTAAAAGTTGTTGCATCTTTGCGCTAGGGGTTTTGTAACTAAGGAACTTATTGATTTTTATCGTTGGATGAACTGAAGAACTTTGCAACCAACATCTTCCTCAAGTTGATGTGTTAGTCACGTACTTGGATCTGTTCATCAAGTGGTTGTTCACATACTGGGAGCCATGCATTGAAATGAGAGATTGTCACTACATTACAAGCCCAATTGAGTATTAGGGTAAGGGTTCAACTGTAAGTTAGTATTAGGTACTGAGATTCATTTTACTTGTAACCGCTTCTTTTGATAATAGTGGATTCTCGGGAGTGATGACCTTAAATTCACCCGGTGGTTTTCTCCATTCGTAAACAAATCACTTGTATCAAATTTAATTTCCGCTGTATTTAACTTAGTTAGTGATTTGTTTGTACTACCGCGCTTATTGCATGTAATTGAATCTAATTAATTCACTTGGCAAACTAATTGATTTAATTTACCAAATGGGTCAATACATTTTTAGCCTATCAATCTAGCTTCTCCCTTGGGAACCAAGTTTAGTCCTCTAAGTTGATCATAGCAACAAAGTTTTTTGACAAAACAAGTCTTAAACATGGGGCAATGGCAAGAACTTTTAGGCAACTTTGGCGAACAACAGGTGGTTTTAAAATCTAAAACCTTGATGACCACATTGTTTTGTTTGTTTTCAAAATTTTAGATGATGTTACCTGAGTTCTTCATAGTGAACTGTGGTGCTTTGATAAGCACCTGGTGGTCATGAGGAGGTACGATAGTGATATCGCTGTTTGGAATATTCCTTTCAATGAGGCTACTTTCTGCGTTTAGGTCCATGATATGCCCAGTGCCGGCTGAACAGTGGAGCAAAAAATGCAGTCACCTAAGGCCCCAAGTAAAGAAAGGGCCCCCAAATTTTAACCAATGGAGTTATTTATAATCAATAAATAAAATAATATTTTTTTATCAGATAAAAAACAAATAAAAATAGAGAAAAATGCAACGTCCACAATATTTTTTACAACACTTTTACAATTATGCTAAGTAGCAGGTTGTTACAACCTGTTATTGATGGCAAAAAAATAATTATAGTGATATTTTCAAAGAAAAAAAAAAAAAAAAAAAAAAAAGCAACTTAAAACCTAGAATTTGTTGTAAAAAAATATTGTGAATGTTGTACTTCTAAAAAAAATAAGAATAATAATAAAAGTTTAGTTAACAAACTTTTACTAGTTCTCACCTAAGTCCACCATTAACATCACTCTTTTACTTACTATTATCAATCTACCATATCAATAAGTACGAAAAATTTTGTTAAATTTTTTCTGTTTATAAAATTTCTAAAAAAAAAAAATTCTACATAGTTTATGTTAATTAGTAGTAATTTTGTATCTAAAATAAAATAATTAATTTTCGCCTTAGGCCCCTAAATACATCAAGCCGCCCTTGGATATGCCTGTCAGATTTATGAACAAAACGGTAGCCGAATCTATTTTTGATACTATTGCTATAGTGTGTCGTTCTACTGGAGGTGCTGATGAGGAGGGAAGCAGATTTATGCGTGTTAAGGTTACTTTGGATGTCTCTCTGCCTTTGTGTCGAGGTCGAGTAATAACACTGGAGAATGGAGAGAGACGTTGGGTAAGTTTTAAATATGAATGTTTACCTAACATTTGTTATAAGTGTGGGTTTTTAGATCATGATGATAAAGACTGCTCGCTTTGGATTCGAAGTAAGGGTACACTTTCTCTAGACCAGACACAATATAGTCAGAGCTTACGAGCATCGCCATACAGATCTTTCAACAAGCCAGTGGTTTACGTCCCTGGTTATTATGAAAATTTTGACAATCCTATTTCCAAAAAGATGGCTGAGAAGGTAGCTAGTTCAATTGATAGGGCGGAAACATTGGTCGATGTTGCTCTAGTAGTGGCTAGTCCAAATATGGCAATGGATACTCATGATGGTGCCATTAATGAGGATGAGATACTTTCCCAAACTGTTGCATTAACAAGTAATAACTCTATAGCTAGCAGTGTGTGTTCGGCTAAGTCCACACCCAATGCAAAGCCAATCCTTAAAAAGAGTTGGTTCTCAGGGAATGTCCCTATAATTCTAGGAGATGCTTTGCCTGAGAAGTCAAAGGTTCATACACCAACTTAGGGAGCGAAGAATACGGGTCAGTTTGAAGACGGGATCCTTTCCTAATTAAGTTGAAGGAAATTGATCAAGATCTTTGGAAATTTGATGATTCTTGGAGCAAGAATGATGAAGTTGAGAACGTGGTCGTTAATTTGCCATTACCTAAATCATGCTGTGATTTTTCTGAAAGTACAGCTGAGATATCGGGGCCTTTCAAGTTAGGGGCAGTTATCTATGGGCCCATTAACTGAACCCATAATTCAGCTTCCCAATTTTGATGGGCCAAACTTATTTCCACCTTCATCCACCCCTTCGGCCCTTAGCCCAGGACCCCACTTCAGTATATTTCCAATAACCTTGGGTCTTCAAGTGGGACTAAGTCCAAGAAACAAGTTAATTGGACTAAGGTGATTTGTAAGCCCAAGACCAAGAATAAGGAGGTTAAGATATCTGAGTCCCCCAGAGAGTGTCCCCAAATTGAAACCTTAGATTACCCAGAGACCAAAAGAAGAAACGTTGAAGCCGAGGTTGTTCACGGAGCTCAATCTCGACACATCCTTTCAACGGTGGGCTGCATCCTACTCACGCCGGTCACCAAGAATTATCTGAGCTGGAACAACCAAGGGCTTGGGAACCCCCGGTGAGTTCGTGAGTTTTTCGATTTGGTGAAAGCAAAAGCTCCCATTTTGGTTTTTCTAATAGAAACAAAAAAGAAGAAAGATTGCCTGGAAAATTTTCGATGCTGCTTGGAATTCGACAATATGTTTATTGTTTCTCGAAAAAATCTAAATGGTGGTCTTGCTCTATTTTGGATGAATGGGCTAGACTTACATATCCATACTTTCTCGTCTCAGAACATTTATGCGATGGTGAACTCAAGAATTGATGACACTTGGTGCATCATGGGCTTTTATGGAGCCCTTGAAGTTGCTCACCGGGAAGATTCTTGGTCTTTACTTCGACAACGTGGTTCACAGTTTGATCTGCCACGGGTTTATATTGGCAGTTTCAAAGAAATTACGCGGCTGGAGGAAAAATTAAGGGGTCCTATCCGACCTGAGAAGCACATGCAAGGCTTTAGAGACTGTTTGGATTTCTGTGGTTTAAAGGATCTGGATTTTTCAGGTTTCCCTTTCACTTGGTGCTACAAACGGTTTTTTGGACCTGTGATTTGGGTGAGACACGATTGAGCTATGGCTTCAGCAAATTGGATGATTAAATTCCCTTTGGCCAGGCTCCACCATTTGTTAGGATTTTCCTCTAATCACAAGCCAATTTGGTTATGTTCTGATGACATTCACAGCCGCTTCTACAGACCCCAAAAACCATTTAGGTTTAAGGCCATGTGGTTGAAAGATGACTGTTGTTAAGGGGTTGTTCACTCTGCCTGGGATATAGGCTCTATGGGAAATCCATTGGAGATTGTTTTATTGAAGGTTGGTAATTACCAAGAACAATTAAGTGCCTAGAATAGAAGGGTCTTCAAAAATATCCAGCTTTTTTGGTACAGAAAAGAAAACAATTGGAGAAGGCAGAGGCGTTGTCAATGGCAGGGAGGGGGCAAGAAAGGGTTCAATCACTGAATGAGGAAATTGATAAATTGATGGATATGGAGGAGTGTATGTGGAATCAGAGGGAAAAGACAGACTAGTTGAAGTATGGGGATCAAAACACAAAGTATTTCCATTGTCAATCCCCAGAACGAAATAAGTAGAATTTCATTGCAGGTCTAGAGAATGCATAAAGGGAATGGATTGAGGAAGAAAATCAAGTTGGTGATATGCTCATCTGCTACTACTTGGGGCTTTTTTCATCATCAAATCCTTTGCTTCTTGACCCTATGATCAATGGGGTTGAACCAAGGATTACTGTGGCTATGAATGATGACTTAGATAGGCCTTTTGAAGCCTCTGAAGTGCAGCTTGCTCTCAACCAGATGGAGTTATCCACAGCACCAAGTCCGGATGGCTTACCACCTTTATTCTATAAGTAGTTTTGGACAAGGTAGGTGTTGAGGTCTCTGATGTAGTACTTTCTGTGCTCAATTCAGGTACTATCCTCAACAACCTCAATCATACTCATTTAAATTTCATTCCAAAAGTGCAGAGTCCAAGGTGAGTTACTGATTTTAGACCTATTAGCTTGAGCAATGTCCTGTATAAACTTATTGCTAAAGTTCTTGCAAATTACTTGAAGCCACTCCTCCCCTAAATAATCTCTGAAACACTGAGTACTTTATGTCAGAAAGGCTTATAATTGATAATATCCTAATTGCTAATGAGACACTCCACTACCTGAAGGCCAAAAGAATAGGTACGTTGAGATATATGGCATTGAAGCTCGACATGTGTAAGGCGTATGATCAGGTTGAATGAGTTTTTCTTGAGAAGATTATGCTGAAGATGAGATTTAGTCAAAGTTTCATACACCTAATATCCATGTGCATTCGATCTGTTACCTATTCCATTATGCTAAATGAACAACCCCATGGCTTCATTACTCTGGAAAGAGGGCTTTGCCAAGGTGACCCACTCTCTCCATATCTATTTTTACTAGTCACTAAAGGCCTTCATGCTTTCTTCAAGAAGGCTGAATCCAATGGAGAGTTAAGAGGAGTGTCCCTTTGTGCCGCTGGTCCTCGAATTTCTCACCTTCTCTTTGCCGATGACAGCCTTGTGTTATGTAGAGCCATGATCTCGAACGGTGTAAAGATTTAGTCAATTCTACAGCTCTATGAACAAGCATTGGGCCAACATATAAATAGGGGGGAAAATAATATTTTTTTCAGCTCAAATACTAGTGTTCAAACCCAAGAAACCATAACAGTTTTTCTAGGTGTACCAGCTGCCCAGCTTTGGTTGGAAGGGACAAGAGAAATCATTTAGTATTATAAAAGAGAGAATATGGAAGAAGCATAAGAGGTGGAAAGAGAAACTGTTGTTGCAAGTGAGGCGAGAGATTCTCATTAAGGCAGTGATCCAAGCAATTCCAACTTACACAATGTCTTGCTTTAAACTGCCAAAAGGTCTTATCAAGGATATTGAATCTTTAATCAGGAAGTTCTGATGGGATTACAGAGGAGAGCAGAGAAAAATCCAATGGGTTAGTTGGGAGAAAATGTGCCTCCCAAAGAATGGTGGTATGGGTTTTCGAGAATTGAGTAAATTCAATGACTCACTTCTTGCTAAACAGGTCTAGAAGCTGAACAATAATCAACAATCTCTTATCGACAAAGTTTTCAAAGCTAAGTTTTTCCCAGAGGGTTCCATCATGGAATGTGATAGCTCAAATAAGTGCTCGTATGCTTGGAAAAGCCTTTTCCAGGCAAGATATGTCATAGATTTGGGATCTACTTGTAGGGTTGGAAACAGAGAATCTATTAAGATCAAAAGTGATAAATGGATTCCAAAAATATCATTCACAAAAGTTGTCTCTCCTATATCTGGGTTGGCCCTTGATGCTAGAGTATGTGATTTAATTGATGATGATTCCCATTCTTGGAAGGCCGAGTTGGTAGAGCAGGAGTTTATTCCACTGGAAGCTAACCTTATTCTCGGCATACCATTAAGTTGCCAAACTATCCCAAATAAACAGGTTTGGCTCCCCACATCTCAAGGAATTTTCACAACCCAAAGTGCCTACAAGCTGTTGGCTAGTAGTACTGGTAGACAAGAGCTGCCTGGGTGCTCCAATTCAGGTAAAAATAAATTTGTGTGGAATGGAATCTGGAATCTACAAGTCCCTCACAAAGTTAGGCACTTGATCAGATAAGCTGTCCATAATGCTCTCCCTACTTTTTGTAATCTGTGGCGAAGGAATGTTGTTTGTTTAACTCTATGCCCAGGATGTAAGGCTGAAGCTGAAGACACAGTGCATGCCCTATGGAGTTGCAATTCCCTCTTTGTCATCTAGGAGTCAGACGAGGTGGTGAGTAAACTTCTCAGGTATAAGTTCTTTTCTTTTGCAGATTTGTGGGAGATGATTTTGAGGATGAGGGATCGGTTGGATGTTAACCTCATGGCCATGATCTTTTGGCTAATCTGGAATAGAAGAAACACAGCAAAGGTAGGAGATGAGGCCATTGAGATCCATCAAATTCAGAAGAGAGCAGTTCTTTTCTCGCAAGATTTTCTGCAAGAGCAAGGTAGACAGATCCAGTTACCTCTCAAGAATAATAGAGCTATTCGTTGGATTCCTCCTATCCAACCCAAATTCAAAGTCAATTTTGATGGGGCTACCTTTAATAAGCTGGGAGTTGCCGTTCTTGGTGTGGTGGTGCGTGATTCTACAGGAAAAGTCCTTGGGGCCATGACATAAAAGGGTCCCGTTACCTACATCCCCAGCTGTGGTCGAGGCTTTGACCTGCAGAAAAGCTCTTAACTTTTTTGCTAAAGAATTGAGTCTTTTTTAATTCTGTTTTGAGAGAGATGTAGAAATTATCATTAACGCTGTCCTCTCTGGAAATTGTGGAAATCCTGAGTATGGTAATGTGATTAGTGATATCCTGTTTCTTTCTAGTGGTTTTCAAAGTTGTAATTTCTCTCATGTAAAATGCATAGGCAATTCAGTTGCCCATTTCTTAGCCAGGAAAGCAAATTCTGGCAGTGAGCTCAGGTTTGGATTGTTTCCTGTCCTGAAGATATAGCTCCCCTAGTGACCTGTGATGCTTTGTAATCTTTATCCTGTCATGAAATAAAATTTGACCTTTAGGTGTGGATTCTCAAAATAAATAAATAAATAAATGTAAATACTTTGTTAAATGTAAGAAATTAACATGTGTTAAATCATGGTACAAACTTTTTTTTGTGTACTTTTTTGATTCCGACATTTTGAACCCTAAATATATCTTTTGAAAACTATTAGAAGTGCCAACTATTATGAACTACAAAACTCCAAGTTACTATTTGTAAACAAATACTAATTATTATAAAAGGTTGGGCATGGCACCTAATTTCCTAATCTAAAAGAATAATTCTTTGTTCTCTTAACAACAAGCCGTAAGATAAGATATTTGTTGTGAGTGCCTCTGTCAAGGGTTTTTTTTTTTTTTTTTTTTTTCAGTTTTTTTCTTCTTTTATTATTATTATTTTTTTTAATATTTTGAGTGTATATTGACGGCCTCATTTAAAAAAAGAAATATTTCTTTTTACCCTATTTTTAACAAATAAGTAATTCAACAAAGCGCATCCAAACATACTAATTTTGAAATAAGTCAAATATGAAATAACCATGTGTTTGGATGAGAAAATTGACAAATAGTTGAGATTTATTATTTACAATTCCAGTAATTATAAATTCTATTGTTTATATACGTAGAATACATGCCACTATGACTATGTCTCCATAATGCATATTTTTTCCCCCACATATGTTTAAACCCTCAATTGCTTTTGCTAGAATATAGACCACCACGAACTGGGTTCAGAGCATTCACAGATTATTATTTTTCCCCACATATGAGTAAACCCTCAATTGCTTTTGCTAGAATATAGACCACCACTAACTTGGTTTAGAGCATTCAAAGGGGTGGTGTTAAATTATTTAGCGTTTAGCACCTCCAAAAGTTAATTTATCTATTTTACCACCTCATTTTAAAATACATCCAACATCAAATGTTTTTTTTTTTTACAATTTTATAAACAACTCATTAAAATAATAAAAAACAACCATTACAAAAATCTATAGCAACCAGCCATAGTCACCTCCACCACCACTCCACCAGCCATACCCATCACTATTACAACCACAACTCACGGCAGAAGAAAAAAAAAAACACAACCCATCACCACCAACCATAACCACCTCCACCACTAGCCACAAACACCATTGTGGCGACCATAACCCACCGTAAAAAAAAAAAAAAAAAAAAAAAAAAAAAAACCATTACCACCAACCACAGGATCCCACCATAACAACCACAAACCACCACCACAGCCAAAATCAACCACAACTACAGCCCCTAAATCTACGAAACCCACAACCAAAATAAACCACCACAGCCACCAATCTACAAAACCCATAGTCAAAATCAACCACCACCAAATCCACAAAACCCACACCTGAAATCAACCACCACCAACACCTTCATAGCCACCAAACCCGCAAAACTCACCCAAAATTAACCACCACCGCCACTACAATGACCAATCTACAAAACCCACTCCCAAAATCAACCACCACCAATCCCACAAAACCCACAACTAAAATAATTTTGTAGCTTTCAAAGGAATTTCGATAATTTTTTAGGTTTCGAGGTTATTTTGTTCATTTTTTAGGTTTTAAGGGCATTTCAACCATTTTTTAGGTTGCGAGGGTATTTTAGTCATTTTTTAGTTTTAGGGTATTTTGGTAATTGAAGATGCACGAAAATCAATAGGCTGGAATGCTTCAGACTACGGTGATGGTTTTAGAACCAAAAAGGAAAGAAAAGACTGTCAAGGGTGACTGGTGTAACCCGACCAAGGACCTTCCAACGGTTAAGTCAATTTTCTCTCTAGAGCATAAAGATGGGAAATTATGAATAGCTGAACTTACCTCGGCTGAATGGGACTTGCTCCTTTTATAGAGAGTTAGAAGTGGGTCGACTTGTTTGGATCCACCACCATCATGGATGATGAGTGCGGTTAATGGAGAAAATGGGGTACGTGGGGCGGATTATGGGGAATCCTCTCCACGTTTTAGGAGCAGTGAATCGTGACCTGATTATATGGAAATTTTTGAGAAGTTCTCATAGAATTCACTAAGTGTCATCTAGTCGTCCATGCCCTTGTGTCATGGACAACTATCCTGATACTAAATGGTCTTGTTATCAATGAACTGGTACTATTCATGCACATGGTGTCATTGCTGGGCTCCTCTCCCCTTGAAGTTTTCTGGACGTGATTAGGTCATGGACGACTACCTTGGATGAGCATACCTTAGATTGATCCCCATCAGTTGCCCCCTTGTCCTTGTGTCATCCATGCTACTATTAGCTGGACACGTGATGGTTTTCCATTGGTTGAGGGATTCTCCTAGTGGCATTTAAGGGTAATCTGAAATCAAACACTCCAGATGCTAACACATGGTGTGATCCTGGGAGCTTGCTTGTCGCGTCATTTCATTCTTCAAGAAAACTAACACGTGGCGCATTCTAGCTGGTTTGCATCGTTTCAGTGTCCTACCCTATTGACTATAAATAGTGCAATACCTTTCTTACCCTTTCACATTTCTCATATTTTCTTCTTCTGACCTCGGTCATCCAGCGCCTCGTCTAGGAGTTTCCTTCCCTCCTTAGTCATCCTCGTCTAAAGCTAGGTATCCTCTTCTCCTCATTTGTAGGTTTTTCTTTAGAGTTCTTTTCAAAATATTTGAGATAATAGTGTCTTCATCTAGTGATAGGAACAAGAGAGAAATAGACGAGTATCACAATGAAAGCAATACTAGTGGTGGTGATAGCGAGAGTGACAGTAGTTGTAGTAGTAGTAGTGGGAGGAACACCACAAATGAGCAATACTCTTCTGGAGTCCCTAGGGTTCCTTTAGAGGTACTCCAGGAGGATATGAGGATGAGGGCCACTTCTGGTTCATCTACTGGTCCGTCCACTAGTGCCCTCTCATCCATCTTCTACCTAAGTGAAGATGAGGAAATTTTGTATTGTTGTGCAGTAAGTGTTTCTTCTAGGACAGACAAGAAGAAACTTACTTCTCTAAAGGGTTGGTATCAAATTCCAGATGATCTCAACCCTCGTCTAGCCACACCTGGTGAGTGGTGTTGTACTCCTAACTCAAGGGTAGGCATATATGAGGCCTACTTACTAGGTGGTCTTAGGTAAATGCCTTTGCTAAAGAGATTCTCCATAGGTTAGGTATAGGTATAAATCAGCTCAAACCCAATGCATGGAGGCTTATCATATCCATACAGGTGTTGTGGAGGGAAGTCTTTGATGGGAACCATCCTCTCACTGTGGACGAGTTCCTGTACTATTACAAACCTTCGAAGATAAGTCAATCCTTAGGTTTTCATCAGTTTTCTGCTAAAGGTTCCAACTGTAGGTTGGTTAAGTCCCTTCCTTCGTCTGATAGGAGGTGGAAGATGGAGTTTTTCTTCGTCTCAGGGAATTGGGTAGGGAACCCAATTAATGTAGGCAGGGACTCATTTCCTCCCTATACTAGTGAGATGGGTAATCTTCACCCAAAGGGTATGTCATTTTTCTTTTGCTTGTCCTGCTTTCTTTTTGTTATATATAGCTAACTCTCTCTTCTCTTCTCTTCTCTTCTCCCTTTTTTTTTTTTTTTTTTTTTTTTTTTTTTTTTTTTTTTTTTTTTTTTTTTTTTTTGGCTGTAAGACCCTTCTTTGAACAAGTTTTACCTTGATCGCATCCAAAGAGCACGCTCCTTCGCAGACAAGATTTTCCACTTCCTAGTGACACTCTATCATCTAGCTCCTTGGAGACTTGGACCTAAGCCCACAGAGGAAGCGCTTGCCCACAAGCTTACCACACGTAGATGTGAGTTATTTTCTATATTGTATCTTGATTGGTTAATTCATCTAAACTTTAACACGTCTTCCTTTTTTGTAGGAATGGCAACCATGAGGGAAAATAAGGGGAAGGGTTGGGCAAACGAGAAAGCCATTTAGGAAGGAGAAGATGTCCAATCTCAGCCTTGTCCAATCTTAGCCTCGTCCAGCTGCTTCAAAGAAAAGGAAAACTCTCTCTAAGACCATAGATATAGGGAGTCTTCCCAGTCGTCAAGGCAATAAAAAGTCTAGACATGGCTCGTCCAAATCTGGGGTCATTAAGACTGGCCCTCTCATTCCTTCTGCTAACTTCAAACAGCCGTCCACGGTGCAGATTCTTGATGTGGATTCATCTAGCCCTCCTGATGTCAGCCTATCCAAGCCTCCTACTAGACCTCCTAACAGTGGCCCTAATACCCTTTTGAGGAGTGAATGTCTTGCATGGGATAGGTTTAAGCAGGCCGTGTCTGACAATAAAGTATTACGACATATCCGTGAAAGAGTTTGAACGGTCTACAGTTCACAATCTCTTCAAGGTATTGTAAACTCGTCTTAATCTCTTAAAGATTCAAGTTTTACTTTTGTTTTCTCACGTCCAAGTTCTTAATGCAGGTCATGTCAAAATTTATGGTGGCATCCATGCAAGCCTACGAGATAGACTAGACGAGGGTTAGACTTGAGGCTATGATACGTTATATGGAGAAGGAATCTAACCGTCGAGCTGGGGAGAGGGTCAAGCTGGAGGACAAGGTAAAGGAGCTAAAGAACCTTGTTGAAGAGCTAAAGGTAGATGCCATCGAGAAGGATATTGGTCTTGATCAGCCAATAAAGGACACTTCAAAGTCTAGGAGCATTGCCTCTAGTGGTTTATCAAAGTAAAATTTTATTTTCAAATTTATTTGCTTTCTTTCTTTTTATTTTCTTGGGGGTCCATTGTTTTGGACCATTTCGATTTCTTAAAGTACATTTCCTCGTCCATGTTTAAGGATGGGTACTCATACAATTGCCTTTTTAGGCTTGTTACTTTAAAGGGTTTTTGGACAGTGGTCATCTACCCTTAGTTTTATTTATAAATACATTTTTTTCCATGCTTGAACATTTACCAATTTTAATTTCCAAGTATTTTCTTGTCCATGGTCTGAACTATCTTGGGATAACTAAGTATTTTCCTCATCCTTATTTTGGACTTTTTGGAATTTTTAATTGTCAAAGTTTTTCCTTTTGTCCATAGTTCGGATTACTCAGTGTAACATAAGGTGACATGTTGTCCATAATAATTGTGTGTTGCATGCATGTTTTTCTTCGTCCTTCATTTTTGGACAAGTGCACTGGGAGGTGTATATTCCTTCCCTTTGCACTTATATTGATACCTTAAGGATTTTATAATAATTTTCCTTTTCCTCGTCTAAGGATGGCTCATGATGGTACATCTCCGCATCCAGAGATTTTAGATGTCTTTAACTTTCTATGGACGTTAATTTCATGAAGAATCATCAACCCTTAAGTTAGAATGCTTTAGACTACAGTGATGGCTTTTGAACCTGAAAGGAAAGAAAAGATTGTCAAGGGTGACCAATGTAACTTGGCCAAGGACCCTCCGAAGGTTAAGTCAGTTTTCTCTCTAGAGCACAAAGATGGGTAATTATGAATAGCTGAACTTACCTCGGGTGAATGGGACTTTCTCCTTTTATAGAGAGTTAGAAGTGGATCGACTTGTTTGGATTCACCACCATCATGGGTGATGTGTGTGGTTAATGGAGAAAATGGGGTACGTGGGGCAGATTATAGGGAATCCTCTCCATGTTTTAGGAGTAGTGCATCGTGGTCTGATTATATGAAACCTTTTGAGAAGTTCTCGTAGAATTCACTAAGTGTCATCTGGTCATCCATGCTGTTGTGTCATGGACGACTATCCTGAGACTGAATGGTCTTGTTATCAATGGATAGGTACTATTCATGCACATGGTGTCATTGTTGGGCTTCTCTCCTCTTGAAGTTTTTTGGACGTGGTTAGATCATGGACGACTACCTTGGGCAAGCATACCTTAGATCGATCCCCATCAGTAATTTTCTAGATTTCAGGTTTAGATTTCAGGGGTACTAATGACATTTTAATATCCAATTATTTTCTCGGCCATAGTTAGGACTTTATCTTGGAATGGCTAATTATTTTCCTCGTCTTTAACTTGGACTTATTTTTGGAATTTTTAATTTGCCAAGTTTTTCTTTTCATCCATAGTTTGGATTACTCAGTGGCTTGGACATATGTCATCCATAGAAATTCTTGGTATATTGCATGTATGCCTTTCTTCATCCTTTGTTATTAGATGAGAGTATTGAGAGGTGTCTGTTCCTTCCCTTTGTACTTATGTTTTTACCTTAAGGTTTTATGACAATTTGCCTTTTCCTCATCTAAGGATGGCTCATGATGATAAATCTTTGCGTCGAGAGATTTTAGATGTCTTTAACTTTCTATGGACTTTATTTTCACAAAGAATCATCAAAACTTAAGTTAGAAAATTCAAACTGCTCTATATACAATAGAAAACTTTGTACATAACATCATCCATAGACAATAAAGAAATTTGTACACAACATCGTCCATAGACAATAAAAAACTTTGTACATAACATCATCCAAAAATATCATTCATGTTAGTACCTAGTTCTTTTTTTAGGGAATTCAAATTACTTTATATACAAAATGACTTTGCTTATGACATCATCCATAGCACATGCTAGTAACTAGTGCTTTTTAGGAAATTCAAATGCTAAAAAACATAAAATACTGCTAGAAAATATAAGTGCTAAAAGATAACAGAAATAGACTGCTAGTGGTCACTAGTAATTTTTAGTCTCATCCATGTTGACCTTCCTAATGAATCATTACTGGTAGTACTTCCTCAAATGCTCCACATTCCACGGGTGCTCTAGCCTTCGTCCATCTAAGGCTTTCTGATAGTACGACCCTCGTCTATTGAAATTGATGACTCTATATAGTCCTTCCCAATTAGGTCCCAACTTTCTATGAGCGGGGTCCTTAGTAGCCAGGGACACCCTTTTCAAGACAAGGTCCATAATGTTGAATTGCCTTGGTTTGACCAACGCATCATGGTGCTTAGTTATCAGGTTCTTCTAACGCGCCACCCTTTGTTCCACGACCATCCTTACCTCGTCAATGAGATAGAGGCTTAGACGAAGCTTCTCATTCTCCTAGGAGTCCTCACTGTCGTCCTATAGGCCCAAAGGACGCTAGGTAATTCATTTGGCCATATCCCTTTTTCCCCTTCAAGCCGAGTCTTGATGATCTTCAGTAAAGATCGGTTTGCAACTTCTACTTATCCATTAGCTCGTGGGTGGGAGGGTGAGAAGTAGTGATTGCTAATTCCCAGCTATTCGTAGAACTCTCTAAAGGGTGTATTGTCAAACTGACGTCCGTTATCTGAGACGAGCACCTTAGGGATTCCAAAACGACAGATAATGTTCTTCTAGATGAAGCTTCTAACATTCTACTCGGTGATCTTTGCCAATGGCTTTGCTTCCACCCATTTAGTAAAATAATCAATCCTTACCACTAAGAATTTCATTTGCCTTGTTTCCATAGGAAAAGGATCAAGGATGTCAAGTCTCCACTAGGAAAATGGCCAAAGAGCCACCATTGGAGTGAGATATTCTGAAGGTCATCTAGGTATATTGCTGTAGTGCTAACACTTGTCACACGATTTGACATAAGCTTTGGCATTTGCTTGCATGGATGACCAATAATATCTTGCGCAGACTATCTTATGGATGAGGTATCTGGCTCATGAATGGTTTCCATAGGCTTCTTCGTGGACGTCCCTTAGGACGTAGTGGGACTCATTTTGAGTCAAATACCTCAAATAAGGTTGAGAGAAACCCCTCTTATATAGCACATCGTCCCTAAGGACAAACTTCGCTACTCTCAACTTTAGCTTCCTTGCTTCTTCTTTATCCTCAGGAGGATTTCGTCCTTGAGATAAGATATAATGGGAATGCTCCAGTTGGCTACTCCATATAATTCACTTCCAGAAAATCTATACTTGGGATGTACTGGACTTTAATTTGATCACCCACTATATCGCCTGCAGATGCTGCCTTGGCTAAGACATCAACTTCCGCATTTTCCTCCCTTGGTATCTATTGAAAGTGAGTTGTTGTGAAGCCTTTGATGCACTGCTTAACTTTGCCCAAGTACTTCTTCATTCGTTCTTCCTTGGCTTCACATATTCTGTTCACTTGGCCTATCATCAACTGTGAGTCTCTGTGGACAAGAACTGAATCTGCTCTAAGTGATTTAACTAACTCCAAGGCCTAGAGTAGGGTTTTGTATTCAGCTTCATTATTTGTCGTCTAGGACTATAGACGGACGGCATACTCTAGATGATCCCCTTCTGGTGATTGTAATACTATTCTAATTCCTTTTGCATGTTGTGTGGACGAACCATCCACACGGATGACCCACTATTTTGCCCCCTAGTCTCTACTTAGCTGATCATGGGCAGAAGTAAATTCAACAATGAAATCTGCAAGGGCTTGGGCTTTTATTACTTCCCTTGGTCGATATCTCACATCAAATTCACTAAGTTCCATTGCCCACTAGATCAATCATCCAACAGCTTCTAGCTTATTCATAGCCTTCTTCAGCGAGTGATCTGTCAGGACATTGATAGCATGAGCTTGGAAATAAGGCCGGAGCATTCTTGCTGCTATTAGCAATGAGAAGGCTAACTTTTCCATTGGCAGGTGCCATCCTTCAGTTCCTCTTAAAGCTTTGTCGGTGTAGTAGACAAGCTTCTGTGCCCTTCCTTCTTCCCTGATTAAGGCTGAACTTACTACATGAGGAAACACTCCTAGGTAGAGATATAACTCTACCTAGTTTGGACTGGCTTAACAACGGGGTTGAAGTGAGATAAGCCTTAAGGTCTTCAAATGCTTATTGGCACTCGTCCTTCCATTCAAATGCTTTTCTTAACACTTTGAAAAATGGTAAACACTTGTCAGTAGCCTTTAAGACAAACCTGTTAAGGGCTGCTACTCGTCCAGTAAGGCTCTGGACGTTTTTGATGTTCTTTGGGGGTTCTATGTTCAGAATTGTTTGGATTTTATCAGGATTTGCTTTAATTCCTCTTTGTGAAACCATAAAACCTAGGAACTTCCTTGATGCAACTCCAAAGGCACATTTGCTTGGATCGAGCTTCATCTTGTATCGTCTAAGCATATCGAAGGTCTCCTGGAGGTCGTCCAGGTGTTATGTCTCTCTTGCACTTTTAACCAGCATGTCGTCTATGTACACTTCAACATTTCACCCAATTTTTGGACAAAACATCTGGTTGACTAGTCTTTATTAGGTAGCTCCTACATTTTTCATATCAAACAGCATGACTTTGTAACAAAAAAAAACCTTGGCTTGTGATGAAGGATGTTTTCTCCTGGTCTGCCTCATCCATCTTAATCTGGTTGTACCCTGAGAATGCATCCATGAAACTCAGCAGTTGATGTCCAGCTGTTAAGTCCACCAACTGGTCAATCCGTGGAAGGGGATAACTATCCTTGAGGCATGCTTTGTTCAAATCTGTGAAGTCCACACACATCCTTCATTTGCCATTAATTTTTTTGATCATCACTACATTAACTAACCGATCAGGGTAGTAGACTTCGCAGACGAACTTTGTTGTTACCAACTTCTAAACTTCTTCTTTGATGGCATTGTCTCGTTCTAGGGTGAACACTCTCCTTTTCTAACGAACGGGCTTGCAAGATGGGGACACATTTAGAAGATGAGTAATCACACTTGGGTCAATCCCAAGCATGTCTTCATGGCTCCAATCAAAAACATTTGTGCTCTTCTTGAGGAATTGGACAAGGTCTTGCTTTGTCTTCCCTTCCATGCTTGTCCCAATCCTAGTAAACTTCTCCGGGTAAAACTCGTCCAATGGAACATCTTCCAATACTTCAATTGGTTCAACCATTATTCTTTCTTCAATGTTCATTGTTTGCATCTGCTCGTCCGTTGCCAACATTGCTAAGTAACATTCTCTAACAGCTAGTTGGTCTCTCTGTACTTCTACAATGCCATACTCTGTTGAAAATTTGACAAACAAGTGATAAGTGGATATTGCATCCTTCCAACTGTTAAAAGTTGGCCATCCTATGATGGCATTGTACAAGGACAAACAATCCACAACAAGGAAGTTTACTTCCTTATTAATTTGTCGTGGGTAAGAGCCAACCACGACTGCCAAAAAGATGGTACCAACTAGTAAAACCTTCATTCCTCTGAATCCAATCAAAGGCACGTTTACTGGACGAAGTAACTCCTTGTTGATTCTCATTTGCTGGAAGACTGGATAATAGAGAATGTCCACTAAACTCCCATTGTCTATTAACACCCTTCTAGTTGTATAATTTGCAATCGTCAAAGTAATAACAATTGCATTGTCATGAGGATGGTGCAGCCGTCTCGCATCTTCATCTCTGAAAATAATGGAAGGTTTATCTTCTCTGATCGTCCTTGGTGGTTAGCCAGTTAGTTGGACATTCTGGACTACCTATAAGTAGGTCTTCTTGGCTTTGGACGAGCTTCTAGTTGACATCCCCCCTACAATGACCCTTGTTTCTCCAAGTGGTTGATACACCGGTTCCTCTGCTTTGCCTTTCAATGGCTGCCTCTCGTCCTTGTGGTCTCGTACAAGGAAATTTTTCAATTTTCCCTGCTTAATGAGAACTTCAATTTACTACTTCAAGTCGTAACACTCGTTCGTATCATGTTCATAGTCTCGGTGGAAACAACAGTACTTGGTTTTGTTCTGCTTGTTAGGATCTCCTTTCATCTTTCTAGCCATTTCAAGGACGGGTCATCTTTAATCTACATCAGCAGTTGGTTAAGTGGGGTATTCAGGGGAGTGTAGTTGGAATACCGTCCCGAGGACAACCCAACCTTCCTACCGTCTCGATCCCTTTTTTCCCCTATCTTGGCTTTCTTTGGACGAGGACCTTACTCCAGATGATGTACATAACTAGTTTCCACTCATCCATCCTTCTTCTTCTTCTTCTTGGCAATTATAGCATCCTCAACATTCATGAAACTTTGAGTTGAGTGTATTAGCTTAGCCATTGTCTGTGGCTCTTGGTCATACAACTTGTGGATGAACAAATCTAAATTAACCCCATTGTAGAAGGCTTCCAAGAGGATCTTGTCGTCCATCTCATCTACTAGCAGGGCTTCCCTGTTAAAATGGCTAATGAAAGTACGCAGACTCTCGTTTTCTCCTTGTTCTATGTTCAATAAGCTGGACGAGGAATGCTTATGCCTTTGGCCCCGACAAAGTTGTTAACAAACAACTTACTTAATTCCTGGAATGAAGTTATGTTGTTTGGTGGTAGCTTACCAGACCATACTCTGGCTGGGCCTTTCAACGTGGTAGGAAAGGCTCTGCACATGATTTCTTCTAGAACACCTTAAAAATGCACAGTCATCTTGAATGTGGCAATGTGATCGTAACGATCCTGAGTTCCATCGTATGAGTCCAAGGTAGGCATTTTGAATTTGGAGGGTAGGGGGTGACTTGTGATAGATGCGATGAAGGGAGAGTCAGTCTTGTGGACGAGGTCATCCATGTGATTTGCCCTCTTCATGAAGTCCTTTATCTCCACCATGGCTCTTTTCATATGATCCATCTCTCTCTCCAAGTGTGGTCTGTACAAGTGATGGTACCTCTAGATTGATCTCCTCCCTCAGCACCATTCACTGCCCCTCTATTCTTTGAATTTTGCTAGTGTTTCTTGCCACGTCGCTATCGACGGTGTTTATTAACTTCTCTAGTTAACTCCTGATTTTGTTGTGTTAAGTCCACCATTGCAGCTGCCATGGATTGCAACTATTGCTAGACGATTAGTGGTGGTGTTGGTGCACGGTTTGGGTGACTAGAGGCATTTCCACTCTCCTGGATTTCTGGACTAGTGGCCATGGACCTAGTCCGAACCATGCAGCCTTTTGTCTTGGAAAGTAAGGCGGTTAGCAATTAGAAACTTTACTTACTACCTTATCTCCTCCCCACAAATGGCCCCAATTGATGATGCATGAAAAATCAATAAGTTGGAATGCTTTGAGCTATGGTGATGGCTTTAGGACCTGAAAGGAAAGAAAAGAATGTAAAGGGTGACCAGTCTAAACCAGCCAAGGACCCTCTGATGGTTAACTCAGTTTTCTCTCTAGAATTGAAGGATAGTGGTTTTGTGAATAGTAAAACTTACCTTGGTCGAATGTGACTTGATCCTTTTATAAAGAGTTAGGAATGGGTTTACTTGTTCAAATCCACTATCATCATGGGAGATGTGTGGAGTTAATGGGAAAAATGGAGCAGGTTTCGAGGAATTCTCTCCACATTCTGAAATGATAAATCATGGTTTGAATGTGTAGGGCTTATAGAGAATTCCTCTGAAATTTACTAAGTGTTTTATGGTCGTCCATACCCTGGTGAACCCTGGAAAATTATACTTGGTCATCCATAACCTTGTGAGTCATGGACGATAATCCTAATTTGGATAGTTACAATATCTTATGGAGGGATCTTGTTCGTGTTAAGGGTGCTTCTATTAGGCTTCTTTTCTCGTAAAACCCTATGGACGTGTTCTGACAACCACCACGGACGAACTGAACTTGGTTTGGACCCTACCAAAAAGCAAAGAGGCACTCTTTTCTAGCTAGTGTTTTAGTTTGGAGACATAAGGTTGTATTTATATATTTAAAATAGGCTTTCATGGCCTTTTAAACGTCTTTAGTCATTCCTAAGGGTCTAGGAGTCGGCCCACATCAAATAATGATGTCTTGAGCCCTTAAAACTGAAGTTTTAGAGTTCTAGAACGCAACATGCGCGTGCATGTATGTGTGCGTGAATGCATACACATGCGTCCCCAAAAACTCTAATTTTGACTGCTAGGTTGGCCCGACTTCAAACAATCATAACTGACTTAATATAAGTCCAAATTAGGCAAAATATGTGTTCTAATTGAAGCTTAAGATGTTGACTTTCAAATGAAACAAACTAGACTCAAAGAAGTCTTTGTGGAGAAAAGGTTATGGTCAAAACAATGAGCAAATATCATTTTTCAGCATTGTTTTAAAGCAATTTGAGCACTTTTGAGTTGTGATTACTTCCAAACTATCAAAATAACTTCAATTACCTTTTGTAGACATGCCAAGCTCATCATTGGGATCGAAGACTAATGTTTATTAATCGGGTACAAGATAAGTTATCTATAAATGCCCCTCTTTTGGCTATACTTTCTCCACAAGTGTAGTCGAAAGCCTGAAAAGACGAACCATTTTGTATGTTAACATGCAAGCAAACAAGAAAACATAGGGCATGGGTGCAAAATCCAATCGTTGGATTCTGCAAGTCCCTATTCTCCTAGGTTCGTTATCCTAAACCTTGGGTAAAGGGGAAAACAACAAAAGCCTATCATTGTATGCCGGAAGCAAGTTCATGATGATCATGTTAATCTAATCCTTTTCATTGGGCCTATTAACCATCTTTGAAACTTTGTTCTTCCACCTCATCATATACTCAAAAAATGTCTCATTGAACCGTTGCTTAGTAGTCTCAAAGTCACATCAATCACGATGTTGAAGATGAATTGGCCCACAAACAAATCCACTAGCTTATTCCACACCTTAGTCTTGCTTGGATCCAAGTTGTAGTACTATGTCGAGGCATTACCCGTGAGAGACATAAGGAAGGCACACAAAGCTTGCTTCTCATCCAATCCCTTCATTCCAATCAAGCTTAAATATTGTCAAATATGTTGCCTTGGATCACCACTTCTATCAAACATTTCAGTATCACAAATCTTGAATTTGGGAGGCAATTGCGCCAATAGGGTTGAGCCTAATCCACCCATGGTATACAAGAAATTATCCATCCCTTGGGCCTTGCGAAAGGCTTGTTGCATCTTTTCCATTTTATCCTTCATCATGGTGGTCTAAACAGCTATCTTGTCTATCTTGCTATCTTGTCTATCTTCCCATTCTTGTGACAATTAACTTCATCTTCCTCACCTTCCTTATCTTGTTAGGGTTTCTCCCTTCTTCCTTCTTCCAAACAACTTAGGCGATTTCCCAATTGTGCTAGCATTTCTCCTTACAACATTTGGGTAATCTTCTCAATTGCCTCATTAGTAGTTCCAGCCATATTTTCTAGAACAATAGTGTCAAATTCCTTTAGGTGACTAGGGGTAGGTGATCGAAACCAAGTGAACTTAGGAAGTTTTTTTGAGTAGGGAGTTTTATTGTGCCTGAAATAAAATTTGATCAAACAAATATGTTTCTCCCAATGTCTTTTAAAGTTTTGGACCCAACATCTTAATCAACTTTTCTTGCTTGCATAAAAATGTGGACTACAAGTATGCCTTATTCCTATTCTAAGTTTTGTATCAATATATTATCTTAGACTTATAAATAGAATAAGTTACATCAATCTTTCAAAATTCATGTTTTTCCTATGCTTAAAGCCCAATTACATCATTCTCACATCTCACTCTCTCATCTTTCCACATTTGAATCCAAGCCCAAGATTCCTTCTTTCTTTTTTCTTTTTTCTTTTTTCTTTTTTTCTTTTTTTCTTTTTCCTTTTGGGCTTTAGATCTAATTACAAGTCACTCATCTCACCTTCTCATCCTCATTTGGGCTCAAGCATAGGTTGTTCATGAACTTTGAAAGATTAGTCCACATCTTGTACTCTATTAGACCTTATGAAAATGGTCTCATCAAAGAATTCAAACACAAAAATTAATGCCCCATTTATAATGCAAGCCCAATATATTTTGGAAAATTTCTTTTCTCATGAAAAACTTATTTGAATTTGTATTTAAATGAACCATGACATTTAGAAGTCCACATCTTTTCTCTTTTCTTTTCTTTTTTTTGGATTTTTTTTTTTTTTTTTGAAAAAAAAATGACCAAGTTTTGTCTCAACACTTCAAAGTCTTTTATTTGTCCCATTACAAAGCCCATCTTGAAGGTTCACTCTCTCCCCTCAAGAGGACTTGCCCCTAGTTTCAAAAGTTTGATCTACTTTTATCTTTCATTCTCAAATGGCCCTTGCCCCTAGTTTGAGTCAATTAGTTCAAAAAGATTTCATCTATAATCCTCATTGGGCTTTTAGTGAGCCTACCCATGTCTTTGGGTTTTAGGGTTTCAAAATTTTCCCAAAACATGGATGGGTCCAACATCTTTTCAATAAAGTCTATAACATACTCATGATCTTCAATTCTCTAACTTTTGATAAAGATTTTTGAATTTTAATCCAAAATCTAGGATATGTTATGACTTTATGGCCCAATGCCTTCCTCCAAAGTCTATGGTATACTCATGATCTAAGGCTTTCTTGATTGGAATCTTTTTTTTATTTTTTTGAATGGGCCCAAAACTTAGGGTATATCATGGCTTTATGGATCATCTCTTCTTCTTCTTTTTGAACTTTTCATTTCAAAAAAAAAAAAAAAAAATTCCTTTTCTTTTTCCATTTTTAATTTTTTTTTTCTTTCAAAAACTTTTTTTAAAATTCCACTTCTAAAAAAATAATTACAAAAGATTTTTTTTTTTTTTTGAAAAATTTTCTTCTTTACAAAAGACTTTCTTTTTTTCTTGAAATATTTTTTGAACTTTTTCTTTTAGGTTAAATCAAACAAAGATCAAACACGTGCACTTGGGCTTCCCTATGAATTGGATCTAGGGTTACACTATGTGTGGATAAGGCCTTTAATGCTAAAGGGGACAAGATAAATAGATCACTCACAATTAGGTGGGCCATGATTCCAACCATGAGCCTAAATGGATTGTAGTGGATTGGTGGCAAACTGTTAACGTACTCAAAGCCCATTATAGGTAATGGCAGAGATTATGAGTTGGTGGGATGAACTCCGGAAGACTTTGATCCGAATGGAGCGTACTCATCACCAACCGAGGTGAAAGGGACAAAAAGAACCAAGTGAGGTTTGTGTAAAAAATATTTAAAAAGCCTTTTGTTAAGATTAGGAGACAGAACACATTGGAGTCAAACTTTCTATCCCTAACGGAGTCACCACTATGGGCGCAACGGGGGGAGTATGCCTCGGCCAAGTGGACCGGAGCAAAGAAGAAATGGAGACACCATGTAGATTAGGTATAGGAACCATAAATATAGCACCCTTGTGGAAGGACTGATCTTAACTAGAGCACGTATAAGAAGTTTAGGTATAGGGATGGGAAGGTGTTAGGCACCCAACCCCACCCGACCCATAGGTTGGCCTCCACTCATTGTGTTCCAAATCCTAATCCCATCAAAGAGTCCTCTAACATGTTATTGTAAATTCACACACACTAACATGCAAAACATGACAAATGTCTCACACTCATCCATAGCATAAAAACCCTACCATTCATCTAGCAAAATATCGAAGGCAGTAGCATCAACAAGGCATTTAATCAAGCATATTCAATCATTCAACCTAGCATCATGCTATTCATCAATCAAGGAGACCAATCATCATATTCAAAGATGCTTGTTCATGTTCATATGCATGACATACCTTCACTTACCTCGTTGCACCATAGTACCTATACATCAATGCATGTTCAAGTTCTCATGAATGTTCATATGGTTCATCAAAGCATAAATCCTAATTATCAATTCAAAAATCAAAGCATGTGACACATGTTATTCTACCAATCCTAGACCTAAACATGTGAAAACTAGACTCAGCAAGAAGGCACTCTTTCTAGCTAGGATTTTAGTTTGGAGACATAAGGTTGTATTTAGATGTTTAAACTAAGGTTCTCGGGGCCTTTTAGATGTCTTTGGATGCTCCCAAGGGTCTAAGGGCCAGCCCACATCAAAGAATGATATTTTGGGCCCCTAAAATTGAAGTTTGGGAGTTCTAGAATGCAACATGCGCGCACATGTACGTGCATGCGTACGCATGCATCCCCAAAGACCCTAATTTTGATTGCTAGGTTGGTCATACTTCAAACAGTCATAACTCACTCAATATAAGCCCAAATTAGGTAAAAATATGTATTCAAATTGAAGCCAAGAATGTCTACTTTCCAATGAAATAAACCTCACTCCAAAATACTTTGTGGATCAAAAGTTATGGTCAAAACAGTGAGAAAATGTCATTTTTCAGCATCGTTTTCAAAGCAATTTAAGTACTTTTGAGTTGTGATTACTTCCAAACTACCAAAATAACTTCAATTACCATTTGTAGACATGTCAAGCTCATCATTGAGACCGAGGACTAAAGTTTATTAACTGAGTACAAGATGAAATGTCTAAAATTTGCCCAATCGTTTAACAAGTTAAAAAATTTCTTTGCCAAAAGCCTACCATTACAAGGAGGTTCCATGTCAAAGAAAACTTAAAACCATCTTTTACAACACCCAATGCGCATAGATGTAATGTGAGTGATAACCATATACTTTTTAGTTGTGGTAGATAATTAATCATAAATTCAATGTTAAACAACTCCTACTAGGATTAACTTTAAAGCACGTATGAGACTTACTTTTCTCTCTTTTAAATTTCGAACATCAGCATTTAGAAAACTATGACTCTCATGTTCCATAAATTAAAATGAATAGCTATGAATAATTATTTCCAATATAACCTATTGTTTTTATTTTTGTCAAACACAACTGTTAAAAATAATACTTTACTTTTGACACTTTAATTTGGTTTCATTTTTATTTGCTTTGA
Organism: Quercus gilva; assembly: GCA_023621385.1. Lineage (NCBI taxonomy): Eukaryota > Viridiplantae > Streptophyta > Magnoliopsida > Fagales > Fagaceae > Quercus > Quercus gilva. The sequence continues at coordinate 47,753,484 of CM042473.1, read as the reverse complement.
TCAATAAGTATAGGCTATCATTGATTATTTCGAATTAACGTAAATTTAATGTGATTGTTTGGTGTCACAAAAGTCAAAAGAAAGCACACACGATACTCTCTTTGACAGACAGAAACTAAATTGTTAGTTTCTAGGTAGTAAAACTTCAAATTCACGAAGGGTTCCTTAAATCCACAAGATGATAAAACTGGAATCCACCAAAGAAGAAAATTGAAAAAACGTTTGTATTTTATTGATAATAATCTGATTTGCCTCTGATGGCTACAAAACGTATAAATACTAAGAAAGTAAAAACCCTAGGATGATTAGGAAAGGTCTCAAACCCTAATTTGCACTAATTACACGATTAGGTGACAAAATACCAAAATTTACAAAAGATGGCAAAATTGAGTTAAATGCAAAATTATAAACTACTAACCTTAAGGGTCATCCCAAAATAAGCGGGACCTTATTCAGACTTTTGATCAAAAAGTTATTAAGGAAATACAAATTACTATAAACGGCAAAATCGCAGTTTTCGAGCCCTAAAAGGAGGAATTCCCCAATTTCAAGAGGTACCTCATGGCAAAGCGACGACTATTGCTCAGAATGCTGTTTCGGTTTAGCCTGCCAAATTTCATGCAATTCCAATCCCGAGGCCCATGATTTCTACTAGTGCCTTTTTGCCTTACATGATGATTTCAGGCGCGCGTGAGAGTCCAAAAAGGATATGGCAGTCTATTCTACATCATTGTTTATTTAATTTTAAACTGATAGATATCTTTTATATATATATATATATATATATATGAATTGCAACTCATTAATTATGTTTGTTCTGTTTAGACCCCTTTTAAACAAATTAGTTTAACCTAATGAATTAGCCAAGTAGTTACTTAGGCTAATTATGAAATCTAGGTTAAACACATGAAATCGTATTACTTAGTGCAAAAAAGTAAAGAAGACAGTAATATAATGACCTAGAAAAACCAATGAAACCAGCCGTGTCAAGGTAAAAAACCTAGAGATGATTTAATCTAACTATCCTCAAGATAAACAAATCCACTATGATAGAATAGAAGTTTACAATAGATTTAAACCCTAAATCTAAAGCTACCTCTTATAGAACTTACTAACACGACTACATGCAACTCCGACTCCACGGACTCTTCTATCTTGAATTTGTTAAACACAAACTCTCACGTTTGTGACTTTGAGATCCAACTCAAAGGTTTCACATCGCCATCAGTAGTAGATCATTATGCAGCAACTTGTTTCCACTAGTTCTTAATTGTAGATCTCGTTCCAATAGATGCTTGTTGAGTTAGAATGTACAAAAACCTCACAATTCTCAAAGGAGTAACTCACAGGTCTTCCAAGGGCTTCTAAAACATAATTAGAGTTTTCTTTTATACCTAGTAGTGTTGGACTGAAACCCTAGACGTTTTCGTGGGCTTGGGCCTGATTTAAAATCTGCAGAATACAACTTTCAGTCGGTTGAACCTATCTTTCGATCTATCGAGCTTCACAGTAGCTTGCTTCTTCTTTTCGCAGCTTGACAGTTCTTGAATCTTGACTTGAACAATCTTAAGCAATGTCTAACACCTAGTATAAACATATTTTTGTTCTCAATTTGACAATATACATAAATTAAGAATCTAAACATTTAATCTTAAATATTTAGAACCTAACAAATTATCTAGAGAATTTTTTTAATAGATTAGATAGATTTAGTCATTTATCATAACAAACAATTATGTGTGTGTCTAATGCATTTATATAAATATTTTTTTGAGAGATTTTCAACCTATAACGTCCACTCCTAATGATATTTCTTTATTATCAAGCCAAAACATCAATCAGTTTTTGGTGTAGACGGAGATTGAACCCTAAATCTTTTATTCAACTATTAGAGACTTTACCAGTTGAGCTAACTGGAACCCACCATTTATATAAATATTTTTAGTATCATATGGGTATGGCTAATATATTTTAATGACTCATTTATCTTTTATGCTAACTACATTTCTTGTGTAATAGAAGAATATGATACTTCCCAAATACGATCTTAGCTCATGTCAATATCAAACTATTTGGTGGGTTTTTAGTTTTTAAGCAAATGAAAGAAAATACACCCAAAACTGAGAAAATGCATGACAAAATAGTTCATAAAGTGAAGAAAAGCATTGACATAATGTTATATATTTTTTCATATAAAAAATAATGTAATGACTTATTCTTGGTTTATGTAAGTCACATACTTGATGTTTGTCAAAAACAAAATTGTTGCAAATTGTAATTATAAAGTCTTTCGGAGGAAATCTAAGCTAATAAAGAAAAAAAAAAAAAAAAATTAAAGCACCTCCAAAAGTGGAGAAAATGTGAGAAAATAATCCAATCGTTAACGTGAAGAAAAGCTTTGACGTAATAATAATTATATTTTCACATCATACATAATGTAATGATCAATTCTTTGTATTCGTTACATATATTTGACATATAATACACATACTTTTTTTGAGAATTATGATTCACGTACTTGATGGTTGATGCTTGCCAAGCATCAATATAAAACGCTTTGGAGGTCTTTTAAGAGCATATGAAGTTTAATAAGAAAAATAAAGAGAAAAGGTAAAGAAAATCATTGCAACTTTGGTAAGAAATCCTCATGAAAGAGAAATTAATCTTATGTATAATTCTTCCACTTATATGATGTTAGAGAACTGTTATACTAGTAAAGAATTTTAGGAATTGGATTTTATTTATATGTTTATTTTACTTTAGAGTCACTGACCTCCAGCTCCAAAAGTGAGAGCCCTGTTTAGGGTGTCGTTAGTTTTTTTGTTTATCAATGAGATGAGAATTAAACCGGTATTTCTCCAATGATCTTATCGCGGGAAGCAAATGTAGGACTTGGTGTCCACGGTCCACCAAACCACTTGGGAGTAAGCCTAATGACCATTAAATCTACACCTTTCATGATTTTTAAAAGTGGGCATCTTTTGACCTTCCTCATATGTACTTAACTGGTTAACTTAAAATTGCATTTTCTATTTGGTATGTTTAGAGTCATTGCCATTTCACAATCTCAAATTTTAAGATTGATTTTATTCTGGAATATTTGACATTATGTCAAATCTCATAGACCCACTAAATGCAAAATTCAGAAATTACAATCATTCTATATTATTGTGCAGAATATTTACAATATATTCTTTAGATTGTGCCATTTTTGGAGTCAAAAGTAATGTTATAGTCACAAAAAGCCCACCCCGCATTATCCTTCATTTCGAGTCTAAATCTTCTGTACCATTTTTTGTGTACCAATCACTATTTACCATATTTTTATTTTACTTTCCTTATAGAATAACTGAAGTTTAGAATGGAAAGCAATCATACACATGGTAAGTAATGATTGGTGGAACATAAAATGATACACAAAAAGTGGTACAGAGGATTTGCATTCCTTCATTTCTGATTTTTTTTAATTCCTTTCCTTTTCAGGCGCATACCAGCAAAGTCATGCATTGTAGCATGTCTAATGTCCCATGTAAACACGTTACCGTTACCACTATAGGAATGGTCACTTTACTCAAAATATCAAAACTATAAATGTGAACAGATTGAATTTTAGCATTTACTTTTGCTTCCTACTTTAATACTTTAATCAGTATATGCCATGGTCGAAAGCTAAAAGACAAATGTATATGCATCCTTTGGCAAGACAATCATTAATATGATTTCTTTCTGAAAAAGACATGTATTATTCCATAAAAGGGATTATTCATACAGTTCACTCTAAAAAATCATGAGCTCTAGTTTCCTTTCTGAGTTCTCTAGTGCTATATTTGACATGAAGTTGTTGTAATTTTGCAGTGAAGGAAGATGGAATACTGCAAACTCCAGATAGTGGCTATTGTATCACTGGTGCTTCTCTTCCCAGTCATTGATGCTTGGGGACATGATGGGCATTACATAGTTTGTAGCATTGCTCAGGTGCTTAATAATTTCTTTCTTAATCTCAATGTATTGTCTGAGTGATCAGAAATATTTATACCTTGTTTATTTGTTTTCTGTGGTAATATAAACAGTCTCGCTTGAACAAAGGAGCTGCTGAGATAGTGGAAGAACTGCTTCCAAAATCTGCACAGAATGACTTAGGGAGTGTGTGTATATGGGCAGATCAGATCAAGTTTCATTATCCCTGGTCAAGACCTCTTCACTTTATAAATACCCCTGATGTTTGCAATTACAAGTTCTCGAGTGAGTCTTATCTCTCTCTTGGTGGTACATATATAAGACAGAATCTTTATGCGAAGAGTATTAGATAATGATTAAATTTTTCATTTTTTAATAGCTTATTAAAATTTTAAGATAATCAGTAATATTTATCACGGTACTTGGTTTTAAGTTCAAATCTTGTCTCTACTCTATCTTCCGTTTAAAACTTTGAAACTTTCACCCATATCCCACATGTTGAGGCCCACTAACAATTTAATATTTTGGAATAATCGATAATTTATCAAAAATAGCTTCATAATTATTTCTAATCAATTTCTATATGAAAATATAATGCACTTAACATCCAAATGACTTCTTAAGCCACACGTTGGTGATGATAGGATAAAGTATAAACCATGCCGTGTAGGCTGACTTCATGTCATGCTAAACAGTACTTTTAATGTTCAGGGGATTGCAAGGATGAAAATGGAAGGGAAGGAAGGTGTGTTGCAGGAGCAATTCAAAATTACACCAGCCAGTTGATAGATTCCAGCAGCAAAGGTAAGAATTCATGTAAATTCTTGAACCAAAAACTACAATATTTAGTACAACCTCTTTATCGTTTTTTTTTTTTTTTTTTTCCGTAGAAGTTCTTCTCTTATGGATGTTCAGCCCATTAATGCTAACTTACTGACCAAATCGTGTTTCTAATGCAATTAATTGTAACTATCAGATAACCTTACTGAAGCACTCCTATTTTTCTCTCATTTTTTGGGTGATATTCATCAGGTACGAGTCGCATTAAAGATGATCTGGATATACATAGCATGTCTGGATGTGTGCATTATTAACTATAGTACTTGTTTAATGCAGCCTCTACACTGCGGTTTTGCTTCAGACAAGGGAGGCAATACAATTGAAGTTCACTGGTACACAAGGAAGCAAAATCTTCACCATGTGAGTGTAGTTGTCAACTGACCATAGCTTATACAAAAAAGCTGCCTATATTTATGATTTGTAAACTCATATTTATTCATACAGATTTGGGATGACAACATTATAGAGACAGCACAAGAAAGGTTCTATAGTTCAAATTTGGCTGACCAGATTGATGCAATTCAAAAAAATATTACGGTAGCTTATTTGACACTTTCTTAGTGACTGTATTAGTCTTAGTACTTGGTTTACTTTCCATAATGTGTATCAATTTTGTTCTGTAAATATATATTCAAACTACAGACTGGCTGGGCCGATCAAGTTAAGAGCTGGGAGAGCTGCAGTTATACTGATACAACATGTGCAGACATGTATGTTTCTCAACCACAATTTATCAACCTAGAATTTTTTAGCAAGTTCCATTTCATTGTCATAAGGTACTTTGACTGAAGTATTAGTTAGCCAATACATTATACTTCTTTCTTCTTCTTTTTTTTTTTTTTTTTTTTTTAACTTATTGCCTATCTTCAAAAATGTCATCTTTTTTCACTAATTTACCAATAAAAAGATGTCTCCCTTTCCCCTTAAAAAGGCAGGTTTTTTTATAAGATATCATTTCTCGCTTAAATTATATTCACTTAAATCTCTGCACAGATGGACACATTGTTTCCTATCCTTTCTTTTCCCGTCTGTCTCAACTTATTGAACAAAATCGACATTGTTAATGTGTATATGACTTGTTTTACTAGTTGCAACTTTAGTCATTGATCATTGCAAGATCATATATGAAGCATTTCTTGATAAGGGTATCATAATACACTTGATTGAAATTTAAGGATAGATGAAGTTGGTTATTTTTCTCAGATACGCTTCTGAAAGCATTGAAGCAGCCTGTGACTGGGCATACAAAGATGCGACTGAAGGTTCAGTTTTAGAAGGTAAAGAGTATACTCTTACAAGTTTCCCAGTTCTGCATGCTCATTTCTTCTTGGAATAGAGAAATAATATGAAAACTGTTTGCAGATGAATATTTTCTCTCCCGGTTACCAGTAGTCAATAAGCGGTTGGCTCAAGCTGGAGTTCGGTTGGCAGCCATTCTCAACCATTACTTTAAGTAATAATACTTATTTCTTCTATAGTGTATGCTGAAGCTTTAGACCATACATGTCGATCAGTATCAATAAAATACATGGTTCTAGTCATTGCTTTTGAATGTATAAAACATGATACTTCTAGTAATCTAGCACTCTTTTTCTTTGTGAAATTAGTGTTCCACATTGCTACTCAAATTATATCAATTGATTAAATTAAAGGCCGCTTTCTGATATTTCTCCACAGTATTCTTCTATGCAAATGATTCTATTGTTCCACAGAAAATATCAAATTATTTCAAATAGATCACTTTTCATTCTTGTGATTCATTACGTTTAGTAGAACATTAGAGTCTATATGTGAGTTTAAACACATTCAACACATCATAAAACATTCTGATTATGAAGTTATTTTACATTGTAAATTTTGTCAACTTAAATTGTATTAACCAACATCTAAACAAATTTTGTCATGAATTGACCATGTAGAATGCCCTGTAACTAAGGTTTCTTCACAACAAGGACAGGGCACTTTGCATTCTGAACACAATAGTTGCTCACGCTCCCCAGAATAGCTCTGTATCAACACCATGGTATATTAGTATTCAATAATTGGAAGACCTTCTTTGCCATAGGATGTAAAGTATCATGATAAGCATATTCTTAATTTGCCAAACTGATTTCATACATTATAGAATGCAGTGGGGCAATAACCCCCGAGTCATTTGTAAATTTTGTATAAGAAGTGGAATTAAGAAGGGTAAAGAATGAATTTTCAGACATGTGGATTGGTAAACCAACAATCATTTCCAAAATATAAAACTGAAAATTAGTGAACTTGCATGTGCAAGTCAAATAAATTATTTGCCAAAAGCCTTGTAACTCTTGGTGTTTCCAACAAAGAAAAATACAAAGTTAATATCAAATATAAAAATAAAAATCAAATAAAGTATTACTGTGGCTTTTCGTGGTTGATCATGAAATCATGGTTAAAAGACATAGGACTTAGGATTGAAGCATCCAGGGAAAGGATGTATATATATCCTCTTTACTTTTCTTTTTGATAGATGCTGTAAGATTTGGCATCTACTCCATAACGATTTTTCTTTACCATAAGGCCGAGACACCAATGGGTTTCTTTTTGTTGTAGACAGAATTTGATCCCAGTTCTCATATTCAATGACAAGAAACTTTACCAATTCAACTAACTACAACACATATGTATGCTCTTTAATGTTAGTACAATGCGGAAAAGAGTTACGTGTCCTATTTACTGTTAATTAAGTGAAATGGCAAAAATATTGCGTCTTGGCAGCTAGCTTTATAAACTTCAAGTTCAGCAGTTCCATAAACAAAACTTTTTATGAGTAAAATATTTAAAACATCTAAATATGTTGACATGATCTTAACATCGAAATCTTACCATCCATCAATAACATAACATGTAGTTCTAATTAGATACATGAAAGTGAAGTTGCAAATTTATGATTTCATTTGTCTGTATGAATGCTGATTCTATCAATAATCACATCAATGTTGCATAAAAAAAAGGATTAAATGGAAACTAACCTTTTGATTTTTCCAAGACCACGCTCTCCTAGAATAAGCAAATTGATGTTCAACTTTTCAACTGCATTACATATAGCCGTTTGAGGATCTCCTACCTCTGTAAGTGTTTCAGCATTTACCTACAAAAATAATATGAACAAACCCCAATCTTACACTTGCATGCTCCAAAGGAGGAAATATGTGCACTTGTATACATTTATATCCTATCTTGTCAGCTGTCAAGCTTGAGTATCATTTTAAGAGTATAAACAAGTATACTTTTTGAATGCAAGTATTCATTATCATTTGAACAAATTTATTTTGATGAGCCGGTTAGGTGGCAAAAAATTAAGTTGTTTAAGGCTTATAGTCATCTCTTGACCAAAGAGGGGTGAAATAAATGGTCCTATGCTAAGAAAAAGATGAGTACAGAACATATGGCACAGAAACTGCACTATATATTTACTCTCCATACAACTATCATTTAAGACGTTTTCTTCATCTTTTCAAACTTGTGATGATTGAAGCATTCTCATTGATGCAGTGAAAAGAAACTTAGATATAATTGATGTAGTAAAAAAGTATTAACTTTCCATTTGATAAATGCAACAATAGGCATTAAGAGGAAAGAACCAACAACAAAACAATAGAGAATAGAAAAAAGAAAGGTTGAAACTTCAAAGGATGAGTTTAAGGGTTCAAGACTAAAGAAGTCTGAATTTCTTTGATATTATGTGGCAGAAACTTTATACTAAGGCTCTTAAGAGACTAGTTTGCAATAGCCCATTAGGAAACTTACACTGTCAACCCTTCATTACACAAAGCCTTCTAATCTTTTCCATTGATGCTCATTCAAGGTCATATTTAAATTACAAACATAAGAAATACATCAAGAATATATAGCCATATTAGAAGTTTTCACTATGTTTAAAATAGAATTGTAGCCTGAATGAAAACGTGCAAGAACTTTCACACAAAGCAACAGGTCATTACTTTTTTGAAGCAATTTAAAGAGATTTTGTAGAAACAATTCAGTGTTGTTCCCAATACCTTGTTCTAATAATCATCCTTTCATTTTATTTTTAGTTCAGAATATTTACTAAAGCTTCATCTTTCCACTAACTTGTCAACTTGATGTATCCACAATAGGGGTGTCCAACAGACCCAGAGACCTGCTCAACCCGGCCAACCCGCCCGTGTCTGACCCGCTGCCACCCGATCTGACAACTCCAGCGATCTTACGCAGGTTCTGAACTTGCTAACCCGACCCCACGCGGGTCGGTTGTCAATTTTTCCTTTCGAAACCCGTGACACCAGACCCGAACCGTACCTTTCTCTTTTCGACAAGTTATTACGAATTTCCGACCATTTTCGGCGAAATCAGGTCCAAATCCTTCGAGATCCGGCGAGATATAGCCGTTATCAGACGAAATCTGGGCCAGATCTCAATGGATCCGGCCAGATTTAGGCCAGATCTTGACGGATCCGGCTAGATTTTGACCTTATCTCGCCAAATCCGACCAGATTTCGGCCTGACCTCACCGAAGCCAACCAGATTTCGGCGCTGGAGATAAAACCCGAGACCGACCCAAATCAACCAGAAACTGACGAGACCCGAACCGAAAAATCCGACCAGATCTTCGAGATGGTTTCGATTCAATTTTTTATCCACCCGCCTCATTCGAGTCGAGTCCGGGTTGGGCACAAACCCGACCTGGCCCAACCCATGGACACCCCTAATCCACAAGATCATTCTCAACTATTAGATTGCCCCACTAGTCAAAGAAGATTACTTTTTGTGATGTTTGTGCTACTGAAAGGTTCTACATGAGTAGTTAGAAGCTTACCTTTCTCTTTGCAGGCCATTTTTTCTTAGTATCAATGGCCTTACTGATTAAGATGAGAAACTCACTGCTGTGCTTAGAAATAGTAAAAAGGTTGTATCTAGTGCATAAGGCTTCCCACTTCTGTAAGGTCTATGATAGGTGGTTGGTAGATAGTCTTACCCTTAATTTTGAAGAGGCAACCACAAAAATCCAAAAGCCTATAGCAGCTCAATATTTTACATAGTATACAAGATCATCAAACCAAACTAAACTTTTTTTTTTTCATTTTTACCCTTTGTGGTCTTCCTTCAACCTTTATGGAAGCACCGTTGACAACAAAGCTGAGACAAGGATGTTGAAACTAAAAAGAATGAGAATTTAAAATAAAAAATAAAAAAGGAAGAAATATTATCACATTTTGGATACTCAAAAAATTGTGAGTGTAAATGAGTGAGAGTCTATGGGAGGAAAAGGGGGGATAGTTTACTAAACAGTATACAGAGAGCCAATATCACTTTTCACAGAGAAAATGAAAATTGATATCTCCAACGAGATTATATGAGGTAGTATTTCAAAAAGAAGCAAAGGGCAAAGCAATGATTCATTGAGGTACAAGGCATGAAAGGGTTTCGATTCTTGCAGATAGCCTTAAAGGTCAGACTTGTACTGTAGGAGTTGTGTTACCATGTAATTATTTGACACAAGGCATTGTGGATAATTAGTATCTAGTGTATATTTCTGAATTTTTTTACAGCCTTTCAGTCTGTAGTTTTCATTATCATTTTTGCTCATCTTTACTGCTAAATTGTTGTGCAAACGATAACATAAATGAGAAATTTGTTAGAAATAATTAGTTATAAACCCATCAACATGCACATTTATCTTAACCTTTTGCCTATGTAAGCTACATCACAAACATGACATCATCCCCCCTCCCTCCTTTCCCCTCCCAATTCTTCTCCCCCTTTTATCTTGCATATCAGTGATGTCACTTCACAAATATATTTAAAAAAAACAGATGAAATTCATTAAAAAAAATAATAATGTACATTAAGATTTGCTCATATGGAATAGAAAATTTCTTGCTGGCCATAGCAATACCTTTCAAAGGAAGAAAAGAAAGAATGGAAGAACTAATTATACAAATTAATAAGGCACTATTACCAGTTTACTTGTTTATGCTGCAGATGATTTTAAAAGAATAACCATCCACTCAAAGACTCCAAAGGAGTGTTTAGAGCTCCATACATTTAAATGAATCATCCTTATTTCATTTAGGAATTAAGTAATATGATGTTTTCAACTAATTAAACAAGGCCTTGTATGGTACCATTAATGATCCATCTCTATAAGTCTTAGATGAATACATTGATATGTCCATACAACACCATCAAGTACCATTAGCTGTTAAATTATGAAGTAAACCATAATGGATTGAATAATAATTGAGTTGCTACTGCCAATAATATAAAATTTTGTCAAAAAAAGAGGAATGAAAAATAGTGGACATACCCCTCGACTAGCACATATTTCCTTAGCTTTCTCCAGAAGAGCCAATGTGAGCTTGTTCTGATTTTCTTTGACAGAGTTATTAAACTCTTGAGCTGTCATGGACAAACATGCAAAACTTGTCAATAGAAACTCCAATGTCTCAAATAAAGTTTATACTCATCATTGTAACTATTCAAATATGGGAAAAAAGAAGAAAAATGGAAAGAAGGGAACGGTGAAGAATGCAGTTTTTACAAAATAGTTCTCAAAATGAGGAGAAAACAAACTTTCCCCCACTTCTTAACCACCATTAGTCATCCGGAACAGAAGGGGTCTAAATAAACCCCTTCAAGTAGGAAGTGCATGCTCTGATTCTAAAATACAAAGCTATACTCCCCTGTCTAATTGAATAAAAAATAAAGCATAATAACGCCATGAATGTTCTTACTTATTTCCTACTTATTAAACAGCACTTTTGAAGAAAATGAGTATGAAACAATAATAAGAAATTAATACATATTTGAGTTGTGTATAGAACATCGTCCTTAAGGTGATAATTGCCCTGCTTGAAAGAGTTTAATGCCAGGTTACATGCAATTCACCTCCATGATAGCAAAGTGACCAGCAGAAAACAATTCTGAAGTTTCTTCTAAAGATAATTTCTTACAAAATGATGTATTTGACTAGAGTAATGAGAGAAAAAACAAAAATTAAATTGAATCTGTTTCAGGCCCTTTATTTATAAACAAACAATGAAGAGATTTATTGAAACATCATAACTTTTCATTTTATTTGGCACATTTATGAAATCATAACATAAATAAGATTAATTCATTATAATCCAGTACATCTCATCTTATCTTATTTCAATAAAATAAACTCAACATGTACCACTAATTAAAGTGCCAAGTGCAGAACTTGTGCGTGTGTGTTCTAGTGTCACATGGCTATAGATTCTTTATATAGTAATTTATTTTGGGCTAAAGTGCAAACTACATCCCTAAAGTTAGGGGTATTTATGGATTACATCTAGAAATTTTAAATTCTGAGTTTTACACGCAGAAGTGTAAATGGAATATAACTTCAACGGGTAGAATTCAAATTTTGAAACTTCATAATATAAAATCAAAAGATCCCCAAACTTTAAGGGTGTAGCTACACTTCAACCTTTATTTTGTGGTGTTTGTGTTACATTCCCACCAAAAGCTCATTAAACTTTCTATGCTTGGCAAGTTAATTTAAATCACAAACCCACTTCCATATCACAATTTACACACTAGATTTTAAACTAGTATAAGCATAGAACAATAAGCATCATGAGTTAGCGAGGCTTTGGGGGATAAAAGAAAAACAAGAGTACAACACCCATCTCTAATTTTTCCCCCCTCCATAAATACAAACTTTTTGAAGAGAAATAGAAATACAAAATCAATAATTATCCAAACTCTAAAGCCCCAAATTCACCATTTATACTCCAATAAACACCAAAGAACACAAAATTAAGAAGCAAAGAAATTATTAGTACTTAACTGGGTGAAACAGGACAGTACATACGAGCAGAGCCAAGAGAGGCAGCAAAGGTGTAAGCATTTTTGGTAGGAAGCTGAGCCATGAAGATGACAAGAGGGGACTTGTTTAAAGATTCTTTGAGATTATCAAGTACCCAAGTGAGCGCATAGTAACTATACTCACTCTCATCAATAGCCAACATCACCTTCTTCTCAGCTCCTCCATATCCCAAAACTACCTCAGCCATTACTGAAGGGTTTTTGATTTCAGAGTTTACAGATACAGACAGATAGGTTCAAAAGCGTTAGAATATGTTACTGAAAGAGACACAGTGATTGTACCATGTTTAGGGTTTATAAAACGTCATTGTTTAGTAGTACTAGGTGTGGAAACTTGAAACTTTGTAAATGGTAGTTGGAAAAACAGAGGGCGGGTTTTTCAGGTCATAACGACTAGTCAAACCTTAGAAATCTGGATAAGGTTCCTCTCCTTGTCATTCCTTTGATAATATCCATCGGCCACGTTCAACACTCGAGATTTTATTTATTTCTTTCTTTCTCTTTCGGATTTTGCTCAAGAATGCAAGCCATTTAATACATTATCATTTTTAACTTATTATAGAAGTTATCTTTAATTGCGGAGCAACGGTCTATTGACATTTGACACCTCCCTAAGGCTTTCATTTGATTTGGAGATGAAAAATTAAGGGATAAAAAATGAGAAAATAATGAAAAATTGGAGGATAGAAGATGAAAGAAGGATAAAAGATTGGAGGATAGAAAATATTTTAATTTTTCCTCGATATGTTTGGCTAGGAGAATGGCAAAGTGGACGGATAAAAAACTAATTTGTTTAATAATTTAATTGACACGAAAAATGAGAAAATACAAATTTAATTTGAATGAATTTACTTTCATGCTCCTATTTATATAAAACCTTATAAGTAATTTATTTTTTATTATAGGTACAAATATTACTTAATCTGTACTTTAAAAAAAAAAAAATTTTTACTTCCCTTCCTCAACATCTCAATCATACTTTTATTATTCTCATCTCAAAAGTTAATAAGCCTGAACTTGTTTCCCAATTTAGACCTATAAGTCTTTGTAATGTCCTGTATAAGATTTATTCTAAGGTCTTGGCTAATAAATTGAAAAGAATCATTACAAAGATCATTACCGAGAATCAAAATGCCTTCAAAAAAACCCGTCTTATTTTTGACAACATAATGGTGGCTTTTGAAACTCTTCATAGCATGCAGCATAACAATTATGTGAAAGATGGTTTTATGGCTTTGAAGGTGGATATAAGTAAAGTTTATGACAGAATGGAGTGGTCTATTCTGAAAGTGTAAATGCCCATTTTTAACAAAGAGCCCAACAGTAGAAAACGCCCAACAATAAGAGAGATGAGAAGAAAAAAGGGGCAAAATGGTAAAAAAATGAGGTAATAAGCCTAGTGTGCTAACGTGGCAGGATTGATGGCTAACAGGCCCATGAAAGTAACAAGAGGTAAAGAAGAAATAAATGGGCCGAAGAAACTCAAGAAATGAAATGGTAAGCCAATCCAATGGGAATAATGAGAGGTAAAGAAGAAGTATACGGGTCAAGAAAGCCCAAGGAATAAAGTGGTAAACTTAGTTGTGCTGGCATGGCAAGAATAAGGGCTAATAAGCCCATAAGAGTAATAAGAGGAAAAGATGTAGTAAATGGGCTAAGGAAGCCCAACGAATCAGGCAATAAACCCATGGGAGTAAAAAGAGATAAAGAAGAAGTAAATGGATCGAGAAAGTCTAAGGAATAAAGTGGTAAACACAATGGGCTGACATAGCAGGAATAATGACCAACAAGCTCATAAAGAATGATAAGAGGTAAAGATGTAGTAAATGGGCCGAGGAAGCCCAAAAGAGAGAATTAATGGGTCAATGGGCTGATACGATAGGAACACTAGCCAGCAAGCCCACGGGGGTAATGAGAAGTAAAGGCAAGATAAGGTCCTGGCAAACACAATGAAGCAATATGGCAGGACTAATGGCCAAAAGGCCTACAACCACAAAACGTGGGCCCAGCATGCTATGGAGACAACGATTTTCATATGGACAATACCCAGCCAAGGAAGGGATAAAAGGAAGAAAACATGAGCCCAAAAATCCTCCATGCCACAAAGGATAAACACAAGCTACTACGCACAGCAAAACTAGACAACAAAAGAGTAGCAGAAATGGGATGAAGGCCAGAAAGAAACAAACACAAACGGAGTGGAGCGTGCACAAAGGACCAGGGCACCACCTACTTGTACCCAGCCAATACATGGGACGTGGGCCATGAGTCAAGGTATTCAGAGAGTGTGGTTTGGCAGTGAGGAGAAAATGAGGTCTATTCTGGGGTGCTCGCCCAAGATTCTTTGGGGAAATGTCTTGCTAGGATGGCATTTCACCCAAAAGAGGTAAGTATGGGCTAGGACCACTTGATGCATGCCATAAAGGTAGGTGGTGAGGTAACTTAATCCTTATCCATTGGGGTGAAACAAAAACGAAGAGAGGTAAGAAACAAGAAAAGTAATTTTGTTTGGAAATGAAGAGTGGTGCAACCAACACACCCTGGGCAGAGGTAATGGCTAGACAACCAGCAAGTAAGTGGGCAGTCCTAGAGAGATGCCCACAAGAAGCCAGAAATGGTTGAGGGACAAAAGGGGTAAATTCCATAATGACAGACGGTATAAAAGGGGGTATCCATGAACAGTAAAAAGGGGAGGGAAGAAAAAGTAAGAGGTAGGAAAGAATAGAAAAGAGAAAACATGGAGAGAGAAAGAAAAGGTAGAAAGACTAAGTGAGAAAAGAAAACTAGAGAGAAAGTAAAGCAGTAGGAGTAGAGGCATGCATCAATAGACCACCTTTTCTCTCCCTCATGACATACCCACTCTTTGAAGATTGTAAACCGAAGCTCAAACCACTTAGGCCCTTTCTCCAAAGCGAGTAACTTCTATGGCAGAAGCCCTTTGCTGAGGTTACCTGCATTGGAGATTGGTTCCCTTCTTTGGTTTACTTCTGTTGAAAAGCTCAGCCCATAACCCAGCAAACAAGTTGTTCCGTTGGTTATGCTTATTGGATGATATTCTTACTATTTGGCTAGAAGTTACTAAGTTATTTACTTTTTTCTGCTGTAGTGTTATTTCTACTTGCTGTGTTGTTCTGCTATAACCCTGTTAACTTTATTTACGGTGTTAGCTTTATTTAGTACGTTTTATTATCATAGTTATCTTGCTGTGGTGTATTCCTTCCATAATAGCAACAAAGGAATGGAGAACATTCGCCAGCTAAAGGCGGAAAAGAAAAAAGAAAAAAGTCAACATGATCCCAAGCATGTGGCAAACAAGGAAGAGACTCCTGTGGGTGGTGGCCCACAGAACACGAAATAACATTTTGTCACGATGGCTAATGTAGCAGCACTGCTGAAATAAGAAAAGGCCAAGGCACCTAAGGAAAGATTTTATTCTAGGAGACCTTCATATCCTTTGAGGATACTCAACAAGCCGTATCCATATAGATATGAGCCGCAAACCATTGCACAATATGATGGCAGGAGAGGAAGTGTCATCTAGTACTTAAGCAAGTTTATAGATACCCTTAGTCCCTATGCAGTAGACGAGGACCTTTGCCTTCGAGAGTTTTCAAAATCCTTATGTGACCGAGCATATACCTGGTACACTAGCTTGAAGCCAAGATTAATCTTGACATGGGATGATATGGTAGATGGATTCTGCACCAAGTATTTCCACAGGAAAGAAATGGTGATGCTTGCAACTTTGCAAGGTACCAAGAATTGAAGCGGTGAAGACCTCGTGAGGTAGATCAAAAGGTTCAGGGACATAGCCCTCGATTGCCATGATCACTGCGAGGAGAAGATGTTGGTAGAAATGTGTATGGGCAATATGATTATGGAGTATAGGGCTGTCCTGGATAACCTAGAAATTTCCTAGTTCACCCAGCTGTTATAGAAGGCCAGGAAAATGGCCCAATTAGTCAGGCTAAGCTCTGACAAGCCCAAAGAGCGAAAATCTACTTCGCAAGCTATAACAATGTCCACAGGCAAGAAGAGAAAGAAGTAAGAAGGGAGGGAATATGAGAGCCCTCCACCAATACCGTGTACACCAAAAGAGCTAGATGTGCTCTTAGACAAATGGATTGCAGATGGGGTTTTCAAACCTAATCATGTTTCTAGAGAGCCCACTAAAGAAAAAAGTAGAGACCCATGTTTCTGTTGCCTGCATAACTATGTGCAGCATGCTACTGCAGAATGCTGGACACTCTGTAGGCTAGTGCATCACAGGATCAAACAAGGGACCTTTGAACTATCCTAACTAGAGGTCTAAAGGAAACCACTCCCTAATCACAAAGGGAAAGAGGTAGCAGCAGTTGTCATTTATGTAAACTCAGGTGAAGACAAAGAGGAAAGACCATCACTGCCAACTGCAGCCATCACAACCTTGCAGAAAAGCTCCTAGTTCAAGAACTTGTTTGACCAATTGGGGCTCATAGAAAATGAACGAAGAATGACCACAAAAGCTTTGGTAAGTATTGCCTCAAAAGCAGGAATGGAATGCCTTATCGTAGAGACTCGGACTGATAGAGCTATTCTACAAGATACCAATGAGATTAATTTTAGCAACGAAGACATGGAGATGGGATACCCAGACCACAAAAGGCCTCTTTACTTAGCAGCCTCCATAAATCAAGTTCCCGTTAAGAGAGCCCTGGTTGACATAGGTGCTTCAGAGAACCTCATCCCACTTAGCACGCTGCAAGCAGCAGGAATACCGGAGAACAAGATTTAGGGGTACCCGATGGAAGTAGCGAGGTTTGGAGGAAAAGGCGAGTACACAGTAGGATACGTAAAGCTATGGCTGAAGGTAGGCCTAATAGCCTCCTTAGGTCAATTCCATGTGGTGAAGACAATAATTTCCTACCATATACTACTAGGAAGGCCATAGCTACATAAGCATCGCCTCATTCTGTCCATCTATCACCAGTGCATGAAAGGGAGATTGAATGGCAGAATGATACGGATTGTAGCAAACCCATCCCTATTCGAGCAGACAAAGGCTCACTTAGTTGAAACTATGTTCTACGACGAGTAGGCACCATCTGGGGAAAGTTTAGTATCCAAGCCAACTAGCACCTTCGTCCCCAAGTGGGAGGACATTCAAGATGACCCAAAACCTAATTTGAGGGAGCTATTGCTGCAAAAGAGAAAAAGAAAAGAGGCGCCAACCTTGGAGCAAGACAGTATGCCACAATGCATCAAGGTCCAAGCACCTGACAGTAAGATAATATATAAATTATGAAGATGCGCAGGCCTACCTGCGGCATGCAAGGGGGTCCTAGAGAAGGGCCACAACATAAGACCCTAGTATGCTACGTGGCTCAAGAAAGTTCAAGGGAAGAAAGTAACACGAAAGGTGAAAAGAGGATCATGACAGAGGAGGAAGTACAAGTAACAGTAGAAGAAAAGATGGAAGAAATCGACCTGGGCACGAACCCACAGAAGCCAAGACTAATTTCAATAAGCTCAAAGCTGTCAGAGGAGGAAAAGGCAGAATTGAACCTGTTATTAAAGGAGTTCAGAGACGTTTTTGCATGTGATTATAGCGAAATGCCTAGGCTAGAACCTGGGTTAGTGGTACACATGCTTAACATGGATCCTGGGGCCAAACCAGTGGCCCAGCTAGTAAAAGTGTTCCACACCAAGGTAGAAGGGCAGATAATAAAGGAAGTGTAGAAGCTATTAGCAGCCGAATTTAACAAGCCAATTCAACACCCACAATGGCTATCAAACATTAAACCTATGAAAAAAAAAAAAAAAAAAAAAAAGAACAGGCAGATACAATGCTGCATTGACTTTAGGAATCTTAATCGAGTCTATCCTAAGGAAAAATTCCCGTTGCCCAACATGAATTTACTTATAGATTCTATAAATGCCATGTTCTCCTTTATGGAAGAATTCAAATGGTACAATCAAATTCAGATGGCACCAAAGATGCGGAAAAAACCGCCTTTAGAACACTCATTGGGAATTTTTACTACATGGTGATGCCCTTTGAGCTGAAAAATGCGGTTGCAACTTATTAGGGCACTATGACTGCCATATTTCATGACATGATGCACCAAGAAATGGAGGAATATGTGGATGACATAGTGGTGAAGTCAAGAAGGCGAGAAGATCATGTCAAGGTGCTAAGAAAGGTGTTCAAAAGATGCAGACTTTTCAAGTTGAGAATGAACTCGTTGAAGTGCGCTTTTGGAGTATCTGCTGGAAATTTTTTAGGGTTCTTGGTCCACAGCAAAAGGATAGACATAGATCCGCCCAAAGTAGTGGCGATAGCGACTATGAAGCCACCAGCCACGGTTAAAGAATTAAAAAGTTTTCTTGGCAAAGTCTCCTACATTAGGAGATTTATATCGGGCCTAGCATCAATTATGTTGACTTTCAAGAAATTATTAAAGAAGTGACAAAGCTTCTAGTGGGGAAACGCATAGTAGAAAGATTTTCAAAAGCTATAGCAAATTATGATGAATCTCCCCACAATGCAGGCCCCAGTTCACAGAAAACCGTTGTTACTTTACCTAGCCTTAAGCCTGTCTACCATTGGGGCTAGGCATTGAACCAGTGTATTACATAAGCCGTGCCTTAAGGGATGCTAAAACATGCTACCCCAAGGTGAAAAGAGTATGTTTGATGATGAAGTCCCATGCAATCAAAGCGCTTCTTCAACAACATACTTTGTCCAGCAAAATATTCCAGTGGCTATTGCAATTATCACAACACGATTTAAAAGCGAGAACGCCTAAAGCGGTAAAGAGCTAGGCCAAAGCAGATTTGTTGGCCCAATTTCCTAGAGAAGAGGAATTCTCGCTAGACAATGATATACCCGAAGGGTAGAAATGGCTAGAGAATAGTGGGTCATGAAATTCAATGGCTCCTCTACGGCGAATTCAGAAGGCACAAGAATGGTCCTTTATTGCAATGATGAAGAAACCATAGCGCTCTTATTCAAGTTAGAGTTCTCATGCTCAAATAGTACAGCAAAATATGAGGCTGACTTGACAGGATTGGCGATGGCTCTAGAGATGGGGATTAAACTCCTGAAGGTGATAGGCAACTCTAACTTGGTGGTCTGCCAAGCTAAAGAAGGTTTTCCATTAAAGAACTAAGTTTGGCTCCGTACAGGACACTGGCCCAAAGGATGGAGGAAAAATTTTGTATATTTGAAATAGAGCATGCTCAAAGGAGAGATAATCGATATGCAGATGCATTTGCTACATTGAGCTCACAAATGGCCTTTGAAGGGACCAGTGCTAGAGTTGAGATTAAGAAGCGAAGAGAATCCATAATTGAAATACTCAAGGAAAAGTTCCTGGAAAAAGAAGAATGCAAAGAAGATTGGAGGGCTCCCATCAGGGAAGCTCTATTGAAGGAAGAAGATATGGCAGAATTGAAAATAGTCAAGGAATATGTCCGGATGAAAGGGGACCTATACTGGAGAATGCTAGGAGGAATTTTATTAAGATGCGTGGGCGTTGAAGAAGCCCAGAGAAATTCAGAAGAAGTGCACAGCAAGATGTGTGGGTTCTGCAAGGAGGTTAGCTTATACGGAAGGTTGCATAGACCAGGCTTCTAATGGCCAAACAGGAGCAAGACGCGGATCAGATCCAAACCCAATATGAAGCCTACCATTTGGTCATAGATAGAGAAGAGAGCTACATCATGTTTACTACGGAGAATTGGAGAACCCCATTCATGGGATACTTGGCAGAAGGGATTCTGCCACAGAAGCATGGAGAAAGGTATAAGCTTAGGAAATTGACATCCGGCTATTTCCTACACGAATGAATTCTCTTTAAGAAAGGGTACAATAGAGACCCACTGTGGTGCCTAGGGCCAGAAGAGGCCAAAGAGATATTGAAGGAAGTACATGCAGGAGAATATAGAAAACACCAGGGAAGAAAAAAGCTATACCATTGCATCTTGCAAATGGGCAACTATTGGCCCACTATGAGAATGGATGCAGCAAAATTTGTAAAAAAATGTCGTGGCTGCCAAGTGCAAGCCAATTTGTTCCATACCCACCCGCAGAACTTGCAGAGCATGGTCACCCCATGACCTTTCCACACTTACGGGCTTTATTTGGTGGGACCAGTCAATCCACCTTCCAATGGGTACATATAAATCCTTGTGGCCACAGAGTATTTCACCAAGTGGGCAAAGTCTATACCACTTTGCAAAGCCACCTGCGAAGCCATGGCAAAATTCATCAAAGAGAATATAATTGTTCGGTTTGGGGTACCTCACAGGATCATAAGTGACAATGGTATGCCTTCTGTGAACAAAGAAGTGAGAAAGATTCCAAAATTCTATCAAGTGAAGCATCACCAATCATCGCCTTTTTACCCACAGGGAGATGGGCAGGCGAAAGCAACAAACAAAACCCTCATTAAGATAATCAGCAAAATGAGTCAAAAGTAAAGCAGAGGCTAGGTGACACATCTACTAGATGTGTTGTAGGCTTATTGAAGCTCACCCAAATCTACCATATGGTTCTCCCCCTTCTCCTTAGTATATGGGACAAAAGTTGTGAGCCTGGAAAAGGTGATGATACCACCCTTGAAGGTTATACAGATGTGAAAGAAAGAAAAGGAGAATGAGGTCTTTATGGCAGAAATGTGTGAGGACTTAGAAGGATTGGATGAAAAGAGGGAAGAAGCTCAAGAGTATAGCTGCAAATATAGGCAAAGAATGACCGAAACTTACGACAGAACTATTAAAGAAATAATGTTCACAGAAGGGCAACTTGTGTTAAGAACAGCAAACCATGTCAAACGAGATATGGCAAGACCATGTAGATTCTCATCAAAGTGGGAGGAACCCTTTATGGTAAAGGAAGCTCATGTCAATGGTTATTGTCGCCTAACCCAGTGGATGGAAAAGATTTAATGGACCCCATTAACGGCAAATGGCTGAAACACTATTATGCGTAGGAAAATATAATGTAATAGTTTCTTTTCTTTTTCTTTTTTCTTTCCTCCAAGTGACCACCCTTGCAAGGGATATAGTGTCACAAAAAAGTATGGTAGTTTATTTTACTTGTAATCATGTTTAAAGGTGAAGAGCAGAAAGTAATGAAGATCATACATGAGGTATTAGCAGAAGCATACTGTACATAGAGTATAATAATAAGTGTAGCAAATGTAACATAATAGGTTACAAGCCAAAATGTATGAGTCATACTAGACTTATCAAATAAGTCATAAGTGCAGGATAAATAAAGTGTACCGCGAAGGGAAAGAAAGGAAGAAGTAAACACAAGAGAAAAGCAACAGCAAAGCTACACCATAAGTGACAAACATCTATATGATCAAAGGCTTGAGATAAGAGTTTGGTCTTTGAAGTGGCTAGGGCCGGCAACACCAGAAAGGAGACGCTCACGACGAGCCTCTAAGTCTGCCACTTCCTTCTTTAGATTCTTAATGCAGGTATCAATGGCGTTGACAGTAGGCTGGATCTTCCTCATAAAGAGGGCTTGGGCAATCTCTCGTAAATGTTCTAGCAGAATCTCCACGGCAAACCCGACATGAATCAACTCCTACACTGCAGCCCTCCACTGTAGGATCCAGTCAATAGAAATTGTGTCAATGAAGTTATGCTTAATGTAGTTCATCACACAACCCAATAACTTGAGGAAGTGCTCCCTTACAGAACGACCAAAGGGGAATCACTACATAAAATCCCCACGGCTACTGTAGACTGCCTCTTAGTAAACAACGCACTCGTTAGGTACCCGGTAACCATGAAAGCCTAAATAGGGTGATCCAGCACCCTAGAAGTCTATCGAGTCAAGATCATTAGTTTCAACCTACTCGAAACAAGCAAAGAAGGTAGCGGCCCTAACCTACGGGATCAAGAAAGGTGGCAAAACTGTTAACAATCTCAAATCAAGTGCTCGAAGCCCCCTTAACAAGTGATGGACCTGAAAGAAAATTTAGAGCAAAACATAAGCCCTTAGCGAGGAAACGAAGAAAAAAAGTAGGCACAATGACAAAAGTTTTAATTGAGAAAGGTACGAGGGTAAGGAAGTTACTAGGGCTAGCAGGAATGGAGGTTGTGGGTACTACATGAATGGGGACTGTAGGCACCGCAAGACATACTACAGCCTGGGATTCCTCAAGCATGTCCGTGACTGCGTGGCAAGAGCAACATGCAATGTAAATAAAGCAATGCACTGAAAAGCGATAGGTAAAGAAAAAGAAGACGTAGCAGGGATAGGGGACACATACCCATAGCTTGAGCTTTCTGCTTATCATCACTGGCCTCATTAGAATCAGAGACTCGTGTCCTCACAATCGGCTCGTCATCCAAATCCTCAAGAACCTACACAGACCCCTCGTCGAAGGACAAGCCTGCATCAGGCCCTCGGGTGGCAGAACCAGTGAAGATCCATCCTTTACGGCCTATGAGAGGGCAACAAAGGGGTTACTGGCAGAAATAACAGGTGGAGGAGTAGCAGGAGAAGTGCTCTCGGTCTAGGATGCCCCCGCAGGAATGAGTCCCTTTAGGGGAGTAGGGATCGCGGCAAAAATAAGGGTGAACTCCCCAATGACAACCCCCTCAGATGGACGAACTAGAGCCTCGACAGGAACTCCCTAGGCAATAGCAACTCCCTAGGCAGCAGCAATAGTGGCAGAAGCCATGGCCTTGACAATGGCATTCGCTCCATCAAAGAAGCCCACCATGGGTGTACCAGTGGTGACAGGAGCCTCCGCGCTTATTGGATGGTAAACGAAAATGGGCTCGAGATCAATCTAAGGAAAGGATATCGAAACAAGAAAAAGGGAAGGGGTGAATAGGCACCAAAAAAAAAAAAATATATATATATATATATATAATAAGGAATAGGGATGCATACACAAATAAGGAAAGGTATAGAAGGGAAAGGAATGTATCTTAGCCTCAGGATGATCAAGTAATATAGGGCGAGTGGCAGAAGTGTCCTCCTTGTACTTACCAAGGCTAGATCCCTCTTCAGGGACAAAAAGAGTTCTAGTTGCCTCATGTTCTTCAGAGCAACCATATCCTTCAGTAAAATGAGAGGTTACTCCAGGGCCTCGGCTAGATAATGGGCATGCCCTTTCTGGAACTCCCTGATTGTGGAGTTCCATGGAATGGCCGCCCCGTCCATCTCCAACAGA
Organism: Quercus gilva; assembly: GCA_023621385.1. Lineage (NCBI taxonomy): Eukaryota > Viridiplantae > Streptophyta > Magnoliopsida > Fagales > Fagaceae > Quercus > Quercus gilva. The sequence continues at coordinate 47,729,641 of CM042473.1, read as the reverse complement.
GGGTCCTATACGAGATTTTGGTGGCGCACCTCGACCACGTTCTGGTCCTCCTTGCTCTCAACTGAGGAGGCCCACCTTTGGCCCTTGGCCGTCTTTTGTTGCTTCGGCTCCTTTTGGCAGACCACCTCCCCCTCCTCAGCTACCTCCTTCTCCTTCCTTTCCTTCTTCAGGTTGGGCATATGGAGCAGGTTAACTGTAGGAGGAGAAGATGGGGAACAGCATGAAGAGGTTGGGACCTTGAGGTGTCCTTCTACGCCAACCCCTTAGCCTTATCTGCAAGAAGCTCACGCAGGCCTTTCTTCCTGTTCAGGGTCATTTCCTCTCTTTCTTCCTCGGAGCTATTGTCTACGCATGCAATGACAAGACTAGAGGTGCGAACACCTGAAAATCTATCGGGCTCATCTTCTGAGTCCGAGACTTGAACCACGAGCTCTCCCTGTTCTCTCCCTCCTTCTCGAGATGGAACTGGTCTATCTTCACCTCGAGTGATAGGCATGAAGAGGCTATCTCTTCTCTTAAAACCGCCGCTTTGCGGGGAGAGCAATGAGCAAGCATTTCAACTGACACAATGTCTTCTCAGACCAGAAAACCGAGCACCGATACATTTATCCAGGCTAGCCAAGGATCGCCTACTCTTATTGCATGGCCCACGTCCTGAAACTTGTTAGACAATGGCTCGAAGTCAAGGATAAGGTGGACAGCTCTTAATTGCCTGTCTTCGCTCACAAACACTTCGGATCTCAGCACCTTGTTAAGGTCCGAGACATTTACGAGGCTGAGGTTGAGGTTGAGGTTGGGAGCTACGTGACTTTTATCTGCAAAAACATCCAAGAAGTAAAACCACGGTCTTAATAATGAAGCCATCCATCAAAAATAAACAAAGTAATAAAGGAAAGGAGAAAGCAGCAAAACTACAAAGGTAATGCCTATGTTAAAAAGAAAATGGACCTAAACCTAGGGTACCCCACCTGGCTCTTCCTCCCAAACTAGGTAATGAAGACCGTCATGCCATACACCCGAGACTATTAGAAAGTCATCCTTCATGCCCTTATTGAATTTGGGGAGGCACGAGACGAACTTGACAACAGAGGATCTAGACTTAAGGTAATACCCTGAGTCTGCGAGCAGGTGGCACTCGTACATCCAAACAACATCGTGCCGGTAAGGTTTAACCCCATTTGCTCGTTAAGAGCGTCCATACTACCCAGAATCCTAAAGAGGTTAAGCACACATTGGTGGGGGTACAGCCTATGGACGATTAAGTAGTATCTGGTTACTCTACCTATTGGAAGCGTCATTCCCCTTTCTATGAAGGCGACCATGGGAATGACGACCTCCCCTTCATTCCTATAGGTAAGCCACTGACCCGGAGCATAGTACCGCAGGGAAACTCCCTAGGGAATGTGGTACCTAGCCTTATATCCCTTTATACCGGCGGGAGAATCTACGAGGTAAGCAAATCTACCCATCTAAGCAAACTAAAGGGAAGTGAAGGAAATATTTTTGAAAAATTAGTAAAAAGTAAAAGGCCAAGGAGACTAGCTGAGAATAAAAGAGCTTAGGAGTGTAAAAACTTACGAAAATAAGGACAAGGGTTACTTCAAGGGCTTCTTGAAGGTCTAAAGATATAGGAAGTCTTGAGAGCTCAAGAGTTTGGGAAGTCTTGGGAGTTCGAAGATTTGTAAAGTAGGAGAAAATGAACCCTCTAGGCGCCTTATATAGGGGGCGGAATTGGGTGGGAGTTATCCCGCCCAAAATTTGAGGAGAAACGCCAGTTGTAAGATCTCTATCCCATCGTAGGATGTGGGGAACAAAGCGTCGCCTGGAGCATTTAATGAGACGTTGCAGACTCAGAAGCACCAAAACGGTTGTGGGACACGCGAAGTGACACTTTCACGTGTGGAAGTCAAAGAAGCATGTGGAATTAATTATCCAAGGTCAAAACCCCATTTTTCTCCTTGGAGAAGAGAAGAAAAACCAAATTTTAAGGGGCTATTATAAGGTACAAGAATTTAAATAAAGTATTTGTGTCACGTGTCATACCCATGGCCGAGGAGGCCATTATCATGCCGAGAAGGTCACACGATCGGACAATAAGGCCACGTCAATGGCACGTTACCAGAGGAGGTCATACCATAGAGAAAGAGTTTCAGGGAAGGGGCTAGCCCTGACATGATTGAAGGGATGGTAGTTGCCACCACATTTAATGCATCCCACCAAACCTCCTGACTGCATTTATGTAGAGAAAACCTCTGAACAATGCTGTCTTAGCTGTCCCAACTCACAAGGGGCTTGGGAAGGTGTCTGATGGAACAAACACTCAAATAGTGGCATAGATGATTAACAAATGGAGGCAAAGATCATCTAAAATGTGGTATATAATGTAAGAGACCCTCTAGGAAGAGGGGATATAAAAAATCTGTAAAAAATACACTGTAGTAACAAGAACCAAAATTGTATCCAAGTACAAAAGAACTATATTCAAGAATTGTTCTACTCGGACTTTGTCGAGGAAGGTTTTCATTGCTTAGAACTTGTCTTTCTTTGTTTTCTTAGTATCTTTAATCCACTGTGCGAGTTGCCTAATTCATTGAAACCTAACTTTTAAGCTTACTCTCCACAAATTCATTGTGTGAGGCTCTTTGGGCCTTAACCCATTCATCTTTTGGGCTTAGGGACCAAAAACCTACCCTAACAATTGTAATAATACATTAATACATTAATATTTACAATTGTAGCAAAAGTTGTAGTCCAAACATTTTCCAAACCATTGATAGTAGAGTAAAAGCAATGCCACTACCCCCATGGTTTTTTATGCTAGGAGTAGGAGCCTAGGATTAATGCGTGCAGTCCTTTACTGAATTATGAATTCTGCTCGGGCGTGCTTATCATATTAATTATTTATAGTCCTTTACTCCTGTTTTTGCTGGTAATATGTGTAAACGGAAAATGGAAGAAAAATTAAGTGTTACGAAAATGACAGTTCTTTTGGACATGCTTGACGGTGGCTTCACAACCCTATCCTCAATCCCTCACCACCTCACTTAGTGCTCCCTGAACAGAAGAACTGTCATTTCATAGTTCAAAAGAACAAAAGGATGAAAATAGCGGAAAGTAGTGAGTTTTGTACTGGCCACATCACTTCCACGATGGTATTTCTTTTCTTCTTGGAAATTCAGTATTTATTTCAATAAAATCACAGACACAACAAAATTTTACAGCAATTTACATCATTCCCAAATTAGCCTACCCAGCTACCACCTCACACCCGGCCAACCATGATATATGCAATTTTTTTAATGACCTAAGTATGAATTGTTATGGTAATTAAGAATGTGTGAAATTATTGTGATTTTGTATTCTTTGAAAGACTTACATTTTTTTTTAACTGAGAGCTGCAGATATGCATATTTTCCCCCTTCTATGAAGAGAAAGCATTTGATGTATCGTACATGTGTAACACACCTCTATATGGAGTGGATCTCACACTTGGAGATAGCCATCTACATATGATAATTTTCCGTCTATGAGAGGGTGGACAACTGGACATACAAGTGTAAGTGACAGTTCATTATCAGAAGGAAGAGAGATAAATATTCATAATTGTTGTAACTGCAGGCATTAATTAATTGGCAACCTGTTTCAATAGACCACATATGTGGATGGTCACTTTTAATGCTGAAGATTTTGCTCTTCTGAGTTCTGACACCCCTTGTTATTTTCCTAAGTTGAAATTCCAATAGAGTGAATAGTAAAGGCAAATGTTCAATTTAAGAGACTATCAGTCTTATATTTCATTCATTACATTCAAGAACATAGAGAAAGTTGATAGCCAATATTGAGCATATATATTACAAGCATTTATCAACCTGTCGGGCTGCAAATCATCATTTTATATAATTTGCAATATCTGGTGTAGCTGCATGATATAACTTACAATCTGACTGCTTTAATAAGCTAAACAAACTTATAGATGTTAGTACCTCAAGATTCCATGCCATTAACAAATAACTGATTCCTTGTATCTGTTATTCTGGTTTCTTCACTACAAGAACAGGACACTTGGCGTTATTTATGAAATAGTTGCTCAAACTCCCCTGAAATGCCCTGTATCAACAAATTTATTTTATTACTCAGATATCAGAAGAAATAAATTGATCACAGAATTTAAAAAACATATGACCAAGAACAGAACGCAACCATAATTTTCCCTATTTTTAACTCAAAAAGTTATTCAAATGAAAAGGCAAGATTAAGCAACATATTTCACACTAGTGAGTTAGATAAGCATGGATATGTCTTCTCATATAATGGTAATATGTGCAATGACAATTTCTTTTTCATTTTGTGGGGGAAAAAAAAGAAGAGAATTTGGAATTGGATAACCTACTTCAAGGATAATATGTATAGTTAGTCTAAGATCAAAGGCAGGTCATGAAAATCAGCGAGGTTCTGATTTTAGAGGTATTTTTGAAACTCTTGGCTACAACATATTTTTAAACCATATTACCTGAATGTATTAAGAACTCACAAGAAGCTACGAACCTCTTAATGGTTCTATTGGCATGGCTACCCATAACAAGTAGTTTGATTTTGTACTTTTGGACTGCATCACTAATGGTTTCTTTAGGATCCCCTGCCTCTGTAAATGTTTCCACATTTATCTGTAGAGACAAATATTAATGTTAGCTATAAAGAAAACAAGTGGAAAAAATTGAGCTTATGCGCCTAGTTTAGTACAAAAGGAAAGGCATATAGGGCTGCCTTTGCAAATGTTGCCTCAAACACTCTTGGAGGTACCAGAAGACTGGTGCTCCAAAAAGAATGGTCCTAGTTGCTTGCAACTAAAAGGTAATTCAAGCAACATAAAACTTTCGCCCCCAAATATCAAAGTTACAGAGGTAACACAGTGTCAATGAGGACTAGAGCCAAGTATGATGGACGATCAAAAACTTGTGTGAAGAACTCCACCAATTTGTCTACAGCTTAATCTAAAGAAAATAACAAAGTGATTAATATCATGAAGATGCAAATCTCAAGAAAAGAAGTTACTGAATCCATACCCCTCGACTAGCACAGATACTCTTAGCTTTCTCCAGGAGGCCTAGTGAAACCTTCTTATTTCGCTCTTGGATAGACTCAATCAAAGCAGGAGCTGTAAAGCAGAAATGTTGCAACTTGTGAATAGAAAGTAATGCTCCTATTCCAACAGTTATATATTTCTGGTAGAATTCTCAGCCAAGTTCCATATACTCCAACAAAATTCAGAACTCCTAACCCCTTTACCCCATCCTTCTCCTCAAGGTTAAGCTTGATTTTTGGAGAAGAATTCAAAAATCATAGTATTTATCAGCAACTTCCAATGATAGTTTTGTTATTGTTCTTGTTGAACACATCCAAAAAATAAAGAGGGAAAAAAATGAAGAACTTTGTATAGCTCAGCTGAGCAGAGGTACTTGTTTCATTTCCAAATAATGGAAAAATAAAATGTGCATAGGTGCGCCGAATTAAACTTCAACATGAAAATTCTAATGATTTGCCATTCAGAATTTGAAGCTATTCGATCAAAGTTCTATTCTAGAGCCTATATATGTTGCTCTTACTGTACAAACTAAAAACTTTCAGTTTGCATAACAATCAGAAAATAAAGAAGAACAAGAGACTTAGAGGTAGAGTAAGGAAACGTAACTGGTTGAGAAAGGAGAATACATGCGAGCAAAACCCAGTGGTGCTGCAAATACATTAGTATAGTTTGGAAGAGGCTGCGCTGCGAAGATGACAAGAGTCGATTTTGTGACTGATTCTTTGAGAATTTCGAGCATCCACATGAGTGCATAGTAGCTATACTCGTTTTCATCTATTACCAGCATCACCTTCTGATCAGACCCTTTTGTTTCTTCCCCCATTTCTGATACAAATAAATCCAAGTTTCAATCTGAAAGTAAAGGTTACTTGGTGTGATATGAAAAGTTCAAGCATGAAACTTAGCAACTTATAGTATGCGCTGCGCTGGACTTTGTGCATTGCACAGGAACTGTCTGTGTCTTGAATGGAGCAATAAAATCAGCAACGGCGACCCCTCTCCAACCAATACAGTTTCGAGATCAGTAAAATTCAAGACCTACGGAGGTGTCTAATCCATCATTTCAAATCATTTTAGTGACGTTCAAAGATTTGTTTAGCGTCCAGAATCGGTAAAAAAATAAAAATAAAAAGTCGTGCTAAAGGATAAGATAATTATTTATAAATTAGGAAAATTCTGACACTATTTTTTTATTAAAAATATGACAAGTTATAAAAAATTAATTTTTTTTTTTTTAATAAAAAGATTTCTGAAAATGTATTCTAGACAGATAGTCTAAAAACATCTATTAACTTTTCAAAATAAAATATAATAAAAAAGTCAAGAGCACATCTTTAATGCACATATTAATACACATACTCTCCAAAAATACAAGTAACAATTCATAACTTTGACTTGAAGTCACCATTTTATTTGTTTTTAAAAATTGTTTGTATTATTTGTACAAATGTGTGAAATAGATACACGCAATTAAAAATTAACAAGTTTTGTGCTTTCTGGTGCAGTTCAAGTACCAAGTGGTGGATCACCGTTCATAGGCCTAAATCTTCGTTTAAAATGCAAATGTGGCAGTACGGCGGTAGGGGTGGAAAAGTTCATACATTTCTTTCTTTCTTTCCTAAAATCCAAAAAAAAAAAAAAAAGCAACAACAACAACAACAACAAAACCTGAAAGTTCATACACTCAGCTTGTCATGAGCATGGGAAAACACTATGGTGATACAGTGCATGGTATTACAAGTGTCGGAAAAATGGCGCATGAGATATATCTCTTCAAATGTCACTGAAATGTTTCTATTTTGAATTTGTGTAATATTTAACGTTTTTAAGAATAAGGTTTAATTATTTGGCAAAGTTTATTGGAGTGATTTAATCAAAATTGAGTGAAAATCTATTTAAGAATATTTTTGCTTAAATATTAAGTTCAAATCAGGTCAGATTTCCATCGTCGTTCATAGGTCTAAATCTTCGTTTAATGCTACTGGGACATAAGATAAGAGTAGCATGTTATGGGTAATCTAAAAGGAAAAGCATGCTTTTTATCTTACTAGGAGTTTGTGATGATGCGAAACCACTTTTCACAAGGGATTTTTATTTTAGTCAAAAAAGTAACCGACCAAGCAGTGGGTTTTCGTGACATAATGGACTAGAAACAGTAAGTCGTAGTTCGGTTGGTTGGTGACAAGAATAACTGAAAACGGAAAACGTGTCATTTTCTTACCAAACTTTGTCCAAACTTCCTTCTAAGAAAAAACTTTGTCCATACTTTTATTTTACAGATGGGTAATGTAAATGTTAACCAATACTCCAAACCAACTGTCCAATAGGTGTTGGTTTAGGAGTTATTTTTAAAAATATTTTATTAAAAAAATAATAAAATAATAAATATTGTTAACAGTTTTTTATATTTTTCATAAAAGTAATATTAAAATTTTTTTAGTATGTTTTATTAATAATTGTTCTAAGAATATCAATTAACATGAGTATTTATAGATACTAGTTGATAACTCGTGCAATGTACAGGATAATTTAAAGCAAGATGTTGACAATTATTTTTGTTGAAAGTAAGTAATTAACCTACTAAAAGAAATAAGTTTTTGTTGACATTTTTCCTTCAGAATAATTTTCATAAACTTAGAAGAGTAGGTGTTGCATTTCGTCAATGATCAATAGAATCTTTTTTTTTTTTTTTTTTGAGAAAAATACCATTATATTATTAATGAAGGCTAGTGAAATCAGCCTGTAATACAGATAAAAGGTCTGGTGGTACTTCTACCAGCCAAACTTATATATGTGATAAATATTGTGACTTTCTTGCTAAAGAGTGCGCTAAATTATTACCTTGTCTACGTACAAGAGATATTTTAAAACCAGACAAGTGTCTACTGAGGAAAAGTATATCTTGCACTAGGTGTCCGTACGGTGTGAAGTTACTGCACTCAGTCTTCAAAGCTTTTTCCAGTGACTCAGAATCTCCTTCAAGAATGATCCGCTCAAAACCCAACTCCAAAGCAAACTCTAGAGCCCGTCTAGCTGCAGCTATATAAAGATGGCCGAATCCCAATTACACAACCAAAAATAACCTATAATTATATATATAAATTACATTCCCACTTCTTTTTACTGACCACATAGAAGTCATTATTAAAAAAATAATAAAATAATAACGCAATGATACAAAAAGAGAGAAAGGGGGGGGGAGGGGATGAAACATAAATTCGACATGGACACCAGAAATTAATATCGAAAACTAAGAGCATACTCAGAAACTTCAAAATTCAAAGAGTCTCTCAAGTATATAGAGCCCCTAAAACAATTGGGGTAAAAAACCATTTTGAGAGCAGAATATATTCTTAGATCCCTTCATAAATTAAAATAATAAACGAAATAAGTCTTTCATAGTCATCATTATTATATTTCAACAGAAACTAAACATGATAATCACAATAACAAACTACAAAACATGACACTTTCAATGACGATAACTATCAAACTGGTAAAGTAAAAAAACACCAATGCACAGGACCCACTGGAAAAGCAAAAAAATGCTAGTGCACGTTCTCTAAAAAAATTATTTAAAAAAAAAAAAGAAAAAAAAAAAGGAAAACAATGAAATGTAGACACTGGGTCTGTTTCAGCTGTACCCAAACGGGTACTAAATTATAAGCTTACTATTTCAATCAAATTTAATAAAAGATTGGAATAATCCAAAAAAAAAAAAAAAACAAAAAGCACCTCTCAAAATATGATTTTGAATAACATTTAGCACCAACTTAACAATAAATTTAGGATAATTAACATAAAAAATTTAAGTAGTAAAGTCATTTTGGAAACATCATATAGCCAAGTTTCAACCAATATAATCAAATCCAACAACACCAACACATATTAGAAAATTCATATAAGGTTAGCACAAAATGTTGCTTAGATAAGCATATCAAAGCACTCTGCAAAATAGAAGTTTTAGCAAAGATTTGAAAAAGAATGGCTTACTAAATGGGTAGATAATGTCACCTACTTAGGATTATTAGGTTGCAACCAATTTGATCAACAGAACATTGTAGAATATAAAACATTGCAGAATAAAGCTGAAAGAAGCAATCTTTTTAAGCAGAATTTTTTAATGTTATGATGTGCTCATGCTCATTATCTTGAACAGATATTAATCATTTCTATTAATAAAATACCACAACTTATCAAACAAAAAAGTAATAATTTTTATGTAATTCTTTAGACTATCTTGTGTGTTTATTATATACAAAAAAGATTGATTGAAATGGTGAAAATTTCAGCTGGGTTTCACACCACAAACAATGATGCATGTTTAAAAGCAGAGAAACAAACACAATATACACCCTCATATTAGACGTGTATTGTGCATATTTTGAAAAAGGAATTTTATCAAACAGCTAAACTGCATTCAACTGAGAAACAAACCTTTTAAAGTCATATAAAATTTAAATAGTCAAGTAATTCTAAAAACATCATATAGCCAAGTTTCAACCAATATAATGAAGATACAACAACTACTAAGAGGAACATACACCATAGTTAGCATCCAAGAGGGGCCTGTGGACTATTTACAAAATAATGTTTGTCCCTAGCTGCCAAAGTTTTTGCTAGTGCAAATCAACACAGAGACAACCACACATGAGAATTCGAAGAGAGAACAAAGTGGATAGATGATGATTAAACCATATAAGAGGAACTCATGCACAAACACAAACAATCAGAGCTTTAAGTGCCAAATATTTCAAAACCCATCACATGCACACCCAACCTTGATACCTTATCATTCACTTCTAAAGAAACCCCATGCCTTGTCTTCCTCTTCCTTACGTGGATTCCCACTTTTGTTACATTCTCTTATGGTTTCCTGATATATTCTGAAATTTCAAAGATGAAAAACATATTAGATCAGTTAAACCCAAGACTTATTCAAACACAAACAAAGATTAGCAACTCAAGTAAACTCAATGTAAGATCACAAAATTAAACTATATATAATATAAAACTAATGATAAATTTAAACGTTTGTGACAAATTTAACACATCAAGTACGTTGATAGTACACCAAGTTTCAACCTGTGTGTTTTTTCAAAATAATTGAAAGCCAAAAGGCAGAGAAGCAAATGGAAGGGGAATACCAAAGGCTAGGAAACATGACCAATAGCCAAATAGTGGAGAAGATACATGACTAGAGTAAGACAAATAAGGCTGGCGTTTTAGGGTTTGAGAGAGGAGCAGAGTGAAGCGTGACTAAAAGATAGAAGAAAGAAGCACATGACAAAAGGGGCTATTGTGGGTTTTAGGGTTTTATTATGTGTGTGTGTGTGTGTTTTTTTTTTTTTTAATATTGTGCTGACATGGAAAATTGTAGAAGTTTCAAAAGTTTCGATTATATATATATATATATATATGAGATTCTTTTAACATAAGAATATGAATATTTTGTAAAAATATTTTGTCATGTCACTATCTTAATAGGGATGAGCCTACTTTATATGAGAGGAAAAGAGTAGTATACTCACTAAGAACATAATAATTTTTCTATAAAATTACTACTTAAAGATACTTCTTCTATACACACGATTGGCTAATTTTGAGTTGGGTCAAATCATGTTGAGTTAAATTATGGGATTTGAGATATCCCATGATTTTCTATTTCTCATTATCAAATTCAAAAGAACAATTTTAATTTAGAAAACTGTGAAGATTTTTGAATTGTCCCCTTAATTCTTATCAACCCAACGCTACCCAAGTGTAATTCTTCCTACGGTATGATGCAACGTTTTTGCTTTTTGGGTGTATAGGCGGCTTTTTAACCTTTATTGTGCGAAGATGTTTTCCTCACAGTAATTGGAGTTGCTTGCAATGAAAAATTGGTAAGATTCCCTGAAAAAGGGTGGAAATAGAGGCCTAAGAGCACTCACAGTAGATGTGGGATATGTGCCAAATGTTAAATATTTGGCACATATCCCACACCAAACACAAAAAAGAGCTCCCATCAGCTGTGGCATATGTGCCAAAATTATACCACATTTGTCCGTACCGTTGCAAATTTGCAACGGTACGGACAAATGTGGTAAACCAAAATAATATTTTTTATTGGCTTTCAAGCCGCCAACCTCAGACCTCATCGATCAAGCCGCCGACCTCACCGATCAAGCCGCCGCCATCGCTTCTCATCGCCCTCTGGCCACACCGATCTCGCCATCGCCGATCTCCCTACCTCCCTGCCTTCCTCCACTCTCATCAAGCCGTCTCCCTTGCCACTCGCCACCAACCCATTAGATGCAGTGCAAACCTATAAAATTTGCCCATCTGCCGACCCATCGAAGCTCTGTACTCACTTAAGGTGGACAAAAAAATGGCACCGTATCGGCAACGACGGGAATTTTTCTTGGTTCATAGGTTTTGGATTGTTGGGTTTATGGTTTCCGATATGTTGTTGAGAAGGTGGTTTTTTTTTTTTAATGTTGCCGTGGGTTTTATTTTTATGGTTGTGGGTTGATTTTCTTGAGTAGTTGTAGGCTGATTTTAATGTTTGTGGGTTTGTGCTGGTGGATTTGGGTTTGTGCCGGTGGTGGGTTTGGGATGTGGGTTTGTGCCGATCTCAGTGTGTGTGTGTGTGTGTTTTTTTTTTTTTTTTTTTTTTTTTTTTTTTTTTTTTTTTGAGGTGGTGTTGGTGAATATCGATTTGTGCCGGTGGTGGCTGTCAGTGTTGTTGCAGCAGTGATTGTTGGTGGCCGTTGTTACAGCAGTGGTGGTTGGGCCGTTGTTGTTGACGATGAGGATGGGAATGAGGACGACAGAGAGTAATTAATATATTATTTTAATGAGTAATAAATATTATTTTAATGTATAGAATTGAAATATAGAACATCTAATAAATGTTATGTTGTAAAATAATGTGGTAAAATAATAAAACAGATTTTTAATATAACAAAATAACATAATTTTTGTCACGACTGCTACGGATGCTCTATAATGTGATAACTTCTTCCCCCAATTATGGCATATGACTACATGACCGAGTGGCCTTTCAAGTTTCAACAGCTTTTCATTCTAAAAAAAATAAAAAAAGTTTCAAGAACTTTTCTTTTCTTTTATCTCAAAAACAAAGTTTCAACAACTTCGCAGTGAGCCATTAATGACAAAGGAATATATCTTTACGTGTTCCATCCGCAAGAAATTTAAATTTAAAATTCTTAAAAGTCTTTCAAACAATCACAAGTAAATTTCACGCACTACATAAAATTTTTGACACTTTATTGAAGTAGAAGTATCAAGCTTGTACCGATTCCTTTCATAGCCAGTTAGCCTATTATTATTATCATTTTTTTATTTACTACTAATAATTTGTTTTATCTTATATCTTTTATTCAAAATAATTTGTTATATCAACCAGTGTCAAATTTTTTTTTTATCTATAAATTTTCTCAAATTTTCTCATATCTTAAATCCACAATTTAAAGATTCTAAAGTCTCTTTTGTAGCTTAAACTTAACCAAAAATTTAGTGGTGCACCATAAAAATTTCTATTAAGGGGTTACAATTAATCTCTTATTGATATAAAATTCTATGTTTTGGATTCAAGTTGTGCATGAAATAGTTTTCATCAATATTATATTACTTCATAATTATTTATTGAAATTTTTTTTTAATAAATCTATCATTAGATTACATTATCTTTTTATTATACCATGGATTCATGCAAAATATCATGACAATTAGAAATTAATAACTATTGAATCTATAAATATTTAAATTTTAAATTTCAGATCTTTTGAACTTTAAAATTAAGCAAATATACAAATTACACACTATATTTGAATTAATCGTCATTTTCATACGTTTCATTTTAAAAATCAAACCCATCCACCAACCACTAAAAATGTAATAGATAAATGTTTATGCTCAAACAAAAGTAATGATTGGTTAATTTGAAATTCACAATATATTAACTAAAATTTTAACCAAAATACAAATTAATTCCATAAAGGAAAGACAAAAGTCCCTAAAATTCAGGCATAAGGGAAATTTTGCTTTGAGGTTACCTAGGCTCAAAGCGACATCACCGATGTGGGCAAAAGGAGGTGCGCCGAAATGATGGATGAGTGACCTATTAAATTGTTTGCCGCCTCGTGACACTCCATCTATATCATTGTTTGTTTCTGAAACCTCTATTTTCCCCAATTTGTAATAAGTGAGAGAGAGAATAAAAGACGAAGGAGGAGGATATTAGTTGGTGGCATTTTTGTAGCCTTGCCTTGTGTCAAGATTTGATTAGCTTGTCTTTTAGACCTGAGTTCAAGTTAAGTTGAGCTCACTACTCACATTAACACTAAGAATGAAGAAGGCTAGCGGTGTGTCTCGTCATCACACTTGAGTTGGCAATCTTGCAACCCCCAAAAAAAAAAAGAAAAAAAAAAAAGAAAAAAAAAAAAAAAAAGAAGGATTTCTAAGCTAATGTAATGATGTATCATTTTGAGTAAGAAAAAATGGGTGAATTCAGAGCGACCTAATGAGGGACAAATAGGACATTCTATTTATGCTTCAAAGATAGTGTTGATGTCCATTTTTGACAAAGGGCCCAACAGCCAAAAAAGCCCAACAATAAAGAAGATGAGAAGAAAAAGAGGGGTAAAATGGTATTAAAAAAAAAAAAAAAAAAAGTGGAGGGAACAAACCTAGTGGGCTGACGTGGCAGGATTGATGGTTAGCAGGCCTATGAAAGTAACAAGAGGTAAAGAATAAGTAAATGAGTCGAGAATTTAAAGAATGAAATGGTAAGCCCATGGGAACAATGAGAGGTAAAGAATAAGTAAACGGGCCGAGGAAGCCCGAGGAATAAAGTGGTAAACTTAGTTGGGCTGGCACAACAAGAATAAGGGCCAATAAGTCCATAAGAGTAAAAAGAGGTAAAAAATAAGTAAATAGGCTGAGAAAGCCCAAATGAGAGAATTAATGGGTCAATAGACTAATATGGCAGGAACACCAGCCAGCAAGCCCATATGGGTAATGAGAAGTAAAGGCAGGACAAGGCCATGGCAAACACAATGAAGCAGTATGGCAGGGTTAATGGCCAAAAGTCCCACGACCATGAAGAATAGAGACAAGACGTGGGCCCAGTAGGCTATGGAGACAAAGGCTTTTGCCTAGACAATACCCAACCCAAGAAGGGATAATAGGAAGAAAACATGCACCCAAAAGCTCACGCATCCTCAACACCACAAAGGATAAACACATGCTAGTACGCACAATAGAATCAGACAACACAAGAGCAGCAAAAATGGTGTGAAGGCCAAAAAAAAAAAAAAAACACTGAAGGAGTGGAGCGTGCACAAAGGACCAGGGCACCACCTACTTGTACCTAACCAATACATGGGAGGTGGCCCACAGGTCAAGGTATTCAGAGGGTGTGGTTTGACTATGGGGAGAAACCGGAGGTCTATACTAGGGTTCTCACCCAAGCTTCTTTGAGGAAATGTTTTGCTGGGATGGCATTTTACCCAAAAAAGGTAAGTGTAGGCTGGGACCACTTGATGCATGCCATAGAGATACGTGGTGAGGTAGTTTAATCCTTATCCATTGGGGTGAAACAAAAACGGAGAGAGGTAAGAAATAAGACAAGTAATTTTGTCTGGAAATGAAGAGTGGTGCAACCAACACACTCTAGGCAGAGGTAATGGCGAGACAACCAACAGGTGAATGGGTAGTCTTGGAGAGATGCCCACAAGAAGCCAGAAACGGTTGAAGGACAAAAAGGGTAAATCCCACAATGGCAGACGGTATAAAAAAGGGTAGTCATAAATAGTAAAAGGGGAGGCAAGAAAAGCAAGAAGTAGGAAAGAATAGAGAAGAGAAAACACGGAGAGAGAAAGAAAAGGTAGAAAGACTAAGTGAGAAAAGAAAACCAGAGAGAAAGTAACGCAGTAGGAGTAAAGGCATGTATCAATAAACCACATTTTCTCTCCCTCATGACATACTCACTCTCTAAAGATTGTAAATCAAAGTTCAAACCATTTAGGCCCTTTCTCCAGAGCAAGTAACTTCTATAGCATGAGCCCTTTACTGAGGTTATTCGCGTTGGAGATTGGTTCCCTTCTTGGGTTTGCTTCTGCTGAAAAGATTAGCCCATAATCTAGCAGACAAGTTGTTCCATTAGTTATGCTTATTGGATGATGTTCTTACTTCTTACTGTTTGGTTAGAAGTTACTAAGTTATTTACTTTTTTCTGCTGTAGTGTTATTTCTACTTGCTGTGTTTTTTTGCTATAACCCTGTTAACTTTATTTACGGTGTTAGCTTTATTTAGTTCGTTTTATTATTATAGTTATCCTACTGTAGTGTATTCTTGTCGTAATAGTCACTCTTGTCATGACCACACCTTGTGTCTAGCCCACAACACTCATATCAGGACACGTCTATGATGGGTAAGCCTAACTTATGCACAAGCTGGCCTGAAGCATGGTTCTAGTAAGGCCAATCCCAACTCTCTTACCATAGATTAACAAGCCATAGCACAGTAAAAGGGGTTGAGGCCCAATAGTATGAAAAAGGCCCCTACATTTAAATTGGAGACTCTACTGGGGAGTTGGGAGAAAGACAAGGAAAGCAAGAAAATCCCTTGCGAGTTATGCCCCCAAGATCAAAGACGACGTGAAACATGAGTTTTCAAAGTCCCTATGTGATCGGGCATATACCTGGTACACTAGATTGAAGCCAAGATCAATCCTAACATGGGATGATATAGTAGATGTATTCTGCACCAAGTATTTCCATAGAGAAGAAATGGTGACACTTGCAACTTTGCAAGGTACCAAGCAAAGGAGCAGTGAAGACCTCATGGAGTATATCAAGAGGTTTAAGGATATAGCCCTCGATTGCTATGATCACTACGAGGAGAAGGCATTGGTAGAAATGTGTATGGGCAATATGATTATGGAATATAGGGCTGTCCTAGAGAACCTAGAAATTTCCTAATTCGCTCAGCTATTACAGAAGGCTAGGAAAACGGCCTAATCAGTTAGGCCCAGCTCTGACAAGCCTAAAGAGTGGAAATGTACACCGCAAGTTATGACAGTGTCCATCAGCGAGAAGAGAAATAAGTTAGAAGGGAGGCAATACGAGAGCCCTCCACCAATACCATGTACACCAAAAGAGCTAGATGTGCACTTAAACAAATGGATTGCAGATGGGGTTTTCAAACCCAATCATGTTTCTAAAAAGCCCACTCAAGAAGAACGGAGAGACTCACGCTTCTGCCACCTGTATAACTATGTGCAGCACGCTACCGCAGAATGTTAGGCACTCTGTATGCTGGTACATCTCAAGATCAAAGAAAGGACTCTTGAACTATCCCAACCAGAGGTCCAAAGGAACCCACTCCTTAATCACAAAGGGAAAGGGGTAGCAGTAGTTGTCATTTATGTAGACTCAGGCAAAGACGAAGAGGAAAGACCATCGCTGCTAGCCACAGCCACCACAACCTTACGGAAAAGCTCCAGGTTCAAGAACTTGTTTGACCAATTGGAGCTCACAGCAAATAAACGCAGAGTGGCCATGAAAGCTTTGGTAAGTATTGCCTCAAGAGTAGGAATGGAATGCCTTACCACAGAGGCTCGGACTGATAGAGGTTTTCTATAAGATACCAATGAGATCACTTTCAGCAACAAAGACATAGAGGTGGGATACCCAGACCACAGAAGGCCTATTTACTTGGAAGCCTCCATAAATCAAGTGCCCTTCAAGAGAGCCATAGTTGACACAGGTGCTTTAGTGAACCTCATCCCACTTAGCATGCTGCATGTAGCAGGAATATCGGAGAACAAGATTCAGGGGTACTCGATGGAAGTAATGGGGTTTGGCAGAAATGGCGAGTACACAGTAGGATACATACAGCTGTGGCTGAAGGTAGGCCCAATAGCCTCCTTAGCTCAATTCCATGTGGTGAAGATGGAACTTTCCTACTATATACTACTGGGAAGGCCATGGCTGCATAAGCATTGCCTCATTGCGTCCACCTATCACTAATGCGTGAAAAGGAGATTAAATGGAAAAATTATACGGATTGCAGCAAACCCATCCCCATTCGAGCAGGTAGAGGCTCACTTAGTTAGAACTATGTTTTACGACAAGTGGGCACCATTCGGGGAAAATTTGGTATTCAAGTCGACTGGCACCTTCATCCCCAAGTGGGAGGACATTCAAGATGACCTAGAACTTGATTTGAGGGAGTTATTGCTGCGAAAGAGAAAATGAGAAAAGGCGCTAACCCCAAAGCTAGATAGTACACCATGATGTGCTAAGGTCAAAGCACCTAACGGCAAGATAATATATAAATGATGAGTTGCGTGAGGCCTACTTGCGGGATGCAAGGGGGTCCTAGAGAAAAGCCACAGCATAAGACCTTGGTATACTATGTGGCCCAAGAAAGTTTAGGGGAAGAAATTAACATGAAAGGTGAAAAAAGGATCACGATAGAGAAGGAAGTACAAGTAATGGCAGAACAAAGCTGGAAGAAATCGACCTAGGCACGAACCCATAGAAGCCAAGACCAATTTCAATAAGCTTGAAGCTGTTAAAGGAGAAAAAGCCAAAATTGATCCTGTTATTAAAGGAGTTCAGAGATGTTTTTGTATAGGACTATAGCAAAATGTCTGGGCTAGACCTAAGGTTGGTGGTACACACGCTCAATGTGGATCCTGGGGCCAAGCCAGTGGCCCAGCCTGCCATGGTGTTCCACATTGAAGTAGAAGGGCAGATAATAAAGGATGTGCAGAAGCTATTAGCAGTTGGATTTATCAACCCAATTTAACACCCACAGTGGCTGTCAAACATAGTACATTTGAAAAAGAAGAACGAGTAGATATGATGCTGCGTCAACTTTAGAAATCTTAATTTGGTCTGGTCCCAAGGATGAACTCCTGTTGCCCAACATGGATCTGCTGCTAGATTCTGCCACAGGGAATGCCATGCTCTCCTTTATGGATGGATTTAGTGGTGAATGTTCAATATGGGTATGAAACACCCTTGAACGTTTAGACCCCAATCAACAAATTATCAATTCAAGCTTATTATCATACAATTAATGTGCGGAACATGAACATAAGTCAAATACATAATTAATAAACAATCTAAGCCAAATATAAACACATCCACAACAGTAAATATAAGGCAGAGATAAATGAAGGAAGATGCAAACACACAAACAACACATAATGTGTTATCGAAGAGGAAACCGAAGCCCTCGGTGTAAAACTTCTCCGCCGCCCTCCAAGCGGTAAATAATCCACTAAAGAATGTAGTTGGGATACATGAACAGCAGAAGACCCTCAAAGCCTAATTTACCCAAGTACCTAAGCCCTCCAACCTTCTTGCTCCAACAAGGTTACGCCGAACCTATTTCTTCTTTAGCTTCCTAGATTCCGTTACTTGACCATAGCATCAACTAGGGTTGTCCACGGGTCGGGCCGGGCCGGGTCGGGTTTGGACCCAACCTGGATTCGACCCGCCGGAAAATCGGTCGAGTTAGTTTCAGGTGTGGAAGAGGGTCGGTCGGGCCGGTCGAGTCTCCGGAATAAAAAGAAAGCATCGAATCTAAAAAAAAATAGTTGTCGGAATCTGGAAAACTTGCCGATTTCTGGAAAAAATCGCCGGAATCTGGAAAAAATCGCCGAATTCTGGAAAAACTCGCCAGATCTCCTCGAATCTAAGCTTGATCTCATTGGATCTCCTCAAATTTAAGCTTCATATCGCCGGATCTCCTCGAATCTAAGCTCGATCTTACCAAATATAGTCGAAATCTTGCTAGATCTCCTCAAATCTAAGCTTGATCTCGCCGGAGTTGGCTGGGTTTGTAGATAACATCGGTCGAGTCGGGTGGCTCAAGTTTTGGAGAAGAAAACTGCCACTCGACCCACCAGCAGCGGGTTTTTGAAGTCAGGACCCAAGTCCGACCACCAGAGCAGTCGGATCGGGTGGTTCCAAGTCAGGTCCAGGCGGGTAGGGCGGGTTGGGCGGGTGACGGGTTGATCTGGACAGCCCTAGCATCAACCAATGTGAATTGGTTCCTTCCTAACTGCTTCCCAACAGCACTAAATAAACCTTCTCACAGACGTGGGTGTGGTGAGATAAGGATTTGGTAAAAAGGCCTTTCAAGGGTGAGGAAGAGAGTAGAGGAATGTGAAGAGTCTCTAAGGTAAAGATTGTGGATGAATCAATCTTGTTTTTCTCTAGGGTTTCTCTCACAAAATTCTCTCAAGAAGCTCTCTACATTTGGTGGGTATAAGGGTATATATATAGTGGGGTGAGAAAGGAATACGAAGAGTCAGTTTTTCCCAAATAGGGTTGATTGGCGGCTTGGCCTCGCGACTAGTCTGAGTCGCAAGTTCAAGCAGCGAGATAACGGCCCGGCCAACCTGGGACTTTTGTCTTGTAGTGTGACAGCTGGCGCGACCTTTCAGCTCCTTTCTATGCATCTCACGTGCCTGCAGTTGGCGGCTTACCAGTCGCGAGTCAGCCGCGAATCTCTGCCTTCTTGCACATACTTAAGCTTTTCTTCATATCTTCTCACACATTACCCTTACAATAATCCCACCAAAATACAGGGTTACTAAGTGCTTAAATTACAAGCAAATTGGCACGGAATATAGCCAACAAGATTGTTGATTAAATTCAACCTTACAATCTCCCCTTTGGCTATTCCGTGACAAAACCCTACACACAGACTCTAGACTTAACGCGTGAGTTGGGAACAGTTGAACAAAACTCACTTACACCTAACTCTAGATTCTGAAAATCTCTTGAACATATAAACAAGTAACTCCTGAAACACAACAACACAATAATATCATTGTATGCAGAAAACTTGAAATGCATATGGAGCAATAGAAGCACGATCAAGCAAAAATGAACTTAAACAATAAAGCAATAAATCATGGCTTGACCAAACAAGCAATCACTATACAAAAGTGATCACTATGGTCATTCACACAAGGAATGAACATCCGGACATGCAATCTAATAAGTTTATATGCAAAGTATCATTTGCATGTTCAACACTCAACCAATGCATACAAATATATATGCATCTAGGAATAATCCTACAAGGGCACAAGAGTGATGTACTTAAAAGAATGCAAAGCATTAACAAGCATTCAAACAAAGAGCATAAAGGCTGCATAAGCAAAGTGTTGCAAATACATGGTACAAACCATAAAAGCCTACAAAAATATATGCATGGAAACAAACCCTTAAAACTTACATAAGCTACATGGGTACAAAATAAGCATAGCATAATAGACTGAATAACATCAACAATATATAAATAAACCAAAATGTTAGAAACAGTTATGAGTTTAATCCAAACCAAGACTAAAACCTATAATAACAACAGTTAACCAAACCAAAGTAACAAAACTATAACCAAAACAGCACATATGATTATGAATCTCCCCCTCAATTAAGCACTCCCCCTTAAGTGCTGGCCCAAAAAAAATCTCCCCCTTTTTGACCTGAATGGCCAAAGGGTCACTGTTCCTGGTTGGTGTGAATGCTGTCAAACTTGGCTGAAAGTACATCCAGTTGATCCTGCATTGCTGTCATCCTTTCAGTATGCCGGTTTTGAACCTCTTTAAGTCCATCAAGCCTTTCTAAGATGATCTGAAATGCATCAGGAGGTGCAGCAGATGAAGTAGAAGTCCTGCTCCTCTTGACTTTTCTTCTTGGTGTGGAAGATGGTCCTGCAGCCTCTACTTCAGTCTTCATTGGATCACCTTCTCCTTGGTCACCCTCCTCTTCATCACCTGAAAGACGACTTTGTATCCTTGTGACGGTTAGTTTGTTGATTGCTGAAAGTGGAGTCATGGGACTGATATCTTGAGGAATTGGAACCCCTTTTGCTCTGAGAATTCTCATGATAAGGCTAGGAAAAACCAACTTTGCCCGTGAAGTTGTTCTAGACTCATCCATTATTGTGTCAAATATATGAGAGCTTATGTCAATGAATGTTTTCTCCTTAAGCTCCATAAGGAAGATAGCTCTGGCATTAGTAAGAGTAGTCAATTTTCTGATAGGATACAAGTTGAACATCATTATGGTGGTCAGACACCTCATGTCAACAAGAAAGACATTGGTGTTGAGACATCTTACTTTTTTAACTCCACTAATCCGAGCTTGGACAGTGTCTAAGGATAACATCCTATCTCTGTAATTGACAAATTCATACTCCTCTAATCCCTCAAGCCTAAGTACCTCATCAATGTCATGGGCATCCAATTTGAACTCCTTTCCTCTTACCCAACAGTCTAGCTCATCTTCTCTAATCTTGACACTAAAATAAAACTCCCTTATCAGTGGCTCACACACTCTAGGTAAATCACCTAATAGTTTATCCCAGCCTCTTCCTTAAAGCATTCTGGAATAAAAGTGTCCTTTAAGTCATGTAAGTCCACAAACCTCTCCTGAATAATAGTTCCTTTCATGAAGGAATCTCTGTATCTCTCAAAGTGCTGAACAGATCTAAACAGGTTGGGATCCATTTTCAGCCTTTTATCTGCCTTCTTGGTAGGAGTCTTATTCTTAGAAGGAGTGGGAGGCATCTGTAATCAAGCAGAAAAAGCCACAACAAGAGTAGAAACACAATATGTGGAAATGCACACACCTTAGTAACAAGTTAGTTACAATGACAATATTAGAGTGATAAGCCAACCCACAAATCAAGTGCAATTGATAACTAGAGGTGTAGAAAAAATCAAATAAGATCATTCAGTATAGATGCAAAATGGAGCAAACATTAAATAATATACAAGGAAAGTGAAAAACCACAGTTAAACAGACAGAGTGAATGCTACTGAGACAAGTCTAAATGAGTATAAGAAGTGCAAGATATACCCTTAACACAGAAACTCACACAAAATGTGATAACACAACATTGTGAGTCAAACAAATTCACAATCTCAGATAAATTGAAACATTCAAACATATATTCAGAGAAAACCCAAACCCATATACCCAAAGGATATAACAACTCTCAAACATGAAAGGTTCAGACCAAATACAAGTACAAAGATGCAAAAGCATGATACTAAACATATTCAGCAAGAAGAGAAAACATCCATAATCAACCAAACCTAGCATTTTTGAGCAAAAACATGTTCGAACCCCCAAAACACAATCTATTATCAAAACACACAGATTCAAGAATATAACACTTAAATCATGAAATCTAAGGTGAAAGATAGAAAGCCTATACCTTTTTCTTGAAGAATTGAGAAGAAAAAAAATGCAGAAATGGAGGTTTCTCAAGAGTGAACACAGAGTGTTTCAAAGAGAGAAATGGGGAAGACACTGAACAGTCACTAATTTTCGAGGGAAAAACTAAAAAGTTTTTGAAAACTGACTTTAAAATGCAAAACACGCGTTTTTCGCAACTGGATCAATTCACCAGTAAGTCGCCAGGGTAAGCCGCGAAACACTGTGAAACCAAGATTCTCGAAAAATCTTCTAAGTGTTTTTCGCGACTGGAAGATCTACCCGCGAGGGAGTCACGAGCTGAGTTACGAAAATCTGTATGTACCCCTTGCGACTGGACCTTCCACCTGCGAACAAGTCGCTACACTGAGCTGCGAAATATGTAGAAACTCAAATTTTGAAAAATTTTCTAAGTCTTTTTCACGACTGGGATACTGACCCGCCAGTGAGCTGTGAAAAATTTCGGAGTGGGCTCGCTACTTGGACATGTGACTGGCCTAACCCGCGACTTAGTCGCCAAACCAAGGCAAAACTGTTTTTGAAATTTTTGACATTTTTGTAAAAACAAAATACTTTCCAAAAACAACTAAAAACACTCAATAATCTTTTTGTGTTTGATCAACAAAAATTTGAGCATGTGAAAACACATTTAATCAAGTACAATCACACAAATGAATATGGCATTTATTGAACATAGACTTGTGTGTTATGTGTGGATATAAAAAATGAGATAGTCCTTAGTCCAATGTGAAGCTTCAATGATTAATTCAATCAAGGCATACACAACTAGCACTAGATAATGTGACCTATCTCAATTATAGAAACATGCATATATGACCTCCCATATGCACTTGATAACAATTCTTTGAAGCTTTTCATTTGGCTCCATATTCAACATATCATTTGCACTTTTTAAGCAAAGAAAATCTCATTGTGAGATAGATGCCTGAAATTTTTGATATTTCAATTGATGAGTTAGCCTTTGGCTTTTTGGGCATCATACATTTTATTTTGGTCACTTTCCCTTTTCCTAGTCGAATACTAGTATGTGCGACAGGCTTTTGCAACTGTATATCTCTTTTCATTTGGAGATTTACATTTAGAGAACTCTTTTAAGCAAAAACAAAAATAAAATAGTGAAAAGATATATAGGCATGAGTCTATGCATATCTCAAGATCAACAAAACCATTCACTAATCATTCATGATAAGGTTGAAGATCTATTTACAACAATCACATAGATTTCAAAATTTCTCCCACAAAGATATGCGTGCATAGGAAACAAGCTAAGCGCATAGGAAACAAGCTAAGCTTGTAGATGCACAAAGCCATTAGTACAAAGGTACAATGTAAAACATGTTTTGAGACAAAACTCAACAAAGTTGATCAAACTTTTTAGATTTTCTACTTTTTATGTGTTTTTGAATTTTTGACATAAGAAAAATAAAGATTGATGAAAACAAAATAAAAAAGTTTATGCAAAGCTCAAAAAAAATTTTCAACTCAAACATGTAAGAAGCAAAACAACCAAGCATATACACAAAATATGGGAAGTATTAATGCATGGACATGTTGTAATACTTATGCATGAGTACCATTTGTCACCTACATGTCACGTGCGTTTGGGGTGATATCCTTGATGGATTGGGTACGAGAGTTAAGACTTTCAAACCTTCGTGTGAAGCTTTCCAAGAAATTGGTGAAGGCACCGATCATCTTCATCATGTCCATCATTCCTGGATCACGGTTTTGACTTCTTGGTTGCTCACCACCCCAAGACCTCATGTCATTTCTTCTTCCTCGTGAGCGAGGTGCACTTGCATTGTTCACTGCTCTCAGCTTTTGACAGTTGGGTCTGGTATGTTCTTGCAATCCGCAATAGTGACAAACATAATTCGATCCAGGACCCCTTTGTGATCTTAGGAGTGATCTTCCTCTAGTTTCAAATCTGGCTTCTAATTGATTACAGGACTTAATGACCACCCGTTGATCAGCCACTTGCTTCTTCTTAACTTTCTCAGGAATATGATCTTCCACCACGGTCTCTTTTGCCTTCACAAATTTTACTTCTTTGGTGACATTGACCGATGAGCTACTTCCTTCGGTATAACCTAAACCAGATTTGTCAAAGAAGTGTTTTTGAGAAGAGATAACATCTTCCAGCTTCTTGGAGGAGACCCTTTCTATCTTGGCTTATGCTTGCACAACTTCTTACTCAAGAAATCTTGCTTTGGTATAAGATTTAGATAACTCACCATTTAGTGTCTCAATTTCATACTTTGCCTCCTTATATCTGGTCAGGAGAATTTTGTAGTCCTCCTCAGCTTTCTTTATCTTCTTCACAGCCACCTTTGCCACCCTTGTATACACTCTCGATCTCTCAAGAAGTAAGGTGTAATTCTCTTGAAGACTAGCTGTATTTCTATTATTTTCAACATCTGATTCCTCAATAATCCCTAAGGATTCATCATTACTGTATTCTCCAAGTTCTTGTACAAGTTTATTCAGGTCCTCTGAGAACTCAACATGCTCAATAGCCATAAATACGGAGTAGTTTCCTTTTCTATCACAGCTGCTCTCAGAGTCAGAATTTGATGAGTCTGAATCACTTAAAGTAGTGGCATAGGCATTTCCCTTCGACTTTAAATAATTAGGGCATTCCTTTTTAAAGTGCCCATGTCCATTACATTCGAAACATGTAATTCCTTGTGAGAATTTGGAATCTCTACTCTCTTTTCTTTTGAACTCTTTCTGCTCTTTTTTGGCACTCTGAAATTTTCCTTTGTCACCAAATTTCCTACTGTTTTTAAGCTTTAAGAATATTCGAAAGTTCTTTACAAGATACGCCACGTCTTTGTCAACTACATCCTCTTCAGAAGAATCATGAGATACTGCTCTCTCATCAATTGTTTTAAGAGCTAGAGACTTGCTTTTCTTCTGTGTAGGCAGGGACAACTCATATGTTTGCAAAGAACCAACCAGCTCTTGAACCTTAATGTCGTCAAGATCTTTGCTCTCTTCAATGGCTGTAACTTTGGCACAGAAACTCTCTGGTAGTGATCGAAGGATCTTCCTTACAATTTTCGAGTCCTCCATCTTTTCCCCCAAATTGAATTTCCCAACAACCACTTCGTTCAATTTACTATAAAACGAATCAAAAGACTCATCCCCACTCATTTTTAACTCCTCAAAGCGAGTGGTCAACATTTGAAGTTTGGTGTCCTTCACTTTCTTAGTCCTTTGATAAGTTGTCTCCAGAATTTTCTATGCTTCCTTAGCAATGGTGATATGTGAAATCCGGTGAAATTCTTCTGGAGAGACATCGCAGAAAATAGCATTCAATGCCTTGCTATTTGCATTGGCTGCCGCAAGAACAGCCTTATCCCAAGTAGACTTGGCAGCCTCTGGCCTTGTCCATCCTACTTCAATGGCATCCCACACAGCATCATCAATAGAACACAGAAACGCCCTCATACAAACTTTCCAAAATACATAATTATTACCGTCAAAGAACGGCGGTACATTAAGAGATTGAGACCTATCCATCTCAAAGGGGGTCAGGGATCACACTTAGATAATTAAACCATAACAAGTGTACCCGCTTTGATACTAATTAAATGTTCAATATGGGTATGAAACACTTTTGAACGTTTAGACCCCAATTAACAAATTATCAATTCAAGATTATTATCAAACAATTAATATGCGGAACATGAACATAAGCCAAATATAGAATTGATAAACAATCTAAGCCAAATATAAACACATTCACAGCAGTAAATATAAGGCAAAGATAAAGGAAGGAAGATGCAAACACACAGACAACACACAATATGATATCGAAGAGGAAATTGAAACCCTCGGCGTAAAACCTCTCCGCCGCCCTCCAAGCGGTAAATAATCTAGTAAAGAATGTAGTTGGGATATATGAACAGCAGAAGACCCTCCAAGCCTAATCTACCAAAGTACCTAAGCCCTCCAAGCTTCTTGTTCCAACGAGGTTACGTCGAACCTATTTTTTCTTTAACTTCCCGGATTCCGCTACTTGACTATACATCAACTAATGTGAATTGGTTCCTTCCTAACTGCTTCCCAACAGCACCAAATAAACCTTTTCATAAACGTAGGTATGGTGAGATAAAAATTTGGTAAAAAGGCCTCTCAAGGGTATGATAATGGAGAGGAAGATAGTAGAGGAATGTGAAGAGTCTCTAAGGTAAAGATTGTGGATGAATCAATCTTGTTTTTCTCTAGGGTTTCTCTCACAAAATTCTCTCTAGAAGTTCTCTACATTTAGTGGGTATAAGGGTCTATATATAGTGGGGTGAGAAAAGAATACGAAGAGTCAGTTTTTCCTAAACAGGACTGATTGGCGGCTTGGCCTCGCGACTGGTCTGAGTCGCGAGTTTAAGCCGCAAGATAACGGCCTGGCCATCTTGGGACTTTTGTCCTGTAGTGTGACAGCTGGCGTGAACCTTCAGCTCCCTTGTGTGCATCTCACGTGCCTGCAGTTGGCGGCTTACCAATCGCGAGTCAGCCGTGAGTCCTAGCTGCGAATCTCTGCCTTCTTGCACATACTTGAGCTTTTCTCCACATCTTCTCACATACTATCCTTACAATAATCCCACCAAAATACAGGGTTAATAAGTGCTTAAATTACAAGTAAATTGGCATGGAATAAAGCCAACGAGATGGTTGATTAAATTCAACCTTACAAGTGGGTACAATCAGATTTGAATGGCACCAAAAGATGCAGAAAAGACTGCCTTTAGAACACCCATTAGGAATTTTTACTACACGGTGATGCCCTTCGAGCCGAAAATGCAGGCGCGACTTATCAGTGTACTATGACTGCCATATTTAATGACATGATGCACTAAGAAATGGAGGACTATGTGGATGACATAGTGGTGAAGTCAAGAAGGAGAGAAGATCATGTCAAGGTGCTAAGAAAGGTGTTCGAAAGATGCAAACTTTTAAAGCAGAGAATGAACTAGTTGAAATGCGCTTTTGGAGTATCTGTCAGAAAATTTTTGGGGTTCTTAGTCCATAGCAAAGGGATAGATGTAAATCCGATGAAAGCAGTGGCAATAGTGACTATGAAGCCACCAGCCGCAGTTAAAGAATTGAAAAGTTTTTTGGGCAAAGTCTCCTACATTAGGAGATTTATTCTAGGCTTAGCATTAATTACATTGGCTTTTACGAAGTTATTAACGAAGGGACAAAGCTTCGAGTGGGGAAATGCATAGTAGAAAGCTTTTCAAAAACTACAGCAAATTATGATGAACCTCTCCACAGTGCAGGCCCTAGTTCACAGAAAACCGTTGTTGCTTTACCTAGCCTCAAGCCCGTCTGCCATTGGGGCTTTGATATCCTAAGAAGATGGGGGCAGCATTGAATAGCTAGTTTATTATATAAGTCGTGCCTTAAGGGATGCTGAAACACGCTACCCCAGGGCGGAAAGAGTATGCTTGGCAATTGTCT
The DNA here is from genome assembly GCA_023621385.1 of Quercus gilva. Classification (NCBI taxonomy): domain Eukaryota; kingdom Viridiplantae; phylum Streptophyta; class Magnoliopsida; order Fagales; family Fagaceae; genus Quercus; species Quercus gilva. The sequence goes on along the minus strand of CM042473.1, from coordinate 47,701,816 downwards.
ATGCGTTGCAAAGGTTGCGCCATTACTTCCTGGCCTATGAGATACATTTGATGACAGAGTCCCATGCGATCAAAGCGCTTCTTCAACAACCCATTCTGTCCGGCAAAATATCCTAGTGGCTATTGTAGTTATCACAATACGATTTAAAAGCAGGAATGCATAAAGCAGTAAAGAGCTAGGCCATAGCAGATTTGTTGGCCCAATTTCCTAGAGAAGAGGAATTTCCACTAGACAATGAGGTACCTGGAGAAGTAGCTACTGTAGAAATGGTCGGAGAACAATAGGTCATGAAATTTGATGGCTCCTCTATGACAAATTTAGGAGGCGCAGGAGTGGTCCTTTATTGTAATGACGAAGAAACCATAGGGCTTTCATTCAAATTGGAGTTCCTATTCTCAAATGATACAGCAAAATATGAGGCTTACCTGATGGGATTGGCGACGGCACTAGAGATAGGGATTAAACACCTAACGGTGATAAGCGACTCTAACTTGGTGGTCTGCCAAGCTAAAGGAAGTTTTTCCTTAAAAGAACCTAGTTTGGCTCTGTATAGAACTCTGGCCCAAAGGATGGAGGAAAAATTTTGTACATTCGAAATAGAGCATGCTCAAAGAGCAAGAACCGATATGCAGATGCATTAGCTGTGTTGAGATGAAGAAGTGAAGAGAATCTATAAGCTCCCATCGAGGAAGCCCTATTGAAGGAAGAAGATGTGGCAGAATTGAAAATAGTCAAGGACTATGTCCTTATGAAAGAGGAGTTGTATTGCAAAATGCCAGGAGGAATTTTATCAAGATGCTTGAGGTACGAGGAGGCCCATAGAAAGCTAGAAGAAGTGCAGAGCAAGACGTGTGGGTTCTGCAAGGAGGTAAGCTTATACTGAAGGTTGCAGAAAGCGAGCTTCTACTGGCCAAATATGAGCAAGGAGGCAGATCAAATCTAGACCCAGTGCGAAGCCTACTATCTGGCTGTAGATTGAGAAGAGAACTATGCTGTGTTTACCATGGAGGATTGGAGAAGTCCATTCATGGGATACCTGGTAGAAGGGATTCTACCATAAAAGCATGGAGAAAGGTATAAGCTTAGGAAATTGGCAACCCCTTATTTCCAACATGAAGGAATTCTCTTTAAGAAAGGTTACAATGGAGACCTACTGTGGTGCTTAGGGCCAGAAGAAGCCAGAGAGATGTTTAAGGAAGTACACGTAGGAGAATATGGAGAACACCAGGGAAGAAAGAAGCTATACCGATGCATCTTGTAGATGAGCTACTATTGGCCCACAATGAGAAGGGTCGTAGTATAATTTGTAAAGAAATACCTACCAAGTGCAAGTCAATTTGATCGATACCCACCCATAGAACTTGTAGAGCATGGTCACTCTATGGCCTTTCCACACTTGGGGGCTTAACTTGGTAAGACCAGTTAATCCACCTTCCAATGGGTACAAATGTATCCTTGTGGCCATAGAGTATTTCACCCAGTGGGTGCAGGCCATACCACTTCGTAAAGCCACCGGTGGGGCCATGGCAAACTTCATCAAGGAGAACATTATTGTTCGATTTGGGGTGCTTCACAGGATCATAAGTGACAATGGTACGCCTTTTGTGAACAAAGAAGTGAGAATGATGCTAGAATTCTACCAAGTGAAGCATTACCGGTCATCGCCTTACTACCCACAAAGGAATGGGTAGGCAGAAGTGATAAACAAAACCCTCATTAAGATCATCAACAAAGTAAGTCAAAAGTACAGCAGAGGCTATGTGACACATCTGCCAGACGCACTGTGGGCTTATCGAAGCTTACCCAAATCTACCACAAGGTTCTCCCCCTTCTCCTTAGTATATGAGACAAAAGTAGTGAGCCTGGCAGAGGTGATGATACAGTCCCTGAGGGTTATACGGACACAAAAGAAAGAAAAGGAGAAGGAGGTCTTTATGGCAAAAAGGTGCGAGAACTAAGAAAGATTGGATGAAAATAGGGAAGAAAATAGTGGTGTAACTAACACACTCTGGGCAAAGGTAATGGCTAGACAACTAGCAAGTGAGTGGGCAGTCCTGGAGAGATGCCCACAAGAAGCCGGAAACGGTTGAGGGACAAAAAGGGTAAATCCCATAATGGCAGATGGTATAAAAGGGGGTAGCCATAAACAATAAAAGGGGAGGCAAGAAAAGCAAGAAGTAGGAAAAAATAGAGAATAGAAAACACAGAGAAAGAAAGAAAAGGTAGAAAGACTATGTGAGACAAGAAAACTAGAGAAAAAGTAAAGCAGTAGGAGTAAAGGCATACATTAATAGACCACATTTTCTCTCCCTCACGACATGCTTACTCTTTGAAGATTGTAAATCAAAATTCAAACCACTTAGGTCCTTTCTCCAGAGCGAGTAACTTCTGTGGCAGGAGCCCTTTGCTTAGGTTACTCGCGTTGGAGATTAGTTCCATTCTTGGGTTCGCTTTTGTTGAGAAGCTTAGCCCATAATCCAGTAGACAAGTTGTTCCGTTATTTATGCTTATTGGATGATGTTATTACTGTTTGGCTAGAAGTTACTAAGTTATTTACTTTTGCTGCTGTAGTGTTATTTCTACTTGCTATGTTGTTCTATTATATCCCTGTTAACTTTATTTACGGTGTTAGCTTTATTTAGTACGTTTTATTATCATAGTTATCCTACTGTAGTGTATTCTTGCCATAATACTTGTAACAGTCACTCCTGTTGTGACCACGCCTTGCATCTAGTCCACAGCACTCATATTAGGACACATCTACAATGAGTAAGCCTGACTTGTGCACAAGTTGGCCTGAAGCGTGATTCTAGCAAGGTTAGTCCCAACTCTCTTACCTCAGACTAAGGGGCCATAGCATAGCAGAAGGGGTTGAGGCCCAACATTATAAGAAAGGCCCCCACACATAGAAAAAACTCATTTTAGTTCCTACCGAATATTTTGGACAAAATTTTTTTGAAGGAGTTTATGAGGAGTTGGATCATTTTTATGAGAGATGTTATAGCCCATGGGGTTAGAGCTTCTTTGGATTTTGTAGCTATCAGGGTATATTAACAAGACTTTTTTTTTTTTTTTTAAAGAGAAAGACCACTTTGATTGGTAGTTACTAGCCTATAGTAATGAGATTTTATAACAAGTTAGGTTGTTTTGATTTTATGTCGTTTAAGATATTATGGTTAGTTTGACCCAAGGGAGTCAATACTATGTCGAAGACTATTTTAATTTGGTCAAATAAATGAAATATTTCGGTATTGGTTAATATTGGTATACCATTTCGAGATTACTGCTAATTTTATATATAAATAAATATATAACTATTTATTTACTTATTTATAAGTTCATTAGTTAAAATCCATATAATTTATCAAAAATATTTATAATCATAAGTCTATATCTTAATCAATATGCTAAACTTTAGTTAAAAACTTAAAATGTTAGCTCATTTTAATAATAATAGATAGTCTATCTATTTAATAAATACTCAATAGATAGTATTTTTTAGTTGATCTATTTAATAAATAATAATATAATAATAATAGTAGTTGTGGTGTACAACACGTTATCAATTTGATAGATGGTAATTTTTTTTTTTTTTTAAAAGTTGAATAAACACTCCATTAAACTTCAGTACTTCACATGAGTGTAGTGGTGTTGTCACTTTTCAAGGGCACACTTAACCAAATGCTATTACTAGTTCACTGCTCAGGATATAGATCTGAGGAGTTGGGCAGCTGAGCGGCAAAAATGAAAAGATAAAGAACAGACGCATTAGGAAGAAGAAAAAGCAAATGGGTGGGGGAGAGACCGGTGAAATACAGTTTAATATAGCATTAATGGCGCTCTTATTAGAGGTTTTGTAACCAACAAGCTCTAACGGTCAAAAAGGCCAATCATGAGCCAGTCAAACCTCCATTTAAGCTCAAGTAAATGTTACTCAAAACAGCTAAGAGAGCCATTAAGAGGGCACTAGCTGTTACACTCATAATGAGGCTCTAACAACTATACTAAGGCTATAAATAAGACTCCCAACATTAGAAGAAATGTACACAAATTCTAACACACAAAATTGCATTCTGATTCTCTAAGATATTTTGAGAACTCTATTGACTTTATTATCAAGAAACCGTTGGCTAACGCAACTCCGGTGTCTTTTTCTCTCATTTTTGCAGGGAACGTTACCTTGTTATAAGCTCTGATGAGGTCATCGATTGACGACCATTTTTTGCTTCAATTTGGCGCCATTTGTGGGGACGTAGATCTAAATCATACAAATTTTCGTAGCTCTACCATTCAAATGATGCAATGGATCCAAATTCAACGAGCCCACTTGATCCAATGCAAATGACCAAGCAGATTCAAATACTGGCAGTAAGTGTTGAAGAATTGACCAAGCATAATGAGGAGTTGAGAAGGCGCATCTCCCATGAGAATAGCAACATGCCCCATCCTCTCCAGCATAATCGAAATGATGATGATGACGAGAAGGTTCATAGCCCTCCAACCAGTAATAGAGAAGAAAGCTCTAGGCAAACAAAGCGGTCCAATTCCAGACGAATAGGAAGGTTAGTGCAATTTTTTCTTTCGAGAAAGTTGTTTACTATGAAATTTTTTGAATTTTCCTTTGATTGATTCCACTCTTCCGTTACTATGTAGTAAGTACAATGTTCCATCAAACTTCAAAAAGAATCAATATCTCTCCTAATTTATTGGAAATAAATAAGAAGTATTTTGTCTTATTCAATTAGGGCATGTTTCGTAAACTACGATAGACATTGTAATGTCATAGTTATTCTTATGATTTAATTATTCTTTAGTTTGGTAAATGTTTTTATTACAAGGAATAGTCATTCTTTATAAATAACTATTCTTTAAAGTGAAGAATAATTATTTCTCTCTAAAATGGTTGTAATAGTTATTCTTTAGTAGATGCAATAATTTTTAAAATTAATATATTCCAAATAAACAAACTTTTCATATACACGTAACAATTATATAAATAAAAATCATAAAAAATAACTCATCTCTCTCTCTCTCTCTCTAAAATTTAAAAAATATTATTTTTAAGGAAATATAATTGTATGAGTAAAATATTTCTTAAAATAAATCTTAAGTTTTATTCTAATATTACAATTCACAACCAAAATTATGAATTACAATTCATGTTGTAATTCTCACTCAGTGTACCAAATATGCTCTTAGGATTTTCATCAAATTTCACAAAGAGGTATTTTTTATTTATAATAATAATAATAATAATAATAATAATAATAATAATAATAATAATAATAATTGTAGAGACCTGGTTCGGGCACTTCCCTCCTAGGGATGAGTGGACCCAAGTCCAGGTAACCCTACACAATAAATTTGTAGAGAGTGGATAGAAGGACTAGGCATTAGTGAATGATACAACGATTGATGTTGGTTTACAAGATCATCAAGTGAGATTTAACTAAGTTTTCTAAGGGGAAGTTCGTCCTCGGCCTAGTCCGAGGAGCTCCTTCCTAAGTACTAATGAAAATAGCAGTTGTCCCCGAACCCCTTCTTCTTTGGGGGTTCATTCCATTATATAGTCCTATTCAGCTGATCTCTGCCCTCCACTTGTTGATCATACAGGTCACCACTTGAGTGCCTATCCCATCAGTCACCTTCCCATCCTTCCTGTGGGTGGTAGCAGCTAAGGCGGCACTGTTCAGGAGTCACTTCTCTATTAATGCGGCCAGAATGTTAGTTGTGGGCATTTAATGTGGAGGTGATAGTTCCTCCTGGGATTGCTCCTCCACCATGCTTCCATGGCTAACCCGTTGTACTTGCCTTTCTTTTGGATTGCTCTAGAGGGTTACCTTTGAAGGCACTTTACTCTTCCTTTTAATGGTCTGTGTGGGTCGAGGACGTGATTGTCCTCAGCAGTACTCCTGGTGAATGAAGCTTCCTTGACCCGTCCTCGGACACTCCTTCCTCCTCGGCGTGGGCTTTGGGCTTGGCATAGAATAGGTCGGGGTTGCCAAATTCTTTGGCCCCACAATAGCTCCTCAAAATCCTGCTGTCAGGCTCCTCGGACAGAGATGAGGATTTTGACGTCCTCGGGCCTCTACCGCAGCTTGTCAAGTCTTGTCCTCCATCAGTACCAGTGCCTTTTCGCCTGTCCAAGGCACGTTTTTGACGCCTTGGTATGCAGAGCACGCTCGCATTAAATTTGGACGGCTCTGTGCTCCCCACGTTTAATGGTGTGATGATAATCTAACGGTGGTGATCCTCCTGACTATATGGGTGGGAAAACTTGCACGGTTGTTATTTTTTATTAGGGGCATAAATACCCAATTGAATTGATCCGCCTCTTTACTTTCGCATTCAAGAGACCTTGTGCACATACTTCGAATTCGGTCACATCTCCAACTGAACTTGCGACTTCCTTCAGCACAAAAAGCCTGGCCGAGGAGCTTTTCCTCATTTCTGTAAGTCTTCTTCTCTCTCTCTAAATTGTGCTCTCCCCTTTTTTAGACTTCTTTCTTCGTGTCTCTTAGTTGTCTCTAGGGATGGGTAGGTTCAAGAAATTGGTTGAGTCTGAAGAGGTGATGGAGAAGTTCGTCGCTGATTATAGGATACCTAATACCGTAGGTCTAAGGTACTGTAAATAGGAGGAGTGGAGATTTAGGAGACAAGAGGGCGAGATGGTGATTCCTATAATTGCCTTCTTAGAGGGTGGTATGGGGATCCCCATGGGTCAGGTGATGACGAGTTACCTTAGGCATTTCCGGTTTGCCCCCACCTAATGTGGCGTCAATATGTTTAGGATTCTGAGCTGTGTAAATGCCTTAAACGAGAAGATGGGGCTGAGGTTAACCCATCATGACGTGAATTGGTGCTACAACCTCCAGCTCTTAAAGGGCAAGTTTTACTACATGAAGATGAAGGAGGATAGGGTGCTGCTTATCCAATGCCTCCCCTCGTCCAACAAGGGCCTGGATAAGGACTTCCTTATCGTGTCCGGGGAGTGGCACGATGGCCTTCATTGTCCAACAGTGAAGGGCACGCCAGGTGGGGCACTCAGAGTAGGAGAAGGTTTATTTTTTTGAATTTTCGCTGCTTGCTTTGTTTGGTTGCTAATAGTAGTATGTTTTCTTTTCTGTAGATCCACACGCTTTCGAGCGTCATTTTGGTTTGGTCAACAAGGAGGACTTGGAGACCGTGCTAAGGGCGGAGATCTTCATGAACGAGGCCGACAACCAAGTTAGGGCTACTCATAAGATCCTGGGGTACGACCCTATTTAGAAATTGTTCGCGGCGCCAAAATGCGCGATCAGGGCAAAGGATCCTCGGCTCCGGAGAATTACCATAATCGAGGACAATTTCTTGATCCCGGAGGGGTCCCCTACCCCAAAAGGTACTCCGTTGGCGGGCTCCTCTACATCCCGCCGAGCTGCAGAGGCTGAGGGGGGAGGTGAAGAAACAGAGGAGGAAGGTACCGGTTCGGGTTCGGCCGAGGACAACTTTGGTGTGTTCGAACAAGTCCACTTGCCCGAGGATCCCTCTGGTGACTTGGGTGACCAGAGCCTGACCGAAACAAACTTTTTGTCAGCAGGGAATTCTCTTCGGGTCGAGATAAGTTATAAGAGGAAATCCCAATCCAACTTACTTGACCTGAATTAAGGCCAGCCGGGGAAGTCTCAGCCTAAGCTTCCTCCTTCTCCACCCAAGTCTCAGCCTGCCCAAACCAGGTCAACTTCCGCCCAGCTCAGGCTTCCTCTTCCTCCACCTCGGCTGAGTTCACCATCTAAGCCCGAGCTTTCTGATCCTAAGCAGAGGAAGGACAAGGGTAAAAGGTCTATGGGAGGGGACAAGTCTCATTCCTCCCAAGAGGAGGGCGACACTCGGCGGCCCTCCAAGCAACTGAAAATAGGGCCTTAAGGCCAGGACAAGCAGGTCGCCGCCCAACCCGAGGCTTAGGCCTAGCTCCCAGCCTCAATGCTCCACGGGGGGCCTCTGATGGATGATGCCTCTCTCAGGGACTTTCGAAGGGGCAAAGGCACACTTGTAGCCGATGCTCTGGAGAGGTCCTTGCTACTCCCTGCGGACATGGCTGAGCTGGAGGTTATGAGGAGCAATGAGGTCTTCCTCAGCCTCAAGCGATACTTGGGAATGGTAAGACCCTCAGCACTTATGATTCTTCTGACTTCAATTTTTTCTCTTTTTCCCTTTTTTTTTTTTTTTTTTTTTTTGTTTCCTATTTATTTGTGCATTTGTTTCAATTGGCAGGTTGTTCAGGCCACTTTCAGGTTGGAGGAGGCATCCAACAAACAAGACAAGGCCCTGGATGTAGAGCGCAAAAAGTGCATAGGGGCTAGTCGGACCCTTAAAGCCTCCGAGGCTGATCTCGTGAAAGCCCGAAAGAAGCTGAAAGAGGTGACCAGGGCTCAAGACAGCGCTGAATCAGGCCTGGTTGATGCCTAAAGGCAGGCCTAAGACCAGACGAGGCGTCTGACTGAAGTGGAGGAGCAGCTGAAGATCGCAAAAGAGTAGATCGCTGATTTGAAAAAGAAGGCGGCCGATGCTGAGGGGGCCAAGAATGTGGCTGAGTAGGCCAGAGAAGAGGCTCTAAGGGCTAAGGTTGAGGCAGACTTTGGCAGGGTGGAGGCTCAAGCTTTCAAGGAAGAAGCCAAGGAGGCAGCCTATGCAGTTGGGATGGCCGAGACGGAGGCTGCTCTCAGAGCCCAAGTCCCTAGGGTATGCAGGCTCTATTGCTCCAGGTTTGGAGTGAGGCCCTCAAACAAGCTGGGGTTGAGACCTTGTTCGACTTGTGGAAGGTGAAGAATGTATACTATCCCCTTGCCATCCGCGAGGCTGCTCCTTCCAGCTCTGAGGCTGAGGTGGACGCTGAGGAGACTAATACTGCCCCTAATGAAGAAGCCGAGGAGGCTGCGGTCACTACTGAGGTGGTTACTACAACCTCTGATGAGCCTGCCGTGGAAGTTGATCCTCTTGAGGTGATTGAAACAGCCAAAGGTCCCAATGAGAAAGCACCCCAAGAGGCCGCAAATCCCTTAGTCGATGTCCAGGCCCTTCTTTCCGAGGAGATAGCACTCTCTGCGGCGCCCTTGTAGATTATTCCTCTAAGTCAGGGCTCAGAGGACCCTGAGGCCACCACAAATCAGTTACCCACAGGGGGGAAAAAGATTAAGTTGAAGCAGTAGGCCCCTTGGCACCTTTGTCTTATTTCCCCTTTATTTTTTGGAATAATGTAATGGCACTTTTGCCTTGTCTTTTTCCACTTTTTTTTTTTTTTTTTTTTAAATATTGTAATATGATTCCTGTTGTGTATCTTTTATGGACTTAATGTAGCGCGCGTTTTGTTTTCCCTTGCTTGTCTTGCTTTTATTATATATATATATATTTTTTATACTTGTATAATCCTAACTTCAATTGTGCCTTGGCACATCATAGCAATAATTACAATAATGTGGAAATGTGTATGCAAAGGGAAACCTACCTCTCTTTCATTTTTGACTTGGACACAAGGTAGGCCAAAGTCATTTAAACCCTTCAGGTGTGGGCTGAGCCAGGACCAAGTCCATGGTCCCCTGAAACACTTTAAGCGATGCTCATGGGCCCCATTTTCAGATTTTGTTATGGGAAAAGGTCATCTTCGTCTGCAATGACCACAACGGGTATTAAGGTAGTTAATTAAACCGGATTAGCTTGCTCATCGGCTTTGTTTGATGCTTAGGCAAAATTTGTTTAGCACTAATTTCACCAAAACGAATGACCCCAGGATTAAGTATGGCTCTGATTTCGCCTAATCACTTAGGCTTTTTCTTAAAGTGGTTAGCTTCCCCTATAGGCTTGGGTTCGAGGACCATGCAAGGCCTTGGTTCTATCTAACACTTAGTATTTTCTTGAAGTAGTTAGTTTCCCCATAAGCTTGAGTTCGAGGACCATGTAAGGCCTTGGTTCTATCTAACACTTAGTATTTTCTTGAAGTAGTTAGTTTCCCCATAGGCTTGAGTCCGAAGACCATGCAAGGCCTTAGTTTTGTCTAACACTTGATTCTTCTGAAGTAGCTAGTTTCTCCATAAGTTTGAGTTCGAGGACCATGCAAAACCTTGGTTCTGTCTAGCACTTAGTTCTTCTTGAGTGACTAGTTTCCCCATAGGTTTGGGTCCGAGGATCATGCAAGACATTGGTTTTGTCTAATACTTATTTTTTTGAGTGACTAGTTTCCCCATAGGTTTGGGTCTGAGAACCATGCAAGACCTTGGTTCTGTCTAGCACTTGATTCTTGAAGTAGTTAGTTTCCCCATAGGCTTGAGCTCGAGGACCATGCAAGACCTTGGTTTTGTCTAACACTTGATTTTTCTGAAGTAGCTAGTTTCCCCATAGGTTTGAGTCTGAGGACCATGCAAGACCTTGGTTCTGTCTAGCATTTAGTTCTTCTTGAGTGACTAGTTTCCCCATAGGTTTGGGTCTGAAGACCATGTAAGACCTTGGTTCTATTTAGCACTTGGAGTTTTCTTTACTGCTTGGAGTGAGGGAGCTCATCCTCGTCGTTGGGGAGCCTGCCCTTAGAGTGATAACGGCCTTGAGCTTGCTTCGTCGAGGGGGGGGACCCTTCTTCGGTCTGGCTCCTTGGCTCGGTGCGCCACTTCCAATTATGAGGTGTCTTTTGGGCTATTTGAGTAACGCGCTTAACGCTTCGGTGTGCGAGGCGCATCCTCATTAATATCCTTGCGGATTTACGAGGATTCAGCGGCTAGTAAGCTCTTTGGAAATTAGGCGAAGTTAATACCTCTACTAATTCTTCCTTAGGATTCTGCGCGGGCTAGTTTTCACCAGCTCTTACCTTCTATATAAGGCATTTTGGGGTAATCTTTTCTTCAAATTTCACAAACACTTGGGTTTAATTAGGGCTCAAGGCTCTCTGTTTTCTGAGCATTTTCAAGGGCCTTGCCAAAATAGTGACTTGTGCCTGAGGAGATGGAGTGGCCTTGGAAAGGGCAAGGACAAGGAAGCCGAGCCCCTTTCAGGAGCCGAGAATACCACCCCGATCCTAGACAACACAGTGGAGGCGAAATAAGCAGAGGCCAAAGATCCTCTTTCTTTTCAACCTAGCCAGAGAGAGGACTCCCTTTGTAGTTAGGAGGGAAATCCGAAAGGAACATAACGTCACTCCTCCGCACGCGGGTCCACCGGCCTTCCAAGCTGGTAGTGATTTGCCAGCGCCTGGTCGTCGTGGGACTGGGAAAGAATCAATGGGAAACCTTGAGATGGGACCGTCAGGTGCCACGGCTTCTTCTTCCTTTTCCTTCCCAGTGCTGCCCATGCTGGCTTGGGAGTTATGGACGGTTTTAGAACAGGCTTGTCTCCGCCTCTCCCTCCATGCTTAGCTTGGCTTTAAAACAAGCCTGCTTAGGCTCTTTTTTTTTTTAATTTTTTTTTATAGCTTTAGAACAAGCTTACCTAAGTATTTGTTGTACAATGTAACTTTTCTTTACTTAATAAAGAAGTAGCCACATTTCGTTTGCTTTACTTCTTGAATCTTTTATTTCTTTATGATGATTGCTTTATGTTTGAGTGCATTGCCGTTGTTTGTGTTTTTTTTTTTTTGGTGAAGTTGGAAGAAGTGTTGTTATTGATCCTTCCGCATCAACCGTCGCACTTGCTAATCCTCAAGTCCTTCCCACAAACGGTGCCAATTGTAGGGACCTGGTTCGGGCACTTCCCTCTTGGGGATGAGTGAACCCAAGCCCAAGTAACCCTATACAATAAATTTGTAGAGAGTGGATAGAAGGACTAGGCATTATTGAATGATACAACGGTTGATGTTGGTTTACAAGATCATCAAGTGAGATTTAGCTAAGTTTTCTAAGAGGAAGTTCGTCCTCGGCCCAGTCCGAGGAGCTCTTCCCTAAGTGCTAATGAAAATAGGGGTTGTCCCCGAACCCCCCGAACCCCGAACCCTTTCTTCTCTGGGGTTCATTCCATTATATAGTCCTATTAAACTGATCTCTGCCCTCCGCTTGTTGATCACGCAGGTCACCATTTGAGTGCCTATCCCATCAGCCACCTTCCCATCCTTCCTGTGGGTAGCAGCAGATAAGGTGGCACTGTTCAGGGGTCACTTCTCTAGTAATGCGGCCAAAACGTTAGTTGTGGATATTTAATGTGGAGGTGATAGTTCCTCCTGGGATTGCTCCTCCACCATGCTTCCATGGCTAACCCGTTGTACTTGCCTCTCTCTTGGATCGCTCTGGAGGGTTACCTCTGAAGACACTTTGCTCTTCCTTTCAATGGTCCGTGCGGGCCGAGGACGTCATTGTCCTCGGCGGTACTCCTGGTGAATGAAGCTTCCTTGACCCGTCCTCGGACACTCCTTCCTCCTCAGCGTGGGCCTTGAACTTTGCATAGAGTGGGCCAGGGTTGCCAAATTCTTTGGCCCCACAATAATAATAATATTTATGAAACGTGCGTGACAGAATTGAATGAAAATAACAGCCACTTTGTCTTGCCACAGAGTAAAAAAAAGTTCCACATAATTAACTGATGAATGAAATTAAGGTTACGTAGCGCGTAGGAGCAATAGCCAAAACCAAGGTTTTCAAAATCAAGATCTTACGTAAGATCATGGGAGGTAGGTGAGATCATAGATCATAGGATCGGATTGTAGATCGTAAGATCCTACATTATTTGAGAAAAAAAAATACATTGGTATCTTAAATAATCATATAAATTATACATTCATTTATAAAAAACCAAATATTTGCATCCATTTGATGTAATTATCATACATCACTATATTCATTTGTAAGTATCATTTAAAGACGCCAAAAATCTCAAAACGTGACACTATTGAGATGTTATTTTTCATTTGGGTCTAACTGACACTCTATCTCTCTACATTAGAATAGTTAAACTTGATCTATTAAGATGTTATTTTTCATTTGGATCCAACTGAACCTTCTGTTAAGTTAAAGAAGGTTGCAAAAAACCACAATTGTTTAAGATCATCAAAATTATACGATCCTATCGATCCTGATCAATTGCAAAGATCTTTGAAAGATCTGGATCGTTTTGGGCAGACAAGATCATAAAATCATAGGATCGTAAAATCCAAATCGGGATTTTGACAACCATGGCCAGAACAATACAAATGAAGGAAATGAGGAAGCGAGTATAGCCATAGACATAAAGACAGCAATGTTGCAAATTTCATTTTGAGAAAAATATATACAAATAAATATATCATTTGGTCTTTTTTTTTTTCTTGCTGAATATAGTCTATATCAGGAGAAATTATAGGGTCCTCTGGTAGACCACGTCATTTGTCCACCATTCCATTAAAAAACTTTCATTTGTTTAAAATTGCTGAGTCAGTAATTAATTTCTGTTTAAAAATTTTTTCTAACTAACAATTTTAAACAAGTGACAGTTTTTTAGTAGAATGGTAGACCACATCACTTGTCCACCATGTGAACCTTATAATTTCTCCTATATCAGATATATAGCAAAAGCTAAATCAAGCGGGTTGCATTTACTAAATTTTGAAGTCATGTACTTATACACATGCTTGAATTCTCAATTATACTACACAGCAATTAATACAGCATATCATCAGAGATATATACAAAGGGATTTATTAACATGTGCTCTTAGGGCATACATTAGTAAATCATTTTATGAAATTTTTTATGAAGGAACGAAAAATTAATTAACGGTTTTGACAACTTTTTCAATTTTCAATAAAAACTTTTTTAAAATAAATAATTAATGTGTGTCATAAGGGCACATATTAACCAGACCCATATACAAATGTTTAAATTCTCATTAAAGTTGGTAATGGTAGAAATCTTTCATATTCGTATCTTCAGAACAACTATACATAGTAACAGCCCACCCTTCAATTAACTGGCTTTCTCACGACCAGAACAGGGCATTTGACGTTATGAACACAGTAATTGCTCACGCTTCCCAGCAAAGCCCTGTCCCAACATACTTGCATTAGTACTTCAAAAAAGAATAATATTTTTCTCTCCTAGAGCACAACCAAGGAACAAGGTACACAAGTATGACTGCAGCCATAAAGGACAGTTTACAATCTGGCTTAGCTACTAAAGTATTACAATAAGTATAATGACAAAACAAATTCAACCTTTTTTTTTTTTTTTTTTTTTTGCACAACTAAAATGAGGTGGTAAATTGTGATGTGTGTAATAAAAGTGATATAAGTAGTAATCTCAGGTAAAAACGGTATTGTACTAGTCACAATTTGTCACTAACCAAATTGTAAAATTTGTTGTAATTGTAAATAATGTTGACAGCAGTAATAAAGACTGACCATGAATAAAGAAACATGTTATTGAAATTTGAAAGAGTTTTCTGAGAATTTTTCTTAAATAATGTGTGTGTTATGAATAATTAGCACGTGTTGTATCACTAATGAAACATAGCCAAAAGTTGTGTTAAAGATAACCAATACCATTGTCAAAACAGGCCAAAAATACCGTTGTCAATACAGGAAGTTTGAATAATTTGCACATGAAGTATTATGAATAGCATTATTTAGATCATGCTCATTTTTTAAATTAAAAAAAGTCATAATTGAACCTATGGTCACAAATATCACTATACAGTTCAGCAAAAAAAAAAATCACAATACAGATTGCAGCAGTAATTTCTTTAAATTACACAGTTTCCAACACAATAAGATAAATGTCAATTTTACTCACTCCATGCCATACACATAGTTGGCATTTTATAATCAATCAGAAGATGTGTACACGTTCAGCAATCAGCATTCTTTAACTACTATAGCACAAAACATATTACTGTGAACAACCTAAATCACATGCCATTTTACCACATTAAATGAGCAAACATTAGGATCACGATCTTCAATCAATGCGAGAAATAACATACGAAAAAAAAAAGGTCATCCAAATAAAATTCGGGTAAGTTATAGACCACCAACAAGCTCAACTTGTCACATATAAGTTGTGTTTTTCCTAAAGCATATTGATTAGTTTACATGAATAGTATGATATAAAGTGTACATTATAGGTAAAAATGTGGCTAATATTTGCCACTTTGGAACTACAATATACACTTTATAACAATAGTGAAATATAAATATAGTTTTTCCCTTTTCGTAAGATTGATAAATAGTTATTAATTCTGGAGCTTCCAAACACTCCCAACTTACGCCCAACTTTTTACGCTGTAGTTATCCCTATATAATATATGGGTAGTGTTAACGGGACATCTCACAAGGTGCTCGTTAAGAAACAACTTTATGTTAATAAAGCCAACTTTTAGTCAGATTTTTGATTAATTTTATAGGATATAGAGTCAATAAAGCCAACTTTTTTAGCGTTATTTGTCACTTTAGTACTATTTTAAGTCATTTCATCAATTTATACCAATTTTTTTATTAAATAGGCTCCACAATAAATTATCCTTAATAGACAGCTTACGATGACATTAACATTTTCCATTTAAATATTGCATGAACAATGTTAAGACTACAACTTATTATACAGTTTTTGTCGCAACTTGCCATGCATCTTAAAACATTTCCCACCATTTTGGTAAATTGAGCAGACAAAAGACAACGCATATATTGGTGTATTGTTGATGTGTTTAGTACTTTTGATTCAAGTATAATCGACCTAAAAGGACTTGACTTGTACTACACCAACAACTAATACTTAATTGTCCTTTACAAAGGCATAATTAAGTTTCCTTGGCCTTTTATGGGTCCAACTTAGGTCCCGTGCTTTCAGTGCATTGCACCCGGTTAGATGGTGACACATGTCTAACAACGGGTCTAGTGTCGTCATTGGGCACTGGACCCAAACCGCCCCTGCCTTTTATACCATTTATCAAATGAAAAGTTCTTTCCATGTTCTATCAAAACTGAAAACTGCACATAACAATTCTAATCGACATTTTTTGTTTGTGCAATACACAATGTCTTCTCAGTATAAATTGACCATAATTTTCTTATTTGAAAATAAATGAAATATCCGAATGAAACCAATTCCCAGACACACATGCATGCACAGTAGTTCTGCAAGAACACTTTGTAGTTAAAAGTAATTAAAGAAGATAGGTATAAGCTAATGCATATACAAATGATAACCTTTGGTACTAACCTTTTTATAGCTCCACGGCCATGGCTGCCCAATACAAGTAATTGAATGTTGAGCTTCTCCACAGCTTCATATATTGCCACTTTAGGATCCCCAACTTCTGTCACCGTTTCTGCAACAATCTATAGCAAGGAGCAGTGCATATTACCATATTTAACATATAGCGGATTTGCACTTTTATAAAGTTATTTTTGGTTAAGTCTATCAATCAGAAGTTCATTTGATTTGACCTACTCAAGAATAGGAACTTTCACGCTGTTATCAAATACACTAACACTAAAAGAGATTGACATCTAAAATTTAAATTTTGTAACACTCCAAAATCAATCTTTTTTTTTCCCTGAATTTGTTTACTTTCAATAACAAATCACACAAATCCAATTATATGTAATGCAACCTAAAAATAGATAAACTTGAGAAATTTTATTATATGGTTAAATATGTCTACATTTGTATATTAATGCCAAATATAGTTATCAGAAAGTTAAGCTAAAATGACCAAGAAGATCCATGGGGCATGTTTATCAAAGTTGTTAGGAAGGAATTATCATAATGGTTTGTGTTAATAGGATTGTTGTTATGCATGTAATTATGATATATGAATAGATCATATACCTAGCAGCCGCATTATTTTCCAGAATGCAACACGTGGTCACATTGAAAAGTGAAAAATGAAGTTCAACAATGCCAAAATGCAATTCCTAATGTATCTAACCAGCGATAGAGTCAGGATTTGATTGATGGGGGATGGGCGAAATCTATAAGCACATGTACCAACACACACTTGAACATATATAATATGAAATATCAAAAATCATTTATATACTAAGTGATATTTTAGAGTAAGAAAATTGATAAAATGATATATATTTTGTTTCTCCATTAAGGATGTTTTGCATGAATAATCCATTTTCTTTTTTTTTTTTCAAAGTCAAAATTTCACTTTAAATGAAAATATTTTTAATAGTTAGATAATAAGTACAATTTATATAAATTTATATTATTATGTAATTATGCATCACTTTTATTCCTTACTATACAAATTTTCGTGAAGGTGAATAAATTATTACGTAAAGAATTTGAGATCCTAGTATCTATGTAATTATAACTCTATTTTCGTTGTTTTCCATCTTTTGTCTTATACTTATTCAAATTTTATAGATTTTGAACCTTAAAAGACATTAACAAAATAGGAATGGGTTTTTTTTTTTTTTTTTTTTCGTTTAAAATGAATTGGGACATATAAAAGAGGTAATTGTGTATTGAGTGTATAGTATGTTTGAAAAAGGTTAGCATATCAACAAGAAATAAATAAAGAAAATTCACACAAATTTGTTTGAAAAAAAACCATATTTTAATTGGGGGAGAGGGGCAAAATTGTAAAGATAAACTATAGTTGTTAATTGTTTCTTTTGTGGGCCGGGGGACAATTGCCCTCTCCGGTCAGCCCCCTAGCTCTGCGGACGAGGACGAGTCTAATGGGGTGATTATGTGAAGTTTTTAGTTGGTCACATAATCTAAGAGATTGAAAAAGATCAGATTTAAAATTGTTGAGGAACTAAAATTTAGGACCAACAATATATTTTGTCTAAATTGATGTGTAATTTTTTTTTTTTTTTTTTTTTTTTCAGTTACGTACATGGTATATATAAAACATCCAATTATTAATTGAACTGGAAAATTGTCCGATGCTTAAAGAAATTAAGAAAGGAATACGCAAATTGTAGACCAAAAAAATAAGATATGAAGCAATATTATTACGATTACTATACCCCGTTGTTGGCGCAGATTTGCTTAGCTTTCTCTAAGAGAGCCGATGCAATCTTATTCTGATTTTCTTGAATAGACCTAATCAATTCCGGAGCTGTAGTAAAACAGAAAAAGCAGCCACACATAAAAAAGTAGTCTTCGATCAATTGTGTTCCTTTACAAGTAGCAGTAGGAAGAAGAAGAAGAAGAAGCAATAATTGATTACTATATAGAAAGAGAGAGAGACATACGGGCAGCACCAAAAGAGGAAGCATAAGCATAAGTGAAGTCAGAAATGGGCTGTACAGTAAAGAGTACAAGTTGTGAGTTGTGTATGGTTTGGCTAAGGTTGTCGAGAGTCCACTGGAGCGCGTACCGGCTGCACTCGCTCTCGTCTATTGCTACCATCACCTTCTTCTTCTCACTGCCCATCTCTCTCTCTCTCTCTCTCTCTCTCTCTATCCTCTGTGTTTCTGTTTCTGTCACCTACCCTCGGCGATGCAAGTAAAAGTTTTAAAAACAAGGGGGTCCTTAATCAGCCCATTGCCTTTTAACTAACTGCTGTCTGCTGGTGGGCACAGCCGAATAAGTGGATTTTGTTACAATTTATTTATTGTTCTCCTGCTCCTAATTAGTCCTAACCAACTAACCAACCAACTAACTAACAGTCAAGCCACGAGTTCACGCGTTGTTTGTTTGTTTGTTTGCGATCCTTTCGTATTAAGACCAAACATTTTTCTGTAATCTAGTTAGTTGGTAAGTAAGTCTTAACGTGGCATATCGAAATGGGGGATGTTTTTATTTCTTTATATAGCTGAAGGAAAATTTAAACGTTTTATAATTAATTAATTTAATTGACAAATGAAAATATTTTAATAGAGATTCTAATTAATATCTTACCATAAAACCCTTATTTGACTAGAAAATCATTAAAACACATCAAATCCAGGAACAACAAATTTAAGTCTATATTTTCAAAAATTGCATAATAAAATTTAGTAAACAACAAAAATTAAATTGCAGGTTCCACTTGGGACCATAATAATATAATAAAATTCATTCTCGAGTCCCCACACATGTAAGTGTGGGCTTCAATGTTTTGTTGCCCAATTGTATTATTTGTACAGTAAAAGGCTTGCACTTGCACATGCAACAGATGTGATGGGCTTTGCAAATTTGTTGACCAATTAGTCCAAATAATTTTCCTTGTTTGTAAATTGTAAGTGACTTATTAGGCTGGGGCATTTTTGAGTCACACAATGGATCATTTTGTAAAATCAAAGGCTATAGTAGTGGGGCACAACCTTTGTAGAGAGTAAAAAATTTGAGACATGAGCTCATATTATGTGGCAAAAGCTAGTGCGTTCGAGGCCCACTACAATACACGCGGAAGGAAGTGCACGGGTCACAAAGCCTATATCGTGAATAAGAATCCATTGATTGCGGGGCCCAATCTGTAAAAGTGATATGGTTCGGCTCCATGAGAGGCTTGTTACCTGTAGAAAATTAGGCAATAAAGCCCACACCCTTAACACACACTATGCGCTCCAAACTGAGTTTTTTTTTTTTTTTTTAGTTTAATGTAATTTTTCAATTTAAATTTATCTATTAGTGAAATTATACAGGAAGAGATTTTTAAATTTAAAATAGAGTAAACTGTTGAGTTTAGTATATGCTAGTTTTTAGGAAAAAAATGTAGCAAACGTGTGTTAAATATATTTAGATAAAAAATGTGCTAATTTTTAAGAAAAAAAGTTTCTCTGGTAATTTTTTATTTTTGAATTTTTTTGAATTTAAATTTTAACCCTATTTTTTTATTTTTTAAAAATAAAAATTATCTAATTAGATTAGGGTTATTTTTGACATCTTGTAAATGCACAACTAACTTTCTGAATTATCTTAATATATAGAAATTAAGACATATTAGGCTTACTCAATAAAATAAACATTGCTATATATTTTAAAATTTTAATCCTTAAATTGCATGTTCTTTACACCTTTCATACATATGTCAAATTTTGTGTCAATAGAATATTATATACTATATGATCTATAAGCTTATATTTTATGTATAGTTTTAAACTACAAAAACTAGCAATTTAAACAATTTATTGATGGCATAACTATTGATCTTTAATTTTCTAAAAATTTTATAAGCATGGAGAATATAAAAAGAAGATCAAATTTAACGGTGGAATTCTCAAAATTCAACTTAAAAAAAAAAAAAATGTTTTCTTTCATGTTTCCATGTTTACAACTAAATTAAGAAATATGCGAGCAATCAAGAGTATGTACAAAAACCAGCAATAAAATTAGACCTTACACCAATTTTTCTTCCCCACCCTTCCACCCTCTCTTTCTTAAGATCTACCGATCCAACTTCTCAACTTCATTTCAAACAATCATGGCACAGAAAATGCAACAAACTTTCCCAGGTTATCCTAACCAAAGTCATTTTTCATCATACAAAATGGACCATGACATCAAATCTGGGCCAACAATCACTTAGTAACGTATCATGCCTTGACTTTATCACCATTCAACTCTAAAAGACACATTTATGCTCCAAACTCAGTTCAATTGATTGGTATACACTCCACAAGTACCCAGTTTTTTCTCCTTCATTTGAAAAGGCTGCTTGAGGAAGACAGGAGTTGAACAAACCAGAAAGATTCCAAAGGCTCCTCTTTCTCAAATAATTGTATAAGAAAGTTGTTTAGATCAGACATAAACATGATGAATTGAACAAGTATGATGAATCTTACGTGAAAGATTATTTCTTTTTCAAGTTGGAAACTTTCTTTTGTTGAAAGGTAATTTCCACCCTGAATCGTCTTTTCTAAGGGAAAACAAGGACAACTGGAAACAACTAACATATACCAATGGGTCCTCAGCCACAAAATCCTTTCCGCTGAGTTCTTGTTACAGTTAAATCAGCTAGATTCTTCATGGCGCATAAATTGAACACATTTAGATCTCACCTCTTTTGGGATACGGACAGGACGATAGCTCTTGTCAAGCCAAACTGCTGCGGCCTTTGCCTCCAAAATAGGCTGAATAACACATATCAAAGTCACCAAACATCAAGACATATCCTTCAGATCGTTTATGAAAATTGGTGCCTAAAGGCCACAATAACAAACCTCTTGATTTGGCAGCTTGAAGATGAAGTGCTCAAAGTATAGGCGAGCAGCCGAGGAGCCAGAGATCCTAACCTTTACTACAAATCTTTCTCCACTCTAGATGCACAGGAATCACCATGAGAACAGATATAACCAATATTAATATGGTACGAGCTTTAACCATAAAGTATGAAAACCTATCCTAGCAATCATTAATTGCACAAAAATTGCACTGATCAGTTTTACAACTTTGCACAAACTACAGTTGTAATATATTCTAAAAAAAATATGCACATAACATTGTACCACATTCAGCAATGTCAATTAAAGCTTTCAATATCAAGTTATAATTACTTTTCCAACCTCTGAGAATTTCTTACACCTTTTTTTTTTTTTTAATAATTTCAATTGTTGGGGGTGGGGGGAATTGAAACCTAAGATTCTTAGATGGAAACACCAAGAAATGTCAATTGAGCTACAAGGCTCTTCGCAAAAATTCCATACACCTCTAAAACAACAAATCTTAACTACTTAATTAAAGGAATAAGTTAGAAATTGTTTAGAAAATGGTTAACTAAGGTACTTTGTCAATACTTTTCAAATTCTAATTATTTGATTCTTCTTATTTTTTAAGTTGGTTTTTGTTGTTCTGTAGTAATATTTTAAATTGGTGAATTAAAGTTGTTGTTTAATATATATCCAAAAAAACAAAATTAGGAAAATTTATGATTCTTTGTACAAGCCAAATACCGGAAAATGTTTTCCAAATCATTTTCATGAACACAACAAAACATTGCAAAACAAGCGTTTTCCTGAAAATGCTTTCAACTTAAAATATTTTCCAATGAAACAACAGGAACCTAGAAGCCATTCTTTAAAAGAACATCCTAAGCTAATGTATTAATTACTTAAGATCAAAGGCTGCACTAGGCTTCAACAATTATTTAGCAATAGACCAAGAAGTTATAAAAAATATATGCGTAATAACAATTTATTTTGTGCCTTTTGAAATTAATAAATATTAAGTAAAAAACAGATACAGGTTTAGCATAGAAAATTGTAAGGATCAAGGACATACTCTTAGAGGTGCAAGGAATTTGAGTGACAATTCTGACAGTGCTAATGCATCACCAGTGCGGGCAACTGTATCAGCAGTGACACCAATCCTTTCCAGAAGTTCATGTCGACCTGAGTAATATATTGCAGATCAAATCATTCGATTTTTATTCATGAAGATGTTACGACCTTTCAGATGCTATGAAAGGTAGTAGGGCTCATTTCAAGTGCCATTTGGAAGAGGTTTGAGCTAAAGGAGAAAAATCCTCTCTGTCTCTCTCGGTCTCTCTCTCTCACATGCACACTTCAAATCTTTTTAGCAGAGCTGCCTTCATTAAACGCAAATGATTCAAGGGCTGCGCTTATATTTTTTTAGCCTCCAAATAGAAGTACAACAATTATTCAAGTATTACAATAGATCAAAGATTATAACAGCCTGGTAGTAATTTACTAGCAGTGTCATGCATTCATATTCATTTTCAGTTTTTTAGCAATCTCATCATTTTCTTAAAATCACATAAGAACTGCTATATGATACACTCATTCAACATTCCAAATTAACTTCACTCTTTTATAAATACCTAAACACACTATCATAAAAATAAAAAACTGCAAATCGTGCACATAAACTACTATCAAACATTATAATTTAAAAGAAAATTTCCACACAAAAAAGTTTCTGCAACCAAGTCAAACAAGCAGCCGAAAATTGCATACATTTAACATGAATCCATACACAAATATTCTCACCGTGTTGGCAGTAACTTGCAAAGACAGCATTGTTAACTACTCCAAATTGATCCAACTCGTAGTCACGAACTTTGAGCTCAACTTCAAAGAACCCACTCATTCTGCGAAACAATTTTTTTTTTTTTTACGAATTCTTACTAATCATTCAAAACCCAAATATAGACAATAACAAAATCCAAAAAAAAAAAAAAATAAATAAACTATAATTGGGTGGCACATAAAAGGAAAAGGGTATCGTCCAAAATCATTGTTTTCCCACAACAAAGTAAACCACCGACAAATTTCAAAGACAAAGAAACTGAACGAAATTGGTTCATGAATTTAACAAAGTAATTGGAAGTCTGTAACAAATGTCACAACAACAATGCTCAGATTAAAGCAACCCATTAAAGAGAGTAATTTGA